>OX352763.1:10054192-10754062 GCA_947095585.1 Nephrocerus scutellatus
ATAGTTGACAACCCAACATGCGGTAAGCGGTAAGGAGATAAATGGTTTCCTGTCTTGCTTTCGTCATGTGCCAGACCGACAAAATCAACAATATGGAAAAACAGTTGCAAATTTCTTCGTTGCTGGTGCCGGTTTTTATTGAAATGGTATTTGCAAAAATATTTCAAAGGAAACGCGATCAATATAAAAGTAATGAGCAAGTTTCTCGCTTGGATCTTTTGTTTTGCATTACTTCTAAATTTACTTGACGTATTTCACTGATACCATAACGACTTAATATAAAACTACTATTTCAACTAAAACCGTTAGTTTTCTCCTAGTTTATGATCACTTCAGTTTAGAATAAAATGCACTTCAATAAGACAATACAACGGATAACATTACACAGTATGCACTCTTTTTCTGTTCATTAGGACCGAAATGATTAATTGATTTAATGTTTGCTTTGGCTGATAGTGTATTATTTAGTGTTTGTGTGTATGCACTGTTAAGTACTCAGACTGTACTCTGACTGTAGTCGGAGTTATTTCAAACGACAATTCGCAGAATAGATCCTGTTGTAGCTGATTTCTATTAAGTAACTCAATAGGTACTTCAAGTAGACATTTTGTGATAAATTTTCATTAATCTTAAGCTATTATAATGCTTCTGTATAATAAATAAATCCTCTTCAACAAGTAGCCAGGTCTCTTTTGCCTGTGACTATATTCAATTGAATAGGAAATGTATTTTTTAATCCCCTTTTTTATTACACATACTAAGAACAAATGATAGTAAGCTAAGTAATCAGACTTATCTAATTAGTATCAAACGTGAATTAGTTTTGTCTAGTTTGTTGTTCGGCTCTTTATAGAGATTTCATTCAGTTAAAGAACTTTGAGAGTCATCTAGAAGAGGATAGACTTAAAAATGTTATACTAGAAACGTTTTCGGGTGATTAATGTCTCTATTTAAGAAAACTTTCACCAGTCAATCATTAATAATAATATTCGGTGCGACAGGCCGTTGCGGTCCAAGATCTAGCTTCTCGCGACCAATTGTTTGGCACCAATTCGCGAGAGGTGGGACACCGTGAGAAATTTTGGTGTTACTGGGATTCGAACGATTTTCAATTATCCAATAAGCCACAGCACCCAAATCATTATATAGGAATTTTACTATTTTCGCTTTAAAGTTATTTTAAATTTTCATTACATATCTATGGCTCTACAACCAGTGTACGCCCGCACAATCGGGATGAAAGCTTCTTTTATAGCTTCTTAGTTTCTACAAAGGATATATATGATATATGACGCTTTATCGTAGCTTTTTTGTTCTATGCATTGCAAAAGCACCATTTTAACTCGAATCTTATTTGGAGATGCAGTTTTTCATGGTTATGCAATCCGAGTTCGGAGCAAATTCCCAACGAGATAGTTGTACGAGCCGATCAAGAGATAGTTATTTTCATAATGTTCTTACTTGTAGGTGTGTGAACTATTATGAAGCTTCTGTTATTAAAATTGCCCTACATATGAAAATTGCATAGACGTTAATTCTTTGTTTGAAAGACAATAACGGTCGGTTTTTTCTTTTGGTGACTAGAAAGCCTACCCAAGGACATGATGACTTCCATGACCGCTGATATATATCTCATGTTCTGATTTTTGCAAGTCACATTTTGAATTGCTAATTTTTTATTAAGCGTGCTCCTATATATAGGACGTTCGTTTAGCTTTTTGTAATTGTACTCGTGTTCGTCGTCATGAATCAGTTTTTCTGGGGTTTATATGGAGTAAAGTATTAGTGGTTTTATTTATGGTCGATGTATCATCGTACCATCCTCTATGGAAAAGTGTGAGTTGACGAGCTAATTTTTCTTACTCCACTTATGCATGAGCCCACTTGAATTCCAAACATATTGTAAGTCATAACGCTTTCCTTACGAATACACTGTCAGTGTATTAATCCCTCGATGCTCCTTAGACCATCAGCTATTTTCTCGATGTCGAACCACACACTTAAAGAGAAAATTCCTAAAAGAAAAGTATCTCTACACGAGAAAGCCGTCTGGGATGGCCTCAACAATTTTTTTAGAAATATTATCTGGCTACTTAATGCCAAAAGTGATGGGATGCCATTACTGGTACGATCACAAACGTAACCCAGTAGGGTGTGTGACAATTTATCCCTTCCAGGACTAAGTGTATCAAAGCGAGGGAATATGCTTGGTATGATTGAGGATGCATAAAGGGTTCTAGGAACCGGAAGGTTTGCTTTCGGTTATACAAACCAAATCCCACTGTGAAAAACCGAACCAAATTAAGACGATTCCGAAATGATTGCAATGCCTAGGTTAGACGAGTCTTGTTCGTCTTTGACCAGAAACTGAGACAAAAAATACTGCAATATCCCGAAGGAAGTTAAAATTTTTTGAACATTAGTTAAATGATTTAAAAATACTGCCTGGTCTTCAATTCCTACGCTGACTCTCAATGACATTCCAACTGTCATCTCTATAGACAAGGCCAATCTGTTTGCTTCATATTTCGCAGCTAGCTCCACGCTATTAGATAGCGCTATGTCGCCTCATGTACTTGCAAGAGTCGAAATCTCTATGGGAAAGATTTACTTTCGTACTCATCATGTGGCTAGAGTTTTAAATTATCTCTACATTCATAAATCTGCTGGGCCGAATGGTATTCCCGCTATAGTTTTAAAGAGGTGTTCTTTAACTTTGACATTGCCACTGCACAGGTTTTTCCATTTCTCTCATTCCTTTGGAGTCGTTGCAAGGAATTGGAAAACAGCCTTTGTCCAGCCTGTTCCTAAAAAGGCGAACTTTCATCTCTTTCCCCGTACCCACCCATTGCGCTAACATCCATAGTTTCTAAAGTCATGGACAGGCTGATCAATCGTAATCTTATGCAATACATCACGTGAAATTGATAAGACCCTAATTCTTTGGACTACTAACAACCTTTCTGACCGTTCAATTCAGGTCGGACGGTTTCAAATACAGTGTTCATGGGACTACACAATTGAGTTGAATTTAACGCTTTTAAAGCCCAATGCTGTCTTCTATCGTCTAAGCGTAATTTAAACCAGCAACCCTTACCCATGAATGGAGCCTTCATCGAAGAAACTGAAAAACACGCAATACTAGTTATATGCATCAACAACAAGCTTCGTTGGAATGAACAAATATTTGCCAATGCTAAGGAAGGTACAAGATGTACTTCACTCCTTCAGATCTGGCTACTATTTACAAGGCGTATATTTACCCTAAACTTGAATACAACTCTTTTGTCTGGGCAGTTGCTCCAAAGACCACATTTCATCTACTAGACAGAATTCAGAACCGTGCGATAAAAAAGCGACGTAAATATGCAAAAACAATAAAATCACTTGAACATCCTAGGTATGTTTCCTGCTTCTCACTATTTGATGACTTTTTTTCATAAGCGGTGTTCAAAAGATATATTCAGATGCATCCTGCCCATCCTCGAACCCAAACGAAATATCCGTGTCTACTCAAGCTCACGGGGGTACCATTAGACCTATCTTCCGACGTACCAACCAATTCATAAATTCCTTCTTTAGACACAAAATAATTATGTGGAATGAATTGCCCGACTACGTGTTTCCGCATTTGTATGTTCTGAAGTCATTCAAGACACATCTCCTTTTCCTCTCCTGCATTAAAAAAAGTACCTATAAAACACAATTTTCACTAGATAATAACAAAACCATTCAGTTTGAGATTTTAATGGAGACGTTACCCATAGAGAGTCCGATTGTCGATAGGACGGAAATAAATTCATCTTCGATTATTCCGACTATTGCAGAACCTACGTCCAATGCAGTTCAAGTCACAGGGGAAAGTACGCCAGATTTAACACTGAGAAGATCAACGCTGCCTAAATCCATGACTGTACGATTTGAATATACACATTAATTTTTAATATTAACTTAACATTCTAATTTTATGAAGGAGGAGCTGTTATATTCTTAAATATCATTTTCACTACGAAGTGTAACCACACTACCTAAATCTACTTTTCACTTCTAAAATTTCCATCTGCCATAGCTGCCAAAGTCACTAATACAATACTTCACTCACTTCTTCATTCATTTTACTTTCATTCTTCACTCATCTAATTTGTGTTAAAATTAAAATTATTGTTCTAAAAATATGAAGGAACTTTTGTTAATTTTCAAAAATACAAATGAAAGTCTATTTCCCCTCTTTCTTTTTTTCCAAAAATTAAATGAATAATTCCATAAGTCCTAACTGAACAATTGGACAAAATATTGGGTCTTTGTTTAAAATAAAAATTTGCTCAATTAGCTGAGCTGGATAAAAAAAGCTATCGTTAAAAAACTTACCCCTGATTTTATTCCCAACTATGTGGAGACCTTTTTTTTTATATATGGTTTGCCAGAAAAAATTAACAAATGAATCAGCAACAATTTGTTATAGAAACATTGATATCTGCTTGCAGAATACCTCTTATTTAATACTTTTTTGACTTATTGCCAAACATTTATAACAGCCAGGGAAGTCTTCGCATATGGAGACGATATGCAATAAAACAAAAATCAAAGTTTTCCACTTTTTCTCACGATCCAATTTGAACAAGTGCGGTTATGACTCCCGGTACTCTTTGTGACTTTGACTAAAGGATGCTATGCATAAAAATGTTTTATTCCGAAAATATTATTTAATTGCAGTAAGTCAAATCAACAAAATTATGCAGCATCCAACGTTGGGTGATTAACTGAGAGGCTACTAAAAGCAAGTTCGCGGCACTCTTGGTTACCGATGAGTCCTGTTTCGTACGTACGTCCACACTAAGTGTTGATTAATTTCCTTCCAAAAAACGAATGCATTCCATTTGTTTAAGACCCGTTGGCCATTTCGCGCCGCCTTCATGATGCCAAGCTTGTGTCGTGCTGAAGTGATGAGCTCAATTGAAGCCCTGGTGGTATTCTCTTTGACGATGGATGATGATATAAACATCAACATGATCATGTCTTCTGAAGAAGCCCAACGATGCGGGACTAATTCACTTTTGATTTTTGTCGGCCATAGAGCGAAATTACGCTGTGCCGCCATTACCATTAAGATGTTGCTCTGGCGCACTGATGCTATTCGTTTGTGCATTACGCTTGTAAGAGTTATGATCCCTGTGTGGCACAAAACTTCAAAACCCAAGAAACGGGATAAAACTCTGATGAATTGCATATTGCCGAAATGTTCTTGCATATATTATTACATCGCACCATCATCATCATCAACCTAAAGTGCTGCTCATGCCCACTTATAACAACTGGAGTAATATGATGATTCCGAATGAAGTCGAAATTTCAATTTTATTCCAGTTTACTCGTATATGGTTTATTGTAGTCGTCGTCATTATTGTTAAATAACTTTTGTACCAGTCGCTTCGACATCCATTAATTGCACACTCATAAATGCGAGCCCATGCGAAAACTCACTCTCAACAACAACAGCAACAACGTGCATATCCATGCAACAGCAGAAGTCATTAAACGTAAATTTTCATTTTCTCTGGCTGTAACTGGCATATACCCGTAGTTACTATCGATGGCCGAAGGATATTTGCATAAAATCGCAGGAGATGAAACGCGTACGAGATTACGTGTCATGGCGCCGCCAAGCTGCCTTGGTCCGAAGGTCAGCGATGGTATTCTTAAGTGGTCTTTTTTTTTTTTAATAATTTCGGCCTACTAACGCGTGTTGTTTTGAGGTAACATTATGATTTATCCTGCGGTTATATGGCCATGGTTACGATCCTGTTACATTTTGTCGATTGTCGAACGTGATGTAAACATTTTAATGGATTTGTTTGGTGGACTTCGATCTTTGAATGTGACACAAATACAATTCTTTGGAATGACATAATTTGCATAATCTGTACCGGAAGAGGTGCATCTCTGAATGGATCAAGCCAGGTTCATATAAAATGAAAATTCTAAATTTTTTATATAAAGGGTTGTAAAACCAAGTGAAGGGTTGCAGGCAAACCTTTATCAAACAACAAAATAGGATCAGTAGCATCTTTGTGATATATTCCCATACATTTTTCCGAAGACTTAGGCGAATTTTAAGGAGTCTTTATCAATGGCAGCCTAATGAATGTAACAATGGAAAAAATCAATCGTTCTGCAACCCCTCTTTGGCATATTTGTGATGGTTGTGTGTGCATGGGAATTCGTTTTTAAATCGGAAATTGATTTTCGATTTCAATTTGAAAACACATCCCTCCCACATCACGGAGATATCATTTAATAAATTCTATTCGATAGAGGTACACAAAACAGGAAGAAAAGTTAAATGGATATATGTGCCGTAAACATTTTACACCTTTCCACAGCAAAAGAAAAGAACAAATACATTTTGCTTGTGGGAAAATTTTTATCACAGCTGAACGATTGATTTATCGATGGAATAATTACGATTTCTTGGCTCAGTCCAGTGGAAGATGTTCTCTTAAATTGAATCAGCCACTGATGCGTTAAAAATTTAAATTTTGGTTAAATCTTTTCTGTTTCTGTCGTTTACAATATCTTGCATGAATGTAGATGTAGAGTTATTTATGTGACCTCATAGACTAAAAATGCAATCAAATAATGCATTTCATTTCGATCATTATTGTGTTTTGCTTTAAAAACAAAACCTAATGTAAGAATTGTCCTTTTAATAACATTGAATATTTCCTTTGGATGGCTGATGGGAAAAATTCGCTGATTTTCTAAAAATTCTTTGGAATTATTTGCTAGAGGAAATTCAATTAAAGACCGCTTAATTGATTTGATTGCATTCCATAAAAGCGTCAGAGTTACAAAGTTCGATACATAATGCAAATTAAATTAACTCGTTACAATAAAAAAATTCCTATTTTTATTAAATTAGCCATCAGCAGAATAGGGGGAATAACACAGAATGCATCAGAATTGCAGGTGGCCGTAACTATCGCTGACTGGTGGAAGTGCGATCAAACCTCCACGTGGTGACCGCCGGTAATTTTCCTCCAACACAGGAATATGACATATATAACAGCTATCATGCAAGATCTCATATGCTAAGGGTGGGGTTTCTAGTCAACAAAAGAATGAAACCCACCGTTATCGACTTTGAAGCAGTAAATTAACGGATATGCACCCTACGCATGCGGGACAAATTTCAAACAAACAAACATAACATTGAATCAGTCGAACGGGAACTCCATGCCTGTCCTCACTATGCTGTAAAAATCATTCTGGGGGATATGAATGCAAAAATAGGTAGGGAGCCAGTATTATGGCAGTACATTTGAACTCATAGCTTAGAAGAGAACACTAATGACAATGTACAACGATAATTTGGTCGTTGCGAGTACAAGGTTTGCGCGTAAAAATATCCACAAAACCACTTGCATATTTCCTAATTGAATCACACCACGTGTTGACACCGCCGCCACACCTGTTGACGGTACGAATGTACCGAGGTGCCAACGTTGACTTGGACCGCTATCTTGTTGGTATGGTGTTCCGACCGTGGATTGCATTATCTCGAAAGACTGCATCCGCGAATTAGTTTCGAGTCAAAACGGATGCCCTTCGCAACGAAGATACCAAAAACAACTACGGTCAAGCGATATAACTTCCGCTGAATGCAGGTGGAGTAAATCCTGGGGCTGAAATGTCGGGCGTTGAAGAATACTGTCATTAGAAACGCTGACTCCAACTTCGGCAGTAGTCATAGAGATCGGAACGACTGGTTCGATGACGAATGTAAGCTACTATCTCATAGAAATAGGGCACCCGAATATGAATATAAAGAGCTTAGAAGAGGGAGAATAGTCTCGTCCGTGAACTAGAATACAACAGAGAGCAAGGACCGCACCAGGCGTGGAAGTACTACCAAAGAGTCCGCGGTATGAAGCAATATACACTGCACTGCAAATACTGCAAAAACAAAGGGGTAATATGATCGCCAATCTCAAAGGCATCTTAGAGCGATGGGAAGAGCACTTTTATGAGTTGCAAAATGGGCAGCTAACTGAGGAATTGCAGGATCCCCCAATGACCGAAGACCATACTATCCTGCCGCCACCAAGTATAAACGAATTTAGCAGAGCGATAAGTCGGCTCAAAAATAATGAGGCCCTGGGATCAGATGGTATCCCATCGGAGCTCATTATCCTCCGAGCAGAACCTACATTCTGTCTTTGAGCCCACACCAGTTATGTTGAGGTGATACTGCAAGCCACAATGAAGCTGGAGAAAATTCACCAGCTTTCTAATGGATCCCTACTTAGGTTAAGGATTTCCTTATAGGGAAAGGGCCCGAATAATTGCTGTGATTGCCACAGCTTGTGTTACCAACAATTTATCAGTGCTTTTGTTGCAGCCAAGTTGTAGTAGGGACACAGCTGCCAGGATAGGTAGTGAGCAACCTATCATAAAGTCGATATTCTGCCTAATCTAGATCCCCTGTATACTTAATAGAATATCTACTTTAGAGAGGACAAGTTTCCGATATAGATTCCAGTCCGTGGACTGGATCATATCTAGAGGAAGCAAGTGCAAGTTTGCTGGGAAAGTCAAACCTGATATGTTGATGGTCTGACAGTGAGGCTTCGTCGGAAGCATGCCGGTTTTCAACCAAATTGGGGATAAGTGTGAGTTCAAGTACCTCTTCGCGAATCGCATTTATGAAGATAGATTTGGATCCTTTTTTTAAAATATCTACATTACTACTAATGAGATATTCTATGAGGTACTGGAGATTCCTGTTCCGGCGCTGCTCTATGCTCTCCTGGACCTCTAAGTGCGGAATGTTATCGTCGTCGCCGGGGAAGTATGCTACAGCACACATGAAGTTCTGTGTTTCCCTCTCGGTAGGAACTTCTATCAGCAGGGCCACCAGGTCCTTTGTTGTGTATTCTGGAATTGGAAGGAAGTTAATTCTCGTGCTGATCAAGTAGGCCGCCCTTGGCACTAACTCCTTGCTTTTGAAGATTTACTTACTTCCCTTATTCCGTAGACCTTTAATAAGACCGCTTATAACACAAGGCTCTTGGAGACCAAGGGTTATATTTTCCTCGGCGAACCGCTTGCTAAAGGTAGCGAACGCACCCTTCGCGTGAAGCAGGTTCACCTCTAGCACCTTGATGTTGCTTATATGTCCTCCTGTATGTATTAGCTTGCCGGAGCTCATTGGGCCAGTGGACTGTCCTTACCCGACTCATCCTTCCTCCTTGCGTGCTCAGTGGCATCGCTTGTCGGATGCTCTAGCTCCTGAATTACTGCATCGCTAAGGCCAGTAAAATCGCTAAGGCCAGTATGTCCAGTGGATCTGCTGGTCGAAGAAGCTAATCGTGTAGCCTGCTTACTTGATTTGCTTCCGGACCAGCTGTGATTAGCATGCCCATCGGCAGAACAGCTATGAAAATGTTAGAGAAAAAATCACATCCACAGTGGAACCAAACGCCGAGAAATGACGCAGGTCATCTTGCAAAACATTTTTTTCCTAAGTGGACTAAAAATGTCAAAATGGACAATTATAAAAGTAAAATGAAAACCTCGTGTCGACAGTTTCTGCAATGAACTGAAAAATTTAAATTTCTAAAAACTTCACCAATTAATTCAACAAAAATATCCGTTTTACCCGTTCGTCTAATTTGTTTGCGACAAGTCCTCATTTGCAACCTCCGACATTCCCATTTGAATGAATCCGAATGCAAACATCATTTGAAGTATTATAGACGGAGCAGGACATTAGCATAACGACAATCATATGCGAAAATGTCAATTAAGTTTTGCTTGGCCTGCAGCGTATAGTCGTCTGCGGTCAACGCAGGTAAATGATGCGACAAAACTGGTCACCACCACCGGAGATTCTCATGATGACAAAGAGAGCGAGACATTTTCCGCTCCTGATTGGGCCATCGTCATCAGTAGGTAAATGAGACATCATCCGTCACTAGGGGCTTGATACAGGCGATGCAAGTGCTGTGGGGATCAAAAAACTTCTTCTGGAGCTACTGGCTGCCTTCTCGAACCCATCTCGCGGTTATGTCTTCATCATCATCAACTTAGGGAAGCAGTTTACTGCGTTTATTTATGAATGTCATTCAATTTATTATTTTGACTTAAGAGAGATCGTTTACAAGTTACTGCCTCATCTTGGTCGTTGTCCGCCAAATATGATAAGCGAATAGCGTCCCCTTCTGTTGTCTCACGAAGTGGAAAAAACAAAAAAAAAACTTCATGGGATTTTTTTTATAGTAAAACGCGCCAGGACACAACAGCATGATGGCGCTCTGAATTCTGGTCGATTAGTGATTTTTGCTTCGGTTCTCTTATAGGTGCTCTCTAGCGGAGTTCTTTGCTAGCACATCATTCCCCCAGCAGAACTTTTCTTCCATTTGCATCGGCACACTGCACAGTTTAATGGAAGTGAAACCAAATCAAACGAAGTAGTAACGCATCCAGCCAAACCTACGCAATGCATAACTCGATTTGTTGCATTGACTCAGCGCAGCGTTGAGGTTCTGCGCTACACAAATCGTTGTTCCTACTGTTGTTCCCAAGCATTGTAGTTCTGAAGCTAAGCAAAATATATTTCAAAGATAATTGGAGCTCATCGATCGATTTATGCATCCGCGTTTGTTGTTGCGACTAAGTTGTTACGAGTTGCGGCGACCCATGAGCGATTTCCATCCGAAATGCCGACTCGACGATCGAAACCTCAAAATAAATGCAATCATTTAAAAGCTCCGATCGTGGTATTAAGTCATTTTAATTGAATTATCTTACAACGTGGAACAACGAGCAATCCTCGTTCGAAGGAAGGAATTCCCTTTGACTTGTCGCGTTTGTTAGCTGTTGCCGCATTGCTGTAGCGCCGCCGTAGTTGCGTTGAATAAAAAATTCATAAATTCCAATTTTTTGATATTAAAAAATGATGTTGAAGCCAAAGTTTCTTGCCCGTGCAATTTACAACAATTCCACCCAGAAATAAAGAAAGGATGAGCTCGTTATTTGCGTGCGCCCATCAGAATGCGAGAGAAATTCCTCATTGTACTCTTGTTTGGCCGCGCTCATATGCGTCCTGTGGGAAATTTTTATCCGAAGTGAAATCTTTTTGAGCGGCACAGAATTCACCGGGAGTCTTCTGGTCAACAACATAATCAGGCTGCACTGACATATTACGCATTAATTATATACGAATTTAATTAATCCTTGCATAATGGCCATGCCATCGATACGGAAAAGAAAGAGCCACGGCGATTCAGATAGAGCTCAGATGGAACGAATGAAAATCGAATAAATGTCGACTGAGAATAATTTTATTAATTTTGAATCATTTGATTTATTGGCTCGGAGCGAGAAGCGTGTACAGTTGAGGGAAATTTCTTCCGTTTTCTTCGTGGATCAGCTCCCCGCTACCACACAGTTCCGAGCTCTACGTCTGTCGTCTTCTGTGAATAATTTAGTTACATTACAATCTTGGTCATTATGATGTTAATATTTGAATTATTTATGTACGTAGAATGGTAATTTTGTTAATAACATCCAATTACCAATTTCTTATTGGTAAGGAAAAAATATTGTGTGGTCTGTAGTCGAGTTGTGGATCTCTTGATGGTACCTATACGCCGATCAAATTTTATGTTTAATAGTCCTGCATTATTAGTCGGTAGAACTTTCTTAGTTTTAAGTTTTTTGACAACAAGTCATAGGTAGTTTATTTATTTACTTTCAGTTTGAATTACATATTGATAGAAAAATAAATAAAATTTCAATATACAATATGCAATAAAGAGTTTATGATTGTCCTCCTAATAAGTTATGTGGTACAATATGTACGAAAAATTGAATATCAATTATTTCTTCTAGATGTATCGTATTTGCTTTGCAACTGTTGGAACAGATATAGTCAACTGATGGCTGATGTTTAACGTCTAGCTGAAATGAAACTCTTAAAGGACGAAAATATTTCCCTGAAGTTATAAAGTAAATATAGGGTGATTTTATGCTTGTTCACGATCGAAAAACAATGAAATGCACAAATTTATAAAATCAATCTAATTTTATTTCGTATAAAGTATTACAACTATTTTTATTTTATTGCGAGCTGGAAGGGCGAAGCTTATATTCAGACGACATGAAAATTTTCCAGCGAACTTGTGTACATTTGTACGTTCGTACGTTTGTACGTTTGTTTGTCGTGTCTTATATCTCGAATTCTACCAGTCAAAATTTGATGGAACTTGTTTTAAAACAATTGGTTAGCGTTCGGCTTGCGAGAGCGTAATTTTTTCATTCTAAGAGGTTACTACCCCTGCAAAAACTAAACTGAAAAAAGTACTCAATCTACGCATCGCTATCGATTTTTTTAAGCCTAAATATTTGCAAAGTAAAATTTGGTTTTTTTTTAGTCTATTTCAGAAATAGCCTAGGAATGAATGGCATATCTATTATGAATGAAAGACCTACATTTAATGTTGCATACTCTTAGGCTTCTAAGATAAATTATTTAATATAAAATATTTGTTAGTTAGGAAGATAAGAAGTAATGCACCAGTTTTGGTAGTTGTGGCTGTGTCTGGAATGACAAAACTTAGTTTTAAGACTGAATTATAACTAAATATACATACACGGGTGTGTGTAGTCACTCGCACAGCAGAATACATTAGCTCGTGTGTCTATAGTAGTGGAAAGTTTTTGGTAGGGACTCGTATATCTCGTGTTCTACCAGTCAGAATTTAATGGGATAGTTTTAAAACAATTGTGTTTTCAAGCGACTCGTATGAAATTCGGTATGTAGGACTAAGATTCGACTCTAACCATTGTTCCTGTGGAAATTTTGGGATCTGGCCAATAGGGTCTGGAATTTTGTGGACCAAACAATTTCTCAAGCGATTCGTATGAAATTGGGTATGAAGGACTAAGATGAGACTATAAAACTTGTTCCTATGGAAATTCTGGGATCTGGCTGGCTGGCTGGCGCCTCGTATGAAATTCGGTATGTAGGACTAAGATGAGACTATAACCCTGTTCCTGTGGAAGTTTTGGGATCTGGCCAATAGGGTCTTGAATATTGTGACCAAGCAATTTCTCAAGCGATTTGTATGCAATTCGTTATGTAGGACTAAGATGCGAATATAAGACCTGTTTCTAGGGAAATTCTGGGATACGGTCATTCAGGTCTGAAATTTTGGGAACTAAGCCATTTCTCGATCGATTTGTATATAATTCGATGGGGCCTTTTGGGTATTTTGAGAGTATTTTAGAGGTCTTTTGAGGGTCATTTGGAAATCTTTTAAGGGTCTTTTGATTGTCTTTTTGTGGCCTTTAGCGGGTATTTCGGGGATTTTTTTAAGAGTTTTTTGGGTCTTTTGGCGGTCTTTTGAACAGTCTTTTAAGCGTCTTTCGTTGATCTTTTAGGGAGTGTTTTGGGGGTCTTCCGGGTGTTTATTTTTTGTGTCTCTTGTGTGTCTTTTGCTCTAGTCTTTTGGGGAACTTTTGGGGTTTTTTATGGGTCTCCTGAGAGTTTTTTGCCCGACAACGTCAATTAGTTTCACACCGCGCGTAAAGGTTCTGATGGTTTTCCGACACTGGAACAGGAGACATACAATTGACCATGCGAGAAGCATGACTGGCCTTGTGATATGTTTATTGTTATTGGGAATGCAAACCGGAATCATTGGAATACGTTGACTGATCTTAAAAAAAGACCGTGCAAATGGATCAGCTGTCAAATGACATTTGCGCACATAGCGCCAACTATTGGAATCTATTGGAATATAAATAAAATAACGACTTTTGTCGGACAGATCGCAAATCAACACAAAAGTAAAAACAAATTTAATTTTATATTAATTTAGGCTCACTTTTATTTGTTGGACCTAATTTATTTGTAAGGGGTATGGGGGCATGGTAAAATACAAGAATTCAAAATATGAAATAAATTTAAAAAGCCAAAATATTATTGTTGATTTAATTCGTTAGGTTAATTAATTACCATTTCAAAAACGTTCCATGTTTTCTTTGTAAAATATATACACATAAATTTAGAAAATTGAAAAATTGGGCGAGACCATTATGTTGCCCACATTTCCTTAATATTTTCTTCTTCACACTGGGACAAAACAATCACGAACAAATTATTTATTGCTCAATCAATAAACCTTTCACTCGCTGTTTGGAGAAACAAATTCAAAATTAATAAAACATTTCACCCTTTCGTAGCGCCTTCTAAAGACCTTTGGCACCACAACCAATCTTTCCTAACCTTCACGACCAGCCGCGGCTAATTTCACCCTGACGATAACGATCTTAATTTGTTTGCATCAACAAATGACTTTCTCGGATAAAAATATGTACCCTTGAATCCAATTGAATGTCTTTATTTGGCGGCGCTATCCATCGATCCTTTTTAACACAAAATAATTTCAATCGAAGCCCAAAGGATTGCGCAGTCATAAAATGTACAGACGATTTTATTTGAACGGCACACCGCTCAGTTGGAAGTCAGATGTTTTGTGGTTTTCTTTTGATTTTATCAGCGCGAAAGGATCAAATTGCTGATATGACATCGAATAGAGTACTTTTCTTAGAAAAAGTGGCATCATAGATGAGTCTTTGTCTTCGGGTTCGGCATCTTTCTTTTACAAGTGTTGTAATATAAGGGAAAAAGTAACCCTTTTGCGTATTTTCCTACTCAGAATTCAATTATTAGAAATTTATGACCATTTTTTGTTCGCACAAACTGACTGACCGACGCTAAACCAACCAAAGTACATAGATGATCATAACTCAATGACTGGCTTTGAGAAAATTTCAAACGAATTCGCATGACAATCGAATAAATTCCCAAACACAAACACTAAAGCTGTATCGCTGGCAACAAGCCGACAAGTGCGTCGATTGCTTTAGATACTACACCGACCGTTCAAATATGTCTTTATTAGCCGATTATAAAACAAGAAGCAGCAAGGATTTTTCGGGTATTTTCTCCAACGATTCACGCGATGTTACGTAATCAATAAATTGAGCTGTTAACTGGTTTCCAACTTCGCACCTAATTAAGTATTAACTGACGCAACAAAATATTGAAAATTGGCCTTCATCAGTTCAGGATCACGAACTAAAATCTGCTGTTTTATTTTTGCTCATAAATGTGTTACATCACAAAACGGAGTTATAAATTCATACGGAAAGGATATTATTAAATAGAATTGCATGTGTTCGGGTTTTTTTTGCTCAAACAATTTGGATCCAATATTTCGATCAGGCGATCATGAAAGCGATAAATAGCTTAGTTTAAGCGTTTAAACATTTGAACGATTTGGGTGGCGATATTTTGTATAAATTGTTATTCGAGTTATTGATCGAATTTCTTTTCCAATACTATTTTTAAATTTAGGTATTATCGCTACCTTTTTCACTGACACACGTTCTTTCAAATATCTCCAAAGAAAGAATTCTGAGCCGTTGAATCCGGTGAACGAGGTGGCAAATAAAAATCACCGATCCTTGAAATAATGCATCCGTCGAAAATGTCCCGTAACATCGCCATTAAGCTTGCTGTACACGCCGTGGCTCCGTTTTGTTGAAACTATATCCACAGCCTGCCTCTAAAAATGTTTCAACATGGTGCAGTATTGAGCAACATTGATGGCACCGGTAGTACCGGCTTCATTTGCAAGATATATGTGCAAGCCACCAAAGGATTATTGAGGAATAATTCAAAGTTAAATAAAAGAAGCCCAGAATTTGTTTTTAATTTCGAATCATATCTTAATTTAAGATCACTAATATTGTAGACAACCAAAAACACATTGAAATAGTGTGCGTGGATTAGGTTATTTCTTACCTAAGTTGATCGTATGAAAACCTTTCCTGCAGCATTACATATGTATACGTTCCATGTCAGAAACGGTCTTGATTTATATCAGAACATGCTGCTTTGCATATCAGATAAATTATCTTACATCAGCAGGACTTGTGCTTAACTTTGTTCTAAATGCACTACTTCGTCCGGCTTGCCCCATAAAACTATACTCTAATTCTCGATTTGTATTTTCTCTTCCAAACGAATCGCTCCAATTCGATCAATTTGTTGTGATAATAATCTATGCGATATAATAAATCTTTATCCATGTTTCGCACTCGTTGTAGCATTTTTTTCGTCAACACGATTAAGGAACACAGAAAAAAAAATGGACGGAGTGCAGGTTAATCTCTCACACACGTCTGCATGCTAAATATAGATAATGTCCACCAATTACTTCTCGTACAAATCCGATTGAAGCATAGGAATCACCTGTAAAACAGCGACTCCAAAAAGGCTGGCCGATGAACTCATCGCATGTGAACTCGCAATGTCAATAGTGCGATGCGACAATAAAGATAAAAACTCAAAACATATTACGCGCATGCGATTAAGATAAATCGACGTCTGATAACTGCAAGGAGTGATATAGAGCTTAGTTGTTAAACCGCTTAAGTCGGAGATAATTGAATGCAGAATGACGCGCAGCATGCGGTGATACGGTTTAATATAAATATCATACTTGACTTTGACCAGTTTTTGTGCTATTAACATAGAATTGTCTTTTTTATTCCATTTCGTTTCACAAAAAATCCTGTCATTTTGCGATTCTGAAAACTCATAAGTCACTTCATCGGTAGCGGCACAAAGTCGGAACTTCAAAAAGCCGCAGATAATCCGATTATTAGTGGACATGTCTTGACCTGTCATCGATCTTTTGTGTCAATTCTGCTGCATGTATATGTACGCATTGATTTTCGCTAATCCTTAAAATTTATAGACTGCAACTAGTGATGACGTTCTATTCTTTTGTTTCTTTTGCTGTTATTTCCAAAATTCCAGGTGCATTTAATGCCAAAGCACGAACACAGTTGACATTAATCGTGTGCTATTGCTGCGGTATTACAACCAAGACGCTTCAAATTGTCATCGATCGAATGTCATAGATCTCGACTACCCGCGGCATTTTGATTTAACAAAGAAGTTCGCAAATTACACGGAGTATTGAGAGAAAAAAATATTAATGGAACCCTTTTACTTCCATTTCCCAAATAAGCGATCATACCCCGAAACCACTACAATGATCGATGATTCATTACTTGTAGCATAGTCAGTTGTGGCATTGTTATTGTTTGTATACGGAATTTTGAATCCTTTGATTTGAATGAATATTACAAATTGTAATAGAGAGACTGTTGACAGGCAGAAAACTCATATGTCATGACGGACCTTGGTAATTTATTTTAGTTTTTTTCAAAAGAAAAATATTTCTTTAGCAAGAAACTGTATTTTAGGTGACCTCTTCGGTGCAGAGTTATTCTTTCAGTACCTACTTATAAAACTTTATCCTACTTTTGTAGCAGTCTGCATGCATATACTCAGATTATTCAGTGCGAAAACCCTCCAAGTTGTGTTTTATAACAATATAACAGAATGACAAGGATTTAGAATATAAGAAAATATTCTCCAAAAAGAGTGGGGTTTTTCCGGAGTTTTACCGAATAGCTCAGGAAAAAGCAATCATATTTGAGACTAATACTAATGAAGAACACTGTATTTTACAGAAAATAATCCTTAAACAATTATTGGGTAATAATCGCCAACATATTTGTTTTTGAGGTCGAGGCTATTTCAAAGTATTACCTTTTTCCACGCTACACGCGCGCCACACGCGACTTGCGACACGCATCAAACGCAGGATATCAAAACTGGCCCTTGACAATAAGCCGCTCACAAAATTTCAGCCCTCTAGGTCGTGCGAAAGGTGGTTAAAAATTACCTCAAACAACGAGAAATTGGAATGAATTCAAACCATCACACGCGCCACACGCGAAAAGCGATATGCTTCATACGACTTAGACTTTAGACACTCAATAAATTTGAGCCCTCTAGGTCTTGTGGAAGGTGGCTAAAAAAGACCTCAAATAAGTCGAAAATAAACCCATCACGCGCGCCACACGTGACACGCTTCATACATGGAATAGAAAAAATTCTGTTTTGGACTTAGACACTCACAAAATTTCAGCTCTCTAGGTAGTGTGGAAGGTGGTTAAAAAAGACCTCAAATAAGTCGAAAAAAAATTCAACCCATCACAGGTGCCACACGCGACACTCGTCATGGGCGGAATATAAAAAATGCTATTTTGAACTTATAAACTCACAAAATTTCAGCTCTTTCAAAGTAGTCTCTCAAAGTAGTCGAAATTGCAGACAATTGTCGTCAAGTTAAAAAAAAGTTTTTGAAAATCTCATGTTTTCTTATAAGATGGTACTAATTATTCCCCACAGTACTACCAGCAAATATTTTATCATGAGACTTACATCAATAAGGATTTCCTCATTTCGTTTCCCATTACAAGTTCCCGCCTTCATACTGTCTTCATTACTGACCCTTTGGAGATAGGTTTGATAGCAACAACTCCCACTCATTAGCAAATGTAAAAGTTGAAGTTGAAATTTTCTCCGTATTGCCAATTATTCCATGCATTCCATGCATGCATTCCATGCATGCAATGCATACCGAATTGACCAATAATTGTAGCAAGTGCTACATACTCGCAATTGGACAATTTCGCATATGCTTTAATTTTTAACGTCTTTGCCCATATGTGTGCTTCATATACGTATTTATGCCAAATTGACACCAATACTCAGCATTTCCTCGCAAATTAGTTTCCAGGAACTATTTTTGTTGTGATTATTGCGACGTTGCGATAAAATTTGGATGGGATCACATCACCCTTCGAGTATACAGGTAAACGGCCATTCCTTTCACTCGGAGCTCCTAATTCCCGACCCAGGAGCACCTGTTACGATTCCCTTGGTGCAAGAAATTCCGAAAACTTCGGTGAACCTGTCACAGTCGTCTATCTCCGTGACCGATCCTCTATCGGATATGCAGGCGAAGGACTCACACTTACGAGACATATCCAACGAGGACATACTTCTGAGTTCGTCTTCAGAAAGGGAAGTTATGAAGAATACCATAGTGGAAGTTTCTCTGCCGGATTGCAACAAAAATGCTGCAGTTAGTCCAGATTAACCTCCAACACTCTAAAAAGGCCTCGGTGTCCCTTTCATTCCGTCTACTTAAAGACGGAGAGGACATCGTCCCCTGATCCAAGAACCATGTTAAACCTGGTTGCGGAGTCAGGAGTACTCGATATTACTCGCTATATGTAGCAGATAACGATAACCCTAGATCCTGCATATTAGTGAAACGAAGTCTAAATGTATTTTTACTCCCTAACTTCAGCAATCGAGATGTCACTGCTGAACATTTGGAGACTCACAGAGGAACCTATTGGCTGGCATCAACTTATCTCGCCTTGGAGCATGTAGGATCTCTCCCTGCTGATAACCCGGAGTAATTTATCACAGAATCAGAAAGACAAAACACAAGCCTTATTACTGAATGCGATGCAAATGCACTCACTCAGTATGAGGCAGCTCTAACATTAACAACATGGGTGAGTTACTTTTCGATTACATTTTAAGTAAAAACCTTAGCCAATCAACCTTCGTAATAAGGAGTCGGCAAGAAGTTATAGATTTTACTCTTGTCACCGTCTTAACATTCTTTCTCCGATCAATTCAGCTTAGATAATAAACCTTTCGCCAATCAGTCTATAGAAATCATAGGATGACTAACTGGCTTAAATACAGAGAAACGCTTAAACACTATTTAAACATAAACTCTGATCTTACTACCTTAATGAATCCCTTTTCCCTTCCCTGCAACTTAATGAATCCATTCCTTCACAGAACAACAAAATTTTCAGTTAAGGTTCCTTTATTCTTGCACACGAAGCATCGTACGTACTTGATGAGCATACGAGTATACAGTTTATTTATATATGATAGTATGTAGGTTAATGACAAAAGCAGAACCATATAAAATTTGTTCCGCAGTCATATTAACATAATTTAAACATGATTCGTCTATACTCGGCAAGATTTATCTGAACTCTGGAAGATCAAAATTGCGATGATATTTTTAGTACAAAGAAGAAATGCAGTACAGTAGTGTCTACACGGCACAAGTACGTTGTAATAAAAATCCTCATTAAATAATCAATTCATAAATGAAATTCTACACATATGTAGGACAGAGATAGAAAATGATACACAGACAGTGTTGAGACGAGATATACACGCGCCGCTCGACGATCGCCAAAGAAAACAAAATAATTAAATAAACACCTGCCACAAAGCATTACAAGCGGCACACAAAGTGTGCCGATCTGGTCCACGACGAGTCTGGTCAGCCGGTCAGCGATCAGTCATTGCTCAACCGTTTCAATATTATACATCAAATCGGAAATTTTAAATATTCCCTCTTAGCTGACCAACCGATCGACCTAGTAGGACTTCATGAGTTCCTATACCCTCTGTGCTGGCCACCCCTCAAATTTCCATTCAAAAATCATTAATGAGTAAATGAATGTACTACAGACGACGCGGCATGCACCTGCACATAAGTGGAATTAATGTGTCTCGCGCGACAATAATTATCCCAGCGATCGTGGCACTTTTTTTCTGCTTGTTCGGATGGATGCATTTTGTTCAACCGCAGGGAGTACCGAGTTTGCGATGTTTTGAGCTTCCGATAAGGCAGCTATCCATCGTTTGCATATCAATTGTAATAAATTGGCATGTATTGACAGAATTATCACTTTCCATTCTGTGGGTGATAAGCCGATGTCCGAACTAAATTAGAAAATTCTGAGACTGAGCAAATCTTCATTTCTGTTTGGCCGCTTCGATTTTTTGTGTGATTTTTTTCTTTTCTTATTTCCATGTGGATTTTTTGCGCATTCGCATACAGGAAACGATTGCTTCCTCAATCGATCAACGCTCGATCAAGCTGTAATACTGCGTGGGGCCTTAGGGATCAGCGCACGATCCAATATCCAATGCCTGCAGTTGTTATAGGGGCACTCGACCATCAACCATCATCAGAGACGAATGCTATTGGTCGACCAGGGCAAGGTGTTTCCTGGCATTGGTGCATTTTCATTGTCCGTGCCGCACGCATCTACAGAAGAACTCAACACAATACGCTAAAAGCGCAACACGAAAAAATAATGGTAGTATGGGTCAGGTTCCGTAATCGCGTACACACTGACAGTGTCAAAAAAAGGCAGCGAAAAGGACGAAGTCAATATAAACTTGTGCACCGCATTATAGAGTGATGATAATGATCGACGTCATTCAAGAGGTCTGATGCATACAGAAAACGCTGGTATCCTAATTGTCTGTCATTGTTGCCAGAACAACATTTCATCAAATTGTTGGTAGAGACTTAAAAATGAGGCTCGAACTATACCATAAAATTCATGCAGGTAAAGTATCTGGTAACAATTTTCTGTAAGGACAACTACTTGGTAGTGTATACAGTTCATTGAATTAGTAGTGGTGGTGGTTGTAGCATTGAGATATTGAGCTATTCCCGCCAGCGAATCCCAAGTGCGATCGCTTTGTTGATCGTCGGTTGGCGGCTCAATCGACACAACACTCAACTTATTGAGCCAAAAACATCTGCCGTACACAAACCGCATAAGCTATACACTATACACACATTACTACAAATTCTGTTACTTTCTTCCTCTATAAGGATATGTTAAGTAAGTGCGAGCTAAAAACGCAGTAGTAGGAAAACAACAACAAGACGACCTGCATCTGTTTCGACTTAAAGGTGCGCGCATAATGGCATGGAAGGAATCGCCCAGGAGTAAAGGAATATTTTCAATCAATTAAAATCTCCACCTGAATGTTTCACTGGCGGGAGTTTTAACGATTCGTCGTTTTCATCTTAAGCCAGTGTGCGTGAATCCATTTATTTCAGGATTATATCCTGGCTGACCTTCTGTGTTTAGTAATTGTTATTCAGCTGGGGTAACAACAGGTTTATTGATAGTATAGGCCTAGCAACTGCGGTTGATTAAGTCCACTTGAATCCAGAAATAGAGAGGGACACTTTAAAAGATAATACAAGAAAAGCCCAATGTTCCTATACCGTTCACTTTCATGTATGTTATTTTTAAAAATTATTTTAGGGAAATACGCGGCGACAATTTCTCAGGTTCACGGAAATTTTCCGATAAAGAGAGTACCAAGTAGGTATCCTATTTAAGTTTTTTTGGTATTCATTAGCGGGTATATTGATGATAAAAACGCTGAATAAAAATTCATAACAACCGTAAATAGTAGGTGTTATGGTGTTGGTTTTGTTGGAGAAAACAAACAAATTCGATTGGTTACGCCACTGGTTTTGAATTGATTGAAAATTAACGCACTTTAGAAATTTGAAGAAAAATTTATGGAATATCTAATGCTGTTTGGATAATATGATAAATAAAAATTTGATAACTAATGTCTCGGAATTTTTTTCCCATGCTCAGTTGAATGTATAGTGAACGATTATTCGTTTTTTCAAAACAAAACGTAAATTTCCAGGCATTATCCAAATTTATAAATTCATGTACGGGTATGTCAAATATGGGATCGTTACTATACACTAAGATACTAGGTATGCCATCTGCATTTTCAACACAAAAACTGTACTAAACGAAAAATTAAATTTTCAAATTAAGAGTTAGAAATAAGTTTACATTTTTTGTGAAAAATGTGAAAATAATGTTACGTAAATGTAAATAGGAATAACTTATCGGACTGTATCTACTCGTATATGAGAATAAGCATTGTATTGAATTGTATTATAAATTAGAAATAACCAAACACCATTGCATACTATTAGACTCAGTCATATTGTATATAAATTGTACATAACAGTTATACGTGTGGAACCTTTTTTACAAAAATTGTATATAAAAAGATTATATCAGCTTTGAAGTCTATAAAAATATGGTGTAGTGAGTTTTGAAACTCTAGATTCTAAACATTTCTCCACAAACTACCTAAAGGTGTAAATTTGATCAGTTGTGGATTTGCCTGGGATGAAGCCAAACTGGTATAGACCAGTGATGACTTTAGGTTATGGGGCCGTCCTGTCTTGACGGATATGGAAGGTAATGAACAACGTTATACCACGATAATTGCTGCATGTTGTGATTTCTCCTATCTTATGTATGTGGCACAGGTTGCGTCTTCGCCAGTCGTCTGACATCGCTTCTTTCTCCCACACTTGTATTATTATTTCATACTTGGGACCTCCTATTTTAATCAGCTCATCTGATCCCAAGAGCTTATTATTTTGGAGCCAATTTATAATTTTGTTGATTTCGTCTATGCTTGGTAGCTGCAGGATGGTATGGTCTTCGTTCATTTGTGGACCCTCCAATTCCTCAGTTAGCTGGCCATTTAACAACTGATAAAAGTGCTCCTCCCATCGTTCTATCTTTGTGATCGGCGATCAGATTACCCTCATGCAACGCGGTGTATATTACATCATACCGCGGAATCTTTTATATAACTTCCGTGGCGGTGTTCAAAAGGCAGTTAGAATTCAAAGTTGCCAAGTGCTAAAACGTCTACACGAACATAATGATCTCAACAACTTGGTGTTTTCGGATGAAAAGTTTTTACAGTTCTGCAGTAAGTAAACGAGCAAAATTATCGTGTGTGGTTTGGACTAGCTACTAGTTGCTCTTCGCAAACTAGCGGCGGCTTTTGTGAGGGTTTGGGAAGTTTTGACTGCAGATGATCGCTCTCCGCTAGACTTTATCGATCATAGCGTTATGGTAAATCAAGAAGTCTGCCGGGAAAATGTATTAAATGATGCGTTGCCACCTTGGGCATAAAAAGTCGGTAACAACCACTGGACATTCCAACAAACTTCAGCACCTTCGTTTGACACAAAATTTTTACGAATCTAATTTTATTTCTTCGCAACAATGTCTCCATACTCATCAAACGTGAATTCGATGGACCTCTCCATATGATCCATTTTTCAGGCCAAGTTGTTGATAAAGAAAAAATTTTACTTGGAACAATTTATAGACCTTAAAGGCATATAAGTTTTGACCTATTTTTTAAAGTCCTTGATAATCTATTGTGCACCACCTCAAATATAGTGTTGTGTGGTGATCTTTACTGTAACGTCTTGGATAAATCTCTGTCAGTTAAACTATTAGAACTATTAGAAGTCATTTAATCTGCCTTCCGTTAACTTATCTTATCCAACCCATTTCTCGAAGGACTCAAGCTCCTTAGTTGACGCTTATTTTTTTAGCGACCTCGATAAAACACTGCTATACAATCAACTTTCTGCACCAGGTTTTCTCTAAACATGTCCTTATTTATTTAACCATTGCTGTTAACACTACTAAAACGTGATAATCTCTACAGAGATTGGATAAAATACCGTATTGATACCTTCTTAAAATATTACCACGCTCTACGAAATAAAGTTATCTCCAAAATAAGATGTGCAAAGTCTGGCTACTATAGCAATCAGCTAGATAATTCGGGATCGGGACAAAAACTATGGAAACCGCTACGGCAACTTGGACTTGATAAGCAAAATCTAATAATATCGGATGACATTGATTGCGATAAGCTAAACGCCGAATTCAGCACTGCGACTAGCACTTTTTTCTTAGAGGAAAACGCTAAAGATGACCATAATAGCTTTTTTTGTTTTAGCAGCCAAGTTTGTCCAAATTCTGTTGCCCTTCATACTGCCTTTTATAACGTATCTTTTTAACTCGGTGCTACCGATGTCCGTATTCCCATTCGAGTGGAAGAAAGCTAAAATCATCCCATTACCAAAGACTTAAAATTCTAGCATGACGGAATGTAGACCAATTGCTAATTGTACCTTTCCTGTCAAAAGTCTTAGAAATAATTATCATGTCACAAATCCATAGATATCTCTCAGAAAACCATGTTCTATTCTCTATTCTATTCTATTCTCAAACTAATCAGGATTTAGACCAAAGCTAAGCTGTAAAACGGGACTTTTATACATTGTCGATGAAGCGCGGAAGTCTTTAGGTAAAAATTACCCTACTTTTCTAATTCTTTTAGATTTTTCAAAAGCATTTGACACTGTGAATCACTTGATTCTGTGTAATAAACTAATAAAGAATTTTAAGTTTTCTTTTCCATCTGCAAAACTTGTCTCTTCATACTTAGAAGGAAGGCAACAACGTTGGTGTTGGTGAAAAGTCCTCACGTTTTCGTGAATTCCGAAACGGTGTACCGCAAGGTTCAATCCTAGGACCAACACTTTTCTCGTTATATGTGAACGAATTACCTAAAGTAATTAAGTATTGTTCAGTTTACATATATGCGGACGATGTTCAACTTTTCACGAGCTGTCCTATGAATTGCGATTGAATGTAGATTGATTAAGTGGTGGTTCATTTGAAAACCTTTTAAATTTTATGTCCCTATGTTTACTAAGACACACATTCAATACGCGTCAGCCAGAATACCTATATGATAAGCTGCAACCTCTCCAATCTCGAAGATCTTTCATGTTGGCTCAACCTAGGTACTTATGTCAACTGTCACAATTTTGATTTGATTTAGTAACACTTTGATCGCTCAACCCCTGTAAATGCTATGCACCAAAAGGCAAAATAGGAAAAGTTAACAAAATGCGTTGCCTGTTTATAAGTAAGAACATTTTCCAGAAAAACGGGCGATCGGGAAATTATAATGTCACCATAAAAAGTAGATATACGCGGAATATATCGTATATCTCAAATGTTATATTTATGTAATATTATGTTATGATGCCGACTGACCAAAATCTGCGTGTGTTTCAAACCTTTTCCTTCAAAAGATAATAAAACTAAATCTTTCTCATTTTTGATAAATTTTTTTAAAGTAACCATTCATGTGACCAATCAAAAATCCACATCCCAAATTGGCAGGCAATGGCCAATTTTTCAAAGTCACACAGTAGCTCATCCGCATTAACACCAACCCTGCGGACTAATCGTCAGCCTAATATTTAACAAAAATATTCACCGCCCCAAAAACTACAAAAACAAACTAACGATTGCAAAAAATTTAAACTCAACCCATCATTTTCAGCGTTTCCCACGATACAGCAATTTATGATTGTACTGACCTGATTTTTATCACAGTTACGTCGTGTGCAGAGGCGCAGACCTTTCTCCACCACCGTCATCAGTTACAGAGGAGTGCTGTCATGTCATTCCTCTATAGGTCTGTTGTTATTTCAACGGCATTAACTGTTCTCTCCAATCACTTAGTGAATGGGCATTCACGGGAGTTTGTGGCCGTACATTTAAATGTCACCTCCGGCAAAAGTGCAATTAAACAAATTGCTATCCGTCCACCCCTTGGCGAAGACACGAGAGAAATTCACCAAAAATGAATTCGTTTCAGCTACCAAATTCAAATTGGACCGGGCAGCCAGCCAAACTGCGCTGTCCGATTATTCATTTTCGCGGGTCGAAGGTTTTTAATTCGACTAAAACAGAGAGGAAAATCATCTTAAGCTTTAAGTCTGAAGCGCAAGCGTCAGTCGGGCAGGCTACTACAGGCATTATCCTGAAAATGCAGATTTGAGTTATTTAATTGTTGCGCAAACGACTTAATTGCAAATCACACTGCGGCTGTGTTGCTGTTCACTTGTCTGCGCATCGACTCGGTGGGCTGCTTGGATGATGGTTGACTAGCCAACAATAACTGGCCGGCAGGCTATGCTACCCCTTGCGGCAAAAGGCAAATCTCTTGCGACGCGAATGCTGGAGGAATTACAGTCGCCGCAAAAACAAGAAGAATTTCTCGCTTGAGGCGATGATGATGTCGGATGCTTTTATTATGACACCGCCGTATAACCGGGTATTAAAGAAATCATTTACTTCCTTTAAGCTCGGCTTAAAGAAATATTGGACAGTGGATTTTGTGCTGTTAGTCTTACCGGTGGACGGGGGAACAGTTTTAATTCATGATCATCATAATCGTTAATTATTTATAGCGGTTCCTTGGTATACGCGCAGGCTCAAATTAAACCCAACTTGAGCCGCCCAATGGAAATACAGGTTTTATTTTCAATTTACCAAAAATCAGCCGACGGATGCGTGTCAATCAGGCGAAACATGATAAATGAGATTCGGTTTCGAGTGTGCGGTCTTCGCCGATTCTGTGATTAACGATCATCATCAGGAAATGATCAGCAGATGACAAGGTTAGGTGAATGTTTTTTATGCATTTTACACTGTGGCGTCCTGATCTTGCAACTTTGTGTAAACTGATGAGGCAGTCTTTGATGAGATTACGAGTACCAACAACAAAAATATCCGCAATCCATTTTTTTGCCCATTCGCATTAGCACACGCCAAACCGCATATCTGGTGTATTGTTGTAATCTAGTTAACAATAAGGGGATTACATTTAACAGCACCCCGCCCATTTTTGTGACAAAAATGTATGCTCTAAATTTGATTAACTCAGAGGTCGACCGCAACACAATGACCACAGCAGACGTTTTGTATCTCCGATTGCAAAGCCGATGTAATCCAGCGTGTAATTAAGATATTTTCTGCATTTGCATCAATACGGTAAAGAAGAAACCAAACATGCATTCATACAAGAGGATTACACATGCGTGTTAGATAAACATACAATCTTCGGAAGGATCCCTCCTGTGATCGTACAGCCGCAAGATCCGATTTTAAAACAATTCTCATTGTTCTTTGAGGACTTAGCGGCTTTGTTTCGGTTGGAAGTAACAAGCAACTCCAGGAGCCAAGAAACACAAATCTTCTTAGCGGTCAAGATTATCGACCTGGAGAAGGTCAATGTAATCAGATTTCAGAAATTATTCTAATATTGTTTCGCCTACATAGCTTCTGGATGTTGAGATCTCTTTGTTTAGCGCGCCTTCCTAATTATTTCGCGCTCGCAACTTCCGGCAGATTTTGCATCATATTTCCGTTGATAAACTGGAAGGAGATTAAATAAAGAAATGAAGAAACCACTTACACAAAGGATTACTTCCAGTTGCACAGGTCGGTAGGTACATATATACATAATATTGCATAAGTCCAATCGCAATTTGTTCATCCTTAGTGTTAAGTGCAGTCGAATAAATTTGAATTTCAGATGCGAACAATGATGAGCAGTTTAGCATATTCACCGGATATTTAAACTCCCCGCCGGACACTTCCCATACATTCCAAGCACATTTGCATTTCGAGGTGTTTCAATACCTTCTGGTATGACAAGTGAATGTCATTGCATGCTGCCGGCAGTGGATCATCACCTGTTTATCGGTCGAAGAAGGCGATGACGATGGCATTTGACATGCGGTGCACGGCGAAGTTTCTTTGATTGACTTGTCACGTTGACACTGCATGCACCGGCATAATTTTGCGACATTCCATTTGGTACTAAAGTGGGACCAGTTTCCTGCATCTGTATATAATTCAAAAGGTCTGAGAGAACAAGAAGTCGTACAGTTAGGATTAAGGTATTGATAGAAAAACTTCGATGTAAAAGGTTGTATGTTTTATGCGTTCCATGTGATTCTTACCTGAGTATGGAACTATTCGGGGGTTAAGTAAGGTCAAAGATTCTCTGTAATTTTTCTCTAGATGAGTCGTGAAATCAAAGAACGCTCTTCAATCTTCATTGTCTTTCCTCTTCCCGCCTTGACCCTGCTTCCTGTTCTTCCACCCAAGCCCCATCCTTATCCCCTGGGCTGGATTAAGGTGTCATACGATCTGTGCCGATAATCAGCCAGGCTGGGGCCTAGTTTTAAAAATTGCGGATCGGGATATCTGGTGCCCTCCGGAATAGTTATCCTTATACTGTATACTGCAGATTTCTGTACAGATGGAACTCCTTTCTCCGCTACTGGTTGGGACAAAAAGGAGCACAATTAAAATTCTTGCTTTTCTAGTTCGAGTAAGCTAGAGCCAAAAATTTATAAGATCTGTTCCACTTCTAAGCTGGACGGTAGCACGGTAACTTTGCTGTCTACTGGAAGTGCCCTTGCAACTACAGACATACACTGCCGAAAACGGCAGGATGGCCATTAAAGTAATGCCTTCGACCGGCAGTGGGAGGATTGCGGCACTTTAGGGACCTTCAGCTGCAGGTAACAATAAAGTAACTTTCGGTATTACAACAACAGCCAACCTTGAAGACGTATCTGGCAGTAGACGTTCGCGACAAATCCAGATCGCACTACAATGATCGGGGAAATGCCACTCGGGCCCTGAAGGCCCTCAGAGAAATTCCGGAGACCAGCAGAACTCCGAGGCAGGTTTCGAAGCTGAAATGGACTCAAGCCTTTGTCGACAAGGATAGTTAGTGGACCAGTAATGACCAGTGGAGATCAGTGGAAGAAACCGATCCGGCTTCCAAACGTTCCAATGTACATATCACTAGTTCCAGGGTCACATATCAAAGGTTCTTTAGCTACGTCCTAAAAGAAAGACAAGATCGTTGTGCCCGTTATTGA
Organism: Nephrocerus scutellatus; assembly: GCA_947095585.1. Classification (NCBI taxonomy): domain Eukaryota; kingdom Metazoa; phylum Arthropoda; class Insecta; order Diptera; family Pipunculidae; genus Nephrocerus; species Nephrocerus scutellatus. The sequence goes on from OX352763.1 coordinate 10,083,655, forward strand.
TCTCTGATAACGTGTGGCATAACAGGGTCTTTAGTTTCATTTAAGCACAGAGCACTAAATGACACTGAAATAAAATTTTATATGATTATGTTTACTGGTAGGTAGATGGAGTGGTGGATCCCACTGTACTTGCGAGGTCCTAAATTAGCGCTAGTGTGCGCCATTTTGATGCCATAAATCCCTAGGGATATTTAAGTGGTTTAAATCCAGCCTATAGCGTTCAGATACGAATCATGTAATCTGAGAGCTATTTTAGGGCAGAAAAAAGGTTTTACCTAAAATGCGGTGACTTGGACCTGCTAGGGCCGGACAACTATAGACGAAGGGTATCATTTGTAGAGCTGGAGTGAACCCCGAGCTTACCCACATTGCGGCATGAAGCATACTCAGCATCTCCTACCCAGCGTTGCTTCCTTGCAGGAGTAAATCTTACAGCCCACCATACATTCCCAAAATGAAACTGGGTCCCCACCATAGTTTAGTTTAGTTGTCTTAGTCCACTTGGTCTCTCAGACTCGGTTTACCCGAAAGTCAACCTTATCCGTTGGGCAACACAACTCCCGTGTAACCAATTCGAACTTGGATAAGATCTGTCATCAATACCTTCGGAAATTTCAGGTATGAGTGCCTGTGCGATTGCAAAGCAGACCCTGGCAGCACATCCGTCCGGAGCCTAAGCCATCTCATTTGACATCAGGATAGGAAGTTATCCCGAGTTTTTCAGTTCAGATCTGACATCAAGTATCGCCCATTCGTTCAGGTATGAGTGGCTGGGCGGTTGCAAAGCAGACCCTGGCAACACATCCTTCCGGAACTTCGAACCCTATCATTTGCCACTAGGACACTAAGCCATCCTAGGCCTTGCTATCCTGGGCACAACATACATATGTTTGACTTGATTACTAAAATACGAAGAGATTGTCAAATGTAAGGATCTCTAAGTACCAGTAGCCCTTTTTTGGTCGCTAAGTACGAAGAGCATGCTCTAAGTACCCGACATGTTATCCGGAACAGATGACCCATGGTTTTTTAACGAGGTATCGGCCCTCGGGAGAGAAAGGGTATGAGAGATTCTTTTTCATTATCTAAACTAAACTTATCAGGACGGCTGCTCACTGTTCAGTACTGGCCCGTGCTGATAGCCAAAACTCTGGCAATATCCTTCCGGGCTCGGTGGTTTTCCTTTTGCTGCAGGGTGGCCACATCACTCTTGATATGGCGCAGTTCGACAGACTGCTGCACCTGAGCAGTGACTTAGTTTTAAAAAGGAGAGAATTTGTTTTTTGGACAGCTAACCCTCACCATAAATCCAGTGTCCATAGCAACGTTCATCTTAACCCCTCTCATTTCCATCAATATTGCTGTGCCCTAGCACCCATACTATGGCGATGTCCAGGAATTGGCTGATCGAGGTCAATTCGACGTGGCACTTTTGTACGAGTTTCGAGTTTACGGTGGTCGCATAAATCGCCCTTTGGGCATATTGGCTATCAACACATATGCTAACCCTTCCTATTTGTGCGTTACTGAGCCTTAGTGCCCTGCAAGCCTCCCTAATTGCTAGGATCTCTGCCTGAAAAATACTAGCTAAATCGGGTAGCTTGTATGACATTGACAGATTTAGATCTTACGAGAAGATACCTGCACCGACTCCATCCTTCATCTTGGACCCGTCAGTTAATAATATTGCGTCATATTGCCTCGTTACTCTCTAATACTTCCAGGTTACCCTGGTAAGAAACTCAACAAACTATGTTCTCTAGTCGAAATTATTATTTTGAAACTACTTAAAGGTAGTGGTGGATGAAGACAACGAAAATGGAAATATTGTATTAGATTGATGTGTAAGGTAAATGAAGGTACCAAGCAATCAATTGCATTGCTAAACAACTAGAAAATTTATTAAGCATTGTGTTCTGCTTCTGTTTCATATTTGACGTTTCATCGAAGTATTAAGAGCATCTGCCATCCTTCCTTGTCAACTAATGATGTGCACGTAAATAATGAACTGATGACACAACGTCATGCACAATGGAGAAGAGCGCAACATGCGCCAAAATTTACGAATCACAATACGTAAAAATTCTACTCAAACAACTCATGTAGTAGATGTGTTAAGATACAAACTGAATGTTGCAAAAATATGACGCAAGCCGCCGCGCTGGTAGGTCTTTGTACTACTGTCGACTATTGTGCTCCCGCAAAATGTCGTAAGCAATTTTCTTCTAAATGAATTCAGAGAAGGTCCTTAAAATAAATTCCATTTTCATGGCGTTAGATTGGACATAGGAAACAAAGGACGAATTGACTGAGTCGGATACTAGACTCATTGTTTGCTATTGTTTTTCATCTTAAAGGATCAGAGCTAAGCAAACAAAGAAGGGCGTGAATATTGCCGAAGGTGACACTAAGTTTTGTGGAAAACCAACTTCATTTAATTTTTAAGACAATTGAGCACTCCGCCTTTTGTAAGTATTTAAGGCGGTTGCGATTAAAGTGACACTGTGGGTAAAAATGAAATGCATTTTATTTTAACGTTTATTAAGAAGGATATACTTTTGATATTCTCCGACATAAGAAACTAACATTTCGGTTGAAAGTTATTCTTTTTTTGTGCCAACATCTTAAAGAGATGCCGGTCAGCCATCAGCAGAATAGGGGGAATAACACAGAATGCATAAGAATTGCAAGTGGCCGTAACTATATCTGACTGGTGGAAGTGCGATCAAACCTCCACGTGGAACCCACTTAATTCACCTCCAATGCAGGTAAAGCTGAATGATCGGGCTAGTCCCTTGAAAGTGAGGTTGGCGTGAGGACAATAGTATCGCCCGTAAAAAATTATTGTTAGGGAACCCAAAATAAGCCTCGGATACACTGATGAACGACGACGAACACGAGAGAATGTGGCATCCCAAATAAACTGACACGACTATATAGGTTGACCATGACCAATGTTATAAACCAAGTAAAAATATCCGAATCAATATCAAGCCTATTCAACATCTAAAACGGGCTCCGACAAGGGGATGGACTGGCTTGCGTACTCTTCAACTTGGCGTTGTAGAAAATGATCTGAGAATCTGATGTAACGGCAAGAGGAACAATCCGATACTGACACCGTTGTTATAAATCCAAGAGCTTTACAGGAAGCTTTCATCCAGATCGAGCAGGCACGAAAAAGGGGGCTGCACATAAATGAGAGCAAAGCAAAGTACATGGTGGCCACGTCTGCGACTAGAAGATCCAACATTGGTCTTGCAATTAAAATAATAAAGCGCGAATTTGAAGTAACTTTAACTATCTCGGGTCAACTGTAGTAGCCGATATCAGCATGGAACCAAAAATACGCACACGGTTGCTTAAAGCCAAGAAATCCTACTATAGTCTGTCTAGACTCTTCAAATCCAGGAACTTAACCATAACATCCAAGCTGCTGGAATATATGTATAAGACAATTGTAATACCAGTACTTACATCTTGATCCGAGACTTGGGTGCTTAGCAAAAATCATTCTGACCTCCTTAGCTGCGTTCGGGAGAAAAGTCTTATGGAGGTTTATTAGCCTCGTATGTGAGGAAGAACGATTCCGGAGATTCTATAATGATGAGATTTATGAGCGTTACCGCGATGTCGACATCGTGAAGAGAACAAAGCTCGGTAAGTTCCGGTGGGCAGGACATCTAGCTCGCATGAGCGAAGAGGATCCTGCTCGGAAAGTCCTTTTCGGTTAGATTTATGGAACATGGCAGCGAGGTCGGCCAAACCTACGCTTGCTACGCTACGCTACGTTGACCAGATCGCCCAGAGTTAATGGATGCAAAACTGGATGACATCGGCTAACCGTGACCGGTGGAAAGACTTTTGTAGGAGCCAAATATGATGATGATCTTAAAGAGATAGAGAGGATGAGAAGTATTGATTGAATTAAAAACAGAATAGACAAACTTACTCGTTAGAACATCTAAGATTGACAAGCCATACGGATAGACCAGGATGTTATAAAATCACAATGTCGCAGAGAGGTAAGTTAGTGAAGTTATTATGAAGCAAAGATTAGAAGGATACCAAATTATAACACAAATATCCTAAAAAAAAAACAAAAAATTCATTTTCTTGACAGTCAAACGATTAAGAATCTTATCAATTGTACAACATAGAGGCTTAGACGCTGCGCCAAACTTTCATCTCACCTAGTGTTGTTGTTGTTGATTTGCGTTTTACTCGTATTATAACATCGCATAGTATCAAACTTGTATTTAAATTTATTTTCCAAAGAATCCTTCCGGGAATTCAGATGTACTCGTTATGCAAATAAATTTGCCTTTTCAAGTACTTGACTTAAACGAATTTCTCTTGAATTTCAAAATCAATCTGCATGCGGTAGTTCTTCATAGCAAAATATTTGATAAGAACAAATAGCAATAGCAACCAAAATGCAGAGTCCTTTTGAAGTGTGTATGTGTGTATTTTTACGTGAGCATCACAGGCAAATAACAAAAAAAAAATCAGCCAAACCACACGCATCGCCATCAATGTTTGTGGTTTGCGTAACTGTTATCCCAACTGTTTGTGCAAGAAAGTAACACTAACACGAGTCACTTGTTGAGTTTTATGTTGTTGGTATAGTGGTTCAACAATTGTACCGACAACACTAACATATCATCAACAATTCCAAGAAATGCCTTTGAAAGTCAAGTGCGTGGCAATAGTTGAGCTGGACAACCCTTTTGCCGCGAGTCAATTTTTTTATACGATCTTTGGTTTGATTGTCAAGTATTTCTTGACCAGAATAATGCCAAAAAAACTGAATTTATTCGGTGACCACACATAATAAATTTCGATAGCAAATTCCATTCGCGGCAGATTCACCAATTTTTTACTACAATTCTTTGCTCTACTAAACTAGGCGCTTGCCATAAAATCCTTCTGCTTATTATGCAATCAAACTGTTCTGGAGACGACACAACACAACGCCGCCAATCGAATAATATACGAATAAATCTTTTTTTTGCTATTCAAACAAAGCGAAATCAATCAATCAATCAATCAGTAGACAACCCTTCGATAATCGAAACAAAAATAGAGATGTCCTTTTTAACGGACAGATAACCGGCGGCCAAAATGACACGAAAGACAGCCATATATTTGGAGATCAGTAAAATCAACGCGACAGTGCCGCTCCAACTAACCACAAAATTAATTCATAGGAATTCGTTAATTCCCACCTAATTGGCTGCCAATGTCTGCACGATCAAGACCGGAGCCTAAAGGAGACTGGAAGATTTACTGACGGATCGTGCTGGTACGCAGTTTTATTAAAAATTCTATCAACGAATAGAATTGCGTCTGAATTTATCCGGAATTTCGCGGTTCTGATCTACTTTAGACACGGACACTGTCTGAGATTGTTATTAATTGGACAAAAGGACATCTTAGAATGATGTTTGTGCGACAAGAAATGGAATACTAAACAACTGGGGTTTTTTTTGCATTTATGAATTATTAATAGAAATTTTGAGATGGTTTGTCAAAGATGACAGATATTTGGTATTGGTGCTAATTAAAATTTTGGATGGGAGTCTTCACATTTACTATGTTGGCTCGTGGTATTTCTTGTTTCAAGTTGCAGCACATAAGAACTTAATCAAATATAAAAGTGAAAATGCCACGAGCAATGCTTCCATATCCGATTAAATTCTTTAAGCCACAACTCCAATCCACTGAGTTTGTGGGACAGAACAAACAACATAGTGCATTGCGTCGCATGCAACTAAAATTAATCTGCCTTAAAATTTATGGCTATCCTTGGGCTGATGATCGCTTTCTAGTTTATCGCTCTCAACACCGGTAATAATAACATAATCCAATTTAGTTTCAAGCTACAACCATACTAACTGCGCTAACAAAGTTAACCATACATAGCAGTGGCTTATGATTTGCTGCAATATTTTACCGACCGATCAAGAGAAGGGGGCACCCTATAGATAAACAATAAAATTATTTACTACATCCATCGTGGTCAGCACCATGCAGCAAAATACCACATCGCCCCATTGCCATAATTCGATTGAATTCATATTCATATGAATATTTCTCTGATTGGCATCGCGAGCCGGACGAGTAAACGCCCAATGTTGAGGTGTTAATTATGACTGCCAAAGGTGCCAAACAGAAATGTGTACATTTTATGAAAAACTTCCCTTCCGTTTATAAAGCAAACAGTGGATATACTGTCTGACCATATAGCTAGTTTGTCTTGGTGAATTACAATCTGAGAAATATTTTTGCTCGGTTTTTAGTCGTAAATAAGCGCTGAGGCGACGTTTCAACGCAACGTCTGAAGATCATCTCTTGTTGAAAAATTGTCGAAAAATGCGTAGGAAGACTTATTGTATATACTGATGTAGTGATGTGCAGTCGGGAGGGAAACAAAGTAACTTGAATCCAGCGAGCAAAGTGATATCTCACTTTGGTAATAGCCTAGAGTCATAAATGTGTGTATGGTAATACTGCACAGCACGAGAAGCATTTTAGCTGTTTTCTTTACGTTGAAACTGATTTGACGCAATGTTAAGTTACCACAACACAAATGGCTGAAGATGATCTTAAGCACCCTCAGCAAACTTTGGCCAAAAATCCGGTGTTTCTGTAATAATTTCGGTGCACAATAAAGTAATGAATTCTTTTAAATTGGTACTAGTATTGTTAGCCACAAAGAACACACATTTTTACAGACAAACAATATATCTATTTAGGGATGAAAGTTGTACACATTTCTTTTAAATCTCCGATTAGACGTAGTATTGCAATATTATTCATACTTGCATTGAAAATTATCGTTGTCAGCTTGCGTCATGTGAATTAAATGAATCTGAATGTCAAAGAACAGCGAGGACTATCTTTTATTAAAGCCAACGGCTTCAGGCGATAGAAAAGAATTTTATCAGTAAAGGTTGATATGGCTATCAGAAGAAAATCGACACACTTAGACCAGTAATGGTCCATTGTGATACCAAATGGATCGAGAAAAAAATTCCCCCTACTCGTTGAATCAGTTGGAGCTTCGTATGAAACGTAGGAGAATTCTAATATCAGTATTTGAAAATTCAATGAGGTCGATGTAAAAGAATGCTCCCATATGGAGCTTCGAAAGAATGAAAGAAAGAACTTAGCATATGCTGAGAAGGTGGACAATGGTTTCCTGCTCCTCCTCCTCATCGTCCATATAGCTCCTGTAGAAGTCATTCGAAAATGTACCAAGCCTTTCCTATAAGACAGTGCTCCGTGATGACATATATTGTAGCACCGATGTAATCTGCTTAGATAGATCAAATACTTGGAGCGTTTCGATTACAGATTGGGAAAGATCTGTTTCTAAACAGGTTGTTCCGGTTGACCACCGTAGGTTAGTTTTCTTGGTGGCGCACAACTTTAGAAGAGTTTGCATATAACGGTTGTAAAAATGGGCAGTGTAGTTACATCTTTGGTGAGCTCATCAGTCTTACAATTTTCCGGAAGGCACCCAACACAGGGAAATATTGAAATGTTCTGCCATCTCCTTGAGAGATAATCGCACCTTAGAGCTACAGTAGAGGTAATAGACTGATTCAGATATTTTAGCATAGCTGGGCTATAAGAAAAGATGCGGATATCCTTATGACCTTTCTTTTCAGCCTAGATAGGACTCCTTTAATAACCATCGTTCCTGTCTGAAAAACACAGCAATGATAAGGAAAACGGAAAGAGAGACAAAGATTTAGTTTTTTTCAGAAAACACCTCTACCTACCTAACAATTGAACCTTCGGTTCAATTCATCTTCCAATAAAACATTTTCTGCCCAGAATGATCTAGAGAAGATGGGGATTCGGAAGTTTTTGTTGAACTGGAGTTGCAGGATTGTTTTGTCTATGTTACTTGGTGGAATCCTAAATAAACCCAGAAAAGCCATTAATTTGTATCTGTCATTATCTATGAATGGCACATACATCGAGAAAACTGAAAAACTCGTGATTCTCGGTATGTGCGTTAACGAGAAGATTAGTTGGAATTACCACATATTCACCATTGCTAAAAATACTGCGAAATATTTAGGTTTTTTATCACGATGCAAGAAATATTTCACTTCATCTGACCTGGCTACTAACTAGAAAAGGTTTATTCGCCCCAAACTTGAGTAAAAGTTTCATATCTGCTAAATAGAATAAAAAACAGAGCGATAAAACATATTGTCACCAAACCGTATGAACACTTTAATATACTGAATTTGTTATCAAAGAAGATGATACCATCTTCAACCGAAATAACCACGACATGATTTGTTTTTGCTGTTATCCAATCATGTAGAGATTTAGCACAGATATGAAGATCTTTGAACGAATGTTATCAATTAATCTTTCATGAAAATTTGTTTGCTTCGTTTTGTCGCAGTTGGCTAGGAGTGCAATTGTGTGTTCTCGATTTTTGCTTATTACTTATTTACCTATCTAGAAGTTTAGTTCATTTTTAGTGCTCAATATTAAAAAGCTTGCATAAATAGTTAGAGTTTAGTATGGTTTAGACATTACTTTCTTGGTAGCCAAGTCCAATGTAAATGTATGTCATTAATTAGGTTATTGCATTCTGGTTCGAGAGAAAAATATTATGGTACATTGTTTAACAAGAGCTATTATAAAGACATTTATTTCTGAGATGCTTCGAATTTCGTTAATATATTGTTAGTTGAATTTTCCGATCAATTGACAAATCCTTATACTATATACTTTCATAGTATATACACACATTTAAGCGCGTAACCCTTACAGCTACTACCATGTTCAGGTTAACATAAACATTTATTTAATTCTCTACATTGTTTTAAGTAATAATGGGTTACATTTAATCATTTTTCCCATATATTAATTTGATTGATATTAATTTGTCCATCCCGAAGTTACTTTTCCAGTCGAGTACCAATTATATGCCTCCCTACAAATGATAACGAGTACCTTTTCAAGGGCAATATTCGCATTCGCAAAAAATTTGACGAATCCTCTGATGTCAGACCGCGATGCAGAAGCATCAAATCGATATGAACTTGAACTGCGATCAAATTCCAACAAATCAATATACGCTGCAGTAATAATCGAACCTCCCTTCACAGTCGCTGACAGTCGATTACAGTGCCGAAAAATGCAAAACTCTTGTCGGCAATTTGTATTGCAACATCATTCATTACGGGAATTCGTCTCACCCTTGTCGATCAACTAAGTAAGCGTTTTTTTTTCGTTTAATTTATCAATTACTGTGAAGGCGACAGCCTCGGCAATGTGAGCTTCTGTCGTCAATTGTACCAATTAACCATCATTCGCACGTGGATTGCGGAGTAGCTACGCTACAATTATTATTAAAACTGAAGGCACTTTGGCATGTCTTTGACTCATACACTTAAGACTAATAAACCCCAATGGTTTTTACTGTGACATTGGGAATTCGCACACAGACACTACTGTCGCTTCAGCTAGATGGATCTATGGAAAACTGGAACGATTAAGCGTGAGCACTACAATTTTCCTCAATGAGAAGTGTCGTTTAGTTGATTGCACTCTGCTCTCTTGATGATCGTCTTGGCATTTTTCCTCGCCTTCTGGTAATTATTATCAATTAACCGTTGAAAGTTCGCTTTATCTGCACTGTCATCTGGAAAGGTAGCGGCGGTAGCAGTTCAAAGGGATTGAACGTGTGCTTGGTCTGCATCATGGCACATGGAACTCAATCGATGTAATCGAGCAATTTAGAGTTATAAAATTGGCAAAAATAAAATAAAATGACATTGAGTTTATAATCGATGGACATTTTGTTGGAGCATTTTTATTATTATCGTAAACCACGCAAGACGCAATAGAAGAATTGGTATTTCCTAGACGTCGTTGGGTTTTAACTTAACGCCAAATAGCGGTGCCACAAATAATTTCTTCATGGCCGTCATGGCGGTGGCGAATAATTGTTCGGCATTTTTTGCGTGCAGCGGTGAATATCTTAAGGGTTTTCTGGCCTAACCGTATCCTAACGAACATTTTTACAAGAGAACGAGTCAGTAACCAATAGGCATAACCATCCAACGACGGAAGTGGCAGTGGCCGCTTATAATCGTAATAATCGGTCTCACTATCTTTGTTTACATCCAATCTATCATTTTAGATGGCGGACTTGATATGAGAATTCTAGTTTAGCCGTTTATCAAGGATGACTACGAGATATTTAACCTCGCTAGAATAATCTAACGTGGTGTCTTTGCTGATGAAAGGTCTCAACTCGGACAGTATACGCTTCGTAAAAGGCACTAGAACGGTTTTGCCAGGCTCTGATATGAACATCAATAAGTCTTTCCGTAATTTTGAGATTAAGTGATGTTAGACTTATAGATCTGTATGACTTAGGCAAATCACCCTGCTTTACCATGCGGTCAATGCGGGCCCTATGGATAGAGCATTGAGGTATGTGTGTGAAACATAAGTAGACGTAGACGTAGACGGAGACGTAGATGTAGACGTAGACGTAGACGTAGACGTAGACGTAGACGTAGACGTAGACGTAGACGTAGACGTAGACGTAGACGTACACGTAGACGTAGACGTAGACGTAGACGTAGACGTAGACGTAGACGTAGACGTAGACGTAGACGTAGACGTAGACGAAGACGTAGACGTAGACGTAACGTTCTAAATGTGTCATCACGGTCCGACTTGTAGTGACCACATATCTGTGTTCTTTAGTAAACCTAACCAATTTGTCTGATCCTTGACGGGTACCTTGTGGATTCGTGCCGCTACTGGCATAACAGCAATATTTTAGCAGATTTTCCTCCATGTAGCTCGTTTGGATCGTCTCAAGTCCGAGTTATATTCCATAAGGGCGAACCTATACTAACTAACTCTTCATGAGTTTAGCAGTGTTGAAAAGCTTTCTAACTTACTTCCTAAGTTTGGTGGTGAGAAGTCCCCGACAAATATTCCAATACGTAGACTTGGGATTGTATCTTGAAGAAGCATGTGCCAATCTGCCTGGGAGGTCAAACCTATTGTGTTGATAGGCAGACAAAGAGGCTTCATCGGACATATGCCAGTTTACGACGGTACTAGATATAAATGGACTGGTGTGTGAGTGTGAGTACCTCTTCGCGAATCACATTTATGAATTTGGATTTCGAACCTTTACTTAGAATTTCTACATTACTACTAATGAGATACTCTAAAAGACCCTCACTTCTTCTGTGGTTGTCACTAATGCCCCAGAAAACGTGATGTGCATTGGCTTCACAACCTATAATGTATTGTCGGTTGCTGTCCTGACAATATTTTATGAACTTCTGGACCTCGAACTTCTGGATCGTCATCGCCGGGGAAGTATGCTGAGACAGACACGATGTTATTTAATCGCATTTCTGTCGGAATCTCTACTAAGACTGCCACCAGGTCCTTCTTCATTCTGATTGGAAGAAATTTAATGTTCGTGCTGATTATACGGGCCACACTTGGCGCTGGCTCCGCGCATTTGGAGATTAACATACTTGCCTTCTTTGGTAGAGCCTTGATTTGCCCGCTAATAGCCCAAGGTTCTAGAATGAGGCCAAGGGTTATATAGTTTTAAGCGAATTTATGGCCAAGAGTAGCGGAGGCGCCCGTAGCGTGATGTAAACTCGCACCCTAATGGTGCTTATTTATCCTTCATTGAGGAACTAGCTTGCCAGAGTAATTGGGCTTTTTTAGGGCCTTTTCCTTTGCGGCAAGCAGTCGGAGTTTGACCCAGTGCTCTGTTTTTAACCGCCTAATCTTTCTTCCAATTTGCGTGCCCATTGGTACCGCTTTTCGGAATAGAAGAATCGAAGTTACCAGTCGTACGAGGCACACTCTTACAATCTTTACGATACTGACCCAAAGTTACAGATGGGGCCTGTATGTTAACGCCATCCGAACTGCTCGACAACATACCGATGATAGTTTTCTTCTTTTGATGACTCCTCCTCTTCCAAATATTCTTATAATGATATGTCTAGCTCGTCCATTCTCCACTGCCACCAATACGCTACTCTGTGTCTTCCGTTCCATCTTCTAAGTTGACATCTGTGGATACCGTAAAGACGCCGTTTTTTACGGTCGCCGCTACCATAAGTTGACATAGTTGGACGATGATCATTCTCGCAGATTCTGTGAAATACGCATACCTTTAAATTTTCTGGCACAAATGTTTCACTGGACATTTTTCAGTGCTGCAGCAAAATCTTTTCACTTGATTACCTTAAAGAAGAGAAAATTTCTAGAACATTCTGCCTCATTTTGATTAAAGCCAGTTTCAGAAATTTCAACGAAACACAAAAACCATAAATATAACAAAAAATTCAATCAAAAGTGGTGCAAAAATGTTCCTGTTCCAAAAATCCTGTTCTCACTTGTAAATTGCATACATCTCGTAACAAATATAATATACAGAAGCAATACTTTTGCTACACCACCGCATCTCGCTGGTCGACAGCCAGTTGACTCTTATACCATGCACGTGTGAACAACAAGCGCAAAGCACCTGTAGTGGAATTTTTCACGCGACCGATCGCCACAATTCATTCAAATCCAACACCCTCAAGCCGATGCAGTGCGTACGATGGTCAATTGACTTTACCGCACTCGAAGCGAGACGTGCAGCACGCGTGCATTGCAATACCTACATATTGAGTGGACATAATAATTTCAATGAAAGATGAGCGACCGCTTAGCACTGAAGCTCCAGCGTGCGCTCTACTTCGTTTGTTCGATATCCTTGACCGAGAGTAAAGGAAGGGAGTAGGAGTGTAGGAAGCTAAAGTGGTCATCAGCAGTTGCACATGCAAGTACATAAATTATTTTTGGCCACAAAACAACATCGTCGTTTGGTGTTTTTTTTGGTAATTCCATTCACAAGGCCGCTAATTAGGCCCAAGTGCGAGGTGGTGTACATCAGGAGGTACAACGTATAGTGCGGAATATCATATTGAAGTGCGTGCAAAAGCCGTCTGTGTCTCCAAATAGTAGTTCGTCGGACAGAGTTTCCATTTTTCTTGATGACGTTGTGTTCGATCGTCGACTGCGTCTCTTGTAAGGATTGATAAAACCACATCAGCTTCAAGCGAAAATTTTCCCGATGCTATCTCGTGTGTAATTCAAAATTCCATGTCCCAACCATCGCTCCTACCTTTGCGTTTGAGACTTCTGCAACCTACGAGTCGTACCTTCGCCGCTTCTGACAACATATACAACACAACACAGCATTGTAACAAGACAGGAAAGTACATAACTCCAAATAACCAAGCGAGAGCGATTTAATTAAAACGTAATGAATCTTACGCGAGTCTCCCTGGCTGCAACATGCCTGTAGTGCCAGTCAAAAGTGATATGTGCGAGTACACGAATACTTGTATATGCAATCTCAATCGGATAAAAGTGGCCACATCACGGACGCAATAGCATAGCAGAAGACCTACTTACGCCAATTGGCCAAAGGGCAAATGCAAGCGCATTTGTAGTAATTTCTTTTTGTCCTATCTCGACACTGTCATCGATTAAAAGTGTCCTGCAGGTATTATTAATTGGGATCGCTATCGCACCATAACTCATTCCATAGCATTGGATCGTCTTGTGATCGCGGCGATATTAAGTGCTTCTGATTGTACGCTTATTAGCGGTGCGTATGCATCGCGATATCTGCACGCGTTCATGTAGATATCAAACAATGCGTGCGCCTCTCTATATTATTAACCACAATTTGGTTGCATTATGCGACATATTGAAATTCCTGACATGATACCGAGAAAACTAATATAATTTATTTTTATGCACCATTCGTCATCGAGGTTTGTATGTGGTTACTGAAAAGTGGAAAAGTGTTGAAAGAGAACTCCTTGCATTTTACGCATTCCGACTCAACTAGTTGAGAGGTGTGATGTTGATTGAACCGCATTTAATGGTTTTGTTTTTATTGAAACATAAATTAAGTGATTTTTTTATCAACATGATATACAACTAGTTTAGTAAAACAACTGGTACAGTGGTATTACGTGTTTTATGTAATTTATGAGTATTGCTACAAACATTTGCATTTCTTTTAAGTGTGTTAAATATTTTGAGGGATTTTGTTTCGCTGTATCTTACTGGGGTCTTTACAATCTTACCAATCTTATAGCTCAGTGCATTTTTAATAGGTTAAGTTATCACCTTCATCATCATAATATTCTACAATAGGAGTCAAGTCCCGGTCTGCCGCATTCCCCATCGGCCCCAATTTCCATTCAATTTAAATAAGTTTAGCATCCCTCAAATCTGGGGGTCTGGATCTGATCCAATCCTTCAGCTTCTGCCTCGTTGTCGTGTTCCATAAATCCTACCGCAAAGGACTTTCAGGATTCTCTTCTCTTCGCTAATGCGAGCTAGGTGTCTTGCCAACCGGAGCTTACTGACCTTGATTCACTTCGTCACGGTAACGCTCGTAGATCTCATCATTATTGAGTCCAGGTAATCGTGCTTCCACACATACGGGGTCAACAATTCTGCGTAGACTTTTCCCTCAAACGCAGCAAAGAGGTCAGAATGCTTTTTGCTAAGCACTCAAGTCTCGGATCCATATGGGATATGACATATGGTTTTCATGCCGCCCGTCCGATCTGGATGAAAGCTTCCTGTACAACTCTTTAAAGAGTATTGTTCCCCTCTCCGTTACGTCAGAATCTCTGATCAAGTCTCGGATCCATATGGCATACTGGCTCCTTACCTATTTTGGCATTCATATCCTCCAGAATGATTTTTACATCATACTGTGGGCAGACATGGAGTTCCTGTTCGAATGATTCAAATAATTCGTCTTTTTCATGATCTAGGATCGTTAATGAGGCATATGTTTTTAAATTTGGCCCGTACGCGAAGGGTGCATAGCCTGCGAACAGTATTTTCAACAATTAATCCCTCAATTAATAGATTGGAGTACGATTTCGAAGGAGTAAAAACCCATCTCGGGTCAAGAGAAAAGCCTTACCAATGTGAGGAAATCAAATATCTTGAATAAAAAATCGAGTTTCTATCTTAAGTCTTTCATTTAAAATGTTTTCCTCTAATTTCTACCAGATCGATTGTCTCTTGTCAGAACTTCATGAGAAGTTAATATATAATTTAAATTGGTGGTCTTATTCTAAAATATTACTTATCCCAATGAATATATTGAACGGATCGTAACGGGTACACAGAGGAATGCGCTGCACTGCAATTGTCCGATGAAATACGTTTCATAAGTTCAGTTACTTCAATGTGCATTGCAAGAGAGATTGCTTGTTTTAAAAATTGTTCGTATCGAATAAATAACAATAAATGTTTGTTTAAACGCCACAAAACCAAAAGGTGAATGAATAATGAATCGGTACAAAAGAATGCGCTGCTCGCGCCTTTTAAATATCTTAATATTTTTGATGGCGAATCGTAGTGAACTCATGAATCTGTTTCTGTGATGCCATTCGATGATGATGGTGATGCTTCAGAGGAAACACCAAGCATTGACTTATCAATAGGGTGCAATATTTTGATGATCACTACGCCGGTTCAGTTTTCAAGAAAAATTTGGCATTCTGTATTTTTATTTGGCTGTCACCAGCAATGTGCAATAACAAAACAAAATATATAAATACAAAAACCAGTGCATTTCCATACAGACACTAAAAATGAAAGAAGAAGAAAAAATCACCGGAACTTGTTTCCCTGGTGCTGAGTACACACGGCTTAAGCGATCTCTGAATGGATGGATGGATGCTGCACTGCACTGCAGACGTAGAAGCAGACACCATCGATCGCTGTCATTGCCGCCATCACTGCACTATTGAGATGCTTCTTCATCAGCCAGCCAGCCAGCCAGCCAGATAGCACTCCCGACAGGATTGCGATTGCTATGCTTGTCAGTGAGAATTATTTTCCCATTCGAGGATTTTACGATCGCTGCGATATAGTAGTATTTTAGTTCTTTGAGAGATATCGCATTGTGAGTTTATGTCCCACGTGTAATTTCACAGAAATCCATCCACGAGGATGGACGATGACGCGACATTGACATGTGGTGTTGGCGTCATGTTATTTAAATCGAGGTCAATGTATTAAGATTACCAAGCGACGATATCAATCGATGGAAATGTTCCTCTCGCCTCTCGTCTGATGCATAAACGATGAGGCAAGCAGGCAGGCTTCTTTGAATTTTAGATTTATATTGTCCAGTCATGACATAAAGCACTTCAGTCACAGTCCATACACATCATAAATCACAGAAACATTTCCACTTGACGCGTTTCGATGCGTGCGTGATAAAATCATTCTGGTTGATAAGTCAATTCGGCTTAAAATTGATAGAGGCGATGAAAGAGCAGGCGAATAAAATGGGATGTTGTGGTGCATGGTGTAATGCAGTGGGTTGGCTACTTTTGGATTTTGGTATTTCTGAGCTTGCGCGGTTTCTTGATTGATTCATTCACTTCCGTTGACGGTATGTCAGTCCATCAGTGAGGCATGACGTTTAAGGATATTGATGAAAAATCATTGTCAAGCAATTTTATACCCAGAGTGCGGTGAAGCTAGAAATTTACATTTTAACTGAATGGAAAAATTTCTGCTCCAGGATTAAAAGCGACGTAAAATGTTACTTTTGAAGACCTGCTGTGACGTGAAGCGGAAATGTTATTTCTTTAATAAAAAAATATATTTTTGTATTTTTTAGAAAAGTATTCTCTTATAAATAAGAGCACTTGAATATACACAAAATTATTCACTTAACACTTAGCTTTTCCTGTTCAACAAAATTTGCAAATCATCAACAGTGCGAAAAAACGTTTACTGTAATTGAAATCCCTATACTATATATAAATAATATAATATATACAGGTACAAATTAACATTTCTTCAAGAGAACAAGAGAACTATGCGTTTTTTAATGACACATAAACACGATGTCAATGTATCTCAATACTAGTTGTAAATATATAACTTTTCCCAATTCACCCGCCATCTGTGCGACATACAATGAAGTTGTTCACTGCACAATGTTTATCCATGCCTTTGCTGACAGTAACATGACAGCAACAAATTTACTGTTCAAAAGGCGAAAATCCCACCACAGTATCGGATGATGATGATGCTCATCGATTATCATGCTCACTGAAGATTAATCGAGATTGCTCTTTGAAGAAATTGCAGACACTGTGTTTATCCTGAGGCTCCTATGGCAAAATAAATCCTTTGCCGAATAAAAAGATTTGGCAACTTAATTCTTTGTCTGTCTGAGTGTCTTTCTCTGTGCAATATAATTCGAAACAACAAAAAAACAACAAGAATAAAAAACATTTGGGACAATTAAACAGACAAGACGGACTAATAAATTCGTTTGTATCATCTTGATCAGTATCTCTTCCTGCAATCGATTGTTTTTTCTTCTCTTCAATTAAACAATCTGTGAGTACAGCGCAACTCAATTGGCGACTGATCAAGTGCCAAGCTGCTGGGTGGCTTCATGTTTGCTTTGAGAAAAATCAGTTAACAAAAGGAGCTAGGGACCACGATTTACTCGTTGTTTGCAAATGAAGTTGTCCTTTCCTGCAAATTTGATGATTGTATGATATAAGAAGAACAGCTTCGAAAAAAAATGCAAAAAACAACTTTGGTGGCTTTTATCCTGCATTTATTGCTTCTTCCACATTTACTGCAATGCGAATCTTATTTAGTAATTTAGTTTTTGTGCGTGTTTGCATTTTTTTTAGATTTTTGCTGTTGGTATACCAATAAACCAATGTTTAAACCTCACAATTAAATCAAACTGGGCTCTTGGTTTTTTATTTGGCTGAACATTTTCTTTGTTTGCCATTACCACTGATATGCAATTTAACTAGATAACAGCTTATATTCTTAGGATTTTGTTATTTTGTTATGCAACATGAAAAATATCCGAGTGATTGAAATAATTTTCAAACAACTAGGATATTAAAATTCCTGTCTAGCTGTTTTCCAAATGAGTTACTCGTTTTTTTCGTTTTGAACCACTCTACAACTACGAGGTCAGTGTCATCATTCAAGGATGATGACATTCATTGAGAAACAAAACAATTTCTTACTGACTTTGGTGGCGCCACATATCGTGGTAAAACTGGATCTCAATTAGCATGGTATTTTTCTAACTGCCTACAATTGCGCAAACCTCTCATAGAATGGATTGTTCCTGTAAAATACATGGGGATTTTGTGATATGCAATGAACTATAAAATAAGCAAATACGCTTAATAATTAGTAATAAAATTATAAATATACATAAAATATTTGCACCATGAATACATTATAAATACATTTATATTTTTATTTATAAAAAATAATTTCTGTGTTTCTATGCGTTAGACATCGCAAAACACAAAAACTATCCGTCCCATTGAGCTAAGACTTTCGCGACGTATTTGTAAACGTACAATTTTTCCAATTACTAGCCGCTGCTACGTGCTGTTGCTTAGCTAAGCGCGTTACCGCTTACTGGCTGCAAGGGTAGCAGAGCGTCCCAAACCCATGGATATGAGGGTAGCGGAGCGTCTGTGAATATAAATATATACAGTTTTGGCAATTTAAAAGCTTGTTCTTAAAACGCCATAAAATGGGTATACATCAAAATTTTTTGGAATTTTTTTTACAATGAAGATTGGAGTCTCTGATTTAAGAATAAAAAACAAGTTCGTTCATTTGGCTCCTTACAGTAAGCCATCATGTGAATCCAGTTTTCAATAACTTTTTCGATAATTTTGGCGCCTTTCTCGTGAATGACAGTCTTAAAGGTGGAATTGTCTCCGAATTATCCGCATAACATGTATCCATAATAGCACCGCATAGAAAAAAGTACATTGGCGTCAAATTTGTGGCCATAAAAAGTTGGTCTGCTGGCTCTGTAACGGTCGCTAATGACGGTAAATACGTGTTCAGCCGCATTTTCGGAGAAAAATGGACCACCACTCCAAAATCCAAACAAACCTATTACTCTTAGTGGATGCATTGGCTTCACTACGATAACTTGTGGCCGTTCCGAACACAAAACCTGGCAGTTCTGCTTGCTTTCAAAGCCCCAGTGATGGAAATCCATTTTGTCAGAAAAGATGATTTTCCACCATAATCGACGTCTATTATACCTATCGACCATACAGAGAACTGATATCGAAGCGGATGGTCATTCGATTTTAACTCCTTAGTCATCTGAACCTGATAAGTGAATATTCCGAGATCATTGTGCAGTATTCTTCTTAGGCTGGTGCGACTAATTGTCAGTTTCTATAGCAAAGCCCTTCTCATAAACCTTCTACACAAATTTCACCACAGCGGTTCTGCGTTGCGCTCTTTCACGTCCCATACTCCTTCTCAAATTTCGCACGGCTTTGCCATAGCCTATGATTTAAAAACAAACCATTAGTCTGCCCACCCTTTATAATATTACCTATATTTTGACAACCAGGAATACGACATAAGATTTTCATGTTTCAGCAGATTAGCATTTGAATATCCAGTTTAATTTTGCAAATAAAGGTAAAGTCGATATAATGAACCACCCCTCCTTAAATTCAACCGCAGTACTCGTGGCGCTCTAAATGCTCATCAGTTTATGCTCAACCCCATCTTCATACGTACAGTTAAGTTCAGAGATTCATTTTTCAGCCGTACACGCGTATGATCTCATTAACATTGACATTGATAATCTCCTACACTTTATAAGAAGTTCTTATTGGTTCATCGAGTAGGTGGAGGGATTTTTTCCTGATATCACAATTGACTGCTAAGTGTGTCGGTTTCACTGACAGCCACCTTAACCAAACCTAATCTTTTTTTGGGTTACCTTTTTATTTATATTATTTTTCGAAAATGGCGTAGAACTATAACCATTAAAATAACGTGGCTATAAAATATATAAATTAGCATCCATCAAACAAAACTTCATATATAACTTCCGGTCTACTAAGAGGAACCGTATCCATCAACGTCGGCCACTTGCTTTACGAGATTTTTCGCATTTTTATCGACGTCTATAAAGATTTAGAATCCATCTGTAAATATTTTAAGCGAATGTGAGACCGGTGACAACAACAGTATATGGCGCTGCGTTGGATTCATTTTTAAAGATATTCGCATAAAGTGACACAGGTAAGCGTACTTACGTACTTACGAGTATGTTTTGTTTTTGCTCTTGGCACATTCCTACCCAAAAAAGCCGCATTGTATGGTTTTTGCTTTCGGCTTTTGATCACAAACGAAGAAGCGACAAAAAGTTGTGATACTTTTGTTCGGGGACAAACAATGGGTCTATGCGGCATTTCCTGTTCTTCATATTCATGATGGACTTTTAAAATAAAGAGGAATATTTCATTCAATTCTATTCAAATGGTCATCAGTCTGCAATCAGTCGATGACCGTACGCGTTCTATATTATACTCGGCTTTCAATAAAAAACCAATACGATTGGAATTTTGGTTTCTATAGAGTGAGTAAGATACTGAGAGAGATAGAAAAACAAACCAATTTATCATGGTTCTATTTTGTCCTTGCATTCCATTTTACAATGTGATTCGTCCACAAAATATATTATCACCTCTCGTGTCAAAGTGACAGTTGCCACCAGGTCGAAAGCGTCCACACCTGAGCACAAGAGGTGAACCATATCTGAAGGTCATTTTCTCTCAAATATTTCCAATTTTACTTTTACGGATATTAAATCGCAAAATCGAATGCATAGAAATATAAGAAATTCGGACACCGTCACCATGGGCGTGCGCAAAATTGATTTCAAGCTCCATTTCTGTTGTTATTTCTAAGGTTGTCTAAGGCTGATGAAGCCTGCCTTATGATGGTCAAAACTTCACGCATTATAAAGGACGATTTTGTATTAGTGCTGCTGTCTGAGTTCATGTGTGAGGTCTGTTTGTTCGCGAAATCTTCATGAACGCACATCTGGTCAGTGTTTCTAGTCATTGCTTTTGCATTAGAATTTCATTACAAACAATAGAGGTTTTTGATGTGTTCTGTTAAAGAATTAAATTTTCAAAGATTTGAAACAAAGCAACTGGTCTCTTTTGTTAAATGAATGAAAGTTTGGAAAATTTTAAGCAAAGTGATTGGTTTCTTTTGGTAAATGAATGAAATTTATTAAGATCTAAAACAAAGCGATCAATACACGAATATTGGATTCGTTTCATTAAAATAAGTGATTAAAAGATAAGGAAATGGTAAAAAAATATAAAGAAAAGAAAAAGGAACATACAAATTTTGGTTATTTTGTTCCTTATCAACATATACAACATATATATTCATTATAATATTTCTTAGTAATCTTCCTATATGAAATACTGAATAGAATTTCTGAAGACATCTGCAAAATTTTAAACAATAATTTAGATACCTTCCAATTATGGCGAAAAACTGACAGAATCGCTTAAAGCTCAGACTTTATACCAATGCTAACAAAAATCTATAAATTTTTGATGTGTGCTAAGCTTCCGCTTACAGTGTCGTTCCTATAATCACAGAAAAATATTTATGCAAATTTGTTGTCCTCGAAATTATTCTACCAATTATGCATAAATCTCTTGATATCAGCTCCAGATAATCAGTAGATCACTTAAATTCGATTAAGTTGCACTTTATGTCGACATTGACGACATCAAGTGCACATTACGAATATGGGATGGCTCATGGGCATCTGCAATGTGCATACATTCATCAAATTGATCCTGCGTTGTGCTTGAATAAATTATATCTGATCCGCCGATTAAAATCGGAAGCCTACAGATACCCATCGATGATCGAGCTAGAGATTTTATTAAAGCATCGCATGCGTTGACATACTTAATATCAATTTATCATGAACGTACGAAATTGATGAGAGTTTCATGCTCCACAGCTTCACTCCAAATTGCAGAGACATTGTCTTGCTCCTACTATACCAAGTTCATTGAAGGTTTTTTTCGCCAAAGGGCATTATTTTATTTTTCAATTACATCAAATTACCAATAATTGCGATTAATTGATGTTGAGCATGCACCCAAACTTGTCGCATAGATGTTATTAATGTTTGCTCTAGAACTTCGCCAAAGTGATCATATGTGTGTACAAGAATTGAATTCAGGTTTTTATTTACCGTTCAAGGTACCTGTTGTGGTGAGTTCGTGGAACTAACACACGATTGGACGCATCGTTCTCTTCAATTAAATTGAAGTCTGCCATCTCTTATATGGCACTTGCTACAATCTCTAAATCTGCACGATCCAGAATCCATTCATCAAAAATCACCTCTTGCCGAGCGATCAATGAAGATCAATGAATTAGAGCGCCGGTCGCTTCTCTGTATCACATTTCCGGTCAGCAGCAATAATGCGTCGTAGTATTGAGTGAGTTTGTTCCACTTATTCTTGCCTTGATATAAATGATCTTATTTTGCTGTTTTATCACAAAATCGACCACTGAATGAAGGTGGATACAAATTTCGACTAATGATATTGCTTCTGCTGTTGCATGCTGCGTCGTGCCCCTGAATGATCGCACTAGAATTACGATCACAGCACGTTGTCCTAAAACACATTCAAAGTAAAATTCAAAAAAACTGCAATTTATTGCCAACTCATTTAGGAGCAACCGTCGTGAACCGATTTCTTAAGAAAATAGTTTGATTACAGTAGACAGGGAGTAAACCTTATATTATGTGGCTCTGCCAAAAAATGAATTGGATTCCCGCCTAAGCTGATCATTTGAATCTGGAACATATGTAATTACGATGGTTTGTCCGCAAATTGGAGGACGTGCGGCACACTCACGTGATAGGCCAATGCCAGTTCGTGTCGCACAAACACTTCTGAATGAAGTGCAATTTTCTATTAATGATCGTCAGCAATGCGCTTCTCTACAGAACGAGGTCATCGTAGATAATATCACTGAACTAATTGTGGGTTTTATACTCAATAATAAAATACGAATTTCAGGTAGTTATAACAGCGGGTGGGTATTGGAGCAAATTGACGCACTTCTTTTCCTTATTTTTGGCACAACCGGTGGAATCATGGGAGCCTTATAATGTTTGAAACTAAATTGATGGACAATATATGTAATACAAAATAAATGGAAAATATTCCAAAAGTTGGTTTGGTATATTTGTTTTTTTTTTAATTAACCTTTTCTTAACTGAATTAAGGGAATTTATTTACATAAGCTTTTAGATGTGCCAATAAGTGATTTTACATAAAAAAAAAAGGTTTCTAAAGATATACTATAAGAATACCTTTCATTCGTGTGGACAATACACCATCTCCATAGAGAATCATTTATCGTTTTATTTATATAAAATTTAATTATTGACACAACTTAAAATAAATATGCATATTATTTTTCTGGATGAAAAAACCATTACGAGTATATTTCACTTTCAAATTTTGAAGTGAATCAGAGCTGGTTTTTACTGCAAACCTTGGAGAAATTTAAAAAAACACAATTATTGACCCTCCACCATTCATCATCATCATATTTGTCTAAACAACCAGGATCCGGTCCCGGTATCCCGCAAAAAGATTCTCCGCCGGTCTCGGTTTTATGCCGATGTCATCCAGTTTTGCATCCCTAAACTCTGTCATCCTGGTATACGCCATTTTTCCAGCGTAGGCTTGACCGGCCTCGCCCTCATGTTCCATAAATCCTACCCCAAAGGACTTCCCGAGCAGGATCATCTTCGCTCATGCGAGCCGAGTGTCCTGCCCATCGGAGCCTACCAAGCTTAATTCTCATCATGTTGTCAACATTGCGGTAACGCTCGTAGATCTCATCATTTAGGAGTCTCCGGAATTGTCCTTCCTCATAAACGGGGCCAGAAATTCTCCGTAAGACTTTTCATTTGAACGCGGCAACGAAGTCAGAGTGCTTTTTTCTAAGCACCCAAGTCTCGATTTAATATGTTAGTACTGGTATGGCCATTGTTTTATATACCAGCAGCTTGGATGTTATGGTTAAGTTCCAGGATTTGAAGAGTCTTGCCAGACTAGAGTAAGCTTTGTTGTCTTGAACCGTGCGCGTATTTCTGGTTCCATGATGTTATCGGCAGCTACAGTTGACCTGAGATAGTTAAAGGATTGCACTATCTTGGATCTTATACTCACCGGAGTGGCCACCACGTACTTTGTTTTCCTCTCATTTATGTGCAGCCCCTGATTTCTTGCCGCCTGCTAGATTTGGATGAAAAGTTCGTGTACAGCTCTTGAGTTTCTACCAACGATGTCAGTATCGTGTGTGTACGCCAGTATCTGAATGGACTTATAAAGGATTGTTCCTCTTGCCGCTACTTCAGAGTCTCTGATCACTTTCTCCAACGCCAGGTTGAAGAGGATGCAGGCCAGTCCATCTCCTTATGGGAGTCCATTATAAATGTTGAATGGGATTGATAGTGGTCCGGATATTTTTACTTGGCTTATAACATTGGTCATGGTCAACCTACATAATCTTGTCTTTGGGATCCCGAGTTCTCTCATGGTTTTTTAAAGTTCTACTCTGGCTATGCTATTATAGGCGGCTTTAAAGTCTATAAAAAGATCCCTCTTCGTCAATCTTCTGGCATCGCTTCTTCCTCCCATACTTGCACTATTATTTCATGAGTTTTTTGGTGTATTGTGGGGCCTCCTATTTTAATCAGTTCCGTTGGGATCCCATCTGAACCCGGGACCTTATTATTTTTGAGCCGATTTGTCGCTTTACTAACTTCGTCTATGCTTGGTGGCAGCAGGATTGTATGGTCTTCATTCATTGGTGGAGCCTCCAATTCCATAGCTGGCCATTTAAGAACTTATGAATGTACTCTTCGCATCGTTCTTAGATGAATTTGTGATCCGATCTCTATGACTACGGCTATGACTCGTTGTCCATTGTCATTAGTGTTCACGAGTAAGAAAGTTGCTAATGTACTGCCAGAATACTGGCTCGCTACCTATTTTAGCATTCACATCTCTAAGAATGATATTTACATCATACTGAGGACAAGTATGGAGTAACCGTTCGAATGATTTAAAAAATTCTTCTTTTTCGTCATCTGGGGAATCATCCGTTCATTTATTGCTTTAAATCCAATAACGATGGGTTTATTCTTTTGCAATCTAGGAACCCCACCCCGAACACATGATGTCTTGCATAACAGCTGTAATATATGTCATATTCTGATATTTGTAAGAGATCTCCTGGATTGCTGTTATGTCAACATTATATTTGGCAGGATATCGGCTAGCTATTGTGCTGGATCGCTGGAAGTAGAATAGCATAGAAGTAGCACCACAAAAAATACAATGTTTATCCACAAATATTACGTTCGACCAGTTTTAACTTTTTGCTCTCGACGTTATTTTCAAACGAAGGAATTGTTGCGCTGATTGATATCCAATGCAGTATTGGCTCATTTCCAGTGCAATAGCGTTCCACAGCACACACAAACTTAAGCAGTGAGCAGTTTCTTTTTATCATTCGCCGAATTGTCCAATTCGGATCCTTTGATCATGCAGATCAGAACTAATTGCCAAGTATCCAGCGAAGAATTAAACATTGCAGTGTTTTACACACCCGAAGAGAGTAAGCGTAAGGATTACCGATGTTGCTATTGTGGCCTACCGGATTATGGTCAGGCCTCATATCACAGATGATTACTGCTACGTATTTTCTCAGTAATTCCTGGTTTCACATGTAATTGCTATTTAGACCTTGCATAATTTCTGTTTTCAAAATAGTTCCCTTGTTCCTTATTTTCTCTTTGAAATTAATTTGCATTTCCATCACGTGGCGGTATCTTTCATATTGGATTTTAATTAAATTTGTAATCCTTCGAATGTTTGTTTATCTTTGCTAGATAATCAAATAAATTGAAAAAGATTAAACAACGCAAGTTTTGTCTAAATGATTATACAATTTAATAATCGCAAGAAAGGGCACAATATAATAAGAGTTTCTGCAAAGCCACTTTGCAGGTCACTGATACTTTGTGATATCAACTTGTCTAAAGGCATTGAAAAGATTTTACAGACTATTCGTTGATGACTTTGATTGATATTTTCTTATTTTTTTTGACGTAATGAATAACAGAGTAAAAAACACTTTTTATTCTGCCGGAAATCGAAACCTTGAAATCACAAATTAAAATGCAGCGGTTTAACCGCTCCCGCTTGAAAATAATTGAAATCTTCTTTATATGATTAGCTTTACAAGCAACTTTATAAGACCAAATAAAAGATATAAACTCGTTAGCAACTTCTGATTGTACACCTTGAGTGTTTTAAGTGATTTCAGTTTTAAATTGTTTTCGTATACTTTGCTATTACTACTGGGAAATTATTAGCTCCTCTTATCCACTCTATAACTTAAGTGAATTTAGGATAACAACTCGGTAAGTTGCATCGCATTTGAAATGGAATAACCTCCTGCAGATATAAACAGCAAAAGATTTCCTTATTCCCCTAAGAAATGTACCTCATTATTACCTGCAAACAATCCTACATTGTTGTACGAATGTGTTATAAAATTTGCAATTAACCGAAGATTTGATATTTCTGTTTTACAACTTTAATTGATTGGAACTTTTCGCGGATGAGGATCAATTCAATTCTTCGATTTGAGTGCAAACAAAGTCATTAAATTCCTTTAATAAACGGATACTCGATGGCGCACTTTAATGTTGCGGGTCGTGGAAAGTTTCCATTTCTAATTCACTTACCACACGCAATCTCAATTGGATATCTATAGACGAATGTTTGGTTTCGGTGCGCGTCCTGTGTATGGGTTGAAATCTGTTAGCAATTCAACTCACGATCACCATCATTCATTAGCGCCAGTATGAAATTTTGTGCCGATCATGCGCTGCACATAATGTGTAAGAGCTCCAACGCTTGTCGACTTTAAAACCCTCTTAAAAATTCTGAACCACATCGCACTAGGTGTTCGAAAAATGTCGCTTATTTATCTAATTAACTGCTTGGGAGTGGAAGTGGACGTAGAAGTGGACCATTCGGAAGAGAAGAGAACAGCGCTGAAGCGGGCACGTTCCATTTGTGGAATGTTGATTAGTTCCATCAAATGGAGTTTGTTCTAATTTTATTCCAAACGTTTGACAGTTTTTTCTTTGGGGGTTAATTGTGAATTTCTTATAGAATTGAGTACGTTTTCGAATGAATTTCCGGTCTTGATTAAAAGTATTTATTTAGTTTTATTTTTGTTTATTTTTTCGTTTTTCATCAAACCCTAAAACCTTCTACCGGTTAAGCGAAGTCACCCCAATTTCAAAATTCCAAAATCCAGGTGTACAAATTTTCAAAATTCCTCAATCCTTTAAAAGAAAGAAAAAGCAACTTTATCGGTTTTCGTGTGCAAAACCGTGACAATTTCATAACAAAGGATCGCAGGACTCCATAACAAATGCATTTCTCGATGTATCCTTTCGGTCTGTGGTTCATAGAGATGCGCGCGGTCGGCTGATCGATGGCCATTGTCTGAAAAACGATTAACACTTTTGGCTCTCACTGAAATGTGTGCGCCGCTAATGCTTATATAGGCAAACGGTAACCGCAAATGGATAATACTGTCCCCTTGACTAAGCAAATATTCGCACGCAAATGGAATTTTTTTTTTGCCTTTTGTATTTGCATTTTGTTTGATTGAATCTCGGTATTTCTTTTTCAACCAAAACCCTTTGTTACAAAAAGGACATCGTTAAGATAGACTCTGTGTGTTCTGTATAAGAAAAGAAATCTGAATGTAGGAGAAACAGCAGTGGTTCTTTTTGTTGTGTATTTATGTAGATGAGTATCAATTTTAATCCACGCAAAAGGTGAAAGTAAAGACAGGAGGGAAAATCGATCGCGTCGGAGGGTGATTACAAAAAGTACAAGGTTTGATATTGGAATAGTCATATAACTAAATCAAAATATTACAAGAAATTAAAAGGGTATAGTATCGGAAGTGCTGTAAAAATTGAAACTCTGTTAAAGGTATAAGGGTATTGTCTTACCTTCTCTTAGACAGACTGAACCGATCATTTACAATCCCCAGCAGAAATATCGGAATATGATTCAATGCCATCAACTCATATTTACATCACCCTGTAAGAGGGAAATAGGAAGCCAACAATACACAACATATCTATAAGGATTATTCACACACTCATACAACCAAAGACGCGCATTTCACGTCATTAAGTCTTCGCAGCCAAAACGGTGATGGATACATTTTATGTGTTGCTACATAATTCTCCTAGTTTTTGTCCTCTGATGTTTGCCTCATTGGCCAGATTGTCCTGGCAGATGTTTTTATCGACCGACCAATCGATTTAATGGTCTGTGCCACTGAGTGTTTTTTGTTTTATTATCCTTGGCCATTTGTGTGAGTATAAGAAACTTATCGCGATTTTGATACCCAGCGCTACTAGAATTCAAGTTTAGGCTGATGACCCGTAGGAGGATAGAGATTTTTTTGAGGTTTTCAGCTAATCCACAACAGCAATATTTTTTTAGAAAAAACTTTCTTCGCTCCCCCTGAAAAGGAAGCTTAAAACACTACCTGCGTCATGGAACGAATCACCTAGAGAACTTTTATTGTTTTTGTCCTTCCTTATAGCCTTGTATCTCGCGGAAATACACCTGCCACGTGCCGTCTGTCATCATCGTGAATATAAAAACGCGCACGTCGTGCATTTAATTAAAAAGCAGGAACCGAAACTGGGGAAAATTGTGCTACAAGAGGCAGGATAGAGGAGAGGAGAAATTTTTATTTCGCCCACTTTTAACTTGAGCCTTTTAGATTTCAGCTATTTTTCGGAACTGCATCCAAACCGAACGTAAAAATATAATGAATTTGTAATTTGCTTCGTCACAATTCGCTGAGCATCCTTACCGAATGTTCAAATTCTCCTTTTCCTGTTTTCATTTGCTAACAAGTCTCCAGGAAGTGGTGCTGAATGCAACGCTCATATAAACTCGTGCCAACCCCGATTGTCATAAATTATTTCTACCATCGGTACTTGTTTACTTTCGTTCACATAAGCTTTTCGGCAAATAACAACCAAAATCTATGGACATGACTCATTTCGAGGGCATAAAAAGTCCTTGTCGGTCTACAGTGAATGGAAATTACAAGCCTCTTGCCTCAAACCTCTACGATGAGTTGAAGGATTGAAGTGCTCTGCTACACTTCACTACTCGTACACAACGATAACAAAGTGTTAAGCTTGAGTGATCGCGAGCCAATTATGCAGGACCTGTTTGGTAATTATTTAATGCCGATGCCGATGCCGATGCCGATTCCGTTGTTGATGTCGATGTCGATGACGATGACGATGAAAGTAAAATTGCGGGGTCTTTACAATAAAACTTAATGGATTTATCGAACAACTTCGATAAAAAATGACATCTTTTAGGTAGCCACAGAACCAGAATATGTATTTTAATGTGTGTATATGCATGTGTATTGGCCTTAAGATTACAGCAAGCGGCACAGAGGCTGCTGTAAAAAATGAAACTCAATCGAAAGCGAAATTCAGTTTGATTGCTCAATTTATCGACAATTATGCTTGACAAAGTATTTAATGTACAAAACTCCTCAATGTCTTTTGATGAGAGCGTTGTGATCGTGTTTTTGTCTTTTTATTACATTTTAATGATCACCGAAATGACGGAATAATCCGTTTGATGTTGTGTTTTATTTGAAAATGTTGCGGTTTTTCCTCTCTTTTGGACCAGATCAGTTTATCAGTTGGTTTCGCAGAAAATAACATAAAAAAATGTATCGTACTAGGAAGTTAGTGGGATTTATTATTGTAATGCAGTGTAAGGAGTACATGTGCGAATAAGAGAGTATATAGAAAATAGAAATTATTTTTCTGCGCTTATTACTTAAATGAGCAAAATGTATGCCTACTTTGGGATTCCACACGACTTTGCAGTCGATATGGCAAAGAAGTGTCATGCATGGAAGTAACAGAATGAAATACTAAATCAGAAACTTGGCACAGAATTCACTTTCAGACTTAAAAAATAAGCCCCCAATTATATTGTTTTATAACCAAAAACTCTCCTTTATAACGAACAAAGTGCTGACCAAGATAGTGAGACCTGAGGTTGCTGATTCAATAATTTAAATTAAACCAATATCGAAAATAAATTCCTTGGCTTCCTAGTATTCTTCTTTATAAATAATAATGATATTATGTACGGTTGTCATTTATCAAAACTCACATTCACCAATCGATTTTTATAAAACTTTCAGTGTATATTATTGATAGATTGGCGAATCTTACAGGCTATAGTACCGTATAGTATAATAAAGAACCTCTATCGGCTTTAAAGTAGTAAATGAACCCTTCGCTTGCGGGGCAGATTTAAAAACATAAGCCTCATAAACGTTCACGCACCTACAGAGGATTACGCATATGATGAAAAAGAAGAATTATTTGAATCAGACGAACGGGAACTCCATGCCTGATGTAAAAATCATTCTCGGGGAGCAAGTATTCAGGCAGTATTGGCACCCATAGCTTACACGAGAACACTAATGACAATTGACAACGAGTCATAAAGATGGCAGCAAACAATAAGTTGGTCATTGTGAGTACAAGGTTTGCGCGTAAAAATATCCAAAAAGCCACCTGTGTATATCCTGCAGGAGCCACTCGTAACCAGATAGACCACGTGTTGATAGCCCGCTGCCACAACCCGAACCCGATGACGGTGCGAACCTTCAAACACAAAACAATGCGCCAATAGTCCAAAAGCAGTCTGGAAGAAGAATCTCGTCCGTAAAAGTATAAGAGTACAAAGAGCAAGGACCGCACCAGACGCGGAAGTTCTACCAAAGAGTCCGCGGTATGACGCACTATAAACCGCGTTGCACATACTAAAAAGACATGATCGCCGATCTCAAAGTCATCTTCGAGCGATGGTGAGAGCACTTTCACGAGTTGCTAAATGGCCAGATAACTGAGGAGTCGGAGGCTCCAAGAATGACCGAAGACCACACCATTCTTCCGCCACAAATCATAGACGAAGTTTGCAGAGCGATAAATCGGCTCAAAAATAATAAGGCCACGGAATAAGATGGTATCCCAGCGGAGCTGATTAAAACAGGAGGTCCCGCTATACACCAAGCAAATCATGATCTTCAACATTACGTTAGAGTAAGTAATCAGGGACTCTGATGTAACGGCGAGAAGAACAATCCTTTATTAGTTCATTCAGATACTAGCTTATGAAAACAACATTGACATCGTTGGTAGATACCCAAGTGCTGTACAGGAGGTTTTCATCCAGATCGGTTGGGCGGCACGAAATCTGGGGCGGCACATATATGAGAGCAAAAAAAGTACATGGTGGTCACGTCTGCGAGCAGAAGATCCAACAGTGGTTCCGCAGTTAAAATAGTGGAGCGTGAATTCGAAGTAATGCAATCCAAGACTTGGCTGCTTAGCAAACAGCATTCTGACATCTTAGCCACGTTCGAGAGAAAATTCGTACGAAAGATTCAGAAGAAAGCTTAATATATTTTACCTAAGTCTGCTGATTACAAAAAATACGAAAATCCATAAAGCAGTCGCCGTAGCTACATCAAATTTTATAATGCTTCTTATATCTCAATATGGTATTTGGTTCCACGTTGTTCGTTGAGCGTGCGAACAATCCATATGAAGATCCAAAAATCATTGTCCCTATAATCATTTTGCAGGATCGGCATCAGTTTATCTATTCAGGGCTTTTTGTTGTGTAGTGATAGGACTTTCCAACAGATGTCCTTCTGCATATACGCGATCGCAAGTCCCTAGATTTCTTTCTTTCAGTTGCAACAGCCCTTTCGTGTGACGCGACTTGTATATAGCTATAACAGTAGGTAATAGTTTAAGACTCTAGAAGTAATTTTTTCATTAGAGGAATTATTTTTGTATAACTCACATTAGTAATCATTTTGAAAAAAAAATTTCTCATCCACTTAAAGGATCTATTATGGAGCAGAACTATTCGCTAACGCCATTAGTTAATTGTTAATAGCTGCACCATGTAAAATTTTTCCTAGAAAAGAGTAACAGTATATCTGAAATTGTCTGCCAGACGAGAGGTGTATCAATTTGCCAAAATAACATCCAGCTGATTAATGGTCAAAAGTCAAAACGAATAATTTTTTTACTGTGCAAAATTCAAAACTACTTAACAGGCATCAGAGAGCGTTTCCAAATGGTGTCAAATTACCGTGGTGTGCCAATTCACACCTACTCCGTCGATGACAGCGCCAGGCATATGATCACAAGCCACACTTAAATTCTTCCAAATTGGAGTTCGTTCTATGCTGAACGAGCATATATGAACGCGCGATCCAATTAAGTCAGGACTCAGCAGTCTGTTAAAATACCATTAATCACTCCCCGTTAACTATGTTTGTGCCAAAATCAGAAAACGAAACGAAACAGTGTCGGCGCGACACTGTGTCGTCTGACACCGCCTAGCAAGAAAACAAGGTGCGAAATGTTTCACTCGTGTGTTGGCCTTTTGCTTCTTGTGAAACGATTCACACCTTTCGCTCGGATCCTGTAATTTTCTAGAATTCATCAAGCATTCGGTGCAAAAGGGCAAAACCATAAATTACCATTGATAATGAAGCACTTGTACTTATATATAAGGGAGCGGCGCCTAAAATCCAAAAGGAATTTTGTGGATGGCGGCGCGCACTGTAGTTATAACACAAATATCGAAAAAGGTTCAAAAATGAAAAAGTGAAATTTAGTTCTTAATCGTTCATAATTAGGGTTCGTACCCTGAGTTCCGCGGAAATTTATGACTTCTTATTGTCGGGTCGTCTTCTCTATGCTATCTTCGCGGTGAAGTCCCGAGGAATTTCAAAATTGAAATCTGTCGCAAAGATGTGTGCCGCCGACACAACCGCCCGGCGCGTGGATAGTAAATTTCACATTTAAGTGTAACTCGGTTTCGATTGGTAAAATGTTGTCCCGCATGCACCATCACAATGACGACATCATTGGCATTATCACCAGCAATCATCGTCAAGAATAAGTGCGATAAAATATTGAATTTATTTGAATATCACGATGATAATGGTCGTGATGAGTGCAAACGCTGTGTACATTTCAATTTTGCTAAAAAAAAATTAAGTCATTTGCAGTCATAAAGGAGAGCCAAAATACTGGGTAAAAAAGTGAGGTCTTTGGCAAAAGCCAACAGAAGTGTGGACAGAAAAATGCAACAAAACTGCTTCGAATTTTTTTACAGATCGGCAAAATTTTAAACGCGTACCACCGCTGAGGGGCACAAACATAAAACCGGGCGATTAACTGGATCATTTCTCTGCCAGCCAGCTTTGATCAACTTTCTTAAACTGAACGGACAAAGATTAGCATGAATTTTTAATTTCGTAAAACCGTTAAGAACCAAATTGAAATCATAATCAGTAACAGTAATTATCGTAATATTTGGACATTTTCTAATAAAGTATTTAACTAAGAAAAAGCAAACACACAGAGCGCTGATCTGCACTTAAATAAAAGCAAAATTTAAGACTCCATGTAAACGGGATACACAAACGATCTCCTCTCATCCAACACAAAAAAAAGGGCTGAATCTGAAAACGCGAATTTCCTACATCGCATGCGTGCTTCTTCGAGAAGATCAGCGGCAAACAGATGACGTGCGCTCAAAAGAGTATTATATGAAAAGCTGCCGTGCGTCGCTCATCGTAGTAGTTTACCAATTTGTCGGCATGGATGAAAGTCACTCATGCGGGATAACAACGCTTTGTCACTCATCACAATCGACACGCCAGCCGGTGATCTGGTGATCTGGTGATCAGCTCGATTGTCGCACGGTTAAGTGCTACCATAGTGGCGCAATAACGCACATGACAGCCAATAAGGTGCACTGGATAAGTGCTGAGTTGATAACTGAATGAGAGCTGGAATGTTCCCTGTCCACCACCCGTCTGTCTGTTCGGTATTTGATCAAGCGCGCATATGGTCGCCAAACAGAAGATTCTAGGTGATTTGGTTTTTGGTTTTTGAAATTTCGCGAGTTTTTTGTGTGCCCTTGAAATAGCGGTTTGGCGGATTGGATATATGATATGTGGCATAAGCGATTGTGGTAGAATGACGACAAGATCACTTATAGTCGAATTCTTATGAGAAAATACAACGTAAACTCTTTCCTTCCTAGTATTTTCGTATAAAAAGTTAAATTTTAAAGCAAGAGCAGAAGTTTTAAATTTCTTTCCCTAAATTTGAGTGTTTTTTCCTTCAAAAAATTAGCTCCCGATACTTATGTAAAAAAAAAACTTCTGTATTCATCAAACGCTAACTAACTTCCGTACTCTATTTCCTGCATATTTTTCTAAAAGGTCTGATAACCTACCCTAAAGGAAAATATTAAAAAGTTAAGTATTATACTGAGATGTTAAACAAAACGCACGAGACATGACTTCCCACAACACACAAAGAAAGCTGCGTAAACACATCACTTGACATGTGTTTAGTGCAACCGAAATAGAAACTTAAAGGTGATAAGGAAATGCCGAGGGTATCTATTTATCTATTATAGTTGCATGTCCTTTTGGTAGAATTTTGCGCCGTCATCTGCCTCTTGACTAATATCTACACATATTTACATTCGAAAGGTGAATATGGAAATTCCTGCACATAAAACCTATATTGCATCTGCGCAAATCAACTCTGAGCAAATATTATAAAAATGTGACCCAGTGCAAGGCATTATTTTTCTTTTATTTTGATTTTCCGGTATAAAAGTACATTGATGCGTTCACCGTGTAGGAAACCCTTTGATCGATTCAAAACACATTTTCTAAAACACGCGTATAAACGCCCACAACAACCTCAGTATATATATTTGAACGAGGTGTGATGTCGATCGCTTATCATCATAAGGAAGGGCAGGTAGACATGATCAAAACCATTGAATAGAAACCGGATTGTCACACTTTTTGGCACCTGCTTTCTTCATATGCTGGTGGAGCTAAATTAATTCCAATGCATGTAGTTTTGTTTATGAAGTGCGGTGTTCTACATTTTGCTTATTTTTATGTTTTTTAAATCTTTTTAGTTGCAGATGCTGAGTGATTTTTACGTTTTATACGACATTGTGATATTATTTATTTTGTATCTTTAGAATAATGGTGGAATTGGTATGAACATATGAATTTTTGTCATTAAGTATTTCAAAAAAATACCATCTATAATTGTAGGTCTTCTCTACTCAAAGCATAATATGTAATTACCGCATTATCCGCAAATAATGGAAGTTTGCCAGAGAAATTTAGCAAGAAAATATCATTGATGTACGGCCTAGATAGTCAGCAAATGCAACTATTTGTCCTCTCAAGTTAGAGTTACAGTAAATTAGAAAAAGTATATGTCCAAGAACCGACCCCTGGAAAAATCCTACATTTACCCTTTGTTCGATATCTTATCTATTTAAACAATTTTTAAAAACTTTTATTTAACTAGACTTTATTTTTATTTTTCTGTATTTCCGACTAATTTGAGGTCCTTTTAAAACACTTTCCCCACGGATTACTTAGTCTGCAAATGCAACTATTTGTCCTCTCAAATCAAGACTAAAAATAGAGTTACAGTAAATTAGAAAAACTAGAGGTCTAATAACCGACCCCTGGGGAACTCCAACATTTACCCTTTGTATGTTACTGAAGACATTTTATACTATTTTTTAAACTTTTATTTAACTTGACTTGACTCCTGTTTGTCTGTATTTTCAGCTAATTTGATGTCCTTTTAAACAACTTCTCACATGGCCTAGAGAGCTGAAATTTTGTGAGTGTCCCTGAGATCCCAAATATAATTTTTTATATTCCGCGTGTAACACGTGTCATAAAATTGGCGGTTGATATTGAGCTTCTCACAAAATTTAAGCCCTCTAAGTCATGCGAAAGATGGTTAAAAAGGACCTCAAAAAAGAGAAAATGGTGACAATTCCAGAAATCACACGCGAAATAAAAAAAATTCTATATGGGCTCAGACAGTCACAAAATTTCAGCTCTCGAGTTCGTGTAAAAGGTTGTTCAAAGGACCTCAAAAATTCGAAAAAAATGTCCACCCATTACACGCGCCACACGCGAAACACGGTCGCGTGGAATAAAGAAAATATTTTAACCAAATAATACAATGTAAAAGGACTCTGTGGCGTATGGCGTGTGGCATGTGTCGATCTGTACATAAGAATGTCTACCCGAAAAACGAAGTTTTTTTACATTTACTTGTTAAACTTTGCTTTTGCGTATTATCACAGGTCCTGATTTCTAGCCGATTTTAACTATTTAGCATTTCGTAGCTCTGGACGTACTGGTATACGTCATCGTTCCAGCAAAGGCAGAGTCCACGTTGTCATCTTGTCATTCCGCAAAAGACTTACCGACCAGTAGTCTAACGCACTACCCACTAGAGCCGTGGTAATGCTATCATAGGCGGCTTTATAGTGGATTAGTGAGTTTTGTAATTCCATGCATTTTTCCATCTCTTTCAGATAAGTTGTTGATAAAGCCACAATGGAACGATACAATATGGACCTCAGCATATAGGGCTATTCTGTCTTGTAGAAAAGAGAAGGATAGAAAAGCAAATAATTTACGTGATACTCCACAACATTATACCACGGTAATTTCTGCACATTGTGATATCTCCTTGTGTATGGTAAACAGGATGTCTCATATTCAGTCTTCTAGTAAATCAAAAAGTTAATAAATAGAACAAAAACCTCCAAACAAATAAACAATAACTTCATTAATTTTCTTTTTCTTAACTTCTCCTCAAAAACATAAAAATATATAAAGGAATTTCACATAAAAGCATCAAATTTTATTCAGTTATCATTTACATTTTGAAATGATACATTTTAGAAGATAAAAATTTCCTGCGGTTGTACTTTATATAGCAACGATGAATCGTATCAATATCAAATAATGGGCAGCTGCAACTTCTTGCTACAAAAATAAATATCTCATGATACAGATAAGCAAAGCATAATATGAGAAACATTATTACTGTCTTTCTGCTTGCATATCTACTTTCTCCCGATGCGTAACAAGAAAGGATACAAGTTCCCACGAAGAGCAAACGGCACGCGCTTGGTTGCAAGTTAGACATAGCCCTATAGACCCTAATAGATAATCAAAGAGCTGGTCTGTGTTAGTGTACTGACTGAGAACGGCTGGGTACAGAGTTACAGTGTGCTTGTTGTTGGAAAATTGAAATATCGAAATCAAAACGAAATGTCTTTTTTTCTGCAATCTCTCCAACTCTTTCTCTCTCTCAACCAGTGATATTGACTTTTGTCGTTCTTTGCAGACTTGCAGGAGAAACTAAAGAGAATGTCTGCGAGTGAGAACAGTATGCATACTCTGCCCTTGTCAAGTCGTTGTCTACCTGCACTTCTGTTGCCACAGACAACAGTGTTTACCTATTCCTCAACAACAACAACCACTGTTTACCACCAATTTACAACGATCATCTGTGTTTTGCTCTTTGTTGCATTGCGTGCAAGCTACCCCTGTGTAGCATAATCTTCTCCTTAGCATCTAAAGAGAATCAGTCAGTCCTTCGTATCGACCATGACAACTACAACTACCGGAAAGGTACATAATCCAAAGGTTTAGGACGAAGGGTTTCATTCTTGTGCAAGGTGTCGTCTGAGCAAGTTCACAAGAAAATCCGAATTCGTAAGAAACAAATTCTGAAAAAATAATTAAAATTAGTGCGTGAGTGTATTTTTGTATTTTTCCAAATGAAGAAAATGTCAAGTATCGCTTTCAATTCAAAAATCGCCAGCGTTAATTCGCCAAACACTTTTGCTCCCCTGGCCGTCGGCGGCGGCACTTTAATGGATCAAACTAAATATAAATATCAGTCAATTGCTCCGGCTTCAACGACAACGACCATCCTGGGGATGAATAGTATGAACACGCAAAATGATAATAGAAAAAAATACGCCCCACGTACCCAGATGGCGCCTTACAGTGTCGATCAAACGCAATCGGTTCAACGGCGCAACGCCCGTGAACGTAATCGCGTCAAACAAGTGAACAACAGTTTTGCCAAGTTGCGTCAACATATTCCGCAGCCGATTATCGCCGATTTGACGAAAGGCGGTGGCCGTGGTCCCGACAAGAAAATCAGCAAAGTCGACACTCTCCGGATCGCCGTAGAGTACATTCGTCGCTTGCACGATCTGGTCGAGGATTTGAACAGCAATTGCAGTGGCAGTGACACCGCGAGCAACAGCTCCTATCATAGTATTGGAGGAGCTAGCTCAACGGCAGGATCACCACCACCGCAAATGTACTATTCTGCCGAAAGTCCGACGTACCAGCAAGAGCAGCAACAAAAACTTTACGCGATGAAGATCTCACCTTCAGAATCTGCGCAGTACTCACCAGTGGCTGGCAATACCGTCGCCGGAGGTGTGTCCCCAACATCATCATTCAGTTCGAATGCTTCCTTTGATTCGGGAACTTTTGAACCAGCTTATCATGTTCCAGCATCATCTGCCATTGATGGCCATTTACAATTGAAATTTGAACCCTACGATAGCTTTGCTCTCAACGATGACGACTGCACGCCTGACGACGAAGAAATTCTCGACTACATATCAATGTGGCAGGAGCAGTAATTATCCGCTATACGCACAGCCGAATGACCTCAGTTATCAGGGAAACCAGTGAAACAACTTCAAGATCAAGCGCCTCTAGTCAAACTAGTAAAATAGTAATTTTTCACTACTTTTTGTTTATGAAAATGGTGACGTGTTTTCTGCCTTCACATCAATCCTCTTCATATGTGCCTAATATGTAGACTAGTTTAATTAAAGTATATTAATTATTTAAGCAATTAAGTTACAAATGGAAGACAATGATTATTTAAGTTTAAACAATTACATTATTAAAAAAGATAATTTAGAATAAAAGAAGCTCCCAAGAGTATGTTAATTAATTTTTAAGAATAGTATAAACGGTATACATAAAATAAAGAGAGTATAACAAATTATATATTTATATATATTTCTATAGTAAATAAACTAAGATATTAAAATTAAATATTAATTGGCAATTTGTGTTTTTTGAATTGGCTATAATTGTATTAACAACTTTTTCTAAACAGGGCTGAATGAACTAATTGGTCAAAGTTTTGCAATTAAATGTCCAAGCTCTAAAATATTTGGTTTCTGAGATAAACTTTAATATCTGGCTGAGTTTAGCGGTCGGTATTAAAATTGGAGTTGTTGCGGCATCATCTGCAAACAGATATCTACGTTTGGACATGATAATATCTTCTGTTGATTGAATTAACCAATATGCAATTGTTAATAGTCGCATTTTTACTTGGCTTTCAAAATCAAACCAAATACAATTACAGTCAGGCAGAACTCTTTCAATATTATGACAATTTTAGGACTTTTACTTTTGTAGAGATTAAAGACAAAAAGCACTCTACACTTTTCACCACATTCGGACGAAAATTAGGTTCGACGATCTGACGACACTGAGAGTAGTAATTAATGGGATACGATGGTTGAATAAGCCGCCAATGCCTCGATGAAAAGTTGTCTTGCCTAAAGTTTAGAGATGACAATGGACATACGAAACTTTGACTTTATAACCCTGCAGTAAATTTTTCTTTGATTAGATTTCACATTGGGGCAAATTCACAACCATTGAATAAATTAAATTATACCTCAATAATATTTAAAATGCTATTAGTGCCGATAGTTTTCGGAGTCGCAGAGAAAAAAATAGTATTGGTAGGACACTCCTACGAGTGAGGAGAATAACAAATGTTAGTATCGATTCATAGTTTTCGGGTCGCTGAGATGAATATTCGTGTTTAGAATGGTACTCGGTGACCGACTGAGTTTTGTGGGTGGGGGGAGGACGTTGTCACAACTCCCCCTTCAGATTGGATAAGGTAGATTGGTAGCCGTAGCCATAGTCTTCTGGCAATATAAAATTGCCATCTGATTTTTGTAATATAGTATCATTTGTCGCAGAGCTAATAAATTCCATTTATCCCACTGTTTCTCAAAACTATCACATTTTAAACTGGTTGCGAAAGAGGGTCTATTTTGCTGATAAAAATTAAGACGTCACGAAACTAAGAATCAAATACTTGACATGGAAACAGGCGTAGTCACTGAATTTAAGTCTATCGTTACCGTAGTAGATGCTGATAAGGACGTTTATTATCTAACAGAGTTCCTTACCTCATTTGATTCGTCTGGATTGCCACCATATCGTTTCTTACTTAAATTGGAATCTCCAATTATTTTACTTCGGAGTCTCGACTCGCTTAAACTGTGCAACGGCTCAAGACCAATACCATGCGCATTGTAATTAAAGTGACGTTATTGACAGGAAAGGGAGAGGTTGAGGTTTTTTTATGTGACATATTGTAAATCAAATTCTTTCAAATTTTTATTTTATTTTTAATCAAGGGCATAGACCACCTTATTGCAGTGACAAAAGTTATTTAGGGAGTTCTCCCTTGGCAATGAGGGTATTTATAAAAAAAATCACACGGAAACCACCAATTTCGACGGATCCCCCTTTTTACATTTAATATATTGCAATTTCAAGTAAAACTCATGTTTTTGATGACAATCAATATCACAGGGGCAGTCTATTAGGTATTGCGGTGTGGATTTGAGATCGCCATGAGTTTACCACGAACAACTTGCTGTAGAGTGGTTTCACCTAAAAATTTACTTATTCTTGCTCCTGGAGATAAACTAAAAACAGTGTATATAAAAACGTTTTATTTTAAATTAATGTTAGGGTTAATTTTGTTTAAAATTTTTATTTATAATTCGAATTATGTAGCTAAAATTTTCTTCGATTTCACCTTATACTATCTGTAGTAGAAACAGTATTCAAATTTTTATAAAAGTCTTGGTATATTAGGGGGATAAAATTTAATAAGTCCAGTAAATCCAGTAAATCGTAAGTCATGTTTAAAATTACATTTTTAATTTGAAAATCAGTTTAATTAATTTAGAAAATATTTGACAGCTTTAGAAAATTTTAAGAATTTATTTATTAATATTGTTTACTGTTCTTGGGCATTCGACGAATATTTTATCAGAATTATTCTTGAAGTTATTTTTTCTTAGTAGGTGGCTTTAATACCAGTATGAATAACAAATAATTTAGTAGTTCTATAAATTTTAATGAGTTTTTCTCAAAACTTTTATATCGAACATACTATAATAATTAACTTTTTCTTAATTATAGTGAATAATAATTATATGTGTAACAATAATTTTAGGCAATGCAAGAGAAAAACCAAAGTCCGAGTAGTCATAGACAGATGAATCGGTTACAAAAAAAAAACTCTTACCACACGTAATTTATCATTAAGTTTTTAACATCTTGAATAAGGAACAATTTAAAAAAAAATTTAATAACAAAATTAAAAATAATAATTGTAATTAATTTGATTGCGCTGCTTCCAATTTGACTTAAATATAAATATTTAAAAATCCTTCCTGACACTCGTTGGAATACAAAAATTGTTCTACATATATAGTTATTTGAAAGTGAGTATCATTTTGTTGTGTGCAGACAACACTTTAGCTAAATTGCACACCCAGAAGCAGGCAAAGAAGATATTAAATTATAACTGGATTTCTGTAGTATGTATTTACGCTTGTGCATGCTGCTTCTTCAGCGTTCAGAGCGAATTAATTATTGCCATCGTCCTCCCAACATGGAGATGATGGTGAAGACTCACGATAAAATGCATTCCTTTGCTGCGTTCCGAAACATTATAAACGAACTGAATACGCCAGTTTCAACTGTAACACTCTCGCCGGCAAAGTAGTCCAACGACTTTTGATTGAAATTGAGAAACTTGACTATTTTAGAGGTTGGCAGGCAGGCAAGTAATGGCAAAAATGATCTGCAGCAGAACGTCTGCCATAAAAGTAATAAAATTAAGAACAGTGTACAGGTAGACTGCATTGTAGCCATTATTGCTGCTGCTCATAGTGAAATCAATTCACATGTTAGTTAGCTGTTTTACATCGAGTTGGCTGGCATGATGCCTGGGAAGAAAATCCAGTTCTATCAACTCTATATAGAAAGAAAATTAACTAAATCTTTGTGGAGTACTTACTATGATTGTTCCTTCTGTGCTGTGCGATCTGCTGCATATTGCATAATTAAGATCAATCGCAAAAGATGAAGAATTTTTATAGATATCGTCAACCCAAATCAGAGTTTGCAATTTTTCTTTGTGCAATCGGTGATTATGTTTCCCACATCACACATAGATGATTGCGAAATGATTGTTAGTGTCCCCACTACAAGCGAACAACAGGTCAGTCATCGTCCTATTCGCAAACGCACTAATCGTCATAATCACAGTAAATGCGACTCTTGTCTACTCAGTGCTGATCTAGGTAATTGGTTATGAAATTAATAGGCGCGTAGCATAACTAATCAGAATTGCAGATTTTTTCTTTATTTCTGGATGACTCTTGTGGGTTGAAAGAAAAGGCAGACCTAAGCTTATTTTTAACAGAACTTTTATTTTCTTAATATTTTGTAAAATAAAATAATTGCGCTTAAGTCACCCAGTTACAATTGGCAAGCTATTTATTGTTCACACCTTTAAGCATATAGCATACAAATCATAAAGCCTCGAATACTGAAAATCCTCAAGTGAAAGAATACTTCCGGTCAAATTCAGTAAAAGATTTTGGCACGTGACAATCATGAGGTGGTAAGCTCCTGTTAAGTTAGCACTCGATGAAGCTAGCGTATACAATAAACTGAATTCTGCCACCAATACCTAGTGAGTAAATTATAATTTTGATGATATTCCATAATGCAGCGTTTACTCAAATATCTGGCATGTCATCAGAACTCAGGACCCAAAAAGTTACTCAGGATCTTGGTATATATGTATTAACCGTAAACGAGAACAAACTATCCACTAAAAAAACAAATATTGTTTTATGTTGAATTTATTCAATTAAAACCATCTACATATGTTTAACATAATTCTAAAATACCAAAGACTTAAGACAGAAACTTGCAATTATTCCTCCAGCGTTTGCAATGCAAGTATTTATTTCCACTATAACGGAATTTCGAACGGGAAATGTAAGCAAATTTCCACAAAATGAAATGCATTCCCTTCTTAAGGTCATCAAAGTGACACTAAAACGTTAGCGCTTCTCCCTTTTATGTTAAACATCCGGTTGCATGC
This sequence comes from Nephrocerus scutellatus, assembly GCA_947095585.1. Classification (NCBI taxonomy): domain Eukaryota; kingdom Metazoa; phylum Arthropoda; class Insecta; order Diptera; family Pipunculidae; genus Nephrocerus; species Nephrocerus scutellatus. The sequence continues at coordinate 10,126,985 of OX352763.1, forward strand.
AAGTTAATGGGGAAATGTTTGATCGACTAAACAGGACGACAAAATTTTTTTTTTCTTCTGACTTTTATGTGAAATATGAAAATAAATGGAGTTGTATCATGCAAAATTTTTCCCACAATCGGAGAGTGAGAACAAGGATCCATGTGCCCAATTTACATACAAGGATGATTTTTTCATTGCCACTCTACATGTACCTGCAGTAGGTGTGACGATAATTGATGGGAATTTCCACAATAATTTCCATCACAAGTGCCCTTTTCTTCCCTCAATAAAACACCTAGAAAACTTTGTACGACACATTACAGTGAATACCATTTTAATCCATGTGATTATAGTTAAATTTTCTTGCTAGTAATTACTCAAGGCAAAACTATTCAAGGGGAATAAAATACCTAAATTACAATTACAATTTATAACTTTTGTGAATTTTTTTTTATTATTTTACTCCCTTTCAGGGTCATAAAATCCTTCTTATGAACAATAAGTACCAACTAGAATATAGGTTGGGAAGGGAAAGGGAATAAAACAAATTATAATTGACTTGTAATTCCGTTATTTTAACTTAAATAGTTTTGACTTTATGGAAAAGAGTTAAGAGGTTCAAGATATATAAAAATATAAAATAATTTTCTTTTATTGCACTAAAAGAAGATGAGGAATATGGACAATACGTTCGTATTGAAAGCATTTTTTATTGCTGCTGTGTACTGTTACAACCATCCCAAATGACTTTTGAATGACAAGGTGAATAGGAATAACTGTGCGTCTAAATTTATATCTAAATTACGTCGTTCGTATGAGATATCTCATATTATTTCTGGATGGAAAGTGTGTACTCTTGCTCAGTAGGAAGTGCTGAATAATCTCATAGCAATTGGGCACGCGTTGAAATTATAAGAGCATTGAAGTATTGAAAAAATTATTCACTGGCGAAAGAAAGCAGCCTGGGATAATAATCTCGCCTATGAACTTGGCAGCGAAAACGACACTGGGTGCGGAATTTCTACCAAAATTATCTTGGTTTGACGCAAAACCAAAACACCACTTTGCACATACTGCGAATAGACAAAGTTGGAGCGATGAAAAAGCACAAAGCTTTTTGTTATGGTTAAGCTCCTGGATTCAAAGAGTCTTGACGGCCGCGTATTTCTGGATTTATACTCTTATCGGCTGCTACAGTTTACCCGAGATATTTAAAGGACTTCAAATTCGCGCTCCACTTTTTAATTGCGGAACTAATGTTGGATTTTCTAGTTGCAGACGTGGCCACCATGTACTTTGTTTTGCTTTCATTTATGAGCAGCCCTAGATCTCGTGCCGCACGCTCGATCTGGGTGAAAACTTCAGGAAGTACAGGTACAGGCCTTTGGTTTTTACCAACGATGTCGATATCGTCTGCGTAAGCTAGTAACTGAATGGACTTAAAAAGTTCGTCTCGCCGTTACATCAAAATCTCGGATCACTTTCTTCAACGCCAGGTTAAAGAGGACACAGGCCAGTGCATCCCTTTGTCGGAGCCCGTTACAGATGTTGAATGGGTTTGATAGTTATCTGGATATTTTTACTTCACTTATAACATTGGTCATAGTCAACCTACATAGTCGTGTCAGCTAATTTGGAATGCCAAATTCTCTCATGGCATAATAAAGTTCTTCTCTGGCTATGCTATCATAAAAATTATAATAATATTCGGCGCGACAGACCATTGCAGTCCAAGGCCTAGCTTCTCGCGACCATTTGTGTTCCGCATGTATATTTTTGGACACAAATGGAAGAGACTTACAATTTAAGGCCGGATCCGAACGGTGAATTGAGAAGCTTTCAGTGACAAGTTATTACTCTCGGAAAGTTTGTCAGACATTTGCGAGACGTGGGACACCGTGAAAAATACTTTTGGCTTTGCTATCATAGGCGGCTTTAAAGTCTATGAAAATATGGTGTAAACATTTTTCCATCACCTGCCTAATGATGTAAATCTGATCAGTTGTTTATTTGCTTGGGATGAAGCCATACTTGTATGGACCAATGATGACTTTAGCGTCTAAGCCTATTCTGTCTTGTATGATAGAGGAGAAAATCTTATACACGTTACTCAACAACCTTATACCACGGTAATTGGTGCATGTTGTGATATCTCCTTTCTTATGTATGTAGCACAAGATGCCTCTTCGAAAATCTTCTGGCATAGCTTCTTCCTCCCATACTTGCGCACTTGGGTGATCGAAAAACGTATAATTTTGGTACTAACTTAGGATTTTATGACATTCCATATTTTGACAGTCTAATGCTGTTTTTATATCCGATTCAATTATATCTTAATTCACACACGCAGGTCCAAAATATAATTCACATCACCAGGATTTACAATATTTCTCAAATGATAGTAGGAAAGGATTAGAGAAGACTTTCACCTTCAATTTTACATTGTATCGAGTTTTTGTATTTTCAATTTGTTTGTTTGTTTGCCTGTTTTTGGTTGACAGCTTCTTTTACTATTGAAATGGAAAATAATAGAACGAAAACAAAGCACATGCATGCACTGTAGCAACCACATATCATACACTCTATATGGTACTTTCGTTGTTTATTTATTTTGACAGGTCGGTCCCGGGACAATGTCACATGCATTGTCCAAAATCTATTGTCGTATTATAGTTTTTTGTTGTGTTGTTACTTTTGCTTTTCATAATATGAGAAATGCAAACACGGTAAACACAATACGATAGAATAGAATCCTTAAATTCAAATTCATAGTTTTTTTCTATGCCTAACAAAAATAATTAATTCTTTTGCATGGGATTCACATTCGTTTATGTTAAAATATTTTTGAATATATAACAAACTGTGTGGGACTTCTGCTTCTCAAACAACAATTCCGTTGCCGACTTGCCGATGGCTGCGTGCGATATGCGCCCTCATTACTAACCGAAAATGAATCTTCTCTGCGATTGTGTCTCATAAATCAGCGCAAATTTAGCCAAATTATAGGCTATTAGCAGTAAAACAGAGGTAAATACATATGTCCCAGCATTCATTAGCGCGCCACAAAACCACAAAAACATTTTAACACCTAAGGCAGGCGGTAACGGTGGCGGCGGCAGTGGTGGTGGTGGTGTCGGATTTTTATGCCACATATATAGGAAAAAGCATATATCTCGATCGTTTAGTCAGTGATTTCTTGAGGGTGCGATGTATCCAAATTCAAACAAAACACCGCGCCACGTCACTTTTCAAGTTGATCCGCCCATCACTTTAGGAAGATATGCGGAGTAGACAAGCAGCCATCAAATGCGTCTGGACGTTGCTTACATGTCGATATTGCAAAAAAATGGGCGTTTTTAATTAAGTTCATGAATTATTGATGCTTGCGAGAAAAAAAATTGTTCAGAAAAATCGCGCTTCAATAAATATTCAATTTTCAAACAAAAGAGTGAGCAAATTTAAACTCCAAGACATAATACCTAAATCTCATCGAATTTATAGACCCAATGCGAACAAACGTATGTCCCTCAATTTTGCGGAACTGACCCAGATGATTGTCACAAAGACATATGGTACCGCAACATTATGTGGAAGAGACACACGCGTACTACTAATTGAAAACCAACAAGTCCTTCATTGTCTTCAACTCTTTCAAAAAAAAAAAATTAAATGGCAACTTAATCAATACGCGGATGCATAAATCGCTCCACTCGAACTAAGTCGAATGTCAATAAAAATATATATCCCAATTAGGCCAGAAAATATGACAGATTAACAAATGTCCAGCCATCGCGATTGCGGTGCCAGCCGCAGTGAACCATAAGGCAGTTTGAGTACGTCGCGCTTGCAGCAAACCCAAAGCCGATTGATAAATGAACTTGCAATAAGGAAGTTTGTCCCTTTTTGCACCCAAGTTCTTGTTCGGTTAATCATCAATTAGACAGCCATGGGATACAATGAAAAAAACAAGCAGACATTTAGCTTCAGATGTTGGTGTTATTCATACAGAAGTTAATCATAGTTTTAATAGTTAAGCAGCCAGGTGGATAGAATAAAATGAATCTTTGGCATATCAGAGAAATTCCTTCTGAAACGGCAGATTGTTTTCGCTCAAAAGTTGCTGGTCATTACATCGTTCAGGTTGTGAACTGCGAGCTGCTAAAAATTTTCGTAGGAATATTTTGAGGGAAAAAATTAAGTACGTGTTAATATTTTTCAAAGATAAATTTAAAAAAATAACACAATTCGCACTTGTACTAATCGCATAATTATATTACAATTATACTCTTCCATTTTTAGTAAAAATAAACCTCACTTAAACGTCCTGTTTTGAAGTCGGACACGCCTGATGCTCAACAGGTTGGAATAATATTACAGGCATATTACCTGTATTCATAGGTTACTGCTGAGTATATTTTTAATACTTTACGAAAAAGAAAATCTGCAAATCATTTCGTTGACATTATTTCGAGAACTTATAGATAATTACATCGCTACACTTTTTCACAGTTCTTAAAGATTAAAGTTCCAAGAGGCTGGAGCGATTGTTATGAATTGGCCAAATTTGTGTTAAAAATAAACAACTCAAATTAGGGCTGGTTTTTAAGGTGGATACGATGTCTTAATTATTGTTCCTTTGCGCCTGTATTTTTACTGTAGAAACAACAACAGCTATTTTGCTTGAGAGCGCCAGACTCAACCTATGCGACGAGAAGTTCCAAGAAATTCTCTAAAAAATTTCAGTAAATGGCAGATGAAAAGTTGAAAATTGTATTTTTTTTGTGGTAGTTGGCATAAGAAAACAAATTTTTCAGATTGATCCAAAATGTTTTCAATACCGAAAGACCGGAAAAAGTTTTTCCTCATTTTTTGGCCTGTCGTGTTGCCGGCGCCAAGCGGTTTTACCTCGACAGATTTTGTGTGCTAAAATGATATAATCCTAACCTCAGGATAAAAGATAAAGGTCACTGAGCATTATCTGAACCTGTTAAAAGACCTTTAAACTAAAATAATTTTAAGATTTGTATATTATTGGCTTTTTCAATAACATCAAGCCTACCTCATTTATAAAATCTATATCTATATATTACTAGCGGAATTACCCGGTGTTTCCCGGTTGACCTATCCCACTGGATCGCACTTAACTGACCACCTGAACACTGACCCCCCGCCAAATAACCTCTTTCCACCAATTGACCACATCAGCTACCCAAAATTCTGTGGAATCGACACTTATATCGGCAAAAACTATATACGCGTTCGAATCGTGGGCAATGATCGCGACTTTATACAAAAATCCCATGGTAAGAGTACTTTCAGTTTTTTCCGAATTTTCCAATTTTCCGGGCAAATTTTTCAATTTTTCTCTCCGCGTTTCAGTTTTGTTTATATTGACTAGCTGACCCGACACACGTTGTGCTGTCGAACTTTCAATAAATTTTGTTGTGATCATTTTGTGAATTTGTGAAGAGCTATTTGAAAAGAGGGTCCTCTAGAAGGTCTTTAAGGAGTCTTTTGTGGTCTTTTTGGGATCTTTTGGGGGTCTCTTTGGGGTCTTTTGAGGGTATTTTGGTGAGTCTGTTGAGGGTCCTTTGGGGGGTCTTTTAAAGGTCTTTTGAGGGTCTTTGAGAATCTTTTGGGGGTTTATAAAGATTCTTTTATGATTCTTTTGTTTGCCTTTTGGGATGTCTTTAGGGGGTCTTTGGGGTCTTTGGGGGTCTTTTGGGGGTCTTTGGGGGTCTTTGTGGGGACTTTTGTGGTCTTCTGGGAATCTTCTAAGAGTGTTTTGAGGTTCTTTCGGGGGTATTTTGTAATTCTTTTGAGGGTCTTTTGGAGATCTTTTTATGATTCTTTTGGGGGTTGGGGTTTTTAGGGGTATTTTTGAGTCTTTTGAGAAGTATGTTGAAGGTCTTTTGTTGAGTATTTTGTGGGTCTTTTGAAGGTCTTTTGATGTCTTTTTGAAAGTTTTTGGGGTAATTTGAGGGTCTTTTGCAACATCTTGCATGGAAATTATCCACCGTATTAGCAGTTGCTCTACCTCTAACTGAGTGAAAGCCTTCTGAATGGCACCAATGTTTACATTGTTAAAAGCGCCTACTAAAGGGTGTTTTTTTGGGAGGTTTGTTTTTCCGATAGATGTCGTTGTTGTATCGATGTTGTATTCAAAAAAAAAATCGGCAACCTCTTAAAAAAACACCCGTTAGATATAACGTGTTTTTTTAAGAGGTTGCCGATTTTTTTTTTGAATAAAACACATATAAAATTATGAAATGACCAAAATTTTTTTTTATTTGGTAGATAATTTTTTGGCATTTAACATTTAAACACAATTTCTGGCATATGGCTACCACGACTATTTTTCACAAATGTCATTTTTTTTTTTTTTTTTTTTTTTTTTTTTTTTCATAATGATTTGCCAAACAATACTGAGTAGAAATGCCACTTTGAGCTGTCAAAACAACTGTCATAAAATAAAACGACATCTATCGGAAAAACAAACCTCCTAAAAAAACACCCGTTATATCGAAAAAGGTGGCAAGGGTGCATTGCTTGAAATAAAGGGAATGTTCAATTGTGTGTACTACCTCATGGAGGGCTGTCTCTGTGGACCTGCCTTTACGGTAAGCATGCTGATATCTTGATACGAATGTATCCTCGAAGTAGTCTTAAGGTTTGCTCCACCGTTTTCAGCTAGAACGATGATGTCAACATTTTTTACCGATTCATGACCTCTTCTGCCTGCTTTGGGTATAACCACAACTTGTGCTCTTCTCCAACTGCACGGAACAAAGCTAATTCTAAAGCAAGTTTTGAAAATATTCACTAACCAAGGGGCCGACACGTCTATAGTCTTCTGAAGCATAATAGATAGAATGTCGTCTAGGCCAGGTGATTTATACGCAGAAAACCTGCGAATGGCCCAGGAAACCTTTTCGTGGGCTATGATTTTATCAACATCGCATAGTGTCACTTCCTGTCTTTCAGGAATTTACTCAGCAAGTGAGCTGAGCCCGCGTCCTTACATACGGGAAAGTGGGAATTTACGGTGAAAGAATTTTGGAAATCGGTTCAGTAATTTCGATGATTACTTCCTACAGACAAAACAAAATTACCTCTTTATAATTATTTTCACACGTCCATAGACGAAAGTGACTATTTCATACACTGTAGCCTAGCCTCGAAATTAGCCGTTATACACATTAATGTGTTAACATATAAAATAATTTTTTTTTATTTACTGCATTCACCACGACCACACATTCATTTTTGCATTGCGCGAAATATAGTCTATAATATGACTATTTTAATGTCATATAACAAAATTTTTTTCTTATCTGAGTTATAAAAGGCTAAGGTAGGTGTTGACCGTGGCCCGAAACGGGTTAATGGGTTTATTTGATATCAGTAGAATCTTATCTCGAGTGCTTCTAACATTTGAAACTATTTAATACTCCCAACATATTATTAACCGATTCGCTTTTAATTAAAATTAATAAAATGTATGATATTTTTATGACCATAACGAATAGCACACGTAATGTTAACACACATATCCATAGTAACATTCGTATATTACTCCTGTGCGCATGCGTCATCTTTCATGCGGGTATGATTATCAGAATCAATCTGATGAGCATTGCGATACTTTTATTTGCGCACGCGCAGCCCCATCCGTTGCGGCGTCGCACATGTTGCTATAAAAATAGTCAAAGTTCTTTTTCGCGTATCCGTATAGCGAGCAGGTGACAGAGGGAGCGAGAGGAAAGAGTACTACTCGTCGCGTCATTCTTAATTCATTCATTGATGCGAAAGCGCCTCTAACCTGTTGTAAATCGTCGACGTTGGCTGGCCGATCAGTCGCCGGCCGATGACGATGATGGTGGCGCACGCGCATCTGTTATGCTATTCTCTGGGGTCTGGGCATCTACGCCATTATGGCGCGATGATGGCTAAATCCCTCTGTCATTTATAGTTATTGCTCTACTGCGATGGAGGTAACATTCATATTCAAAGTGTAATAGTCACATCATGATCATGCATGCGGGTTGGCTATTAATAGCGAGACAGAGACGAAAGCAGAGACCCACGTCCACGTCTCGAGTACTTCCAGGTGCGAGCTCGCCATCAAATCGGTAATGTTTTGCTAGACTCTAGACCAGACTGCGAGCTGCCAGCTAGACCACTGTGCACTCTGTGCACATAATATGAGCCACAGAGGAAGAAGTAGTAAAAAAATATATAAAACAAATAAACCATTGCTTGGCACACGTTCGTCTCTGATCGTAGATTTATACCATTGAAGATCGCATGCGCGAATCTGCACCTTAAATTCGCTGGCACGTCCGCGAATCGATGTATGAGTCGAATTATAAGGATTTGCACGTTTTTTGTCTTGTTGTTGTTGTTGTGTTTTTTTTTTGTCTTTCTCAGTAGAAGACAATTTTCTTGCCAAAAAAGTGAGCTATAAAAGATGATCAAGCCAAATGTGCGTTTTATTTACATACGAAATTAAAGTTGCGCTCAAGTAGTGTTGTTTGTGGCACCCGCAACCATCAGTACGCTTTGAACGGTGTCCGCGCACCGAACTTTTCGTTACAATGCACCATTCTGGGCGGAGTTGGATTGCTTTTCCTTTTGCTGCTGCTGCTGCTGCGACTACAGCATGTTACCATAAATCATGAACAGTAATTACCCGCTGGCGCATAGCAGACAGCGTTGCATGCGCAATTCGTCCGTCCGACGATGCTCTGGTTCAACCAAATGAAGGATGAGGATCGCACAGCTTTTAGCGATGACCCTAGGTTCAAGTAGAAGCGCTAAACTGTTTTGTCTGTCGTGGCGGAAAGTAGAGTTACCATCGCTGTTAACATTGTTAACATTTTCGTTGGTATTTTCTGCTCATTATATTATCATACCATTATAGCCGGTGGTTCGAAGGTTGCAAATTTAATGCAATTACTTCTTCTTTAACTACTTAATTTTTTATAATTGATAATCTTTGGTTTTATATTCCAAATCATCAGATTCACACAACAAATCAATAATCACCTCCTAGTTCCTCTGGTAAGCCTGTGCCAAAACAAGTCATAATGACCATATCGCACATAACCACGCGTTCACCTCCTTGGCTTGGATTGGAGTTTTTGCAGTAGCCAAGCCGCAACAAATTGTTCTTTCCTTCTGCAGTTTCCTGAGCGTCGACACGGACAATATGCGTAAAGATCAGTTTGTTTCGCCAAGCAAACAACAAAACATCAGATACAAGAACTTTGGTGGCGAAATACAAAAAAAACTACAATTTCCAAAACACCCGCCAGAACAGAAAGGATTGAAAAGTACACTAAGAGGGGGGAAAACACAACAGCGATGATGTATAGCATGCTGCAAAAATTCATCCTCAGTCTCGTTCAGAATCGCCAATTTGAATAATCGATATAATTCTTTTGTCGGCAGATACTCAACATAATGCTATACATACAATATACAGAGTATCTATTGATCGGTCCGGAACAATCTGTTTATGTCCAGCAGCCAGCGCACTCTCTTAAGTCCTGACCGCAAGACAAAGCATCGACCGATGAATGCTTCAACATAACGTAAATATTTTTATAAGTGGATTGGTCACAGTCGCACGAAGTGCCTTGTCCAATGTCGAGCGATTAAAGAGATTTTCTGTTTAATCATGCAAACATTATAGAATTGAAATCCTTTCGTTTTGCGTACACTTATTGGGCTTAATCCTTTGTGCGATATTTTGATGCACCATCATGACGGTGCATCGAATTGATTGGATTGCAACCACTCAACTCAAGTTGTGGATTTGGGCGAGATTTTTGTTTGTTTTTCCAATGTTTACACAGATATACAGGGTTGAAAATAATAATCCTTTTCTATTATCTGTTTTGAATCAATTGCATTTATGTGGGTAAATGGAAACCCTGAAATTCGTTACGTCATGCGAATATAGTTCTTATAAAACGTAATTGTAATACGTGAGCACGGACTAATTTTCTATAGGATTGGAAAGAATTATTCTTTATGTGTGATTTCTATAGAAATAATAGTTGAAAGTGTTAGTAGTACGCTCAATAGTACATAGCAGTTTACGAGTGCTTTGGTTTGGAAAATAACGACATAAGAATTAAGCAGAAAGCTGGTGTTAATCGTACAATGTACTAGCATTGATATTTTAGAACTGTAAAATACCTAGTTTCTCTTCCGACAATTTACTTAAATCGGTGCAGTAATATAAGATAGATGGCAATAATGCCAAATCCCCCAAACTCGGCAGTACAGTAGTAGAAAAAAAGTAGAACCCGTCATTCTTTGGCATGTCCACTTTTGACTTTGAATACAATAATGTTGGTCGCATCATTCTTAAACAATCCAACAAAGAATTTTGGTTAATCACTCATTCATAAACAATTGAAATCATATTCAATTGAAATAAATATATATTTTTAAACTTTTAATTCTTAGACATTTTTGTGAAAGCTTTTATATTTATTTTACCTGTGACTAGGGATGAAACGATACCACCAAGGTATCGAGAGCATCTACTAGATTCTGGTTTCGAAGGAAAGTATCGATACCTATTTGATATCGAAACAAATGTATCGATAACTACTCGCATCGACCCAAAGGGAATAAAAAGGGATTTAGTGTCTACCAGCTCACTCGCTTTCGTGCATGTCTGTCTGTGCGGGTGGAATTTTGTACTTGATTTTAAACCAACTTCTCATTGAGCTAGACTCTAGCTAGAGTCTAGTCACTTGACGAGTACTAAACTAAATCAGTCCCAAAGAGGATTAGACTCTTGAAAGTACAGACGGTGGCAGCAACGCGCAATCTGGTAGCGTGGAGCTAGATGCTATATGTGAAGCAAGCAGATTGGCCTTGTCTATAGAGCTGACATTTGGAATTTCATTGAGAATGAACGTTGGAATTGATGACGAGGCAGTATTTTTAATTTGTTTCAAAAATGACCAAAAGTTCTTACTTCCTTTGGGACATTAAAGTATTTTTTGTCTCAGTTTCTGGTCAGGTCATAGTCAAATTTGACTCGTCCAAGGTAGGTATTGCAATCTTTTCTGACTCGTCTAAGTTTTGAACGGTTTACCGCAATGTGGTTTTTTTGTATATAACCGAAATCATACCTCCCAGTTCCCAGAAGCCTCGTTTTAGCTTAAATCATACCAACGATTTTCCTTCGGTTTGTCAAATGAAATCAAATTCTGCGTTGGAACAATGGAGTCTCTACAATAAACCAAGCAATTTATGAAATTATTGCGCAAGTATGGGAGGAAGAAGCGATGCCAGAAAAATTACGAAGAGGCATCCTGTGCCCCATTAATAAGAAAGTATATATAACAACATGCAGCAATTATCGTGGTATAACATTGTTGAGTAGCGCGTATGTGATTTTCTCCTTTATCCATCAAGACAGGATAAGGATAGCCCCATACGCTAAAATCATCATTGTTCGATACCAGTGTGGATTCATCCCAGGGAAATCAACAACTCATAAGATTTACACCCTTAGGCAGGTGATGGAAAATGTCAAGAGTTTCAAAACTCACTACATGATCTTTTTTTAAATGACCTATGATACCATAGCCAGGTTAGAACTGTATAAAGCCATGAGAGAATTCGGCATCACAAATAAACTGTCACGACTATGTAGGTTGACCATGACCAATGTTATAAAGCCAAGTAAAAATATTCGTATCACTATCAAGACCGGTCAACATCCATAACGGGCTCCGACAAGGTGATGTACTGGCCTACGTCCTCTTCAATCTGGCATTGGAAAAAATGATCCGAGAATCTGAGGTAGCAGCGAGAGGAACAATCCTCTAAACGTCCATTCAGATATTGGCGTACACAGACGACATTGACATCGTTGGTAGAAGCCCAAGTGCTGTACAGGAAGCTTTCATCCAGATAGAGCAGACGGCACTAAATCTGGGGCTGCACATAAATGAGAGAAAAACAAAGTACATGGTGGCCACGTCTGCGAGTAGAAGATCCAACATTGGTCTCTCAATTCAAATAGTGAAGCGCGAATTTGAAGTAGTGCAATCCTTTAACTATCTCGGGTCAACTATAGCAGCCGATAACAGCATGGAACCAGAAATACGCGCACGGTTGCTTAAACACTACTATAGTCTGTCAAGACTCTTCAAATCCAGGAACTTAACCATAACATCCAAGCTGCTGGTTTATAAGACAATGGTCATAACAGTACTTACATATGGATCCGAGACTTGGGTACTTAGTAAAGAGTATTCTGACTTCTTAGCCGCGTTCCAGAGAAATCTCTTACGGAGAATTGTTGGCCCCGTATGTGAGGAAGGACGATTCCGGAAACTCTATAATGATGAGATGAGCCTTACCGCGATGTCGACATCGTGAAGAGAACTAAGCTCGGTAGGCTTCGGTGGGCAGGACACCTAGCTCGCATGAGCTAAGGAAATCCTGCTTGGAAAGTCCTTTGCGGTAGAATTTATGGAACACAACAGCGAGGGCGACCAACCCTACGTTGGAAGGATGTCGCAGACCAGGACGGCCAGAGTTTAGGAATGCCAAACTGGATGACCTCGGCTCGAAATCGTGACCGTTATTTAGTTTTTTCAGGAGGCCAGGAGCCAGGACCGGACACCGGTTGTAGAGCCAAATATGATGATAATGATGTAAAAGTACCAATATCCGCCAAATAAAAATAAAAAACTTAGACTTAGCGTACAATCGTAGTGACGTTACTCGGCTTACGTTTTATGTGTATTTTTGACTTTTCTGGTTTGTGAGTGAAGCTCATATACGTTTTGTTATTTTTAAGCACATTTTATAGAATAACATTCCTTCAACTTTATCAAATGTGGAACATTTCAGCTAGAAGACTTGCTTATCAGTCAATTGTGAAAAAAATTAATAGAATTTCTTTTCTTCGCAAAACAATCATAACCTGTTGTGGTCGAAGTGGTAGGGGAATGAATTGCAATGCAATTCATTTAAGTACGGCTGGCGTAGGAGGCGATAAGATAGTGAAAATCAATCTTGTGATGTTCTGACAAATCTATAATGTTCTCGCAATGTTTTCTCAACTAAATTTTTTACGTGACTTTCTGAATTTCTTTAGTTTAGGTGCAAGGTGCCCCTGAAGAGAAAAAACAGATAGTTGTTCTCAAGTTTCAGTTGAACTTTGCAAATATCAACAAAGTCGAATACTTTAGAAATTTCAAGGGATACAGAAGTTGCATCCAAATTAATGTTTTCCATTTTCCCATTCAACCCAAATTAACCATAAACAGTTTTACCTTAAAGTATAAAATGTAGAATTAACTGAATCGAATGTGTAAACAACACAAAGTCAAGCGCAATTATCCAAGGTCCTTGTTACCAAATCAAAATATTTACGAAAAATCGCAAAATCCAGTACTGCAATCTGACCATGGATATTTTCCGCCCAGCATCGAACTTGGGTCTACAGGTTGTTTTTGGAATATTTGAGGCGGTTAAGTTAGCCAGCAATCAAGTGACAAATTTGTGAATTTGTCTATTGTGAGGATAACAGCGTCAGCATAGCAGGGTATCGCAATACGAGTCTCATTAAAATTCCCCGATGATTTGCTGGCGGGAGTGCAATTTAAGGCTGAACCTAGTGCTTCTTTGACCTGCCTAAATGCATTCGAATGAGTCTCAGCGCCATACCAACTACAGTCAAAGAAATACAGTCTCAGCCAATTTTAAAAGATACACGAGGGACAAACCCAAGAACAAGGCCAGCTATAAACGAAGTATGACCGCCGACTTCGAGGTTAAACCTTTTTGTTTTGTTTGGTGTGTATGTATGTGTATGTGTTGCTGTGATTGGTGAATGCGCGTGAATTTCGCATGCGGTTCTACTGTTCCATATGCCCATCTGGGCACTTTTTGTTTCCTCTCTACGTAAGACGAACTCGCGCGGAGAGTTGTAGGTCTAAAGTACTTGTGTACCTTTCGTTGTACTTTAGTCGCACACTGTGGGAGCAAAAAAATAAATATAATCGCAGAACAATACCTGTACGATTCAATTAATCACGGCCAACTTATCTTCCGCTCACAACATAAACGCTCGAGGGGGAAGAACAACTTGAATTGTTGGAGATTTGTTTTTTTTGTTTTTTTTGTTGTTGTTGTTGTTGTCTTTTTTCGTTATTTGTTCTTACGTCCGTCCGTCGAAGTGCAAGTTTCCGCAGAGTGCGATGAGCGGATGCACATTTCGATGGTGCGACGCTACGACGGCGATGGCTTTAAACTGCATGCTATAGTCCGCATGGAGCATGCGAGATTTAATTCCCCAAAAAAACCCGCGCTGGCCGCACATCCGATTCTTCAAGTGATGTGATGCGGTTTTGTTGTTGTTGTTGTTGTAGTGTTTTTTTGCAAAGCATCTCGACCAAGTAAATTTATGAATGAAATTGTCCTCCTGACGGACGATATGGATGGGATGGATGCTGCCTGCCTGCCCGCCGGCGTGGAGTACTCAATGGAAAGGAACTGCTATATCACCGTCGTACTATATATATTTTTGTTTGTCGCTGTTCGGTGTTTATTTGACGTTCGTCGTCGCTGCTATTGACTGAGCGATGTACAAAAAAGAAATACACACTGCACGTCTAAAGTGGATTAAATTCTCATGGGAATGGGAACTCTGAAAATCCGATTCTGTGACGTTAACGATTTTATCATGAACACTCCAGCAAAAGTCTCCTGGCATGGTGAAGCGCAGTGGGAAAACGAGGTGACTATTATGTGTATGCTTAGCGAAATGCATGTCCACATTTACTTTAACTTATCCGTGAATTTGAGCTCCAAGGAAATTTCTTAATTTTTCAATTAAAGACTATGTTGTAATTTTTAAATCCTTGATGTTAATCGATGTGATATAGTCTACGTTTATGATATTAAGAAGAAGAGAACTGAGATGACACTTGTTCGATACGACCATCATATTGCCTTTTATAATATCTTATCAACAGTCCCGTTTTTAATCCCATAGTTTCCTGTGTGGCTTCCAAATATTTTGGGCGTACTTGTATATGCCGTCTTTTTAGCGAATATTTCTCTGTCCTATTTCTACCACAAAGGACTTTCCGTTGAAATTATGCTTTTCTTATGTAAGCAGAACTCAAGGAAGCCCACCGATTTTTTTTCTACAAAGTCAATAATATTGTCCAGATATGTCATCGACGGTTCTGCTCCTTATCGCAGCTATGGTTTGGGAGGCTTTTTTGTGAAGCGCCTATATCTCGCATTCATATTTAAGTACAGGGATGATAATTCACCGCATTCCTTTTTCCTAACATCAAATATTTTGCTTTGTCCGCTTTAGCCAACAATCCAATTTTCGAAGCTTCTGCACCAACGCTGTCAAATGCATTGATGAGAGCTCTATGATTAAGGTTCTACCAAGGATACCAATATCATCAGGGGTTGTCAGCATTTCAATAGCCTTGACGAAAATTATGCCTTTATTGTTGACCTAAGAGCAATATTTTCTTCAAAATTATTTACGAACCCTGCCTAAATCCGTTTTTGACATCGACGGGACGACAATAGTAGACGTGTCGTTATATAGCTCGTCTCTGTTAATCCAGAATCTGCCACAGCCTATAGACTGGACTTTCCTAAAGCCGCACTGAGACGGCCAATAATATTGTTGATGAGCTGATGATCAAATTTTAGAGACGCTCTGATGTATGCACTTTACCATGTATTCTGCTTTATTTTTTACTTTATATTAGTCAAGTGAATGGAAGCATTGGCTGTCATCGTCCAGGTTGAATGTTTCATTCTTCCTGACAGCAGAATGTGAATCTCATCACTGTTTAACAGCCATCTATGTTCCAAGCACTGACTCCATTTCTCCAACAAGATTTGTGGCTTTAGTAATTTTGTTTGTCATTTTGAAAAAATTTCGAGCAATATTCCTACGGTGTCATCTCCCTATGCCCCCAATAGCGCACTTAACGTGCTCTTTATTTTTTCTTATGAAAAACCAGAGTTTCCTCAACTTTTGTGATTGTAGAAATTAAGGGTTTATCTAATCCCTATGAACAGTTTTGCTATATCTGCCTGCCTGTATTCGTCATCCAACCAGGGGTTTCTTTGTACCGAAATCCTGCCTAGTTTCATGATGGTGCTAGAATTCTGCCAATCTTTGGTTTGCGGATTTTGAATTGAATGAGTCCGATAAGAGTGGGGAACTACCTTTCGTAAGTCATCAAGGAACGTCATTGGTCAATTATGGACGATAGCGCTTTCAGTTATGCTTGACTATCTGAATTTATATAAGTCGTAGCGCCTCTAATACCTTTACTAAGGTTAATCCTAGCGCAAGGAGTTCTGCTTGGAAAACAAACAGTGGAACCCATTGGTATCGAGGGTTTGGTGTTGGGTCCGAATACCCCAGCACCCACTTCAGATTCCATACTCGAACCGTCCGTGTAACAGACCACACCTTTATTATCCATTGCTGGAACACCCATAGACCAGATGGCTCGGTCCAATATTTTAAACTCAAACAACCTACTGAAACATTACTCCCTGGCCTTGGTGTCAGAGATAGTGCAAAACATGTCTCTTTCGTGAATTGAGTCCAGGAATTACACGTTTGTTGTAGTCACCTGGTTTGTACCCATATTCTAGTTACAGCCCAATAGCCCATCTATCAGCCTTCTTCCTAATGAAGACAATGGCAATGTTAAAAGCCCTACAACCGTTTCTTATGCAGTCCTAGGGCAGGTGCGCATGGCACACGTTATTCCTAGACAGGCAATTCTTTGTAACTTCTGAAGCTTAATTACCGTTGACCGTTGAAGAACTTTCGGCCACCATATGATGGCCGCGTACGTGATATTTGGTCTTACCATCATAGTATGAATCCCATGTGTCAGTTTAGGATTAAGACACAAAGTTCTGCTTTAAAGGGCGTCTACTGGTTCACAGGGCCCTAGTGGCACATTCGATGGAGGCGACTTGCTATAAGAATTCCAGGAATCATTAGGATGATTCCGAAATACTATTAACCACACTTTAATACTCTAATGTAATGCCTTTTATGATTATAGGTCACAAATCGGGCTGTTTTCGTTTTGTGAAAGGCACTAGAACGGTTTTGCAAGATTATTGGAAAGCCCTACTCTGTGGCACCATTCTAAGACGTGAAATCCCCCTGAAGAGGAAGTGATGACTCGACTTTCAAGCAAAGGTGACCTTCTTTCTAGTTGACACATTCCCTTAGATGAAGCTAAATCATATAATAGAATTGTAAATAAACGTAACTATTGAAAAAACGAAAACAAACATTCCAACAGTTCACATCAAGGGCCTAAATAAGTAAGGATAACCCACGGTACCTTGCACAAAATACTTATAGCGCAAGGGTCACATTCCATGATAGATATCTGTAATATTATAATATTCCATTGTATTTTGTTGCGTCGTAACACAATAGATGGTTACGGTACTTTAAACAACAATAGATGACGCGAGCCAAACATGAGTTATTACGTAACACGCGAGTTTTTTCTAACCGTTAACCACATTTGTTGTTGTTTTGTTATATTTTTGCTCGATCTTATTTGGTTACACTGCTCTGTGTCAACTTTGTTAGTGGACCTAACCCATAATTTTATTGAAGAAATCAAATTTTAATGGCACATGGCACCTGCCTTCCTTCCATTGTATCTTGCTTGCCAGCGAACTCAGAGTAAAGAGAGTGGTGTATTACAATGTCAACGCATTGTCCATATTTAAGGTAATCACAGATTTCTAGAAGGGGTTGAATTATGAATCAACACTGATTGTCTAGTAGAATGTCTGGGTGAATGCATTTATAATAATAGGGGCGAATGAAGAAAAATAAACGGAAGGGGTGTCAAAAATTCCAATGCAGTAGCATTCGCGCATTCATTATCCCAAGGCATATGTTTTTCTGGATTTTAGATTTTCTTGGCCTGAATGGAATTTTAAACAAAACGCAGATGTTTTAAGGAAAGGTGTTAGCGATTGCTTAGAAGACTAGATTTTGATATGATTTAAAATGATGTGTTTCTGTCACTCTTACCTACATATGTAAAGATATAGCTCAGCCGATTAGGACTTTTGTGGCTATGTTTAAGAACTAAAATATCCTAGAAGAACTCATGATGTCATATATAGATTTAAATATATATTTTTTTTATAGAAAACTTAGATACATATATATGCATTGGCGTAATGACACACTTGAAATTATTAAAATTTTGGAATATTTCACCCCAAATATGAAAACGGATCCGTTTCCGTGAAGGCACTGGCCTCTTCTGTTGCACATCTGCTGCGATATTGGGTGTTGCCATAATTTGTTCGCAATTTCCTTACAACATGAAGGCACGAGGATTGCATCTGTTTCTAGGATTGCTCTTGTTGAAATGTGTCGATATTATGTTACATTAGCTTACAAACAACATAGAGGTATCAGCAATTGCAATTCCACCTGGCGTTGAAGTAATTTGGTGCAACTTGTGCAGATTTTTTGCGTTTTATTTTGAAAAAACATAACAAAATACATTACTCCAAATAAATAGAATAGGCAATAGGCAAGGCAAGAACCATGTTATAAGTCAAGTAAATTTATCTGGATAAATATCAAGCCCATTTTATATCTACATAATACAAGATTCGACAAAGGGTTAGATATGTCCGCGTCCTCTTCAACCTCGTGTTAGAGAAAAATTACCAAAAGTTGGCCTATTATAGAGGTACACAGGTAGTCTTCGCCTAATCAGTTTAGAGAGAAAGATAACAGTACTAAGTCTAAGATAGTGAGAAAAATCCAAACCAAGGAATGAAAGAGAGGGATTAGAAATATGGTTATGAACATTGTTCGGCACCATAATTAAATTAAGGCAGAATCATATAGTATATACCAAGAGCTAAATTTGTGGGATGGGGATAGAGAGTTAGAGCTTGAGTTTTAGCTTTTTGATGACAAGCTGACTGGAAGAAGCCCAGCTAGAGATCAACTGGATATCTTGATGAACCACGGAGACACAATTAGAGATGTTGGTAAGGGAAGCAAAGTGGAGAATTTGAACATCGTCCGCAAAGAGGTGAGCAACCGAAAAATTTTATATCGAGGGAAGATCATTAATGAAGAGACTAAATAGAAAAGGGTCAAGAACAGATCCTTGAGGGACACCTCTGGAAAGAGGCAATAGGGACGAGCATCTCTCCCCTATTATAGTACTGTGTGATCTATTATCCAAATATGACTCAATTAGTTTGACTGCAGAACTAGAGAATTTGAAGTTCTTAATGAGTTTGACCAATAATAAGTCATGATTAATGTAATCATAGAACAGGGCAAAGAATAGATCCTTGAGATACACATTTGGAAAGATGCAATAGGGATGAAAATCTGTCCCCTATTATGGTACTCCGTAATCTATTATGCAAATATTACTCAATTAGTTTGACTGCAGAACTAGAGAACTTTAAGTTCTTAATGAGTCTAACCAATAATAAGTTGAAATAGTAGAGTGATATTTCCTACTGTTTAGCTGAAAGAAGGTCAGCTTAATCTAAAAAAAGAACAAGCTGGTCCTTGATGAGCCGTTCACAAATCTTAGACAAGGCAGGTAAGATGTTAATAGGTCTAAGATTGGATAAATCAGAAGAATTATTGCTCTTAGGAATAGGATGGACAAGAGCTAATTTCCAGGCGGATAGAAAAACGGATGTAGTAAGAGATTCCTTTACTCTTGATACTCTATGAGCTGTACCGCGATGATGACATCGCAAACAGAATCAAGTTTTGTTAGTTCCACTGCGCATCTGGCATGAGCAAATAGAATCCTGTTCGTAGAGCCTTTTGCGGTAAGATATATGGGACACGACAGGGGGGTAGACAAAACCTATGATCTAAGGATAGCCTAGATTATGGCGTCCATAATATAGAGATGCCAAATTGCTTAACATCGTGTTGAAATCAATACCAGTGATGAGGCTAATTGCAATAAGCCAGGATGGAGCCCATTGGAAAATAAATTAAAGAACCTTCTAATTGAAAAAAGATCAATTAAGACTATAAGTAACATACAGACTTATACAGACAATTCACCGCATGCTAAGACGAATCACAAAGAATCTGCAAATTTATTTTGGCAACAAAGAATGTGTAACTTTATGGCATCATTAAAAACGCATTGGGTATAAGAAATTATTACAGTCGAAACAAAATCCCCCAAATACCTGGAGAGAAAAAGAAATCGTACTCGCACGCGATCCAAAAATAAAATTGAGATCTTTCAATTATAGCAAAGTAGACTCATTTATGTTTCTCAAGAACAATAAAAAAAATTAACTTAGACTTAAAGTTGTGTTTCCATTTTAAATTACTCTCAATCGACTCCTCTCCAAATTTAATGACTTTATCAAACGGCCTAATTATAGGTGTCATCAAAGGATACAAATTACGTGGATAATCTAATTTTAATATAGTAATACAAAAACAACTTTTTCAATAATCTTCTTTATAATTAGCTACATGTTTTGTTCTGTACAAGTATTTGAGAAAAGCCTGTAAATTGCGGTAGATCCGCAATGAAGCAAACAATGCAAAACAGAAACACAAAAGAAATACTGGCATCTATATTTAGACTTTGATTTATCTATTTTTAATTAAATTTTAAAATCTACATGTGACTGAGTTGGAAAAACAAACAGGATATAACTGCAATTTGGAAGCAAGAATTAAAAGGAGTAATTGCATTTAATAGAGAGCAAAGTTTAGTGGATTTTAAGGAAAATAAATGCTGTCCCTTAATTCCCTTAAGAAGTTCGATAAAATTTGATTACAATATCAGAAGCAGATCTTCAAGAACATATCTTACTTAAGACTTTTATACTCTTAAAGAGATTAGAGAATTTTAATATCACCACCAACAACAACACAAATACAGTAAATAATTTTCCCCTCACAAACAATAGATTTAAGACACAAACTTGGTGATCGTGCAATACGTTCGATCGCTACGTACGAACCCAAATTCTTAGTAATCATCATATTCAATTTTTACAAAGGACAACCATAATTGTTTTCTTCATCTCGATTTATGACAATAATACCGGCATAAAAGGTATATTAGTGGCGATGATACGCTGATAACGTCTGAAAGTGAAAATGATGAATCAATTGGAACTTCTAAAAAAGATATGTTATGGGTAGAGAAGAATTTTAAGGCAGTATATAAGCTGACTATTTTAGAAGGAAACAATAGCATCACCAGCAAGGACATTCGATATTAAGTCATAAATTCTGCTGACGTTATCGTGAAAGACCATCAGATCAATTTTTTATGGAACAATTTTCTGTGTGCGTGCGTCGAGTAATCAATAGCCCTCACATTATGAATAATCACTTATTTAATAATAATCATTTAATGATACTTTAGAGAGAAAATTTTTCTGTTACTTGGGTTTTATTAAATTGAACTGCTTATTAAGAATGTCACCTCATAGAGACTATATAAGTGTGTGTGGTATTCTTGGGAGGAACAGTGGGATATATTATAAATAAGTTGTCATATTACATACAAACAAATTTATTTATTATAATGTTATGATTATTTGAATTGTATATTATATGGAGTAGTATTTCTTCCTTTATAAAAAAAAAGGTTCTTCTACTCGTAACAATACTTTAACCTTTAAAGGCAATTTTTTATTAGTGCAATAATTATTATTATTAACTGAATATGGTTGTTTACTCCTACCATGTATCTATATGCCTTCATAAAAACTTATTAGCAGTCAGGTAATAGTAACAATACATAAAATATAAAGGAGTGTTAGGTACCTGGAATTTTCGCAAATTTCCTACCATGTTTTCTATACCGAAATAAACCGAATAAACAGAAGATAATTAAGGGTAATCCAATAAATACTGTAAACCTCCCAACAGTTGGTAACGTAATTATCTGCTGTAAAGCACTTTCTCTAATTGATGAAACATTTAATAATAAACCTTCGATTGCAAAATTTCTTGTAATATGATGGCAGCAAAATGAGCAACATGTAATTACATCATCAGGAATAATCCTCTCATATAATAACATTAATTACCTGTTCGCAAATGGCAATACTCATTAAGAAGATGAGAGCTCGTTTGAATGGGTTCATTTCATCTGGACTGTACGAGTCTGCATACGCGCAGTAAATCATATCGCATTTCCGAAATCGCCTAAATCGGACAATTTCCTTTTACGGCTAATAAATCTCGAATTTCATATTGAACGCTTGCAGCAGCTCGACTTCTCGACGCACTAAGAGCTCCATATATGATCAATGGAAATTGGCGAGTGCGATCAGCCATTGCCGCAGTCGATCTCTAATAAATTGATTGCTATTTATTTTGATAATTGGCTTCGATGTGGCTGCGATGTGGAAGCGCATCGCGAGCGAGCACAATTGCAAATTGCAGGACAAACGGCCCACCCAAAAGTGCTCATAGCAATATGAGCCCTAACTTACCAGCGAGATAGAAGTCTTTATACCCAGAGCCTTATGCACAGAGACAATGATCGCGATTCGAATTAAATCGGGTTGCAATATGCACCACCAACGTTGTAACAATTTGCTTCGTATTGCAAGAGATTCTCTGTGTAAATTTACGTTTGTCCTGCAGGCTGCTCGATGAGTTCGATATACATTCGGAAACTAATTCGCTTTTATTAAAGAACTGGTGAGATTTGCCAGCCTCGCTGTTCGTCTGCCTACTGGCCCTTTAGGCTGCTTCTACCAACACCAATTTAAACACTCACCTTGTTAACGATTGTGAGAAATGTGATCTTTGCTCTTAGCGCAATTTTAGCAGAAGACGAGTACATATACGAAAAACTAAATGGAAGAAACTTTATACGCCTGTAGTAAAAAAGTGCGTCTTTAAAAGAGAAAAACCTCATGTTGGCTACAACTTGCATTATAATATTGCCGGTATAATTTTCAAATTTTATTGAATCATAAAAATCACTACGTTCGACAGTGTCCAACATTTATCCGTGTCCATTTTTACACCACATGACATTGGATGCTGTCAAAATCAGACAAATAAATTTCGAAATTTCCGCCACATCCATTGTTGACAGCAGCCAAAGGCAGAGCATTAGGGTTTTTTTAATGTTCCGGTTGCGATGTTTTTTTGGAAAAATTCGTCAAAACTGTCAGCAACCAGGCAGCTTCTGAACAACCGTAAAGTTTGATCAAATAATGTCGCAGAATCAATCATTTTATTGTTGTTCATTCCCCGATCATTTCTTTTCATATCATCACAGCATATCACATTATGCTCTGGGAATAATAATAATTTTAAGGAGAAATAAGAAAAAAAAAACAAACGCAAAAACATGAAATGATGAAGAACAATTGCTTTGGAAATAATTTACGATCGATCGCAAATACCAGATACCCTCGGACAGGATGGACAGAAGCTGCAACAGACGTGCGATCGCTTGAGAGATGAATAAATCGATCATTGATCATCATCGCATAGCATCAGCATTGATCACAATTCGTTGGAATCAGTTCGTGGCGGTTTTTGGGTAAGGTATGAAATATATGTACGAGTATAGGAATTACCGAATGTTATGTTGTCGATTTGACAGAGAACACCTATTGATTTCAAACACAGCAGCTATCCAAGTAAGATAAACCAATATTCGTGGTGAGACGAAATTTCTACGAAATCTCTCGCACTCACCTTCAAGAACAATTTTCTCATTTGTTTTCTTGAACGACTTTGTGGCCAGAAAAAGTAATTTTTCACTTTTTTGCGCCGCTCCAGATGAAATCGATTGCCATTGGGATATAGCGATAGTAAGTTGGTTTAGTTGATTAGATCATTGATCGATCGAATTTTATAGTTATCAATTTCTGTGCTACAATTTCGTGCTTGGTTTTAGTGCCGTCAGCATAGCACTGCACAACACCCACAGAACATCATCTCAGTACAAATTGTTGTTTAGTTTGTTAAGCGTTTTCGGCCGATGTGGAGATAATGTGAGATGCTACTTTGATGACAAATGGCATGTGCTGCGCATGAGGATAAATTATAAAATTTATAAAGACATTTCCAGCCTGACACATCATTATGTTTTTCTCTTAAAATGTTATTAATTATAACTCACAATCACTTTTGTTTAAAGCCGCTCCGCCACAGGGAGGGTTTTTGGGATGTTTGTTTGTTTATTTAAATAATAGAGATTTTAAGATTAGGATTTAGGATTCAAGTTGAAAACATTAAAAGTTACCTTTCACAAAATGAATCTATCTAGTACACAGACGGATCCAAAACAAATACAGGAACCGGAGCAGGGGTTTTCGGAGCTAGAATCAAAATGCAAATACCCCTAGGCATATCTTCAACAGTATTTCAGGTGGAAACCATAGCAATAGAAGGCTGCGCTGTAGAATGTACAGAAAAAACGACATGTGATCTTAGATAGTCAAGTCTCACTGCTAGCGCTAAAAAGTTCAGTATTTTATTCCAAAACATCGTGGAGCTGCTTCTGCCCCTTAAAAGAACTGGCGAAAACCAACAAAATCAATTAAATGTGGTCTCCCTGACACTCAGGCATATTAGGAAACGTGGCAGCAGATCTCTATGCAAGAGAAGGATCGATCAGAAGGAGCTTTCACCGGCCCCGAGCCCAGCATTGCCTATCCCAAAAGCCATTTCAAAAACAGAGTTAGAGAATGGAAAAAAACTGCCATCGAAGTGGAATATGTGTCATCAACAGGGATGAGACAAGCCAAAAGGCTTCTCAAATACAACATCAGTCACATGGACAGGGCCTTCAAACTGGACCGCCATATGCTAAGATACTAGTCTGGTACTTGACAGGACACGGCCCATTCCAAGGGCATCTCTCGAAAGTGGGTAAATCCCAATTGGATCGCTGCCAATTCTGTAATGAGGCAAAAGAAACACCAGAGCACATACTCTTCATATGTGCAGCCCTCACCCGGAAAAGTATGAAACATTTCAAGGATCATACAGTTATCTGGCCAAATGCCAAACCAATCGAATTGGCGGATGTGGTGGCGTTTATAAAGGAACTGAGCAAGATTATAATGTGGTAAATAATCTGGGATGCACAACAGACATCAAGGTCGTAGTGCACATGACTTTACAACCCACTAACTATAATAATAATAATAATAAAAAATAATAATAATAATCAAAAACAACTCGATTGACATCCTTTTGATAACACAGACACACTTTACAAGCAAAAGTTTTCCAAATATTCCCAGCTTTAAAATCTTCTACACAAATCACCTCAGTGGACGAGCTTACGGTGGAACAGCAAATATAATGAGAAAAGATATCAAGTGTCATGACCTAGAAGGATACAGAAAAGACTATATACAAGCGACAACCATCCGAATCGAGGACACACAAGGACCCCTTATAATATCTGCAATATACTGCCCACCAAACTTCGCACCTAGTACCTTGAAGTATACTGAATAAGTTGCACACTTTGTCATATATGTCGTATAACGCAGTACAATTGTAAATTTTTAAGCGACAGAATATTAACATCTTTGCATGTCAGGTGAGCGGAAACTTTCTATTAAATTGGAGCAACATTATCTCTCCATGTAAGAAAGAAAAAAAATTATTCAAAATGTTCAAACCAGTCTCTGGCCTAAATACTCGAATAACTTGTATCAGGTTACATTTTACAGCAAAGAATATCTCGGATGGATGATAAAAATTTGTTCTTGTTCTTCCACTGACCATCAAGCTACATAGTAATTATCACACCATTTACGAGAGGAAGTGTCTTGCGTTGCAGTTATTTAGCATAAATTTCGGACACAACCAAAGCATCAGTTCATGTTTGCAATTAATTATTCGGTGGTAGAATGTGTGCGCACTTTTTCCTCACAAAGCAGAACATTTAAGACCAACCCGCCTCTTTTAATTATAAGCCCTCATTTAGTTGAAAACCTCCCATCGGGTGCCGAAAGCATTTGCATACACACCTCTGGCTAACCGAATTGAGTGTCATTAAAAGTCATAAAAAAGACGAAAACAAGGCTCGCAAGCAAAATGTTGATTACAAAGTTTGACAAAAAAAAAGCACAAAACTCAACACCAACAAGAAATCAAATGTATGCCTAATTTATTTATTGAAAAAGTCAAAGTCATTAGTTTTCTTCTGTAACTCCAAAGAACCTGGGTAGTTATCCTCGTACATGAAAGGCTTCTGCTTTCTTTCTATAAGTAAAGTGGCGCAGGATAAATTACGACTTAGCAAAAAAATGTAAAAGCTGCCTAAGAAGAAATTATCGTTGCCAAAGGAGCAACAATCTGTGCACGCCAACATTACGCACATTAATGTCCAAACGATGTATAGAAGATATAAATAATTCAGCTGAGCGGATGCGTTGCGGCGTATTGTTTGACATGTCTGGGGGCCAATCATCGGGCCAACACTTTCAGTGGTCGCAAAGTCAGAGACAGTGAAGTGAAACAGCGGCAAATGCCGGTCCTCCCCTCCAACATGTAATATCACTTATCACACCTTTTTGTGCCCGCAGAGGGGATGCTGCGCCAATCGAAAAAGGACCTTAGAACTTTCATCGCTTGCCACAGATACTGAGCTCGCATCGCCAACTGGTTGGCAAAGCGATGATGGCCTGGTTAGCGCACCGACGCGGCAATATCATCTTTTCATGTCTTTAATTTTATTTCCCTTCAATTTCAGGTAATTATAATGTTCCTCGAGGGTAATTTTAACACCTCAACTATACGCCGCCACGGCACCTCGGTGGAATGTGCTGGCTTCTTAGAAACTTATTCTCGTTTTGGCGATTTTATTTTCGCACCTCGACACAGATATTTTCGCACCTCTTCGCTTCTAATTTGCACGTTGTGTTATCGTTTGCGCCACATCTCTGATTTCATCGCGCAATCTTGGGGCGCATGTCATCCACAGAAGCGGCGCACGTCGTCCTACCTAAGAGTCATCTTTCGTGTATCCAGTACAACATTTGATCGGCGAATTTTCACACGACTGACGTAATTAAATCGAACAAGCAAATTACCGTTATTACACTATACAAGGATATATTCCCGCATGAGGAAAACATGTAAAAGTCTTTAAGGTCGTGACTGACTTACAGACTGGCAAGGATAATTGAGATTTATATTGTTTATTCCTGGTTGGAATACGTGAGCACACAGTCTGGACAAAGTGAGAAGAAATAACCAAAGTATGACATATTTTCATTATAATTATTTAATCAGGAAGTGGAGTAAAAATTCGTTCATTTATAACAAAATAAGATAGCATGTATTGTTGGCTCTTCCGGGTCGAAAAAGTAACATTTTATAACTTAAGCTCGAATTTTGCTTCCATGATCACTACCGCTTCAACAACATATCAGGAAATGTTTCTTAACATTTGAGTTTACAATTTTAATTCCTTAAATGCAGCTCAAATTTTGCCTTTAACTGTAATCTTTAATTCCATATGAGATATACCCTGAAAACCTTATATTGCAGATGCCATTATTATTCTCTCAACTCACGCAATCTCAATGTTACTCAACAACGTTCCAAACCCAAATCATTTTCATCTTCCTCAATGATACGAATCGCGTAAGTAGATCCGATATTAGATGTCAGATCTTCGTAAAAGCGTTCACCGTACTCTATACATTCCATACAGCACTAATTTCGTATTCGATTCGCAAATCCCAGACTGCTCTATGGACCGACCGACACAGAAAACGGACAGCAATCAATTAATTACAATTTTTATTGCACCTACCAAGGAGAGCAGAGCACACCAAACCCCAGACATGTGGTGAAGTGATCTATTCGCATGATCATCGTAATCGACCAACAGCAAACCAAGCGACGTATGAAACGTAAGAGAGGAGGCAAAAAAATACAAAATCCAGAAAAACAAAATGTTCTGAAGACAATCTTGAATCGTCACCTTCCTAAACACATTTAGCGTGGATGATTTACAAGTTTGTCAATGAATGATCGTACATTGCGATTAGAACAACACTAGATACTCATACTCGGATCGGTGCCGCTAACGCCAGTATTCACTTACTCACGTTCACCCTGATTGTCTTTTCGATCAAAAAAGTGAAATCGTAAATTCCACGTCCGTTGTGCGTGTACTTTGTAATGTGATATATTATGACCTGCTACCGGTTTCATGCGATGAATACGGTATGTTGTCCTGCAAGAACGCATTTGTTATGCAATTAATGGGTGTTCCATGGATCATTCGATGAGCGAAATCCAGATGAAACTGATAGAGGTGCAGTCAGGTGCTCGATAGGCTAGTGAGTGTATCATTCATAGAAAATTCTGAATCAACTGACTCAATTGGCGGTTGTTGTTTTGATCGCTTATCAGTGAAAGCATTTCGAAATTGTAAATTCGTGATGAATTTTAAAATATTAAATACGTGGCAGATGCTCCTTGTTATAAAATTTTTTTTGGAATAGCCTAGAGATCATCTATACGAGAGTTATAATATAGAGGCTGTATCACTTTCGAGGTAAGAACATCACTACCGTAACTCTGCATCGAATGACTTATGGTTTCACTTTGTACACAATTCTTGGATATAAAAAAGGCCTTAAATTCTTTATGGAAATATTGGCTTATTTACAAATTAAATTCCAACTAAGAGAGTAGTCAGGATACTGCGAGGCTTCTTACAAAGTTTATTTGGAAATTCTTTTGAAAATATAGGTGTGGCGCCAAGGAAACGATGAATGCACAAAAACAAAAGGAGGAATCTGAAGTAAAAGTATCAACTGAGGCAAACAAACTAGATGTGTTTTATAATGGAACATGGAATGGGTTAAGAGCAATAATTCCAAAAGGAGACCAATAAATTGAAACCCAATATTTGTAGATAAATTTATATGAAAAGAGGAGAAGCTCACATTAGGAAACTTGATGAATACTTGAAGGCATAGGTAATCTGATAGCGCACTCTATTTCATTCTCGTGGTTTCGGTTTTCCTTTCCATTTGCCAAATTTCTTAACCAAAATCATAACTTTTCTATGTATCAGCGATTGAAATGGGAGTAAGAAAAACTAGTTTTTGATGGGGAATTATTCAATTTAGATATTTCAGCTCAGTACACAGCATTCAGAATTGGCTTCCCGATTCAATCCGATGTTAACCAGCTTGGATTTCCTTTATTCTGCTAATCCTGGTAACCATCCTTTCAGTGTAATCCTGGCCTGCCACTCTGTCGTGTTAATACTACAGAAAACGACTTTCCGATCCGCATCCTGTTCGCTCATGCCCACCGAAGCCTACCGAGCATGATTCTGTTTACGATATCAACATGCGGATAATGCTCGTAGACCTTTTAAGTCGTCATTCTTTCATACACTGTTAGAATTTCATCTCAAAAGCGGCTAAGAGGTCAAAGTGATTTAAGCTATGCACCCAAGTCTTATATATTTATATGTAAGTAAAGACAATGGTAATGACTCTAAGCCAACAGCTTGGATTGGTAATGTATGGTCAATTACAACCTTTGTCCAGCCCGTTTTTTTCCTCGTACCGACCAATTGTACTGACATCCATACTTTCTAAGGTCATAGAAACGCTGATAAGTCGTAAGCTTATGCAATACCTTGAATCATGTGAAATTCTTAGCGACCAGCAGTACGGTTTTCGAAGGCACCGTTCTACTGGTGATCTGATGATATATCTTGCCGAAAAGTGAAACCGGTCTATTCACAAATTTGGTGAAAGTAAAGTTGTTGCACTAAATATTTCCAATGCATTTGACAGAGTCTGGCATCAAGCTCTTTCGTCGAAAATGAATACCTATGGAATTGAGAAGACCCTGCTTGTTTGGACTAGTAACTACCTTTCTGACCGTTCAATTCAGCTCGTATTGGATGGTACTATAAGCTTTTCATATGAGTTCGCGCTTTCTATACGCTCCTATTAATCCCCAGTGGAACTCGAACAACTACTTGAGTCAAGGACAGTATAACACAATAGAGTAGAATTCAACGCTTCCAAAACCCAATGCTGATTTCAGTCGACCAAGCGTAATTTAAACCCTCAACCTTTATCCATGAATGGATCTTGCATCGAAGAAACTGAAAAACTCGCAATTCTCGGTATGTACGTCAACAACAAGCTTCGTTGGAACGACCACATATTTGTTATCGCCAAGCATGCTGCGAGTTTTAGGCTGTTTAGGTTGCAAGGTGCAAGATGTACTTCATTCCTTCACATGTGGCTACTATTTACATGACATATATTCGCCCTACAACTGTATTGTCTGTGCAGGTGCCCCAAAGATCAAATTGCATCTACTAGACAGAATCCAGAACAGCTCGATTAAACCTATTGGTGACGTAAATATCGCGAAAACAATCGAAACGCTTTAATATCTTGTCACTGTTTTATCGCTCTTTCCAAAAGCGGTGTTCGAAAGAAATATCCAGATGCATCCCGCCCATTCTTGAACCCATCCGTAATACCCTTGCCTCAACTCGAGAACACGGTTCTACCACTAGGCCCATCTCGGACGTACTAACCAATTCAGAGATTCTTTAGCCGCACAATAGCTATGTGGAATGAATTGCCCGATTCTCTGTTTCCGCATTTGTAGGATCGTGGGTGCCGTGGCTTAGTGGATAACTACATGGTTCGTGGTTCGAATCGCAGTAACACTAAAAGTATTTTTCACGGTATCCCACCTTTTGCGAATGTCTGACAAACGTCCGAGAGTAATAACTTTTCATGGAAATCTTCTCAATTCGCCGTTCGGATACGGCATTAAATTGTAGGTCCCTTCCATTTTGTGTGAAAAATATACATGCACAACACAAATGGTCGCGAAAAACTAGCCCTGGGACCGCAACGATCTGTCGCGCCGAATTTTATTAATATAATGATCTGAAGTCATTTAAGACACACGTGCATAGACATCTCATCGTCTTTCTAACTAACCTCCTAACACTGACGTTGTGTAAAAAAGCAATATTGGATTTTCTTATCGCAGACCTAGCCACCACCTACTTTGTTTTGCTTATGAAGTCCCAAATTTGGTTTCACCCGCGCGATCTTCGTGTCACAACTTAAGTAAATGAAGTGATCAATACAGAGCTATACTTTATCTATACAAAAAGGACATGAAATGGATTGCCGGATTCTGTGTTTCCGCATATATATGAGCCACAGGCTTTCAAGGTATCTGCTTTGTTCCTTTTCTTAAATCCTTTCTTCGGCGGTGGCATAGAATAAGTTTAAAGATACTCGTATTTGTGAGGTTTGTTGTGGTACCTCAAAACTAAATGCAAGCAAATTGTATTGAAGTTTTCCAATATGGGATGGGAATATCCTTTAGCTCTACAAATCTTTCCAACGTTTTCTTATTTGATATTGGAATTAAAAATAAATTTTATAGTTCACATAGACGAAAAAAGATGGCGTTCGCAACCATCCAAATAGAATTGTACTATTCCCAAACAGAAGTAATCAGAAAAAGGATCAGCCAATATCATCTAATTGGAATACACACACTCGAATTTGGGAAATTTTCAAGGATATTTTTATATTAAAAGAGGACAACCATACCTACGAGTATAAAGTAATTACTAGCTCAACTTACAACATTGAATCGATTTATGTGTTTTGTTAACTTTTCCCATCAAGGATCAATTAATCAAACTGATGCTGTGGGGCTGAATACAAAATGTTGATTGATTTAATGAACCTTTAATGAAAACCTAGAAGGATTCACTTTGCAGCATCATACAAATGGATTTGCGTTGGTCAACTCCCCCATGAAAACCTGTGAGTGTACTCAATTTTATTTTCTTTTTCTTTTGTTTTGTTTCAATTTCCCAATCGATCTGTCGATTTATGGGCGTTTGCGTGATGACGCGAAAGGATTGAATGAAAATTGAATTAAAAAGGGATTTTTCGACTAATCTGAGATATTCAATTAGACGCTTTGAGAAAAATCGTCTAGTCTTTAAGATGATAATGGGGTGCTTGCGAGTATTATTTTTAGTTGGTCCTTGAACAGCTGTCAGCACTTGTGTAAATGTGTAATGAATTAAATTACCAGCCACAGGAGGAGAATGGATCAAGAAGCCATAATTATAAGAGCTAGAAAGCAATAACGTAATTTTATTTCATCAAATCGTTATTTAGTAGTTGTTCATTTAAATGAATATTGTTCTAATGAATAACATTATGTGTTGAATAGATTTGGATGGATAAGGTGTTTAGGCCTATGCTGGATATTTGGTTAACATGGTCGGATTTGACATTTGGTTCTCATTCATAATACTAAAAGGACTTTGTTTATATAACACACATCAACTTCCACATTATGATCACTCATTCCTTCTGCATAAACAGCTGTCCTCTTTCTACTTGCGTTCCATTTGCCGATGTACCTATCTTTCCAAAAATAACCAAATCATTCTAAACAATAAGAAGTAAACTTTCAAAAATATTTCTACTACAACATTACAAGTACAATGTTCTCGTATACACCAGATACAATAGCATGTGCGAATTTGAATTTTACTCCAGACTATGCCACACCTCCTCATCACGAACATGAGCAACGAGTTTATGTATAAATTTTATATCTTTGCACCAACTTAGCGGCAACGTCAAGTGCATCTTAATGATAAAATGGCTTACACCACTACTTGTGCGCGATTCGATATGCATAACGAAGTTTGCTGTTTGTTTCTTCCGATGTTATGAGGATTGGGTGCCCCTACAAGCTCTTCCGACAGCATTATGTTGTCACACATCATATTGCCAGATGCAAAAATTCCCGTTGATACGGATCTGGTGGATTATTTTTAGAATTGCAGTATACAATGGAGCGCAGTACCTTCACTTGGGAGGCCGAAAGACGTTGTTGTCCGGTGTCTGCAAGCTCACTGAACGAACGTGTGATTTTTTTTTTAAATATTCTTTTGTAACGGAAGATGTAACTTTTCTTCTATATCAAGCCTAATCAACCTTCACTCCACACATAAGCAAACACAGCTCAAAATGTTGGCGATCATTTATAGATCGAGATTACGCTGATTGCTTATTGGTGTCCTTGGACAGCAACTAGCAACATTGTTTGCATCCATTGCTTTTACGCGGGTGCCACTGTCCAATTTGACACGTGCTTCCGATCAAATGGATTTGGCGTCTCACGACGTCTTTGTGCGGGACGGCAATGCATGTTAATGTTTTGATATGGAGCACTAGAGTGCGTCTGTGCGTTTGTGTGCTTGTGACATCCCAGAACCCATTCAATGTAATGTCGATTATTCGACAAACATAGATATGCATGCATTTACATAACGATTTCCAACACAAGGCACGGACGCGTGCGTGCCCATAGGCATAGGGGACAGCTGCAAAACTGTCGCTTGTTGACTTTATGTTGTCTATGGTCAGTGTAAAGCGTGGCGACGTATTGCCGCCCCGTTGGTGTGACGATGATGATGATGATGATGACTGTTGACAATGTGCAACAATAAAGTGTAACACAATTTAATCAGCCTGTGATATGATGAGCTATGAGCTGTGTTTAATTGAATTGAAAGGGAAATGGCAAAAGATAATTTAGAGATTTGCGAAGCTTGTGGATTTTATCACATAGAAATATAGAAGTAATTTTTAATCTAAACATTGTGTTCTGGCGAGGTCAACTGCATTTATCCAATATAAACCATATATATGGACTGATCTATATAAACAAAAGCGAAATTGTGTGCCGTTAATTTTTATGGAAATTAAAATTACCAACCGATCTTTACGAAATGTTCAATGGATATTATTGGCTTGTGGGGAAAG
This sequence comes from Nephrocerus scutellatus, assembly GCA_947095585.1. Lineage (NCBI taxonomy): Eukaryota > Metazoa > Arthropoda > Insecta > Diptera > Pipunculidae > Nephrocerus > Nephrocerus scutellatus. The sequence continues at coordinate 10,160,894 of OX352763.1, forward strand.
TTATAAGCTATAGTATACTCATACCATCCCTATGGTAAGAGGAAGGATTTTGAAATTTTCGATGTAAATTATTGGATGGTTAGGGATGGTTATATGCTATAGTATACCCCCTCGCAGTGGTAAGAATAACTTTGGCGGCATTCCCTAGGAGTGACATTGTGCGTGCTAACATTCAACAGAAAAATCAATGGAATCATTCGCATCATCTGAAATCATTGAGTCAATACTCATATGCATAGTTTCATTTCCTGCAATAAGTTCCAGCATTTTGAAATTAAGTTCTGTAGCATCAATGTTTTTTGGTGTGAGAATGACTTTGTTGGCAGTTTCAGCAACTTAATCCGGACTTGGTGTTCCTACTGAATTGCCAACTAATATGTTCCTTTTCCATCTTTGCATCAGGAATTACAACCAATTGTGGATTCAATTCGTCACAATCGTTTGTTGAGATACCATCACCTAAGGGCACCACACATTTATTAAATACATGTTTTCCTGCTGGGTGCATGTTGGTAATTAAACTGCGTTGTTCGACGTGATGCCAAAGTGGTGATTTTTTATTAGTTACAGTCCCTCTTAGCACCACGTTTGATATTTGTCGAAAGTCACCTCCCAATATCACTAGCTTTCCTCCAAATGGTCGGTTGTCGTTCATAATTTCTCTAACAGGTCTATTACTTGAAGCGAATATGTGGAAGGCATAGGTGCTTCGTCGATTATCAGCAGAGATGCGTTCTTTAATTTGTTACATTCAAATGATGGAATTTTCATGTTTGAATTTGAGATGTTTCAGTTGCCGAAAGTTGAATCCACTATATGCTGTCCGACCATTTGTCAAAAAAATCAGCTTCAATTCCTGTGGTGGAGAATGCTTAAATTTTTTGTCCTTTTGCTCTTACATAGCACATCAGTGTGTTGTAAAGGTATGTTTTGCTAGAGCCCCTAGGGCCATCAATAAAAAATAAGCGCGATTCAGAATTTAAATTATCAAACGAAGCTGATATCTCATCAAGTATTTGTTGTTGTAAAGGATTGAATGTAATGATTAGACGATTTAGTTTCTCTGCTTGTTCAGCAATATCGAAGGCATGTTTGACATTGTGTGACAGTGTCGGGTAAATTGAAGTCATTCGCAGAACTGCTTCAATATCTTTTCTGCTATAAAACTAATATATGGTGTGAATATGAACCAGATCCAACCATAAACACAAATTTTCTTAAATATCTCGACTTCAGCGCTACCTAACGGGCCCTAAAAAAATTAAACTGATCGGAGCACCAAACGAACATATGGTGTTAATATGACGTCGATATGTCCAATGGCTTAGGCGGGATGAGACGACATAAAAGCGTGGCAAGCTATCAGAAAATTATTTTGGATAAATTAACTACCTAGCTATAAGGAAAAGTTTCTCTGATCTTGATAAATCTGACAACGCTGGAGGCAAGAAGGATATGCTATTGCATATTCCTCTGAATCAGATGGAATGTCCACACACAACATCTACGATTGTTAGAAAAAAATTTTGATGAATACCAAATATCACAAAGCTTATTATAGGTAATAAAACGTTATAGCTGGTACTTGTGCTATCTATTACAATTATGATAATGAATAAGGGTTTTTCTTAGCAGAGAAAATGTTCAGGAGTTAAATGTGATGCGTCCTGCGCTCATAATATTAGCCCTATTAATTCCTATTGGTTTTATTCTCTTCCATTTAGCATCCGCAAATATCTGAAATACCGTACACCTACTTGTAACTTTGTTATTTATATTTATGATTTGAGATTCAACTTATTGTAGATTGTTGCAGTCCACGATAGTATGTATTAGCATTTATTTCTTCGACTCGTTCTGAAGTTACTGACGATAAGTCAACTAGACCCAAAAAGACAATTCGATAGATGAATAACAAAAATAAACAAATAAGTTTCGTTTATTCATTATTCCAACTTGTCCAAATGTATTCCTAATGTTGTAACAATCACCCTTAATATAATTAAATAGTAAAATAAACTTTTGCTTTTTCCGTATATCTAACGCTGCACTAAATATTATATCAAATGATAACACAATTTTGCTTCTTTCAATTGGCAATAATCCATACACAACAGTCCATTCCACTGCTTGCTCCTTGCCATATAAGGTGCACAACCTTCATCAGCTAACATCACACTAAAAGACAAATCTTCGAATTCACTTGCATGAACCTCATCAGAGTTCCTTTTCTGCGCTTCGCACAGTGCATGGAAAAATCTCAGTTTTCTTTTAATTTTCCTTTCAAAAGAATCCCAAAAACAAGCACACATAGCTCCGAAGGTTAAGAATAAAAAGAAATCTCATCTTATTTTAAAAAGACAAAAAAAAATCGTCCAAGATCAGATTTCCATCGGAATGAAAAAAAATATATTCTATATATATATAAATATGACGCACACAAGCACACTCGTAGATGCTTTTCTAAAAGATCCTTTCCTTCTTTTTATATTCTTTCCTAACTTACTATTATTCTTATTCGAAGGACAAAAAGAAATCTAAAGAAAGCCTATGAAAGGAAAACCAGAAAGGATCTTTTCTATTTCGACAATGGAGGGACAACGCTGCTCAAGGAATTGAACGATTTACTGTAGTAGTAGTAGTAGTAGTAGTAGTCGATATGTAGATGGACAAGTTCAACAATCAACAACTGAAAACGTCACTTACGGTCCTTGCAGGTTAGTAGTCCTACAACTACAACATTCTATTTTGAGTTGCACCCTCACTGTGTGTACGGGAAGAAACCTGTACAGAATTGCAGACGATTCTCTCTCCCGCACACACACACACTCACGCTGAAATCAAACCTTTTGTTACAGTGCAGAAACGGGGATACCATAAGGAGGAATTGCAGAATTCATATGAATCCCATCCGTGGCACGCGACTCTGGAGTCTGAATGTGTCCCGAGTATTTTCGTTCTTCCACTGCTGATACTGCTGATGGGCCAGGTAAAATCATGGCTGCACAACGGTCGATTTCGTTTAGTATACCTTGTTGCGAGAGAACGTTACCGATCCTCGCATTGATCTTTGTCGCTTTCTCATTCTCTGCGATTGTTAACTACTCTGAGAGTGTGCCCCTCAGCAGTGAATCTAAAATGTAATGTGTAACCTGTTTGTAGCCTTTCTTCATGGTTGTTCCATCTCGCTTTTACGCATTTACAGGCACAGTATGATCATTTTGGCTCTCTATGTCGGCGATCGACTGCACAGAGAGCGAGTGCGATCAATGTGCGTGTACCGTACGCAGGTATCAACCACTCACTACACTATCCTCCGTCGATCGAACATTGGAAAAGTACAAAAAGGGATCGCTTGAGGACGAAGGGTATCATTCAGGAATCTGATTCCGTACAGTATACAAGTTCTCCCACAAAATTCGAACACAACAATCGTTTATCATACATACTTCCCTAGCAACCTTCACATCAGCCGCCGAGTGTCGTTGTCAGTTAAAAGTTTCTGCTTATTCCATATACGTAAAATCAGTTTTGCTTTGACTCTCGAATGCCACGGACGTGTCCCACGCTTTGGATTTAGTCAGTGTTAAAAAATATTTCCTGGATTATTTACAAAAGAAAAAATACGCAAACTTACCAATAAAATTAATTTATTGTATAATAATACAACAATAACAAGTGAAAAATGGCCAGTGTGTGCATGTCACAAAATCTCAACCACATTCAACAATTTCAACTGTTGGGTGCTGGCAGTGCTGCAATGTTGCTGCAACATCACCAGACGCAACAGCAGCTTCAGCAATTCCCCCATCAATCATCAACGACGATTAAGCATAAGGCGATTGCCCCAGCTTTGAACACGGGGACGAAAACCACAACAACAACGGTATTGGGCGTGAGCAACAGCTTCAACATCCAATCCGGAATTGGGCCAATGCAGCAGCAGAAGAAGAAATACACCTACGCCAATATGCCGTACGGGGAGCAGTTACCATCGGTGGCGCGCCGCAATGCTCGTGAGCGCAATCGTGTCAAGCAGGTGAACAATGGTTTTGCCACTTTGCGGAAGCACATCCCCCAGACGATCGTCAATACGCTGACCAATGGTGGTCGTGGTGCCAGCAAAAAACTATCCAAGGTGGACACACTTCGGATGGCCGTCGAATACATTCGTGGTCTGCAAGATCTCCTCGACGACAATGACGACAGCTGCAACGATGACAGCTACGGCAGTCAGGGCACTGGTTCGCCTACACCTTCAAATTACTATGCTGCCGCCAGTCCTGATTCGCAGTACCATCACATTCAGAATGCCTTCAATTCCGAAGCGTCCGCATCGCCATCACCATCGTATTCCGATTCAGACATTTCCATTGGTGGTGCAAACTACCTTCAACCACCATCAGTCGAAGAGCAGCAACACCACCAGATCCAATTCAAATTTGAACCCTTCGACAGCTACGATTGTAATGCTGCCGCCGACGCTGACACCCCCGACGATGAGGAACTCTTGGACTACATCTCATCGTGGCAGCAGCAGTAAAATCGACATGACTCAATTCATTTGTAAATATTTTCCACATCCATCTAAACGACAAGGCTTTTTCGCTTCTGCGTTGCCTTTGAAACGAGACAGACATCTCCCAGTAACTCATTATTATTTGTTCCTGATTCAGTTTTTGTGAATCCTAGTCAAAGTGTAAAATAATTTGTAAATATTATATAACATAACAATTTTGTACATATTTTAAAAAATATCAATTAATTTTGCAGAGTTAAGGAAGTGCCTTATGTATTATTTAGTAATAGGATTGTAGTTGTTAAGTAGGTACGATGGAAGACAATGATTTAAAATAAGTTAGCTTTTTACATTAAATTTAAACGGAAGACACTAAACTAACATTAAGTATATTTAACAAAATGACAAAGTTGTTGAAAATAATTATTTTTATTATTTACAAAAAATAAAACAAAACTTCAAACGAAAATTTAAATTTGGATTTCTCATTTTTCTTTGGTTTTTCTACTTTGGAAGTTATTCTCGCATTGAATCTCAAATTTTCAGCATTTCCTCATCGATGACTTAATATCTGAATGTACAGAAGACTCTCGACTATATGAATTACTCGAATATATCAACCTGAAAATGTTTACATTAAAAAAAATCGATTGCATCAACGGTTTTTAAAAAAGAAAGAATACCCTGGCCTAGAACACCTAGAAAAACACTCAGTGGCAAAGATAGCCTGAAAAAAGAATATACTGCACGTACTTGGCCTTTGCAAACTAAGATGGAAAAAAGCGAGGAGTTCCCTGCAATAACCAAATATTTTCTTTGGGACTGAAATTTATCATCAAATTCTGGGTTGAGATCTTGCTATTACCTTAAGCGAAGAGCTCACTTATGGAATGGAAATGCATCTCAGAACGTGTGCCAGTAAATGCTTTGCTAAACTCTGTATTTCCACATCACTATGATTCACAGGCATTAAAAACACAATCTCATAGAGATTCCCTATTTTCTCCTTCTTTTCCTTAACGCCCTCGCTGTGCCAAGCATATTTCCGGGCATTATAAGGGTGCAAAAACCTTTACTCGTGTGCAAATTAAAAAAAAAATCCAATGCTATGCGCCCACAATAACCTCCACCGACATAGACTTTTACCACCAACTTGAAACGTCTCTTAGACAATCGCAACGCGGTGACTGAAACATTTTTATGGGGACATAACGCAAAGGTAGCTACCATAAGCGTCAGAACTCGCGAAATAATAGATATTTACAGCTATAAAGACCAGTGTATAATTATAATGGAAACACACTGGTCGACCTTTGGGCCACACACGTGCTTTTCGTTGGAGGCAAAAAATGTCCACACAAGGCGGAACACAATTCACCTAGAAGGCTATATCGATCAAAGGTTTATTATTAACAACATCATCTTAGACATCCTAAACAAACGAGGCGCTTAACTCTACTCGGATCACATCTTTGGCTTTAAAACGCTATTTCCGCAACTGTCAGCGGCTAGCTGACAGACCTAATTTCAACATAGCCAAGTTAAAGGCCCCATAGACAAGAAAAAGGATTAAAAAGAGAATTTAATCGTTGTGGACAGTGGCGCCATTCAAAATATCGCCCAAGTCTTCCTCTTCAAGCGTAGGTCAGTTAACATCGCACGATAAACGACGCCATTGACTGATAGTCCGGCTTCTTACTAATTTTCTAAAAACAAGTAAACGTGCCTCTCATTTGGGCCACTCATAAAATTTCAGCTCTTAAGGTCGTGTAAGGTGGTTCAAAGGACCTCGAACTTGTCGAAAATACAGACAAAAAGGGGTCAAGTCAAGTTAAATAAAAGTCACACGTTGTGGATATTTTGGTATCTCAATTGTCACATGTGAATTTTCTCTGCCCCAAATATGGATATTTTGCTTATTTACATAGCCACCGAAGTGAAAATGAGCTTCGTCGGAAAAGCTGCTTTTTAAAAAAAAAAAATGCTCATCTTCTTCCAATTTGCCAATTCAGCGAACTCATTTCTTTTACCGAGAACATAATACTGAACTTCTGTCAATTAACAGACAGCGGCAATAACGAACCAAAAGATGCCGCACCTCTTATATTCGACAGACAATTTTGTAATGTCATCTGAAGATATACGAACATGTGGGATGTCCAGTTAGGTTTCTTGCCAATTTTTTTTTCCATTGCTGGAGTATATCTGTCATATTCTTAAATTTCAATGTCTGACAATTTGTTGCCGTCCTAAAGACCCGAATTATTCGAAGTCCCATAAAGAACGCCCTTTACGACTGTATTGAATCCATAAAAGAGTGTAAAATATACGCTAAAACTAAAAATCGTTAACTTAATGAAAACTGAGCCCTTCAGAATCCATTTATGAAAATTTTGTGTAGTTTTGTTTGAAAAGAAACTCCAAGAGAGTAAGCTTAAGAGCAAGCTCGACTTTTAAGTCACATAATTATTAAAATGACTATTGATCAGTGTTTTACGGAAGTCCAAAGGGACAAATTCTATTCTAGGGCTTACTTTCATACTAACCAACTTTAATTTTAAAAAAATTCACAGTAATTTCTGTAATAAATTTGCATATCAAAAATGTTAAAAAAGATATTATCATCATTTCCTACAATACAATACAATACAGCACAAGACAGACTAACCCCCACCCAATGTTATATTCTTAAATTAAAATACTCAGATAATAACTTCCGGTGACAGAGAAACAGCGAAGCAGAACCTTGATTAAAAGTCTAAAAGGAAGGGATTGGCATATTATAGAATAAAAATAAGGGATAACAAAGTATGGCAGGAGCACAACCAACTTTATGCAGTAGGAACCTATGTTTTCCGCACGTGCCATTTATGTTAATAATACATTAGTATCCTTAAAAGCCAATGATCATCGCACGCGTACTAAAAGTACGATACGGCGGAAGTACGAAAATTTTAACAAAAATATACTTCAGTCAGCCAGCCGTGAGTGTACACCGGACAAAAGCGTCACGCCCCTCTGTACATTGTAGGTATAATATAATTCGAAATTTTCTTAGCTACAATTTCCGCTTTTCCGCCAAATGGTCAATGAAGTGCGACAAACATCGAAATGTCTGGCGATTGACGACCGATACTTCCAAAACTATGTGCAAGGAGCGTGTGCCTTGCAATCATATGTATTACTATAAAGGGCATTTACACACCACCACACCCCCCATTATCACAGAGAAAAATATCATCTAATCCGATAGGCAACAGGACGATTTGAATACCACAGGCGAAATTAGAATCCTTGCCGCATCATGCATTAAAATTAAAATTTCCATTTCTCGTCCACGTCATCGTCTTTTTGTCGCAATTGCATGTGTGAGGGAATTTGAAATAGCCATTGTGTACGAGCTCCTTTATAATTGGACTAGACGGATTACAATGCGGAAATGAGATTGCACAGTAGTGCGTTTAAGCTGTAGATATGCTGCGGCAATTGTGTATTGGTCCCTTTGCTCAACCTTCACAGGACACGCGCATTCCAGGAAATGGGTGGTACTTGGCCGCAGATCAAATTACCATACTACGTTTTTTTTTCTTCACATGTCGTACAAAACACAATGGAAAGGTCCATCGCTTGTATTATTTTTGTTATCGGAGTACGGTACTGCACTGTGGGGTGAAAAGAACATGAGAAGTATTAAAAAAAATGGCAGAGAATCAGTCTACGAATACAAGTTTATTAAAAAAATTAATGATTTTTATTTTTTTTTTCAACGACAAAATTTCAAACAATTAGTTCTTCAACAAATGATACGTCTGTCCTGATTTTTCCCGAATTCCTACCAATATAACAGCAAAACTCACATGACATTACCTCTTTTCGTTCCACTGTGCTGTTTGCAATTACTAAGCAAAAAATAAGAACCAACAACAATGAAATGATTACGTCCGTACATGTACAAGTACATTGCCTTAGCTCGCCTTCTCTTGCAGGAAAGAAAAGAATAAGAAGTGTCGTCCAAAAATATTCATATTTTTTATTTGTTTCCTCATTATAATGACAGTCCTTCCACCACGTCGATTCTTTATTCCTTCCGTTGTACCACCTGAAGTGCAAACCAGTTTCTGCTATATTATGCATACCGAACAGTTCCTTTGGGATTGTACGTTTTCCTTTGTTGCGTTTTACTCAATCAAGGATGTGTCGTGTGTGTGCAAAAAAATGGATGGTCACACATATGCGCTATTAAAATCGTTCCTTAATGTAATAATAACTAAACTATCCCTTAGGAAGATTTAAACATCAGTGGCGAAAAAGAAGGACGAAACGCAGAGATTAGACGATTGAACTGCAATACATTTCATTGCAATAGCACTGATGAAGACTTTTATATATATGGGCACATCTGAAATTAAAGATCAACAGAAAAAGAAGGAAGAGCAGCTTAGGCCAGCGGGCATAGGAAGTAAAATCTATTCCGCTTACCAATGATGGTAAACAAAAAAAAAGAATATCCGCTCTCTAGGCTATTGATATACTCTTATCAATAGAAATGAAGGATTTTACGCAATATTTCTCTGCAAAGATGATAAACTTCTCTGGAATCAGGATCAAATGTCTATTGGTAGCCGCGCGTTCACTATGATAAATTCCCGGAGGCATCCAAGCGAAGGAAGATTTATGTTTCATTTTTCTGTAAAATAAGATTAAGTGTTTGTTACACAAATTTTTATGTCCCGTTTCATCCCTCGAAATCGGATACATATGTTGTGCTATTTTCTTAAAAAAAGATGAGAAAAAAAAACAACTCAAGTACTTAGGCAAAGCCTCTGAGAGGTCATTAAATCTCGTTATGAAGAAGTACGAGTGTATTAAAAATTTGTCTGGCGTCAAATAAATTTTGTCTTCTAACAAGTGTTCGTCTGGTCTGGCCGAGAGGTGGCCTCATATACACGGAAGGACAGTACACCCTCTAAATGGAAATAAATAAATCATTATAATTAACAACGAACAAACAGAGTTAGCTGCACTTGTAGTGTCATAATATGATCCGAACTGTGAGAGGAATTGACACATTTTTTGCCAGTTATTTTTTTTTGTAGAAAGGAAGAGTCGGTGTGATCTATGAGTATGTAAATAAACAAGACCCTCATAAGTAAGTCCTTCGAGATGGTGTTTTTTTCCTACTTCACGACTGATGAAGTAAGAAAATTTTTGAAAATCACTTTCTGCGAACGAGTTATAAAATATAACGAATTCAATGTCATCATCTGTTAAATTTGTATTCCAAGAAGTTCCTTCACAGAACAGTGTTGAAGGAGGCGCCAAAACATATGGTCAGTACATCTCAAATATTGGCTTATTTTTCGATATTTTTAGAGCCGTATCTTTCACTTAAATAAAGAATCGAGGGGCTTTTCCTTAATTGTTCTTAGATCGGTCTCACGGCTGTTAGGAATACCGAAAAGACTTAACTGGCTAAACTTCAAAATACCACTAGAAATTCCTAATTAACATTCAATGTAAGATAAGAAGATATATTTGAACAAGTTTTGTGGACAGACCAATTATTATTCTATTGAGTGGTCAAGTATGTCAGAGGAGAACTTTTAAATTTGTTTTTGTTTCGAATCTTAATAAGTTTTACTAGCAGATAGCTTCACAATTTAGTTATTTGAACAAAAATTCGATATTCGTTCAGTTAACATTAGTACTTTGACCAGCCTTACAGATTAAGGAGGTTAAAGCCTTTCTCGTAGGTATCTTGGCTGACTCATTGAGTCGCTTAATAAACGTAAAGATTTAAATTTGTAAAGATTTATGAAAGAACATCTACTTGTCTGCTCTGATAAACTCGATACAACTCTTAAACAAAATATACATGGAGCGATGTCCTTATACAAACCTTTGGTATTTTTACTGCTGTGATCTGTCCTCTTTAAAATTCCGCATTCGGAATAAGACTAGCAATAGAAGAGAGTCTGTCAGCATTAAATTGGTTATTGAATTTAGAAAATAGTGTCTCACTCACATTGTACACAGTTCTCTAGACTTTACCAATAGTAATATAAATATATCCCAGGAAAGCGTACGGTTAAAGGTCACTCCAAGCATTTTGGCTGTATCTGTCTATTTAATTGGACTAATTCCGATGTTAACCAACAGAAATCCGGAGACATCAAAAACTCTTCAATGTATAGATAGTGCCTGAGACTTTTTATAGCTCACACCTATCTTATGTTTTAGAGACACTTGACAAACCCTCGTTTATGAAATTAATTTCTTATTTAGTCGCCCACATATAAGAACTCCTTAAAAGTTGAGGGCCAAGGATTGATTTTTGTAGTATAACGTAAAGAGAACCTAAAGCCTTGCCACCAGCTATCGTGGATTGCTGCCTTCCGATAGGAGCACAAATAGAGAAGAGTATTGGGTCAAAGATTGATCCTTGTGGTAGCCCTAGGACCTACTTAAAGCAAACGTATCGTCTTGCTACCAGCTTTCGCACATCGTTTCCTACCTTCTAAATAGAAAAAGTGCTCAGTACTTAAAAAAAAGGAATCGATACAGTAGACGTTATCAAGTTTTTTCATGAGTAGTTGATTGTTTGTGCTTTGGTGTAGAAATATTCTTCTTTCTTGCTTTAAGGGGAACATGTAGTAAACAGGTTACAATATCTATTGTTATAAAAACTAGCTTTCTTCGTCCACTAAAACCACGTAGTAGGTTCATTCAAAGATATCATCATGTAATATTACAAAAGTTACTAAATTCGATTACTGTTTTATTATTAGAAATGTTGACATCAAGGGTTAAATAAATAAGTTCATATTTAGAGACTGAGTTGAGTATTGTTTTGCACTTAAGTTACTAATGTAATAAAATTGTCACGCCCCAGCCCCTACGTCCAACTCTATATGACTGGATAATCATCAACGGAGTAGAGTTGATTAGTAAAATCATTGAGAAACCATGTTTCAGACATTAAACTACATATACCTCTAAGATTGAGTAAAGATATGGCTAAATTCATCAATTTATGATATAGGTTTAGAACGTTTATGTGATAAATAATATAATCCGCACTAAGCAATGTTATCATGTCAAACAAACAACAGAAACATATATCAACGATTCAAAAGACACAATCTACATAAGCAAACATTGCTTCATTTTTATTAATAAATGAATAGAATTGATACCACGATAGGCCTAATTTTCATCCTGCTGACTGTTTTCTTCAAATTCTAATCACAAGCATATGTATATGAGTACATGAAATCAAAAATATTTTTTTTCCAAATACTTGAAACTCTGTGAATCTGTGCGCTGTGCGAGACCATCAACTAAATGCAAATAATGGTCCTGCCTCTTATCGTAACAAATTTAAATTCGCTACGCGCTACATGCAGGAGTTGTAGATACTTGTTTGGGAAATTCCCAAAGTGACAGGTACGCGAAATGTCGTCCTATTTTTGTGTACCTCCTATCGTTAAATCCCCAGAGATTACTTTACGCGTTGCCTAAATACGTTAGAAAAGACACCTCTACAGGGAGAGCACAGTGCAATACCTGCCTTAATCTCATCCACTATTGTAGCATGTGTTACTGCGCAAAAAGAACAAAGGCGGAATCCTTTTTTGCACTACGAACTTGTAGCGCTGCTCAGCAATAGATAAGATGGATAAGATATTTATTAAGAGCGCACTGCGCCCCATTGTGCAATGGGCGATAGAACGCTGTTTGCTATAAAACTGCGTAGTTTCCATGAAAAATGTAACATACATTGCTTAGAGATTTATGTTCTTTCGCATTAACGAAAGCAATTAATTCCAAACAAAATCAGTAGTTATCCGTGGATGTATTATTAATCGTAAAATCTAGACTCTTGGTAATAAAAATATTCTGAGAATTTCGAGGATATTTAATTTTATATTCGCATGTTATAGTCTACAATTTTATAAAAATTATTACTAAGAAATTTGTGAATGGCTACTACAACTAAGCAAAAATCTTTGGTACATGAGAATCCTTGATTAAAGTATCGAATCTGATATTTTTGGAAATCGGTGGTGGAATACGTCTAAATAGACTACGAAATCAAGCCAGTAATCACAAAGTATTATGAAATTCAAGCCACAATATTCGTGGTGGCTTTAATTCTACTCTCTGCTTATAAGAAGTAACTACAAGCAAAGGTTTATGTAGTGAAATGCATAGTGATCCTTTGATTGTATTGAATAAATAATCGCGTGTAACAAAAACGCTCTACTAAACAAACCGATCTAGGTTCAATGTCGGGTATTCTGGTAATGGAAAAGATAATGTCTCAAATTTTCATTGCAGTGCTGTGCAAAAAAAAGTAGTCTGGTGATGTGGGGTGAGGAAAGGCTGAGAAAAGCCTAAAAACACATCATCGGTTGATGATTATATTTTGGTGCTCCAATTTGCAATCGCTAACTGTCTAAGACATTAAGAAAGATTATTACAAACAACACAAAACAGACAACCAAGAAGAAGTGATAAAACTTGGACTTCAAGCACAGAACCAGATCATAAACTGGATTTGCCCCAACGTTTCCATCCAAAACACCCAATCTAGTGTCAAGATTATGCTTCTTGGGCATAAGGACGTTGGAACAATGTTCTCCTTTTTACGTTGCATTTTGGAGAGTTGGAAGAATTCTCGTACTGAGAATCCAAAAACGGGATTTATATGAACGATGACTCCAAAAATTAAGGCCTTGATTGTTTGGGGAAGATTATATCCTGGACACGAAAAAGCAGAATAAATATTTTTAACTCAAGAAAACCCCGCATCAGTTCACCTAATCGTCACATATGGGGTTTCTATTACTCGTTCGTTCATGCGATCCAGTAATGTCCTGCACATCGGAGCCTTCCAAGTTTTATTTTCTTTACAATATCGACATGGCATTAAAACTCGTAAGACCGTCCTTCTTAACATACGGGACAAAAAACTCTCCACTCTTCAATTGGCTAAACGGTCAGATTGCATTTCGTAAGTAAGGTCTGACCTTGTCTTATACAAAAGCAGATTTGACTTTATGATTATTTTTTGAGAAACAAAGATGTCAATCTTTTTGAATACCATTTCTAAAACCCACATCTCAATACAATTAGAAATATAATTCAATAATGAAACAGGGTAGGCGCACAAAAAGTTCAAAATCAATTTATAACTGGAGTCCGATTATGAACTCCTACACAAAATCTCTTCATAAATTCTGACTCCTAGCAATTTCTACTTAGTTTCATATATACACTAGGTACCCTGAACAACTTTACTCTCTTTGTTATAAAAATTTGACATCTACCTAGCTACTACTTCCATTACATTCTACCACAAAAACGTTCTGTCAGATTCGTAGTGTCCTGTCTATCAAAATCTACCAAGGCTAGCCTGTGTTTTAATTACGGGGCCATGAAAACCTGGCCCACAGTGGGCATTCAAAAGAAGGAATTCATATATGAAAATAAATAGCAGATACATCTGGGGCCATAAAGTGATATAGGAATGGATCAAATAAAGCAAAAAGCACGGATGAAGGAGTCCATGGGCATGAACCAAATACTCTGAAGTAATAGTACCCGAGCATATTGAGACAGAAGCACATGCCATCGAAAGATGTGCTCACTTAAAACTACATGAAGCGGGAAATAGCCATCATAGCGGACAGTCAAGAAGCGCTACGTGACCTCAATGAATTCCACATCACATCAAGACTGGTGGATTAGTGCAGGGCGAAGATAAACAGACTGGGCGAATTTAACAGGGTACATCAGTATTGGCATAGAAGTCAACAAAGCAGCGGGCGGATAGGCTCGCAAATAAAAGGGCAGAAATTTCGTTAGTAAGGCCATAACCTTTTTGGTACCTTATAATGTGGGAAGAATTACGCAAAATAGAATCAGAATGGAATATTGGTCTAAGTGGGTCGGCTTCCTGCCGACAGCCAACCCAACATAACCTTACCTACGCAAAAAAGACAACCGCTCCCGTATGATAAGAAAATCTCCCAGGCCAATGACGGGCGAAGGAAATACCCCAAAGAGGTCTCGCTTTATATTGGGACTAAGTAGAAGTAATGTAAGAATTATTACCGGGTTAAAATTGAAAGAGGATGGCAGCTACAGGCTTTGTGGAGAAGCGTGGCAACTTCTTATCGAATACGGATCAACGATCCGCCAGAGGATAGATCATATGGGAACCCACTTAATCTCGAAGTCTACCCACTTGAACCCACTCTATACTATTATGTAAGTTCCTGAGAGCTATTGGTATGGAGGCGGCACTGTATGGACGGGCATGTACCGTTCTCATGGCGCAAGTCAGGGGGAAGCGCAACATGGGTAGCAGTACTACTCGAATATACCTCCTTTTTCTTAATATCATATCATACCAAAATCTACCAACCCCGATGTTAAATATTGATAGCGCTTACAAATCTCATTGTCATAGAACATGGAATCTATGAAAACAATACTTCATCCACTAAGTTGCCACCAAATCTCCATAATTCTCTCCTTCACAGCGCAACAAAAGTTAGGAGTGCATTTTACTGAGCAACCAAATATCGAAATATGCTTATGGCGTTTTTTTAAAAAGAAGTTTAGTTGCTACGCATGCATTTTTGATTTGAAGAGATTTTGTCGTGATCGTGATCGTGGAAGTAAAGGAAAAGGAAACGATCGAGGAAGTAAAGGATTGCACTGCTGCAAATTCATGCTCCACTAACTTTATGATAGGATCAATGTTGGATCTTATAATCGTAATTGTACTAACGTCAAATTTGACAAAGTTTAACTTTGGACTGTACCTATACATATACCTAAATGCATGTTCGTCTAAGTCAGGATACTTCCGTTGTACCAGAACAAAAGGAAGACCAACATCAAAAAGACGTAAATTCATAAAATGTTATATAAAATGTAGATGATTGTATACGTGAATGTAAAACGATTTTTTCCATTCTTTAAAGTCAATCTCACAGTCCCAGTATATGATTACTTCGCTTGAAAAGCATAAATCCCATTCAAAGGCAACGAATCAATATCTGTCCCTGCCGAAGTCGGCAATGCCATATAATAATATGACCTGATGCGTTCGTAGTAAAGCAAAGGCAAAAATGAATTCAATGCGTAATTTTGGATTTTTAAAGCGATCCAAAGGACTTAATAGTTCTTTGAGCTCAGGACGCATGACGACAATGGTGAAAAGAAGAATCACGAGCAAGGAGGACAAGTACATAAAAATCAAAACAAGTGGTGCTGAATGCGGATCGGAATTTCAAAAACACAAAAGAGGATCCATATCGCATACTTACTTTGTACAGAAACTGGAATAGATGGGATATTCCGTTTTTTTTTTTGTTGTTGTTTTGCTTTTCCCTTTTATAAAACTCAGCATAATTCACATTCATTCGATCAGTTAGCTCGCATAGGAGGATATGAATTATTTCTATTCATACAAAATTTTTAGCTATTTTCTAAATGACTTTGAAGATTCCTTTGATTTTGTCCTCCTTTCTGCGGTTGCATAAACTCTGTCAACATAGCGGACGAATGAATCTATCTTATTAAATGGAATAAGACGACTACTGATAAAACCCTCTATACAATCTACGATAGTGTTGTTGTTGTAATAAAAACGAAAAGAGAAGAAAAAACCAAATTGGAAAAAAAAAACTTATTGCCGATTGACGAGATATCGAACATCACATTTCATTACATTGCGTTCGTTGCATTTCGTTCGGAAACATTCAGACAGAAAGCGCCAAGTCGCTTGCGGCAAGATTGATCGTCTTTATTAGTGGGACTTGTGTAATGACGATGATGAGGTAGTGGATGATTGTTGGTACTGGTGCCTGCCAAGAAACCAGACTAAAACTCGTCGTCGAAGAAGCAGAAGATCGATGCATTGCAGTTACGGTGTGGATGATGTGATGAGATTGCTTCTTTTTATAGTGAGGTGGCATTTGAAGGCAGCGGTCCACTTATATTATATACAATACGTGACAATTTTTCCAGCTCGAAAATAAGATAAAAACTCTTTAAGAAAAAATTTGCAAATGTTTGCATAAATTGTTCCTTCAACACTGAAATTACTGATATTTGCGTTCTGTTCTTCAGCAAAATCCACTCGTGCACGAAACTTGAAATTTCTTTTCAAGTTCTCGGCGAAATAAAAGGCGGTCTTGATGTAGTTCATGAAAAGTAAATTTACGAGAATACGACTCTAAGCTTTATGAAAAAGTTATAGTTATAACAGAATTCTATTTACAAAAGGCAAGCGAAGCCGTAACCGTTGTCGATTTAAAAAAAAAATCGTTTATGGATAATTATGAACATGTCCTTTTTAATGTACAACTGGCTTTGTTGAGCCGATTTATCGCTCTGCTAACTTCGTATATGCTTGGTGGCGGCAGCATAGTGTGGTCTGCGGTCATTGGTGGAGCTTCCAATTCCTCCGTTAGCAGGCAGGGCAGCCGTGTTGACTTGAATCTGATTCGCGGATGCAGTTTTCATGATGTGTCCGAGTGGTCCGAGTTGACTTTGGAACCTCGATACGTTCGTACCGTCATCAGTTCGGGTTGTGGTGGTTGTGTTGTGGATTTTTTACTGATTTGTATGCAATATTATGGAGGAAACTCAAAATAAATGACAAATTGAGCGACACATTTAATAAAGTATTCAAGTGGTTCCCAAATACAATTAGCTTAAGATTCACTTACGTTGGTAAAGTGACTATCCTTTAAAAAATGCTGAAATTTTTTCCAAATCTTTTACTACTGCCACTCTCAAGCTTCTAACCGTAAAAACCCATTTCTGAATCATCTGAATTCATATTGTAATCAGTCGAATCTTTTTCCAGTTCTGCATTCGGTCTATCCTCTGGACACTAGAGAACTTTTGGCTAAAAATCCAGTAATTTCATACAGATTCTTCAGACTGGTGCTCAATTTTGATAAACTTTTGTCCGCTGACAAAACCAAAAATTACTCTCTTAGTATTATTATTTAACTTCACACCGACGCACCCACCGAAAGAAAGAAAATATTTTGCTCGAATACGTAATTAGCAAAGTAAAGTTGAGTAGTGAAGATCAGTCACCAAATCGTTACAAAATCTGCAAGTATTCCACACTCTCCTTATCCAAATCGACTTTCATTAACAGGTGATCGTCACGATGCAGTCGGTACTATGTCGAGTTCTGCATTTTGCGGTGAATCAGTATATGAGCACAAAACCACCACCAGCACTTGCTGTAGAAATAAAATTCGGACGAGAAGTTGAACGAAACAGCATTTGATCTATTTCCATGAGTATGTCTATTCCGTGACGGTATCAGAACCCAATATTCGAGACCAGATTCTAGAATCGAGAAATAATATGTCCTGTCCTTCGGTCTTCGATTTGATTAATCTCTTGCTGCTTCTTTTGCGGTTTACAATGCGATTGTAACTTAAAGGAGGAAATCTGTCCGACCGAGGCTATAAAATATAAAACTCCAGCTATTAGGCTTAGGATAAAAAAAATACAGCATCAAGTTTTAGAGCATTGCATTCATTCATTGGTTTTGACAAGCGCAACTCGTATCTGGAAAAGATACTCACACTTGCAAAAAGTGGTACACAGGTTATACGAATGTTTTTCCTTCTTCTTGAAAACAATTTAATGCTGCGTAGAGAGAGTGTGGAAAAAATATGTTTTCTATCTGTAGAGGGACAGGCATATCTGCAGATACACAGTAGAAGTATTCCGCAGATTCGTTCCACTGGGTACTTGTACTAAGCTACGCGTGTAATCTTTTTAATTGATCGTGTGGCAAAATACCAAAGTAATTTCAATCGTACGCGAAGATCGAACGACGACTCCTGACGTCAAAGAGTTGCATTTCATTTCACAAACGCACAGAACCTTTCACAGTGATTGCTTAACGTTGCAGAGGTTGGCATCCGTTCGTGCGGTTTCAGTGTCGGTCGTTTGGTTCGGAGCATGCCAAAGAAACAATCTCAGTGCTACAGTCACAATAAATAGCAGTTAAACAAAAGCATAAAACATCTAAAAATATCATAAAAACAGTTTAGTTGTTTGTTGTGCTTTTATTATTCTTCTCCACTGGCTGGCGGCCGGACGGCAGCGATAAGCATAAAGTGAACAATGTAGAACACTCGAAGAATTTCCAACAGCAGTCGATGTAATTCCGCTATACGAGGAGATACATACTTAGTATTTAACTTTCAGATATACATACATTATAAATACGAGTACGTACAGAAGCAGATAGATGAGTATCATGCGATTTTTATTCAATTATCACTTTGTAATCGCAACGTAGCAACAAACGGCAGCAGCAAAGTCATCGGAGGCTACGCGAATCGGAACTTCTTAGTTGGTGTCACGTTTCGCACACATAAATTTAGATGTAGGTACAGATGTTTGTACCCATTCTTGTTATGCGCATGCGGACGCTTATATTATTCAAAACAGAAGCGTACGCATGCGCTTTGGCGTAATGTTTTGTTTTAATGAAAAGCGCAGCGCAAATACTGCTAGCAATGATGTTGAGCGTAGATATGAAATATCGATTCGAGAGGAAAAAGAATCAAAACGCGTAAAAATAGTCGGCGAGTTTTATTTGTCGTATAGTCTTCTGTTGCCTGGAAATATTTTTCCCCCATTTTTCCTATGAATTAAGCTGTTGATTGCGCTCTGCAGTAGAAGATTTTTATCTGACATAAGCAGAGATGTAGGATTATTCATGACGTTTAAGAAATTGTTTAACTTTCAAGACCCTGTTTGGATTTGTCAAACGTTGGAGCAAATCAGAATCCCGTGAAGATAAGTATCCATGTCATTAGTTTGGTCTGTGTAGACGTGTCTAAGTTAGAGCCTAGCGCTTTATACTTGACTGTACTACCTGTCTTTAATCGTAAATTATAAAAGTTATAAAAATACTACTCTTAATCTGCTTTTATTATAAATTGTTAAACGGTGATGAAGATCAACATTCCACTATCGGGCAGAACGAAACATTCAAACTGGACGCTTACATCCAAAATTCCCATTGTAATATGCAAACAGAATAATCACAAAACTGCTGGACATGACACCCTTTCGGATGAGCTTTATAAATCAAAAACAGCAGGAGATGCTTATACCAGCCTATCTCTAAAACCTGGTAAGATAAATTAATGTCTGAGCAATGAAATCTAAGCATCTTTTTCCCGATCCACAATAAACGTGACTTACTATAACGCCTATAGCCTATAAGAGCTCATCTTTCGTACTATGTGAACACATGTAGCCACTCATCAACAATCCGATTAGCTCGTATCAATGCGGTTTTAAGTCAGGACAGTCCACAATAATTGACCAAATATTCACTCTGTTGTAAGTCCTAAAAAAGACTCAAGAAGTAGAGATCGAAGTAGAGATCGATGCAAAACTCTCAATTTCCCGATTGAGGTACAGTTTTCCTCAAATCTGTTCAACTGCGGGCATTGGCTGACGGCACTGATATCATTAGTAGAATTGGCAGAACCATGCTAGCTGTTACTGGAGCATTTGCAACCATGGAAATAGAAGCGGCAAAAAAATTAATTCTTACCGAGGGCAAGGCACAGTATTTGCTGGTTGGGTGTCCTTATACATACGTATTGGTCAAAACTCCTCAGATAGCTATAACTTTTAAGTAGTTAGTGACTATGTCTAATTAGACTCCACTATATCTTACACCGACCCAGCTAAAAATTCAAACTCTTGTCAATTTTTTGTTCCTTTGGGGTAAGTTGGTATATGAGTAGAAAATCGCTCTCTTGTAACACTAAAAAGATTCTGTATGAGACCTTAATCAACTCAATCCTACAATTCTGAAGAATTGACTATATATCGAAATTGTATTAATATATTCTTGGTCGTTTCGAGGGAAAATGTTTCGGATCCATTTACGTTACCTTGCTTTGAAGAAGAAGATTTTCTGCATTCAGATATTCAGTTAATTAACTAACTTATATAAGAGACATAAAAGCAAACCCTATTTTATAAAAGTGGCATAACCACCATTCGATAATAAACTTATTACTCACAATACTTGAATATCATTTAATAATAATTTAAAAACGTTTTATATGCAGCGCTTCTAAGCATGTCCTAATAGATAGATAATTCTTTATTTATAGCAGAAAAAAGTTAAAACGTTAGCTGAAATTTTGTGAGTGTCTAAGTCCAAAATAGCATTTTTTATATTCCACATATGACGCGTGTCGCCTTCGCAGATGGGTTTTTGAGGTCCTTTTTAATCACCTTCCACATGACCTAGAGAACTGAAATTTTATGAGTATCTAAGTACAAAATAGCATTTTTAATACTCCGCGTATGACAGGTCACCTTAGGCGTGTGCCCCGTGTAATGGGTTAAAGTCGCGTCATTTTCTCGTTTTTGAGGTCTTTTTTAACCACACGCACGACCTAGAAGGCTAAAATTTTGTGAACGACTCAATGTCAAGTACCAATTATATCCCGCGTTTGACGCGTGCCTCGAGTCGTGTGTGGCGCGTGTGAAGCGTGCAAAAAGGAAATACTTAGAAAAAAACAGATATTTTTGCGATTATTACCAAAAAATTAAGGACTCAGTATACTCAGTAAACTCAGTATAGATCATTTTGATCTATACATTTATTTTCTTTATAATTCGCGCACGCTTCAAGATGTTCGCGGCCTTATAATGCTCGGCTATATGCTTATCAGAGCGTGGGCGTTAAGGAAGAGGAGGTGAAAAGAGGAGATGTCTATGAGCTTGTGTTTTGAATGCCTGTGGATCATAGAGATGTGGGAAGACAGAGTTTGACAGAGCATTCCACATACGTGTTGTACGGCTGAAGAATGAATCCCTGAATTTAACTGTACATCCGAAGATGGACTTGAGAGTAAACTGATGAGAATTTAGAACGCCACGAGTATTGCGGTTGAAATCAAGCAGAGGAGAGGTTTATACCCGAAAAACGAAGTTTTTTTCCATTTACTTGTTTACTTATTCATTTTCAGCCTTTTCCCGTGGTAATCTGGTTGAATAAATCCAAGACAGATCTAAACAGCTTATTTTGAGTAATTTGTAATTTTTTGGAATGTGATAGAACGCAGTATCCCCAAGTAGGAGAGCCATATATATATATATATTACTTGGAAAGTTACTTTTCAAAAATTGATCTTGTTATTCGAGCTTCGCAGATTTTCGATTAAATAAAGAAGTAGCACCAAAAGTATGTTTCACGGTCCCATCTCTCGCGAATATCTGACAAACTCGGAAAATAAATTTGGCGCGAACTATTTCATCGATATACAGCAAAAATAAATAATCCAACAGCGAAGTCACAATAGAATTTTGCCGTTTAACGATACAAAAGATCAGACATTAAACGCCCCAAAGTGACACATCTACAGACCAACGCCTCCAAGAATCAACTAGGCTTTCAATTCACAAAAAAGAGAAAAACCTCAAGACGACTTGGGTCAAGAAGCATTGCAAATTCCCTACATAGGTTTGGTCAAGATGGGCGTCTCCGTGGCCAACCGCTTTCTTCATTACCAGCGTCTTTTAATAGCTCACACTTACACACACACATACACACTGCATTGAATTGAAACTAAACCTGAATGACATTGTAACACAATCGGTAAAACCAATAATGTCCTTTACGAACTGATAATGTCGTCCATTATTTCAAAATTCAGTCATGCGATGATATAATTTAAAATTTCGGTTACCACAATAGGAGTTCAAAGGATCGATTTCGTTATGTCCTTTTTGCGTAATATTCGGCAATGTTGTCGAAAAATCAAAATCCTTGCTAGATAGTCTCTGAATATATTCGCAGTAGCATGATATGGTATCATTGTCGTTTTCATTTTGACAACAACAGGACATTATCGATTTACTTATTGTTCCTGATGTTGCTCTTTTTTTCATATTTTTTCTTTACACGTCATCGTTGTTGCAAAACAAAAGGATGAGACCGACGAGCAAAGCAAAAGCAAAACCAACAATAACAAGTATCTCTAAAGAGATACCTAGATTGAAGTTGAACTAAAGAGCAATTTCACGTCTAAATGCACATTGTGATCGCCTTTTTATGCATAAGATAGCAGGGCGGGGATGGCAGATAAATCGATTATCGTCATTCAAAGAACCTGCCGCATGGATTTTCCTCTGTCTCGTTGTCATTGTCGCATAAATTACATCGCACGGCACCGAGCCGTACCGCACCGCTGCGAATTGCAATTGTGGTCAGAGAAACATCGATGGACATGGGGAGGATTTCTTTATTTCGTTTATGCTTGAAGTGTCATTGTCGCACCGAAACACTTCTTTGAAACACATTCATTTGCCGCAATCAGGATCCTTCTTTTGGCTTTTGCGTCAATATGCGATTTAGGGCGGATCGGTCGATGGCGGCAAAGACATATCGCACTACGCCTCGTGATCATCCGCATTTGATGATGCTTGATTGAGAATTATTGTGCCGACCTTTTGCGGTTTGATGGTACGCGCGATTCACTAACTACACTCATACATACACACTCACAGACATGTAGCGAAACACTTTACTCGTTGAAGCGTTGAACGTGTTATTCACAGTGTTGGATAATTTATCTTTTATTGTGGTTCTTTTTTTTAATCCGCCCTCAAATCCGCATTTCAATGACATTCATTTTTATTTGCATTTTCTAGGTTTCCATTTCGTTTGTTCTAAATTTGAATGCAAATCACAACATTTTTTATACTGCCTGCTTACCTATTTTCCACCAAAGCCTAATATAAGTACAGGTGTCGGCGGTAGAAGTGTTACTAAATCCAAAGGCTGTTTTTTCGTCATTTATGAACATTTTTATTAAAATTGTTCAGATAATATTAAGAACAAGTTTTATGAAAAGCAGGGCGTGTGGTATGCCAGAAGATCTCTCTGCAGAGGAACGTCACAAAGTGGAGTCCTGTCCCCCCTTCTAAGGAACTTAGCGGTGAATGAGCTGCTGTTATGCCTAAGAGATGAGGGCTGCAGAGTAATTGCTTATGCGAATGACGTTTTTATCAACGTCTCAGGAAAATACCCGAATAATAAAGGAGCTCCTGCTGAATGCTCCCAACAAGCTAACTTGCTGGGCAGATTGCTGTGGATTAGAGGCAAATACTTGTTCTACTCACCAGGAAATATAAAGTTCCCATTATTAACCCTCCTTCTACAAAAGTTATAAGCTTAACATTCTCTGATAAAGCCAAGTATTTGGGTCTTTTTTTAAACATAAAGCTAAGCTGGAAACCAAACATACAAGAAAGAGTTCGTAAAGCCACAGTGGCACTCTTCTCATGCAAAAAAGCCAATGGTAGCAGATGGGGTCTTGAACCCCATATAACTCATTGGCTATATACAGCCTTAGTAGGACCTACTATTCTATACGGTGTGACTGTATGGTGGACTGCCTTTAATAACAAAGTAAATCCTGACAAAATAAGCAAAGTCCAAGTATCAGCTAGTCTATGTATGAGCGAAGAACTTCGTCCACTTAGACTCTTACCCGTCTTCCTAATCAATGTAGTGTTTTCCAGGCTGAAATTATAGTGATCAGTAAAGCCTTGTCTTGGCTGAATAGAAACGTCATATCCACTAAGTATATCCGTATATTGTCTTATAACCAAGCTATACTGAAATCCCTGGAATCAGGCTCTACAAATTCAATTCTAGCCCTTAACTGCTGATCAGCTCTCGTGGAGATGGCGTAGCAGTTCAATATCCAGCTATTTTGGATGCCGTGGCACAGAGACATTCCGGGTAACTGTATGGCTGATGAACTCGCCAAAAAAGGAATTATACTACCTGAATATGGTTCCATAGGCATACCAATCGCTACATGCAAACTCTTTTTAAAGCGGGATGCTAATGAAAAAACTAACTGTAGGTGGTCAAACGGTACAACTTGCATAACGACAAAACTGACCTGGCCCAAGCTGGATCCAAAATGGTGTTTAATCGTTCAAAAAAGATCGCACATCGGTGCTATTGTAAGTGTCATCACTGAACACTGTCTCATAGGCAGGCATGCAGAATGCTGTATGGATGAGGAGGAGGGGATGACCAACGTCCATCTTCTCTGTACTTGTCCAGCCCCCTCCCAAAAACGTAAACTCCATATGAGAGCTTTCTTCTACAATGACACTAATGATCTCATCAGCATTGACATTGGTAGTCTTCTACGCTTCATACGAAGCTCTAATTGGTTCATGGAGTAGGTGGAGGAAATTGTAAAAATTGTTGTGTGAAACGAGCTTTTTGTGATGGTGCTGAGTCATGTTAGAATGTCCAGCGGTTGTAACCAAATTATTTGTATGCCCAAGGTAGGAACGGATCATTTAATACCTTCTCCCGGTACACGCCCTGATTCGCCTTGACGCCCTGATCGATAAAAGTGACGGAGAATGACAAATTGCAGTTACAGCTGCCCAGAAGCCGGCGCTTGTTTGCGAAGCGCAACTAGCTTGTGTAAATTGTATTTGGACTTTCCCTCTTACCACAAACGAACTTTGTCATCAGAAATTAACAAGTTGTCGAGATAGTTAGGTTCGTTAGTTACGAGAATAGGCACTATCATCCGCGCCGAAGATCGAGCAGTATGGTATAAAATTTTAAATTCTCTATGAAATGTTATTAAAAATATTCATAAATGATGGAATTACAGCCCTTTGGTTTAGTAAAAGTTCGATCCCCGACCCCATAACTACAAGAACAATGAAGCACAGTAGTTTATTTCTGATTTGATTTTATCATCACGGAAATATATAAAAAAACAGAAACTATAGTATAACTAAGCTGTCTGAAAAAATATACAAGGACGAAACTACGCAATAGATGGTGACAGCCAAACTGATCTACTATCATTGAAATCAACTTGTATCAACGCGAAGAATGTTTTGGAACGTAAGAGAAGACTGAATTTCCCTCACTCTTATCTGGAATAAAAGGCTATGTATCTGCTAAAGCACTGGCCTTCCGCTATTCCTGCTGGTCCAGAAACAATATTAGACTTAAATAAAGCGAGCTTAACTATTACTATTCGAAAATTTATGGAGACCGAACTAGAGCACTGTTGGAACTCGATACATACATGTAGATCAAATTTGTGGATGAACCGCCAAGTTCATTTTAGAAATATTTAGAAGGAACTGTTAGAGTATGGTCAGCTTGCTTACAGGGCATAACCATCAGACTGGAAGTCATATTTTCAAGTTGGGACTTATATTGGATCCAATATGTAATTCTTGCCTGGAGCAAAGAAAACTTGTAGCTGTCCGGTTTTTTCCATGCTAAGGATGAACTCTTTGGATTGAACTTTGATCATTGAAACTAGATTAATTCCTTCGCTGTTTAAAGGTAACGAAAAGATTTGAATAGCAAACGCACTGGCAAGGAGTACAATGGACCGCCGGTCTGAATGCACTGGTTTGGTTTTCTTTGGTTTATCAAACCTTTCCACCAAAACTATAGTAATAATACAACTCTTACAATAACAACTAGTAAAAATGTATGTCATAAATCTATCTACATTCATTGAAAAGCATCTAATTACTTTAAATGCTATTAAGAGAGGCGATACAAGCTATTCCCGCTTAAACAAAAAAGGACATCCAAAGAATTCCGACACACAGAGACCGACTGTGAAAGTAGGCTGGCCAATATTCGTCCTCCTTACTGACCTTACGTTTTTTTTCGTTTATGTTGGCGTGAAAGTACCCCAGTCTAGCGCACTTTCTGAATGGAAAAATGAAAAGATTACATTGGTTTGTTGAACTGAATTATCATTGCGGTGACGGCGGCATCGGATGTAAAGGTGCAACGAAATCAATAACGGAAAAAGATCATATATCTACTATAGAATTATTCCGCCTAAATTTTCTAATTTATTATCTAAAACAATGTAAACATATTCTACTTCCTTTATAGTTCATGGTAGTTATTATTTGATCCCATTAAGGGTGTTTCTCGCATTTATAGTAAAGTTGATCCCATCATGTAAATCGATCGGTATGTTCTTTGATGATGGACCGCAATGAATCACTATTTTGATCGCAATTATTGTATAAATAATAAATAAATACAGTGATGAGACACTTAATGTGTTAGAATTTTACAAATATATAACACAAATTTCAATAGGAAACGTACCTGATAATTATTTTTTTCCTGATAATTCAAAAGCATAAATTATATTATGGAAATAAATGATCTTTAAAACAGCCCTAAAAGTAATACATAAATATAAAGCAAAAAAAACATTAAAACTCTCAAACCTCAGACAGGGTAATCTTGAAAATCTTGAAAATTTACCCGCATTAACCAATTTTCTGGACCTCCGCGAAGAGCTCATCTCTAAACCACACAAAGGGCAAATAAAACAAATCCTCGTTTGTCACTGTGGTTATTAAAATAATCTATTAAGAGGCGAAAACAATGCAAAACAATTTCTCAATACTTCGCACAAATAGTACATCTATAGGCCATAAAACACATACACATAACAACAATTACCACCAAAAGAACGTGCCAAAAAATTGTCTTTCATTAAAGATCCAGAAACGAGATACGGAATTAAGAAGAACTCAAGAACAAGATAAATAAACGATGAACATGATCCTGATTAGTTTCAAGTTGTGTCTGCTGGTATCAACTGATTTACATGGTAATTACACTGCGAGGCAAGTGCCTAACTGAAATGACCAACCAGTCTAAAATCTTTATCCTCACTAAAAGAGATATACCCTCATTTTACAACAGGAAACCACAGGATATCGACGACGCTACAGACCGGTACCAGATTCTACGATCCGGATCTGGTACTATCAGCTCTAACTGGCATAAGTAATTACACGAAAATAATTTGAAGCGCACACTATGACTCTCTATAATCTGACACTTTTAATCTGGGACTACATGCTGACACTCGAGATGGTCACCTTCAGCAGGAGTGAGAAGTTTTGTTACCATCACTCTCAGCGGGAAAATCACACTTAGCTTTAATTTGAGATTTCCCTCTATCGCTCTCCTTTCTTTATTTTGTCATAAAACACTACACGTCTTTAATAATTGTCGAAAATTTGAGCTGATGATGTACTTACGGGATAAACGCAAAGAGTTAGTTCTGGTTAATCGGCTTTTCTACTGAAAATTATGCTGATCCATAGAAAATGTTGCTGATCATAATGGGAACGATCGATATTCAGTTGAGGCAGTAAAACTGCTTCTTAGTTGTATCCAGATTAGAAAGCAATTTATATAATTTTAAGATACAAGTATGTAGAACAAAATGAATTTTAAGTGTGGGATAGCTAAGGATTGAAAGTTTACGCCTATTTTGGCTAACTATGCCTTCCACGGGCAGGGAAGATATTTTCTTGAAGACATACTATTCTGTAGTGTTTTACTTCCAGTTATTGTTGTTTTCCAATTCCCACCTCTCGCGAATGTCTGACAAACGTCCGAGAGTAATAACTTGACATGGCAAGCTTCTCTATTCGCCGTTTAGATACGGCACTAATTGTAAGCAAGAATTCGTTGCGATATAAAACAAGTGAAGTTGAAATAAACCCATGACTTTCATTAGTTAAACTTAATAAAGAGTCCATATGTCCTACCAGCACCCCTTACATTAGGAATCTTATCTTTGCTCTCATGGCTGTCAACCAGACAGGCCTACAAAGCTTAATTGCACGATGTTAACATCGCTTAAGAATCGTGTTGTCATAGTGTCTCCGAAATCATTCTTTCGCATATACTAAAAAGATTCACAAAAAGATTACAAACGTTTGTATATAGGTGCCTATGAAATATCTTAGGGGTTTTCTGGCCTAACCGTATCTCTCACGAACATCTTTACCAGATAACGGGTCAGGAACCAATAGGCACAACCATCCAACGACGGAAGTGGAAGTGGATTGGTTATACAGTCCGAAAAGGCGACAGTTCCATAGCAAACTACGCAATGCAATGGAATCCGTTATCTCAGGATAGTAGAAGAACGGGTCGTCCGAGAAATACATGGCGCAGAACAGTGGAGGAGGAGTCACGGCAAAGGGGGAAGACTTGGAGAGAGCTGAAGCTCATTGCCAGCTACCGCACTCGATGACGCGGAGGCGTAGTAGAGGCCCTAGGACCCACAACTGGATATAGGACATAAGTAAGTAAGCGACATCCCCTGATTGCAGCTAAGAGTTTGAAATCTCATACTCGTATGTAGATACGGGTATGTAATAACAGCTTGAATGACTTATTTCCTGTTTTTAAATCCTTAACTTTAAGTGGCCATGCTAACATGGTGTCATGCTCTTATCAGCTTCTATGTTTGCATACGGGCTTTGAAGAAGAAGTTTTAATAACGAATTGTACGAGGTATAAAGCGACATCGAAGCGAACACAAAGTTTGCGTTCCCGGGCTTTGGAGGAAAAGTTGTTTTAATAACGAACTGTACGAGGTAATCAGAGAGATCGACGTAGACAAGAAACTATGTACAGCATTTTGGAAATCGCTAAGAATATGTAGAACTTATGGAAATCAATGCTCCACCCTTCAAATTACTCAAATCAAACGCAGACTGATGGTGCATTAGAGGAAGATTTCGCATTAAATGGTGCTCACAAGTGTTGATTGACCTGCAAAGCATAGGTGCGGGCAATTGGCCAGTTAGAAGAAGACCCATGCTATTTGGAGAGGTAAGTTGATAGATGCCCAGATTCACCCGAAACTGTAGCGACACCTAAGTAACTAAGTAGCTTCACTCCGAAAGTAACGAGCTGCAAGTCCTATAAATGCATCTCAGCAAACCATAAAATTTCTTATATCAACAAAATGGTAATCTTGTATTTTTTTTGTATACTATAGCTTCACACTTCGTTGCCGAAGAGGCTTTCAACATGTGTCTATTCCCCTTTTACCACTTAACACTTAAAATCGCTGTATAAACATCTCAAGTGTTTCAAAGAATCAATCATCACATTTTGACACATTACTTGATGAACTTGAGAGATGGCATACACGCGGGTCATATAAACTGATTTGTTTACGATTTCGTAGAGTGATAATGTTCCCCTTAATGAATGATTCCAATTCACATTCATTCAACACTTCTTATCTCCGAATAGCCACACTGTGCATACTTTAAAGTTGAAAGAGTTTCATTTTATTTCTGACAAGTAATTGACAGTGAACACGTGCTCCAGTATTAATGATTCACCATACCATAAACTACTGAGCTTATATTGAGCGGACGTCGTTAAACATCCAAACAAACATTAATTTATGAAAGACTGCTTATGACATAAAGGCTTGTTTGACTTTGTGTGGCTGCAATAGACATAACATTGACGATTGACTTCTCAATTGATTTTTAATTCTTAATTTGACTACCCTCAACGCTCGTCGTACAAGCAATGTAAGAGTGCTGTTCTGTTTCGGATTGGCTCTGCTTTTCCATTATAACAGCTCACTTAATTGAAGGCGGAGTAACAACCACATCGACTCCGATAAGATAATTGCCTTTCTAAGCCAATAAGTACAGCACGTGACTTGAGTCTTTTCGGTTTGATTAAAGCCGACAGCGGACACGATGTCACCGATGACCGACCGACCGCACCGACACTTTGATGCGTAACCAAGAATGCTAATTGATTTAGAAAGTAATTTTATGCTCTCACTTCGGATTATGCCAGGACCTGTAATACTCTACGATTGGAGTCCTTTGGTTGATCCGATTAACGAGTGATTTTCTTCGTGGATTTGGACAATTTGAGAAATTTCACACTAAGGACTCCCGCCTACGATGCCGACATGCAGTAATTGGGGGAAAAGTCCTTTCTCGCACAATCTTTAAGAGACTCCTTAGCATTATTGTGTAGCACAGGAAAAGGGACGTAATGGGTGGTTACATATCGAGAAAAGTGCACACAAAGGAACCAAATCATTTGCAGGGAGGATTTTTTTTTTAATTTTTTAAAAATCTTTATCAGCGTGAAGTAAATTACATGGTGCACTGCTTATTGCGCTGCTGATCAATCGATATAATCGCATGAAATGCGAGAAAATTATTTGACACCCTTCGAAATTCCCTGTCCATTCTTATTATAAACGCAGAAATACGCCATTTTATTTTTGTCGAGGAAAACACACAGAAAATGCACTCAGTTTCGGGATATTTTCCATTCGTTTCACCTTGTTTGGTTGTTATTTTCTGCCATCTAATCTCGCAGGAAACATATTGAGATGAATATCCTGTTTTCAATGCATTGGAAACATTGTATTTAATTTCAAATTTTAGGCGGAACCGCTGACGATGAGTAGATTATATAGAAAATTGCTTTATCATAGTCGCGGATACCTACATCCGCTTTCTTCCGAATGATTCCTGTGGAAGTGTCGGTATTTGGAATTTTGTTGCTTGAAAAAATGTTTGCGGCTATAATCTTCTTAAGTGTATGTGGAGAAAAGTAGCTGGACAGCGTAAATTAACATGTAATGTAGTGGAGAGATTTTGCTTCAGATATGTGGGTAATTACGAGTTTAAATTAAGTTGAAGGTAACTAAATTGACTCACATTAAGGGATTAAATCGGATTTCGACAAAATTATATTGCCATGATGGTTCTTGTTTTATCGCCTCCTGTCTGCCTGCATACCGCAATCCAACCTAAGCCAGCTGTGTGGCTGATGGTATATAAGTTATGATTATTGCCAATTTGGCTAACTAATTGCAATAATGGAAACTATTTTTTTGTTTCGATAAGCAGTATTGGTATTGTATTGTAAATAAATATATGGAGTATTTTATCACACCACATCGACAGAAATTTTCTGTTACTACTTGACCAGTCTTACTAAATACTTGTTTTTCTTGTGCAATTTTTGTCATCTGGAAAAAAAATACGCCTCTTGGCACTGGCTATTTATTGTATTATCGTAAAATTGCATGCGTTTTTTCATCAATCGCCTTGTTCGGAAAATCCAATTGCGTAGCTACTCAACAACGGTTGAAATTGATTGGTGAATACGGCCCATTTATCCTATAGATTGTCTCGGCTATGCTGTGGATTGTTTGATGTTTCAGTTTGCCCTTAATAACAATAATAACAACATTTAGCGCAACAGAACGTGCCGGTCCAAGACCTGGCTTCTAGCGACCACTTGTGCTGTGCGTGTTATATTTTTGCACACAAACGAAACTGAACTACAATTTGATGCCATATCCGAAAGGCAAGCTCCGAAGCTTTCCTTAGAAGTTAGTACCATTTGAAGTTTGTCAGACATTATCGAGTGGTGGTATACTGTTCATTAATTAATGAAATTATTAATGAAAGTTTGCTATCGGTTGCAATAACTTACGTGCCACAACTCCAATGCCAATCTTCCAATCCCAGCGAATGCACACATTTCTGTCTAAGGCTATGTAAGTAGGCCAAATTGTTGTAATTTGGCATGCTAGCAATCCAAAACCATTTACGAAACGCAAATGAATGTTTGCAGTTGGTTTTATGTTTGGGGGTCTTTGGCCATCATCATAGATGTTCATGTATGTCTTCTGTGATGCCATTAAGGCAGTCACACTCAATGGAATTAGCTACCACACAGTGGTGACTGATTTTTTAGGGATAAATTGGGAGATAGTGACTTGGAGAATATGTGATTTTGACAAGACGCCACACAATTGGCCAAAAAATCGAGCTATTGAAGTCGAAGTTTGGTGATCGTGTTATCTCCAGAAATCTAACATTTAATTGTATTCGCGTGATTCGACCCCTCTGGACTTTTTTCTTTGTGGTTATATAAACTCCATTGTCTATTTTGACTCTCATTTATCTCATTTAATTTATCTCTGAAAATTTATATAGAAAACTGGGCATTTGGGAGATAACACAGCTAAATAGGATAATCGAATTCAAAATACCATACAAAAACGACACTTGAAATTCAGTCCAAATTTAGAATTTCAGTGCCACAGGTATGCGAAAAGTTATCTTAAACGAATTCAAGACCAACATAGATCAAAAATTCATGAAAAATTGAGTTCAGTGAATGCGCAAGCGTTTCCATACAAGACGTAACAATTTTAATAATGTCCTTTTCGGTGATACTGATGGTGCTCTTATCGCTTCTATTAAATACAAAACGTTTTGTTTAAAAAAAAAACAAAAATTAAGATCAATTTCTGGTATAAGATGATGACATCAATATCGTTGAAAGCATCCAAGTTGCAAGTATTGATACAGAAGTGACTTCGAATTCCAAAGATTGTTCGCGGTACTAGTATTAGATAGTTTATCAAGCTATTTCGTTCTAGTGGGAGAATTAAATGCGATGCACACCAATTGGCTCAACAGTGTATATAACACAATAGGCACATTTTTAATAGCTTTATTGCCGAGAACCATATTGACTACAAACTTAAGTGTTCAACCCAATTACAGCAAGTTTCCCAAGAGGGAATTCTTTTCTTGATGTTTGTTTTGCAGACGCTCGGTTAAATATAGACACCGTGAGAAGTGAATACGCGAACAAACTACCGCTATATTGCCTTATGACAACGACCATTACGCCATAGTTATAGTCGAGTCTTTTGAGTTATAGTCTGTTTTTAGCTTGGCGATTCACGAAGAAGATCGCAAATTAAATTAAAACCAAACTGATTGGAGCAAATTCGGACGATGCGAAATCAGAAAATATAGGAATCCATGCACTAGTTGGGAAGTTCCTAGTGAAGCAATGCATTCAACTAAATTGCGCTTTTGACTAATGCCACCAAGAGCGTGCAGTCAAATTTGTGATTTCCAAAAATGTTGAGAAAAATTTATTTAAAAAATTTAATCAAATTTTACAAGGGAACTGATCTTTTGAAGTAAATCTTAAAAGAAAAACATTGGCTATAAGAAGTCTTCTCGCAAACATCTTAATTCTTTACAAACACGTCATCGCAAAAAAGAAAATCTGATCTCATTTATAAAGGATGCAATCAGGTGATATAACATCATACTTTTGCACAAAACCTCTTAACGAGGTGCCTTCTCTGTCTCTATCAACTTTTTAGCAAAAATAAAAGCCAAAGAAACGACCCATGAACATTAAGGCGGCGAAAGAAATACCCTCCGATCTCGTAAAGTATAAAATGCGCGCAATTCACCAAGAATATTTTGCCAATGATGAAATTGATACTTCACGTTTATGCGCTAACACATTTTCGCTCTGACATTACCACATAATTACGCAAAACTCATGACATTCATTAATTGGCTGCCTTAAATCACGATCCAATTACGTCCTTTTACATGCTGGAATAATAATTTCAGTATCACATCGTTAATTTAAGATCGCGTGATGATCAGCACGTTAACTTATGCTGCCTCTCTAACAAGATGCACCGAATCGCACTCTTAAGTAGAGTGTCAAGGAGGCAATTTGGAGCGGATGCTGATGACCGTTTTGTTGCAACAAAATCCCCCTTCGCCACATTGGCACATAATTTGCATGAGTGCATGAAGTATTGCTGCAGTCGTGTGTTCTCAGCGACAAGAGCGAAGAAGTTCACACACAATAATTGGATCATCAGATAATTTGAAAAATTGTCATCATTGGAAACAGCACATTCTTACGAATTAGTCCAATAAATTGGTTGGACTCGAGACAACAAGAACGATGCCGATGATGATGATGATGATGATGAAGCTCCGCTACCGATCTTCGGAACTAACCACAAAAAAATGCTCACAATATAATGACAATGCAAAAATGATCGCGGATATTTTATAGCCAGATTGGAGTGGCGATTGCAACTGCTCCCGCGCCGCCAACTGCGATTATATTTATCATTATTTGCATATGTTCATTTGGAGATGGTCGCACACAATGGTTGTTGCCGACATCAGAGGATATTTGTATGAACTCACTATTTGGTCTAGAACCGCTTCTTCGGCTACCGCTTCGATTTCAAAGCGGCGATACTCAGTTTGGAGTGGCAAGCGATTGAAAAGATTTGCTACCGCGTGCAGTCTAAATTGGTCCGGCTGATCGCGCAGCATTGTCATTGGAATCTCGATCGGTATCCTTCAGTTAATTGTATGACATTTTTCATTTCTCTAAGGAATCCACAGCGAGGATCGTTCGATACATCAAGTGTATCGGGTCTACTGCTCATTGTTGAACAAAATGAGAACATTTTCAAAAAAATTTTCTTGTATTTGGAATTTGACATTTTATCACTATGATGTCTCCTTTAAGTCTGCCGCACAAGCACACCGATCGATCGATCAATCGATTGTCGGCAGCTCAAAGTGCTATGCATAATTATTATTACGCAATTAAAACAATTTCATCCAATTTCTTTTGGCGGTCACAGGGATCTTGAATGCTATATGGTAAAAAGTACGATCAAGGGCAGGTCAAAGATCGGTTTTTTTTCGAGTTGTTTTTCCTCTTATTTTGTGGAATTTCAATTGGCATTGCCAAGCCGATTCCACATTCATTAAGAAACATCTCTACAAGGATACCTTTTTTTCACTTTAAGGCGAGGATCGAAAACTAGATCATCTCTACTCAGGGTGGTCTGGTACATTAATTTCATTGTTATTCCAGAAGCAGTTTCTAACTGACAGCAGTAATGCTATAAGTTTCACGAACGGAATCACATTATGCAGGAATATAACAAATCCTGCGCATTTGAGGCCCACACACGTCTGATATTAAGGATTTTTCACAAAATTCTTCAGTATGCGATGCGCTTTTCATAGTCATTCATGTCTCTATTCCATTTCTATTTATGTGATATCAAGAGAAGATTTTTCCATTGTCCATTTGGCGTTTTTATTGGCACAACGAATGGGATTAATCTTCGAAACAATACTCGAATACTTTTCCCATTGTGAAAAAATAAATAAAATAACGAAGATGGAACGAATTTACTTTTCAAAGGCTTACACGTGCCTTTCTATCCATTTCATGGCAATTGACTAATTCAATTGAGTATGCAGGATAATGTTTTTGTTGTTCTTTTTTGTTCTTTGTGTTCACTTGATTGTCTCTATCAGTCAAGGTAGAAGGAGGCTCAAATATTTACTTTTAAATCAGAGTGAGTCTCATTAGATACTCTTCTGAATGGACTTCTGTCAATCAATTGAAACTACCAAGGACACTGCTAGAATTTGCAAGATTCTGTGCAAAGAGAGCACCTATCCGACTTTCATCAAGAAAGCTGATGGTGTCTGGACGGCATCTCCAGCAGAATCAATAGATCTTCCTACAAATATACTCTTCCCCACCAGCAGTTATCAAGGCGTAGATAATCGGGAGAGGCTGCACGCTGAGCATACGGTCTCTCGCGAGGCAGTGGATATCATCGTAACCTGAAAAAAGGTTTTCCGGGCTTTAAGAAGTTTTTCGGCCTTCGGCATACGGCCAATTATGCTACACAAGTCACTGGAGCGGTCGACTTCCTGTCTAATGAGGATTTTCAGAAGTCTAGTCTAGAAGTATAAGTCTCCTACTCAATTATGTCCCCCAAAGCTGGAGAAGGGTTTGTATGGTTTTCATACCAAAAGCAGGCAGAAGACGCCATTAATCAGCAAATGATTTTAGGCCACTAAGTCTCTCATCGTTCTTGCTGAAGGCTCTAGACTGGAGTGCATTTTAGATTATTATATCAGGTAACGATTTGAAGTCATACAAGTTTCGAGATCTTAACACGGTCCACGGAAGCCGCACACCATGAGGTAGTGCGAACGATTGGGCATTGAGATTAACTACAAGCAATTTACGCTAGCCACCTTCTTAGACATAGAAGGGGCCTTCAAACAGTGTGCACATTTAGGCCATTACGAAGCTCTGACCCAGTAAGGAGTGGAATCCTTCCTTACGTAATGGATCACAGCCTTTATCCTTCTAAAGCTCAATGGGAAAATCTAAGCCTTACCACGAAATATCTCGGAGTAATCCTGCTAACATAGAGAACAGAGCTAAGAAAGCATGCCAGCAGCAAAACCATCGGCAGGAAATGGGATCTTCAAACAAAGATGGCTCTCTGGCTGTACACAGCTGTTGTACTTCAGCTTCAACTCCTCGTTCAGCGTCGAGTTTCATACCAGAGAAAACTGGAAGGATGGGGCAGTAGCGAGGTCAATTTTCGTAACAATATTCACTGACGGATCCAAGATAAAGGATGGAGTCGCTGCAGTCATCTTCTCGGATGATCTAAATCTGTCAAGGTCATACAAGCTACCCGATTCAGCTAGCATCTTTCAGGCAGAGATTCTAGCAATTAGGGAGGCCTGCATGGCACTAAGGCTTAGTAATGCACAAAGATAGCCAATCTGCCATAAGGGCCATTTATGCGACCATCATAAACTCGAAACTTGTAAAACAGTGCCAAGAAGAATTAGCCTCTATTAGCTAATTCCTGGATATCACCATAGTATGGGTGCTGGGGCATAGTAACATAGAGGGTAATGAGAGGCCGGACGAATTAGCTAATATGGGCGTCGCTATGGACACCGGCTCTATGGTGAGAATTAGCTGTCCAATGAGGAAAAAATTCTCTCCTTTTTTAATACTAAGTCACAGGTCAAGTGGAGAAGTCTGTCGAACTGCGCCATACCAATATTGGTGTGGCCATCCTACAACAAAAGAAAAACCACCGAGTTTGTATCTAGAACCCGAAAAGATATGGCCAGAGTTGTGACTATTAGCATGGGTAACTGGCTAGTGGGCAGCAATACCAAGTTGGGTATACCGCACAACAACTTCTGCAGAAGTTGCAAAGATGAAAATGAGAAAGAAACTCTCATGCACTTCATATGCAGTTGTCCGGCCATAGCATTTTTTGACTGTTATTTAAATTAGATGGTAGCGCCATATAAGTCAATAAGTAAACAAATACTTAGTTAAGAAGTACCTTTCGCCATATACGTCATTAAGTAAAAAAATTCTTAGTTAAGAAGTACCTTTAGTAATGACAGAAAAGAACCGTTTTAAACTGTGTATCGGATTTATGTACAGCGAACACATTTCCATAACAGTACCATCAATGATGTACGACGAAAGATAAGTGCAACTTCCAAAGAAATTACACCTTGCAGATGAAATTTCTTAAATTATTGTGACTTCCTATTATATCAGTGCGATGCGATGGCGGTGTTATGCTTCTGAACTTACGCGAACAACGCAAAGTAAGAATGCACATCGCTTCGCACCCAAAACCAATGTTGTACAATAATTCCATTCTGATCTTGATTTAGCCGCCCCAAGTGCGCTTTCCCTCCTTCTCTCATTATTTCGCTTTATGTGTTTTTAAAGAATCAATTTCAGTATCGTCGTCGAACCTAAGTGGAAGCCTCGATATGCGTAATCGATTCATCGAAATGAACTGCGGCGAAAATAATTTCAGGAATAAGTATCTCCATTAAAGGGTAAAAAGCTGCAAATTTCATGACCCGCTTGCGGGAAAAACACTTTATGCAAATGTCTCTTAACACAGAACTATAATTTGTATATTCGGCTCGGACTTTCAAAAAGTAAATCGGGTCATCGCAAAACTGAAATGCTGGGCATGATCTGTCTTGTTGATGGATTGCAATCAAAGTGTAACTGCGCGCGTGGATTTGATGTAATGACTACGCGCATGGATACGCAATGCGGGTGAACAGTGAAAAAGAAGCACACGAAGGAAAGTGCACCTGGAGGCTTCTATATGCATTGGCGTGTTCCAAGAAAAACAAGCAAGGTATAGAAATTAAGAACACGACCAATGACAACTTAATCTTCAGCTCCAGCATGACCAGCATACGCCGTTCAAACTCTTAATTTGTATTCCAAGATTTTGACATCATTTTTTCACTTGAGAGAAACCACAAGGAATCGACTTTTATGCGTGTTTGCAGAATGTACGTATTTATTCGACTATTCGATCCTTGTTTCTAATGACGAAGCGGGAAAACACTCTGCCAGGTGCGCGAGATCACATTTCTTCTGAAGAACCACTATTGTTGTTGTTTGTTTTCGACAGAACGACATCGAAAAAAACCACAAGCAGATGTGCCCATTTGGAATAAAATAATACTAATATTTTGGCCACACGACATGATTTGTTTGTCAACCTTTAGGCTCTTAATGGTCGGTCACTAATAGTCCAGCAGTCCCGTGGGCCTAGTCAGCATGCAAAGAATTACCTTAATTGAATAGTCAATAAAAGTACTCTCTGAGGAGAGTAATGAGGTTTGAATGGTTTTTGAATGGACTCGTTCGCAGTTAGTCTGCTCAGCTGATGGAGTTCCAAAGACAGTTCATCCTATTTTCCATAGATTCTCTTCAAAAGCGTCTTATTAGGATTCCTGCGGCTTCATGGCATACGCCATTCAGTAGATTTCTGCATAACTGCAGCTCAAATGCAAGAAATTCCCTTAATAGACTCGTACCAAAAAATTATTCCGATCAAACAATAGGCCAAAGGACAATTAAGAATTGTTGGTGCTGCTGTGCATGTATGCAGCCTTTTTTGCCGCCCGGTGCGCTGCACAGACAGACAAAGGATGAATAGCGAATGATGCGTGCTATACGAATGCTATTTACCTGTGAGGTCCTGATATTTTCATTGTTTACCTTTCTAATGTTTTGACCACATTGTAACCAAAATATACGACAGTTTAACAAAAGATCTGCACTGCAGCTAGAAGACAAACAACAACAAATGAAGGACATGAGCAAAAAATATAATATTAAATTCTGGATTGAGAATCGTGATGCTCTGCAGCTATATATACTCCGGTATCACTCCCTCGAATCAAGGTTTCTATCCTATTGAATTGCAAATCCTAGATGATTGTAAAATGTCCCGTGGTGGTTACCGTTGTTTGTAAACATAGTTGTCATTTTTTGGACAGACTATTAACTATAACTCCAGGTATTGTCGCTGGTGAGGTCGTTGAATTTCCAAGAACTTCAAAGGACATTTTATGGGGTTTTCCTTCTTCTTGAAAATTGAAGTGTTAAATCTATAATGGAATCGATATGAAGACGAGGACACACAACACGTTAACCTTGCCAATTACTCAATACGGGCATGAAAACGCCTTGAATTCCTGTTGCAATTATAAATGAATTGATGGTTGCCACAGAGGAGTGATTTTGCACTGCGATAAGAATTTTGGAACATCTGGTTGGGTTGATTCTGGTGATAGATTTTCGATACCGAACATTTTTTTATTCGTTTCACATTTTTGGCGCCATTAGATGACACCTTAAACAATGCTCGGTTTATTCCTTTTTTAATTTTTTATTTCTAGGTAACTTAGATCCTATTGTTTTTAAAGCCACTGTCTATTTTAGTTTTAAAATCAAACCTACAAAAGCGATATTATTTTTGACTTTTTAAAATATACCTTAAAAGACTGCTATAAACCATTACATGATCTCACATATATGTATATCGGTGATTTATCCCAATTTGATGAACTTTCTTGATCAGGAACTAAATGTTCCGCCAGCGATAAAACGTCAAAATACTCAATGATCTTGTTTAATTTCTTCGAGACAGATAAGGAGCACGTTCGTGGTTCTGTCAAATACGAAATCATTTTATATTTTCAGTAAATTGCAGATGTATCTTCTTGAGATATAAAATACAACTATTGGCTGATGAATGGTCAGATCTTGCTTTTGCCTACATAAGTTGTTTTTTGTTATTTGTCGATAAAGAACTAAGTGTTGTACTTCTCATCGTGATTGGAATACATTACTGTGTTTTGACATAATAACATTAAACAGCTTTGTTGGTAACCAGCTTTTCCCGGGCGCCCTGCCACCCGCACATATGAATCACCACAACTACTATTGCTTAAACCTAATAAAAGTGCCACCTATCCGTTCATATTCGCACTAAGTGGTTTAACGAGATTTTGTTAATACGCATATTCTGTGAAAGTTTCAGCTCAACTGGCTATCTAGTTTTTGAGTTTTAGTGTCGTATTACAAGCCAACAGACATTCATTTTTATATATATAGATTATAGTACGTACAAAACGCAGCACAGAAAGCAGCGCACACATACATAGCACACAGTCATTATGATGCTGCTATGTGGCGTGATGTTCATACAAAACAGAGCACAGCAAACAGCGCAGCGAATAGTGCAGCACGCAGCACAGAGTCAACACACTTACACTTTACTTACATAATTGGTCACCAATAAAAGCCCTTTTATTTGAATGGCTTAATAATTGTATATAGTCTATGTTCACTCTGAAAGTCCATTCTAAATCTAAATTTTTAAAATCGGTCCAGTTGTTTCGAAGATTACCTCCTACACACAAACCAACATTACCTCTTTATAATATTAGTATTATAGTGTCTACAAGTGAGTTTTTCGTCATATATGACCCCTAGATATTAGTCTTCTGGCACTATTTTAATGATTTTTCCTTGGAACCATACCATTCTTTTTCGTGAATAAGGTGTCATCAAGGATGGCACTTAAGCCGAACTCCTTGCACCAATCTTTTACTATTTTGAGAGCAAATCACATGCGTTCTGCTATCGTGCTCTCGAATTTACCACAAATCATTAGGACTAGATCATCTGCATAGTTAATATTTGTACAGCCATTATTCTTCAGCCTGGCCAGTAACTAGTTAGACACTAATAGCCACAGGAGTGGTGATAGGATGCCACCTTGTGGGCAGCCCTGGGTTGTCGATATTATGATGATCTCATCATCGAACGAGGCCTGAATTTTACTGCTTTTTAGGATGTTCATAAACCATGGGAGAGAGGACCAATTCCCCTTGTTCTGTTTTGTATTTTTATTACTTTAAAGTTTATGTTTTAAAAAGTGCCTTGTATATCAATGAAGGCGCAAATTAACATTTTTGTGTTTCAGATTGTGTCTTTGATTTCGATTGTCAGCTCATGTAATGCTATTTCTGTTGATTGGGGTAAGTCTGGTCTGCGTGTTGACTGGAGTATAGGGGATGGAGTGTAGTAGACCTTAGGTAGTGGCCTATTATTTTCATGAATATTAGTATAAAAGATGTGAGGCAAATAGGCCGGTAAGACCTGATATCCTCGGGGGATTTCTTACCACCTTTTGGTAAGAAGATCACCCGCACATCTCTTCAGCAACTTATTATTTATTCTAGGCTGTAGCTGGCTCTGTAAAGTCTTACAAGTAGAGGTTCTATTTTATTATTTATTATTATTTAGTTAAAGGAAGATTGGGTATATATCCCATCTCCACCTGGAGACTTGTATGGGCCGAATGAGTTTACTGCCCAGCGGATTCCTCCTGATGAGAAGATACTGGCTGAGAGGCCTGAGATAAGATTATATTCAACTAAATTGTAAAAAGTAAATTTTATTGAAATTGGAAGTCGCAGATATAATAAGTTCGTACATATGGACCCCAAAGAACAACAGCATCATCGTATTTGACTTTACAATGTGGTCCGGTCCTAGTATCCAGCAAAAAGTCTCAAACAGGTGGATTAATTTTTTGCGGAAGGTGAATTGTTGAACCAAATACCATTTATGTTTAGTTATGGCAGAATTATGAATTCATCGGCTTGTGGTGGAGCCTCCAATTCATCAGTTAGCTGGCTTTATGATCTGAATGAGCTATGGATTTAACATCTTATGAAAGATATACAAGATAACTTTGAGATATGCAATTAAGTCTTCCACTTTATCTTTCAGTATGTGCAGCGTGGTATATATTACGGCATACTGAGGACTTCCGTGACTGGTAGAGTGTTTGTTCTCTGATCCGTTCTAGTTCACTGATGAGATTCTTTTCATAGGCTGCTTTCTTTCGCCGATGAACTATTTTTAAATTTCTGAGTTATTTGGCGATATTTTCAGGCTTACAACAGTAATCGCTAAATTGATAAAGGCGGAATGTACCGAATCGAAAGATTTTAAAGTTTTTCTTCTGGATATACACTTTATATTATACAGCACGTTCAACACTTTAAATAGCTGCCAACTTTTCGTTTCAGTGACCAAAAGTAAGAGCAGAAGTTTACCTCGTCTTTTACCTCCTCGATATTTTAAAACAAAAATGACACACCCCCTTCAATCACTTAGCCCTTAAATTATTATATTCTCTATATGGGCGATATTTACAGTAATTTATCATCTAGGACGCGAATACAAATACATTTTATAACATTACCTTTAGTAAATAGTCATTTTGTCGCAATTGTCTGAACGGCTTGAATTGACTTGTGTACTTTTTATTCTTATAATAATAATATTCGGCGCGACAGACCGTTGCGATCCAAAGCCCAGCTTCTCGCGACAATTTGTGTTGTGCATTTTTGGACACAAATGGAAGGGACCTACAATTTAAGGCCGGACCGCATGTGGAATTGAGAGGCTTTCCGTGAAAAGTTTATCACTCTCGAAAAGTTTGTCACCCATTCGCGAGAGGATTGACACCGCGAAAAATACTTTTGTTGTTACTGGGATTCGAACCACGAACCCCTGCTTAGAAGCCATGCGCTATTCCACTGAGCTACGGCGCCCACTTTCTTACTTTTTCTTACTTGTTGTGTGCTTGATCGGAACAAATGTGCACCTACCCTAGAAGTTCGTTAGTTTTGTTAATATCTGAAAATAAATAAAAATAAAAAAAAAAAATAAAAATAAATAAATCGCTCTCCTAAAAAATGCTAAGAAATACTCCGAGAAGTTAAAATACTGAAGTTAAAATGTTTAAGTCATATAAATAACAAAATACACTTGAACATGAAATTAATGAATTTTCTTAGAAAATTTAAAAGTGTGCCTGGGGTGATGCCGATAGTAATCAGTCTGATCCCGTATCATTAAGCCTAACCATACCATAACCATAACATGCATATCAGGACAACAATCAAAGTGCATATTTGTACGAGGCCTCTCAAGGACCTATAAAAACATAACAACTAAGTACTTTGAAGCAATTATTACGCATCTGCACACGATGCATCTGTCACCGCACAAAATAAACCACAAATCGTAGCAATGCCCGAAGCACGCCCTTTTCGCAGCACCGTCTTTGCTGCATAGTAGGTGGCATTTCTAAAATACATATTTCTGCAGTTTTCCATTTTCCATTTTCCAACTGAAAAGTGTGACTAATCCAGTCTAATGAAAATAAATAG
The DNA here is from genome assembly GCA_947095585.1 of Nephrocerus scutellatus. Classification (NCBI taxonomy): domain Eukaryota; kingdom Metazoa; phylum Arthropoda; class Insecta; order Diptera; family Pipunculidae; genus Nephrocerus; species Nephrocerus scutellatus. Next base: position 10,204,638 of record OX352763.1, read on the forward strand.
ATTGTTTGCTCTGAGAGTGCAATCCCCCTTTCTTCTGTACGTCCGTGAACGACCAATTCATAATACATACAACAATAGACACTCTCAAGTGCTCGGGCCAAAAATGGCAATTATCGCATTTTAATGCTATTATCATTTTGAGAACTTCATTAAATCGCAATGTCCTGCAAGTGAGTAGTGAGCAAATGTCTCGTCCATCCATTCGTACGAATTCCACATAATAGCGAACACATGAATGGACAGATCATACGTAGCGACACACACCACATTATGCAACTGAATGAACCCGCAGGGTGCCGGGGACAACTAATTGCATTGAATGTAATGTTGGACGCATGTCAATCATGACATAGCAAAATAATATGCAAAGTATGAGTTACCACCATAGATATGCACTACTGATCCTTTATTAAGACTTTCTTTGATCCGAAAATCCTTTATGAATGGGAAATTGTTTTTTTGCATATTTTTAACTTAAAGATGATGAAGCAATATTTCATTCTCGGTCTTGGCGCGTAACAGCCTTAATCCGTTTCCAAAAAACTTCTACAAGAAAGCATGGATAATTCATTCGTTCGGTGTCATCGTGATTAGAATAAGAAATTCACCGTTTTTTTTAAAAATATGTTTCTTTTAAATATTCTTGGGACAGATGTCGATCAGGCAGAAAGTCCAATTGAACTTTTTCACATTAAGATGGCTGGAATTATGGTTTCTATTAGATATTTTACCAAATCCCAAATATAATTATTCCTTATGGTACCTTTAATGATATCTCGGAAGACTTCATTTACAATCGCTTGCCTAAGAGTCGTTCCGATTGCAGCTTCTCGATTATTAAAAAGGAACACGTTTATATTTGCTTTTGTCATTGTATTTGGAATGACTACCGAAGTGTTTAATAAAGTCAATCACAACAGTAGTAACTCAATTTTAAGGCTATAATCAGTCTATAAATCTAAACTTTCGTAAAGTTTAAGGTTTATTCGACCCAGTAATCTGCATAGTCTAATAAAGAACGGAGCGAAAGTCCTGTTCATCCCGTCCAATTCCATTCTTAATCAAAATTTATAATGCAAATACTTTACACAAACAGCTAGATCCATGGAAATTTTTTTTAAGCTTACTTCACACCCCACTTTGAAAGAAATCAAGTGGCAACATAACTATCAAAGGAAGGATACATCAACTTATGCTGCATCTTCTCCTGCATGCATTATAGCTAAGAAAACTCTTCTTGTAATTGCAGGATTTGTGTCAGTTACTTGTGCCTCATAAGAATGAGTTTATGTCTGAAGAAGCATACTTAGACTTAGAAGGGCTAATAACACATTCTGATCATAATTTCTTTCATAAACAAAGAAATTTCCTATTTACAAAAGGTCCGTGCTCAACCATTATGTACACTCAATTGTCCGATGGTCATTTCAGCTGTAGAACACTTTATGTTAAAAAAAATTCAAAAAAAAGCAAGAGGATTACAAGAAACGTTTTATAAATATTTTCATTAATGATAGATTGGACTCTTGGAATGTCAGAGATTAATCTTCTTTTAAGAGCATCACTTGGTACGCTTCGCTTCCGAATTTCTCAAAGGGTTTACTTCCGTTTTTTTTCTGTCTAATCCTTTCCGTTTTTCACTGAAATAAGAGAAGTAACATAACACTCTTGAACAAAAGAAACCACAACGAGCGATTATTAACGTGAGTATTTTGACAGCTACTGTTAAAGGATATGTCCTTTATTGTTTTTCACATGAAACATTTTGACCAAGTAGAGAGTTTCCTTGACAAAGAAAATGAAATGCATTCCACATATGTATGCATCTGCATGGCGCGTGCACATCCATCATATTTATCCCTCTATTATATCTATAGTAATGATTCAGGGTGGTTCTTTATAAATGGATTAAAGTCGGAAGAGTTGAGATCCAGCACGTGTGATACATGTTTAGAATAACGCCCACACGTAAATAATCTCCAACGAAAATAAGACGAGATTCAAGAGTTGCCTTTTTGCAGAATCAAAATGTTTCTTTAAATAAGAAAGGTAATATATGAAGTATAAGGGAGTTGAGTTGAGCGCATATCTGGACCTAACATCACGACTTATAGATATTTATTATTCTAGGAAAAAAAATTAAATTTTGATAATCGTGAAGTAATAACTACAGCGTTTAACAGTCAGAAAGTGTATTTTGAACATATTGTAAGTTCAAAGCTATAACATTCGTTAACCAAATTTCTCTAGATACCGAATTTTTATACGATAATTGATATATTTTGTATCGAATAATAATCTTATGTTATTAAATTTTGTAAAGATATTTAAAATTAGCAGTTCTCGGGCACTTCACTACCCGCGCACATGAACTCCCGTCTTTCTTTCACCACTTCGCCAGTCTTCTGGCATAGCTTCTTCCTCCCATACTTGCACTATTATTTCATTAATTGCTTGGTGTAATGTGGGGCCGTGTAACCTATGGGTGCCAATGTACTGCCTGAACACTGGCTCCCTACCTATTTTAGCATTCATATCCCCCAGAATAACATCATACAGAGGGCAGGCATGGTGTTCCCGTTCGACTGTTTCAAAGAATTCTTCTTTTACAACTGCAGAGGAAGTGTATGTGAAAAACTACATATTTATATATAAAATATATATATATATGTATTTATACGAATGTCTGTTCCTCTATAACTCCAGAGCCGTTCATCGTAACCTCATCAATTACACAGCTATTTTGTATTGCATGAAAATATCAACTATCACATTATGAACTGAAACTTTAGTCAAGTGGGCCCGGTACAAAAAATTTCTAAAAACTTATGAGGAAATGTTTGATGGAAGTCTGTTCGGTATTAAGCCAAAACAAGAAATGTAATTTTTTGTGAGGAAAACACGTGGATCAAGGGGCCTTTATATTTGTTAAAAGCTCATAGGCTGAACGCTGTAGCTTAACAAAGACCGCAATGCAATTTCAATCAGAAGCCAAAGATTTTAAATATTATAGGAACTCTATTCTATATCGTTGATTTTTAAATTAATCTTGTAGGATTAGACTAATTTTACTAAAATAAAACAGTCTGCTGAAAATTTTTATAAGCGTAGCTGCAAAATTTAACTTAAAAATTCAAAACTGGTCTCTGATATTGCAGATGACGCTTAGTTAAACGATACATTTATACTCATATTGCATAACTAATTAAGTAAATACTTCATAATTAGTTAAAAAAATAAATATAATTTCTTTATAAATATTTGTACAGATCAGATACATATAGATGGACCAATAATCCTTACAAATTTGTTCATTAAGCTCTAAAGACCAATACAATTAATATTTCATTCAGATCAAAATCTAAACAATATAACACAATAGAAGACAAAAAAAGACACAAAAACCTATTAAAATGTATCTAGAGTATATCTAGAGTGTATCTAGAGTATCAACCAACAAGTTAATAGATATAGGATATTCACGAACAAATGTGAGAGTGTACAGTTTACAGGTTTCTTACTTAAAGTTAAAATTCATTGAAAAATTATGCCTATTCGTATGTATGAATTATCTCCGTATGCCCCACTTGTAAACATTGCCATTAAAATGCTAATGAACAACATATCTTATCACAATACTATAGATTGCGCAAGATAAAGCAGCGAATTAATGTTAATTGCTTTAAATAATTTTTAATTGCGCAAATTTAACTTAAAGTCTCTCACTCTGCCGGGTCCATTTAGACCTGTGAGCAGTGACTAGTGGTCGTCATCTGCATCAGTCGAACGACCAACGCATGCCACTCGCCACTCAGCACGTAACGTTCGAGTGGGTTTTTATTTTTAACCTCACGTCAGTTACCTTAGTCAATTACTCGAATATGTTAATACCAATATTTCTCAAATACAATAATTTGTCCGATAAAATAATCATCAGAAAAGAGAAGGAAAATTTCGCACTGCATTTTGTTTGTTTTCAAGGAAAGACACAAATATATATTATTATTCCATGTGAATATCTTATATCATATAATCAAAGGATTTCATTAGAAACCGGGATAATGCTTTCTACGATAAATATATATTTTTTAATCTCTCGATACGTTTTGTTCTTTCTGCAGGTAATGTTTGTTTTTTATTATCGATTACATCTTTTTAAGGAAATCTATAATAACATAAGCTACACCTTACCACAGATAGTACTCTGAAGGTTTCAATGTCTTTTCCCCCAACATAAATGAAGGAAGAAAAAAAAACAGAAAGATGTGAATTAAGTGGTACAACCAGCAATGCTCCCATAATCCCAGATTAAATCTCTGAACTCTGATTGATAATTTAATGAAATTCCGAATTCTTTGCAGGAGCTCGAACAGCACATCAATTTAATATTCATCCGCGCATTTGCACGCATTTTGCACACTTCAGTGAGCATGCGCGTGGTTCTTTCGTTGTGGTATTCCCTATCATCATCGTTGATAAGTTCAGTAGACACAATGTTGTGTTGGCGAAATTGTTCGCACATTCAATTTCAACTTCAATCAATAGGTATTTTTCAACAGAAGCTCAAATGGTACAGAGGCCGCTTTCAAACTAAGTTGCTCGCAATCTCTTTTTTAACTTTTTTTTAATGAACCAGCTTATTTTGGCATTTCAGTCCGTGTGTAGTTCTTTTTTATCCGGAATTTTTTACTTAAATACTTAAGTATGCCTCTTACTACATATTTGTCACTTTTAAAGCAGAACACACAATGGATTTAATTCTTCTTCCGTAGGAAGCAGCGTGCTTCTTTGAAATTTACAATGTCGCTATCTATCTAATATGCATCTTCTATCTCTTATATCAAATAGAAAATTTTGTTTCCGACCGCAATCTTCCATCAGATCACTCAAGTTCACAGATTCTCGAAATCTGTTAAGATTTATACACTTGCCAGCATGCTTTCGAGTGATCACGCGACTGTCTGACAACTTTAAACACGCTGTTATAAGAGATGTTACTTGTCCTTAATCTTCTTAAAGGCAAACGCATCATTTCGCATCATCATCTTCATCAATGGATGCCTCAGCGGGAGCTGCTTGAGTGACTTATCCAGAAGTTCATCGCGAAATGGAAATTGCTACCCATGCACGAGAGATGGGCGCGCGCGCATTCGTTCACTTCCTTTTATTATACTCATACTCGCACTTTTGTCGGGTATACTTGAAGGTACTCGTAATTCTGAAAGATGCGGCCTTATTTTGTGGAATCACAACAGTGATGATGGGATTAACGTATAGGAACAACCTCGTGAATAAGGCACTGTACTGCACCAGACTTACACTTTGATTACTTCTGATGCGCTTCTGATTCAGCGGCCACATCATCGATGTTAAGCTCACTGAAGAGCCCGTAGCCGTTGTGCAAGACTCAGATTCTTGAAGAAGATTATATCGGTGTGTTGTTTGCATAGCAAGCAAAAGCGCACCAGTGCATACAGAATTCATTGATGATGAAAGCAAGTTTAAGTCTTCTTCCTTTTTGGTTTTTGGTTATTTTGGACGACCTCATCCATCACAGGAATGATGCTATGTCTCGCATTCATCCCATTCGATATGAATGTAGTGCATTTCCAGTTTTGATGTTTGCGTGCTAAGCGCTGGTTTAATTCTATTTAATTATCACAGTGCGCAGATAAGTTGTGTTGCTGTTGATCAGCGCTATATTCAACTCAATAATGCGCTTGTGCGCGTATTGGAAAGAATCAGTGTCGTTTGAAATTTACTGGTATATGCTTACGTGTGTTATCAGGATTAATTTGGTCTTACGCGGACGTATACTCCAAATTCCCAGGAGGCTTCAGTGACTACGACAAGCACGTCCGTTAACACGCTGCAAAATTGCATGTGCACTTGCGCAATAGAACCCGCCCCACACCGGCTTCTTCATCAGCGCATTGACGTCAGCTCCCGTAAGGCTCTTGGCCATAATCCAGACCAGATCATAATATGCGATTGTTGGTGGTGTCCTGTTGATCTTTTCTCTTAAGGAAATAAGTTGGTAATTACGTGCATGGAAGCGTGCGTACGCCTGCTGATGGTGATTGGTAGTTTACTTTTTTGGCACACAGATTTCAGGCAGAGCAGTGGTAAGTCTCAGATTATATTTTTTTATGGGCCTTAGAAACCTGTCATTACCCTCATTTTAGGTTATTAAATGAATCAACGTTGCCATTTAAGTTGTATATTAACGGAAAGACGAGCATTTTGCTTCCTGTTTCATATATTAATTTTGCAGCGAACACGGCTTTCCACGAGCCAAAATCCACTCAAAAGATAATCTTTCATGGAGCAGGATTTTAGTGGAAAACGCATGTTTATTCATCTCGCACTGGTTGCAAAGGCGAGGAATATCAAAAGCGTAATATTGAATGAATGAATTTCTCGTAGCTTACTCTACCAGCACCATATGAGAGATTCTAGATCGTGGATTCTTTAGAATTTTAACAGATTCTGACAGTAGTCAAAACAAGGCTTTTTACGCCATGTTGTAACTTTTAATTGTGCGCGCGTAAGATATTCTAATCTGAGGCGCGATGGCACGCTGTGTGCTCACGTCTATACGCTGCGAACAAAACACCTCATCGTGATGAATGCGTTTTTGCCACGCAAACGCTATGAACATCGCTTCTGTGGCTCTGCGTGGTGAGAGCGGAATACAAATTAATTTGCGTTAGCTTCATCCGCCAAGGAATATGCGTGAAATATCAACACCTTCCAACGATTTGGGAATTGTGTGATAGATTCGACGATCATCCGAATATCGGAAGGCACAACCACACAACACAATTATCGATGGAGCGCACCAACAGTCAATTGCTCGCTCAATTCAAATGCTCACATTCAAGTTCGTGTTTAACTTCAATTAAGATCCACGCAAAGCAAACTGTCAGCTCGCTGAATATCGGAAAACAAGATTGGCGTTAAAATCTAAAACTGGTAACGCATTCGGCTCTCGTCACGGCTAAATTTATTTCAGCGTAGCACAAGCAGGCGAGATTCCTTGCCTGCCAGAATAATTAGTTCGACAGTTCAATATTGGCCATTTCTTTGATCTGAGTGGAGTTGCTTGATTACCACACTACACGATTAAGGGTTTTAATGAGACCAATACTTAAGCAACTAAATGGAAAATCAATTAATTGGTTATGTTAAGAAGGGTTCAACAAACATTTGAAGCAGTGCGATTGAATAATTATAATTGGTAATATAATTGGTAATAAATTCAGGTTATGTAAGAAATATTACACAAAAAAAAATTTACTTTGAAATAAGTTTAAGACGCCGCCTATGATAGCAGAAGCCAGATAGAACTTTGTGCAGACATAAGAGAATTCGGCATCCCAATAAACTAACGAACTATGTATGTTAACCATGATCAATATTACAAGTCATGTAGAGATATCTGAATGATTGTCAAGTCAACGAACTCCGAAAATAGGATGGACCGGAATCCTCATCAACTTGGCGTTCGAAAAAGTGAGACTCTCATGTAACAGCTAAAGCAACAATCCTTAGTTAGTCAATTCGGATACTGACTTTCGTTAAGAAAGATTTATGGAACACGGCATTAAGGGAGGTAAAGTCAACTGTTGGAAAGTTAGCGGATTAGATATCCTACCCTGATGATGAAAAATCGAATTAATTAAGATCAGTAAAACAAGTTGCGATTTCTATTGGTTATATGCACGTTAGACGAACAGGCAATCTACAAGGATAAGGGAAATATACGAGTAATCAATAAGATCTCAAAACTTATAGAAAAAACTCAATTCACAGTATAAAGGCCGAGTTCGTGTTTTAAGACAGCATTGGAGCAAGTTTCTCCGATTTGGTCGAATATCAACGTAAGTCAAACGACACAATTTATTCAATTGATCACGAACTTGACCACAATGATACCTAATATAATGATTAGTATAGAGTCTTCGTAATCGTCCTTCCTCACATACATGGGCCAGCAAATCTCCATAAGACTTTTCTTTCGAACCCGGTTAAGAGGTCAGAGTGCTCTTTGCTAAGCACCCAAGTTTCAGCCCCAGATTTCATGCCGCCTGCTCTATCTGGATGAAAGCTTCCTGTACAGCTCTTCGGTTTCTACCAACGACGTCAATATTGTCTGCGTAAGCCAGTATCTGAATAGACTTATAGAGGACTGTTCCTCTCGCCGTTACGTCAGAGTCTCGGATCACTTTTTCCAACGCCAGGTTAAAGAGGACCGCTGGCCTGGCCCTCCCCTTATCGGAGCCCGTTATAGATGTTGAATGGGCTTGATAGTGATACGAATTTTTTTACTTGGCTTATAACATTGGTTGTGGTCAACCTACACATTCGTGTCTGTTTATTTGGGATGCCGAATTCTCTCATGGCTTTATAAAGTTTTACTCTGGCTATGCTATCTTTGCGGCTTTAAAGTCTATTAGAAGATGGTGTAGTGAGTTTTGAAACTCTAGACATTTTTCCATCACCTGCCTTAGGGTGTAAATCTGATCAGTTGTTGATTTGCCTTGTCTATCTGGTTGCGAGTGGCTCAATCAGGAGATACCCATGTGGCTTTGTGGATATTTTTACGCGCAAACCTTGTACTCTTAACGACCTAACTACTCCTTGCTGCCATCTCTATGACTTGTTGTCCATTGTCATTAGTGTTCTTGTGTAAGATATGGGTGCCACAATGTACTGCCTAAATACTGGCTCCCTACCTATTTTTGCATTCATATCCCCCAGAATGATTTTTACATCATTCTGAGCGCAGGCATGGAGTTCCCGTTCGACTGATTCAAAGAATTCTTCGTTTTCATCATCTGGGGAATCTTCTGAAGGTGTGTGAACATTTATGTGGCTTATGTTTTTAAATTTTCCCCGCACGTAAAGGGTGCATAGCGTTTATTTACTGCTCTACAGCCAATAACTGTGGTTTCATTCTTTTGCTGACTATAAACCCCACCGCTTCTACAATCCGACTTAATTTTATGTTGGAGTGCTAAGCTCTTATAAAATATACCATAAGTCTATGGAAAAAAATCTTAAAATTTTAAATTGTGGACATGATCAACCAATAAGTTAAAATGAAAATTATTGAATAATGAATGTCAATAACCCAACAAGGAATTATGAAATTTGGACTCACTAATTGCAAATCAATCAACTTTATGAAACAGGATTTAATTGAGTGAAGAGCATCGTAATAATCATTCCTAATCTTATCAGACCACTTTGCTTAATTTAATGAGTACCTCCATGTTCAATTATTTCCAATAAATCACGCACGTATAGTTAGTGCAGATCCTTTTCTTCCTCTTTCAAATAACAAATAAATCCTCGAATTCATCTCGGAGGTCCCTGCCAAGAATACAAAAAACCCGCCAAATTCAGCGTCTACATACCTACCTGAAGTATAATTCGCAATTTTTAAATCCTGCGTGCGATTGCACTGATTTTTTTGTTTGCCGAACTGACTGGCACTTAAAGAAAAACCTTAACGACTAAGCCACCAGCACAAGTAGACGCAGACAAGATTTGCCAATTAATAAAACGAATGTCCTGAATTAGCCTCGTTGTTGCCCCGAGTATGTGACCTCAAGTTGTGTGTGGGAATCTTATCATTATGTGCCTTCAGGACAGGACAAAAAATAGCTCGCCTTTAAAAGTAATTCAGTATTGGCCATAATCAGACAATGCACAACAATGCAGGCGATCAATCCGTTTCCTCGAGTTGAACTAAATCACTCAATCGATTGGTCGAGCGAGAGACGTTCGCTAGGGATGAAAATCAGAACAATGATGATGCGTTCTCTGTTAGTAGTTGCTATCTTTTTGGTTGTTTTTGAAGCGCCACAACTTTAGCACTGACCGCTGACATGCCACCACCAACAATTGGCTAATAACGCTCGTATAACTCAATCAGAGTGCGTATTGTTGGGATACAAACACACACACACACACACACACACACTGTTATTGTCTCCAGACATGCCTTACCGAGTTACAAATTTTTTTACTTGTTTCCAATCAAGGTTTTGTCTTTAAAATCCATCGTCCATACAGTGAAGAGGATAAGACTCTAAACTGTAAAGACTTATTCTCGATGACTTTATTTTTGTAAATTGTTGATATTTCTCAGAAGGAAGACAGAGCCGTTATCATAGCACTGTGGGCCTGAATTATTAAAGATATCGTTGATGAGATCTGTAACTTCTATCTGCTAATTCGATTAACTTGATTGATGGTGTATGGATATTTATTATTGTATTGAAGCTTAAAATTAAGTACGATATATTTAAGCCTAACCTACTCGATTCATCATTGACACGTGCTTTATGACAGATTTTTCATAGATAAGATATCAACAGCTTGTGGGCCATAAAGGTTTCTAGTGTAAGGCTTTCTGGCTTATATATGAAGTGTTGCGTTTAGTCCTGCCTATTGATCTTCAAATGTAATTTTTACTATCAAGCTTTTTAAATTCTCTATAGTAACTACACGTCCAAATCTCGTGATCAATTTTAAACACTGTCTTTATCATTAACACATGCTTTATGACAGAATCTACATAGATAAAATATCATCGGCTTGTGGGTCTTATAGGTTTCAAGTTGTAAGACTGGCTTATTTATGAAGCCTTGACTTGATGGCGATTAGTTCTGCTTATTGATCTTTAAATATAATTTTGAATATTGCATTTTTAATTCCTCTACATTAATGTTACCTCCAAATCTCGTGATCGATTTTGAAACCCCTTCCTTAAGCCCGATGTTATTGAATGTTTGGACAAATGTGTATCTCAGAATAGAGCATTTACATGCAAAACTTTATTTGTTATGGGTTGGGTTTCTTGGATTTATCAAAAACCGAATATTATGGCCCTTGCATAATGCATGTATGCCGCTCATGCACGCGCAAATTGTACCAAAACAACGACGAATCAAGATTTCCCGTTCGATATGGATGAGTTGAATAAATTTATTGCACTGTATCGTATCGATAATTGAGATTTTTTGTGGGCCTTTTTTTACTTTTTCTTTAAAAACAAATTTTTGCATCCAGTCGGACCACCCGTGGCATTTTTGCACACAGAACACACATTTGACATCCCTCCCTTAACATCACATTGGCGTTCTAATTGAGAGATATTTTGGTAATTGAAAGATACATTTCATATAAATTGAGATATAATTTTGGGTTTTGGTTTGTCTGCTTTTTTGTTCTTTAATTTTCAGTGAATTTTCGGAACTTTAAGCGAACGAAAAACTTTGAAATTTCCAATCTTCTTAATCAAAAATACACACAGATTAATAAATCAGCATGCGTGTCAGTGATTATCTTAATTTGCGCACACGCAACATATGCCACTGCCGATAAGGTATCTAGCGATTTTTATTGTCGTCGTTTGCGCATCTCGATACTGTAGCAAGATTACTGGTATCTTATCGTATCTGATATCGCATTATAATTGATCATTTTACAACTTTACTAATGGCTAATAGCTTCACCTCACCCCGCCGCCACATCAGCTAATGCGATGAAACAACATCACAAAATCTGCTAATGACTCAATGGGTTTTTTTTGCCAAATTTGTGTGCAAATCAGGTGCGCGCGTTATTCTGTTTTATCGCCCTAATCAGCATCATCATGATCGCCATGGCCAGTTGAGGTGCTCACTTCTTGTATTTTGTAATGTCCTGTGGAACAAGAACGAAAATACAAAGTTTCAAATAAAAATCTGCATTATTATCAGATTTTCGGTTCAAGTACTCTGACCGCGATCACCGAATGAGACGAAATACGCGTTCGATTCCGTCTCTACCAACCGGCGGCGCACGTATCCTGCCGATGCATATCGGCCAAAGATTTTAAATATGTAAATTAAATGTAAATAAGGATCCAACTATTCTGCTGTGATGATCCGTTGATAAAAATGGATTTGATTTGACTATCAGTAGACGGAGAGTGGCGTTTTCCGCAGTTCGGTCAACAAGTTTTACGTGAAATTTAACAGTTGAGATAAGAGAGATTTCGGCGGCATGACCGAGAACGTTCTTGAGGGCAAAAAACCCGCCTTATTCCTCCTTTCCTTTCCTTTTCCTTTTTCTTTTTCTGTTTGAATTTGGAGAAACGCCGGATTATCTTCTTGGATATTGCACGCGAAAAGGGCTCGCTCGCACAGCAGAAGAAGAAGAAAAAATTAAATATTCAGAAAGATTTTACGCTGTTCGTTCTGTGTTCGATTTAAATTCCATACCCGAGTATATATCCTGGGAGTGAACAGTCAGAATAGCAGTTGGCTACTTTTTTTCCTACTGATCTCGAACAATCGCAAAAGCGTTCTTCAGTTTTTATCTACCACTCGACATCACATCTTTGTGCCTTGCTGGCTGTGCCGATCAACGAATCCGGACTGAGATGTTTATTCTCCCCCATCTATACATGACTGACAGGCGGGCCACTCACATCAGGATAGTAATTTATGCGAAACTCAAGTGCCACGGGTGCCGAACAAGGAGACGACAGTATGTACGATGTGTCTGGCTAGTGGTATTGCATGCTTCCTAATGTTTTGCACAGAAAAACTTAAGTTACTGCGCTGATGAAGTAGTGATGCTCGACAACAAATAGAAACATCACCGCTTTTCTCTAATACCCATTGATAAAGGGAAATCCCTTCATGTATTGGCTGCTCTTCCAAATAGTCGCATTGCGTTGGCGGTGATGGTGATCGCGTCTCGCCACTAGCATGTCTCAACGTTGTCTATCCAATGTATAACGTAATTCCCCTGTGGTACACAAAACTAATTAGAATCTTGTCTGAAGTTCTCGATTTTTTCCTCTTTAGAGATCAACAGAAGTAGTCAATAGCGGCGCGAGCGCACGTTCATTCAACATTACTCTTGACATGGGCAATGAAGAAATCAGATCGATAATACTCGTAGATGCATGTTGGAATCCTCAACTGATCCCACATTACTGATAAGCGAACATCGTCGATGGATAATGATTGGCAGATCATCTTGTCTCTGAGCTTCGTTGTCGCCGGCGATTCCTTGGTCATCTTCTTTTGAATGTGTATTTGGATTATTTTAACATTCTGAGAAATAGATTCTCAGAGCCTACCAACCGTTTATTGATGTGAGTGAAAGCACGCAAAGGACTCCTTCTAGAAGTTGCTTTTGCTTTTACTGACTTTTTAACCGCAAAAAAATATTAATTAAAATCCACAATTATTATTCGATGAACATGTAGATAGTCATATTTTTGTTTTGCTTTTTAAAAATTTATATATATTTTCTCTCTATACTGGCTATCTAGATTTCAAATACACATGACATGATGCTGTACATGTTAGATGATGTTACTGTATTGACATGCACAGTTGAGTTGATGCATCAAGTGGAAAACCGAACCAAATTTAGACGAATTAGAAATGATTGCAATGCCTACCTTAGACAAGTCAAATTCCACTATGACCAGAAACTGAAACAAAAAAATACTTCACTGTCCCTAGGGAAGTAAAAATTGTATGGCCTCGTCTTCAATTCCAACGCTCATTCACAATGACATTTCAACGGTCAGCTCTATAGACAAGGCCAATCTGCTTGCTTCACATTTCGCAGCTAGCGCCACGCTACCAGATAGTGCGTTGTCGCCGCCGGTACTTGCAAGAGTCGAATCCTCTATGGGACAGATTCACTTTCGTACTCGTCAAGTGGCTAGAGTATTAAATGATCACAACATTCATAAATCGGCTGGGCTTGATGGTATTCCCGCTATAGTTTTAAATAGGTACTCTTCAACTTTGGCATTGCCACTGTGCAGGCTTTTCCATTTCTCTTATTCTTCTGGAGTCGCCCTAATGAATTAGAAAACAGCCTTTATCCATCTCGTTCCTAAAAAGGGCGAACCGTCATCTCTTTCCTCGTACCGACCAATTGCACTAACATCCATACTTTCTAAGGTCATGGAAACGCTGATCAATCGTAAGCTTATGTAATACCTTGAATCACGTGAAATCCGTAGTGATCAGCAAACCCAAACTTATTGTCGATTCTATGGTTTTCGGGGTCACTGAGTTGAATGGTGATGGTAAGACAGCTCTACGGGGATGGGGTCGATACCTGAGGTGACCGATATTAGTGTTGATTCTATAGTTTTCAGGGTCGCTGAGTTTAATGGTGATGTTAAGACAGCTCTAGGGGGATGTTGTCGATAACCCACGAAATAAACAATCAAATACTTGCCATGCTAATAGGCATAGTCACTGAATATAAGTATATCGATATCGTTGTAGATACTGATGAGGAATTTAATTATATAACTGAGTTCCTAAGCTCACTTAATTCGTCTGGATTGCTAACACATCGTCTTAGAGTTTGATCTCCAATTATTTTCTCGACTCGCCAAAACTTTGCAATGGCTGGCTGTGTGTAAAAGAGTTGCCGGGCAATATAATTGAAGCGACTAACTTAACAGAAAAGGAACATTGTGAAACAATTTTTATCCCACTGAAAGCACGAATTTCGACGGATCTACCTTTTAAATTTAAGAGATTGCAATTACCAGTAAAACTTGTGTTTTAGATGACAATCCCATAAGTCGCACAGTTTATTAAGTACTGCGGGGTATAGATTTGAGATCGCCATGTTTTTCCCGCGGACAACTTTATTTTGCTTGCAAATATATATTAATTCAAAGCAAATATATGTGTGTTTCAATAAAACCGGGCTTTGGAAAGTTTGTTAAAACTTTTTCGCAAGATTCCCCCGTTGAACGAACGACAGACAGAAAAGGTAAAAACAAATGTTGATGCGTAAAATGTAAAACCATTTCAACATTGCCAAGAAAAATTACACAATCCAATTAAGGAAAATAATGCATTTCAAAAAGTAACAAGTGGCTTTAAAAGTTAACTCTTATCTAAAGACCTTTAACATAAAAATTCTATCAATTCATAATATGGAGTATGAATATTTTGGAAAAAATTATCCTCATTATTGTTATTATAAATTATGAAATAAGTTAATATAAATAAAAATATCCTAAATAAAATGTAAAACTCTAACTTCACCTTTCTACACTGCGCTTCTTTCAGGTTTTTCCACTTTTTGCCCCAGTTAATTTGAAAACCGCATACTATCCCGTAATATTATATGTATCTAGTACGAGTATTCTTTTAATTGAAATACTTTATAATCAGATTCGAGCTAAAAATATGCTTATGAAACTTTACAGAAATTTGCGCACCTTGTTGGTCATGAGGTGAATCTGTGAAGATGAGACCACTCGCAAAAAGGCGTACTTCTCTGGGCAAAACTCCTGTTAAAATTGTTGTAAAACCAGAATGGAGAGTAAAAAAAACCCACGCATGTATTCATCCCATTTTATTCTTAACAAGGTAGGCGCGTCTGACTGAAAGTAGCCAAGTAGAACGTTCGTATCGCCCCCTTTTTTATGTATGCTCTGCTACTTTGACTGCTACCACTTTTGCGCTGCTCCACGAGAAGAGATCAGCACAGCACACGCGTTCCACATGTCCGGCATAATCCCATAATCATGTTCACTTAAGTAGATAGTGTATCGGAAATGTGATATGACTATATCCCGTATAGTAACATATAGCTGCGCGTATTGCCGGGCAACCGTTTAATGAAAATGTTCCTGCCACATTGATAGAGAGACAAGCGGCGTGTAATTTAGTTTCGAGAAAGCTTCTTTGGATACGCAGAATTCCACCGTCGCCATTACCAATATCGCGGCAAACGAAGAGATTATAAATTAATAATGAGTTCAACTGCCTAAGAAGGTATACTGCGGCCCCTGTTTTTGATAAAACAAAAGGAGCAAAAACGCAAAATGCATACAGAGTTCATTATGACTGAGCGGTTGGATCTCGTTTTATATTTCCTTAGCAGAAATCAGAAATCTCAATGAATTCCGCTTATATGCTGCGCTATAAAAGTCAACTTCTTTGCGACCTGATCCAACGATCATCACCGCTTAATAGTAGCTGCCGTTAACGCTCTTTCTCTGCCTGTTTAAAAAATGCTACCACTTTGCTCAACGATGAAAAAATTAAATCAGTTGTTGCTGGAGTTGTTGTTAATGCTTCGAAAGTTGCTCCATCCTTGCTCCATTGGAAAATTGGATTCCGATCTTGATGATATTGGACGTTATCAGAAGCAAAAGGATAAGCCGTTTTTGGATGAGTCCTCTCGTCGCCTCGCTCGTCGTTTGCAAAGAGTGGTAGGAGATTACAATGTACTGATTAATTTATACAGCTTATGCCGTGCACTACACCAGCAGAGTGTAATCGTCGTATTGGTCCGTCGTCGATTATAAATCCTTCATATTTATGGATATTCATTTGAAACTCCCGCCTCTATCACAGCTACCCGCTTCGTGTAAGGGAACAATATCGATGCAAGTGCTTCAGCCTAAAACGTGCTAAAAGATTTACGCTCTTCGCAATTGTAACGTGGTTTATAGCTCCGCTCCTGTCTGGCTATCTGTTTGCTGTTTTTGTGTTATATTATTAAGATTTCACGGAATTTCATTGCAAATTTTGGATGGACGTCTTACCTGTCCAACTTCGCACGGCCGGACATCATCAGTTATTTGCTCATTGCAGGACGACGCATGGGTCTGATAGTTATCAGCCTCACTTCGTTTCTGATTGATGATGGTGGCAAAAGTGGAGCATTAAACGTTTTCCGTCTTAACTTTTTTTTTTGGTGAATTTTGAATTATATATGTTTACCTGACGTGCAGTGTTGTGGCACAAAATAATTGACGCTGATGGATCAAAAATTGGGTCAAACTTTTAAAGATGATTGCACTCTGTCTTCTTCGATGAATGTTGATGCGTTTTTTTTCGCTTTGAGTTTACGATTTTAATTTGGATTAAGCTCACTACGTTATTGATCCTAATTATTGGCTTAAGTGTAATTAGCAGCCATATTAAAACGGGTGTTTATAAATGGATCACAAATCTTTTAACAATTGAGCTGGCCGTTTAAATTTATTGATTCATTCAATTAATTTTGAGCCACTTTTATGTTCAAATGAAACTATCTATGCTACGGATTTTGAGTCTACAATTACCAGTAATAAAGGTCGCATATACATAAGAAAAGTTCGATTGTTTCTTTTATCCATTACGCGCCAACACTTAAGGCGTTTTTTATCATCATTATATTTTGAAATTTTATTTCTGCGAAACTAATTACAAAAATTTTTTACCAAGGTATAAGCCTGTAATTAATTTGAATTAAAATAACTTCTTAAAGTGAAAGTTTCTTATACGACAACCAAATAGAATAAAACAAATGGTTTCTAAAAACTTGAGAAAATATTTAAAGTAGTGCTTTAAAAGTTCTACACTTTGCACAATGTTGGTTTTACCTGCTTCTGGTTCTTGTTGTTTAAAACACATTGTTTTTTGCATCGTATAACATCAGTTTTGTGCGTCTAATTCTGATTTTTTTCAACGAATGATTAATTGAAATTATTAACTACAACTGATATTTAATAATGAATGGATGGATGACTGATAAGAAGTATAAAATCTCCCTTATCAGAACAAAAATGCTTTCATATCGTTTTAAGAAGATACTGTCCTTTTGCGATCAAATCATATTACCTAGTAACGTTGTTTAAATTCAAGCATTATTGGTGAAGGCTAAATGGACTGTAAAAGCGTCTTGTTATTTTCATTAGTTATTAAAAACTGAATCCCTGTTTTGGGAGACATAATAGTAAGATATTCGTTTGAAAAAATAACTTTTTATTTTGACTTTGGTTTGTATCGCTCTCATTAGTTCTCGCAAAGTCTTTTACTATTTTGAAGCCGATATTTTTTAAGAGATGTTACAAAAGGAGCCATGTGCAACCTGATGGTAGATCTTTTAGCAAATTATGACACGCACTCATTTGTTTCTAACCTCTACGTTGTGCCTAATCGCGGTATCAATGTTAACCACTCTATATGAAACTCTATATGAATCTATATGAAACCATACCAGCTTTGGTAAGTGAGTCACTACTTTTAAGGAATCATGCGAAAAATATTCTTGGCACTATTGGTTTGGAGGCACTATAGGATGATGGATGGCACCTTCAAGTAGTGCCATTATCTAAACAATTGTATACAATTGGGTCAAATATAAGTAATGACGCAAAAATTTTTCCCACTGGTTTTTAAGTTATGGTCAGGAAACAGTCAAGAAATATATCAAAAAATTAGTTTAGTGTCCTCTTAGCCATTTTCAGACAAGTTCTTGGCCACCAAACAACTGCCCGCATAGGTGAGAATGGGTCTAATTATCGTTAAGAACATCCAGTGTACCATTTTCGGGCTCAGACCCCATGACTTACCAAATGCTCTTTTACATTGAATAAATGTGAAATGTTCGATATTCTCGATTCCAGGTCAATCTTCCACATCATCTTGCAATCTAGAGTTACTCCTAAATATTTGACTTCCGCTGAGATTGGCAAAGTTAAGTACAGAAGAAATAAGACCATTGAATTTACGTTTACGAGTAAATAAAACTGCAGTAGTTTTACTCGGATTTACCGATAGTCAATTTCTGCTGCACCAATTATCATACCAAAGCAGTTTGTTTATACAGGCGGCCCTGCCGGATTTATTGGATGAAATAAGACATACATCGTCCGCATAAGCTTGTGTGTATATATCGTATTGACCAACGTCTTCGAGCAAAGAATCGACAACGAGGAACCATAGAAGCGGCGTTATCAAAAGCTCACTCAATATCGATGAACACCCCTATGGTGAAGGCTCCGCTTATCATGCTCTTTTCAATCCTGAAAACAAGATCATGAAGAGCAGACGCACAGGATTTACCACTCTGATAGGCCATGATAAGTACATTCGACCTAACATACATCTCAACCATGCGTTCAAGACCTTTCAACACAAATGATGAAAGACTGATTGGTCTGAAGCTTTTAGCTAGTGAGTAGTCGCTTTTGCCTTGTTACGGGGTAAAAGCTACCCTAACATTGCATAACAACGTAGGAACGTACCCGAAGGCCAAACTTTAGCTCGTCTATAAGTCTATTACCACCATGTTTCAGTATTATATACCATCCGGACCTGGTGCTTTAAAATCCTTGAAGGACGAAATAGAGATTTATATTGCCTCCGATTCAGCCAATCTGGTGACATTTCTTCCATCTGGAGCCATTTGACACCATTAGTCTCTCTTAGCACTCTGCTTCCTGGGAAGTGAGTGTGGAGTAAAATATCATTGACCTCCTGCATAGAGTTGGTGAAAGTGCCATCAGATTCCCTGAGTGAGTTTAGTTTGGCTCTATTGTCTTTCTGAATGATTTTTAAGAGCCTTGCCGTTTCTCTTAGCTCATTTATTTCGGAGCAGAAGTTCCTATAGAAGTCGTGCTTAGCCTTCTTTACTTTTGCCTTATATCTTTCTGGTTACTCCGATAAGTCTCCCAGTCGGTTTCAAGATCTGTTTTTAAGGCTCTATTGAGAAGCTTCCGTGAGACCTTGCGAAGTTCACTGTTCCACCAGGAGACAGTTTTCCCTTTCCACTCCTTTCTGAGTGGACAGGACTCAACAAAGCTTTCCATTAAGAGTTTACACATAAGTTGTGCTCCTTTTTCGATTTCAGCTTCGTTTGTGAGCTTCCTTTTGCACCTCTTAAGACTAATTTTAGCTTTAAGAGGCTCTTGAAATTTCGTCCAGTCAGTTCTTCTTGGATTTCTGCCGGCGGGAATTGTGTTCAATTCGGCTGATATCGATGGTCGGAAAATGAGATAAATCTTGCATCACTTACC
Organism: Nephrocerus scutellatus; assembly: GCA_947095585.1. Taxonomy (NCBI): domain Eukaryota; kingdom Metazoa; phylum Arthropoda; class Insecta; order Diptera; family Pipunculidae; genus Nephrocerus; species Nephrocerus scutellatus. The sequence goes on from OX352763.1 coordinate 10,224,487, forward strand.
ACCTTTTGATTTGGTTGATCATCTTGTCGTTTGACAAAAATTACGAAAATATCATGCCATAATGCAAAAAGTAAGTGCATTTTAATCTATTATAGCAAATGCATAACAATTGCATAAATTGCCGAATCAATTCAACCACTAATAAATAATACAAAAATCACCCCAAGGGAATCAACATAACCGACCTCAAATTCAAAATAGCATTAATCAACAGAACTCAATAATACGAACCAGTATTGCTGTCAGTTGCCGGACAACCAAAAAGATAACGGGATATTATTCAAATTCATCAAAAAGCAATCAAAAATCAATTCATAAAAATGTACAGTCACATCGAATAAGTTATAAAATGCCACAACACATGGCGACAACGTCTGTCCTAAACCTATGCCCTTCCAAAGCAGGGGTAATAAAAGAGACAAATTTGAATATAGTCCGAAATTCAAATTAGTAGCGCTTCCTCGCAATATCATTTTTATCTTAGTAGGATAGCGTTCGAGTTGATCCTGGTATTTTGCATACGAGACGAATGCTAACGCAAAAAGAACCGCCATCCTGTGGTTCATGTCAAATATTTGCATATGATCTCTGGTAACTGGACGGATCAGATAAAACAAAAAAATATTGCTCCACTTGCAAACGTATATCGAACAAAAAATCCAAAAATCTGTCAGCACAGTTTGCAATCACACGATCAGCTCGACAGAATTCAATCATTCTGCGGAACAGGATCTGCATCACTGTGATGATGCTTTTTTTTCATTGAATCAATCCATCAGGATGGTATGGACGGATGGATGCCAGACAGCATCTTATGTCAGACACTAAACGGTTCATGTTGTCGCTCCGCCGTTCGATAGATAGATCGATCGTTATGTTGCGAGGTAAATTCAATTGTTTTTTGTTTTTTTTTTTCGCATTATTTTGAAAAGGAAATTACTTCTATATGCTATCGCACTCGGGTGGTCCTCTTCTGCTGATGATGGATCCCATCCTCATTTGCTGTTTCTCTCGGTCTTTCGATAAAATATTATTGATCCTTGACTTCAGCTGAGAGGCGAAAAGATAGCAACTGAACGGATGATGACCACAGGTGAAATTATGAGGGTTGATCGTTGACATAGATTTTCATAACCTACGCGACATTTTCCATTGTTTTCGGAGTTTTTATTATTCCTTCGTTGTTTTTGGTTGTTTTGTTTTACTGAATTGTGTTGATCGTGGTGATCAATCAGAACAAAAGACACAAGATCTTGTCGCATATTTAACTCTGTATGCTGGCGAAATAGAAATAGAGAGGATGCACACATTTTATATATGGGCGCGCATACAAAACTGGTGAGAGATGTGCCAGATCAGTTGCAAGGATGTGATAACCTATGAGGTTATCATATGATAAACAGGTTGTTTGTTACAGAATTTAAGCGCTCGCATTCATTAATCAAATCGGCGTGCACCGAAAATTTCCCATGCATGTCCTCAAAAATTTAATCTGGTGAATTAGGTAAATTTTGAATAAAAAATTGATTTTGTATATTTCACATTTCGATTGGAATTTTTGAATAATTTTCGTTTTTTTGTATATAGTTAATACTGAAATTTTAGATAAAAGCAAACATAATCAATTAACAAGATCGTCTCCTATTCATATTTCGACTTTAACTTTATGTTAAGATCATAATTTCATATGGCACTTCATTGATAAATATTTCGCTCGTCTCACTCTCGTCTTTGTATTGATAATCAGTACCAGAAACTTTTCCGAATTTTCCCACACACCTGGGCTATTTTCCGAACATAGCACATCTAACCTATAATTCTTTTTATAGCGAAATTCTATACAATTGAAGAGAATCAGAGACCCAGCATGAGATATGAGAATATGACTTTGAGGGTATGAACAATGCAATCGATTTTTTTTTGTTTGCAGTCAGCTATGACAATTTTCAAACAATACGGAACTGTCCTTGATATTGAATTCAGTTTTTTTGTTTTGTGTGTATCTAACTATCGAAATGCAGCATAAATTGTTTTGTCAATTTCATGCATGACTCTTTACTTGCGGTTACAATATGCACTATGATCGTCCATAATCCAGATTCAATGGACGGTTAGCAAATTGCACAAAATGCTACATCAGTGGATTTATTCACTATTGACCGCAAATATTTTCGCTTCAGTGTACAAAACATCAGTCGAGTGGGCGTCGGCGGTATTGCGCCGCAAAACTAAATATATTGGATTGACCACTAAATGGTGTATCTGGTTCTATGTGTTGATTTATGGCGGAGCGGAAGAAATTGTCAAGACAACTGAAATAATGCATTTTCTATGCCAACTTGATATTTGAGTTATTGAAGTGCAAAGAAATTTAGAGAAATATTTATGCTTTACGGATAATTGGCAAACGATGACCTTTAGCAAGATTGATGGCAGAGTTACCCAGCAAATCGGTCTCGAAGCGGACTCATTGTGAGATCAGATTTAAAATTTTTAAGGAAATTGAAATTTCTTTCGGAGTTAGGCGGAAAATCTCTCTAAAAATGCACAGCCTCCACCAATATTTTTAGGAACGATGTCGTAATGATGGATTTGTATAATTAAAAACACATTGCTTTATAAATATAGCAATAACTAACAAATTGTAGTGGAAAATAATTGCCATCATACAAAATTGTATACCTAATTGAGGAACTAGTTACTCGTATATGGAATGTACTGGCCACAATCCTGCAACGACACACACAAGGAGATTTACTATCAAAATATAAATCTAGATTAGAGGCGCACAATTGCCTCCATTACAAAAAGAAGAAGAGATTATCTTCTGATCGTCTATTCAATTCCACTGATGTACATTAGTAACCCTTGGGGGGTAGCTAATGAACACTTATACATGCCAAAGCCCATACCGCCGTATGAGTGAACTTGATTCAAACGTCAATTCTGTATCTTCTTAAAATAACCATCAACATACACGTGCATTCCCCCCAACATTACAGGGAAAACCTGTTGTGCGCGTTATGATTATAACGACGTCCGTCATGGACCGCCGTCGTCATTATCTAGAGGATCATAATTCTCAACAGTGATGAAATATTCCGTATCCCCTAATAGCGAATGATCCAAGATGACGGCGACGAGAACCGACAAGGCGATCAAGATGATGGCAAGCGCTCCTCATCATCAGTCAATTGCATCTCTGCCATCATCTCATAATGTTAGTCGGTTGACCAGAGGCACTTCACTTTGTTGCGCTTCAAAATCAACAACAGCAAAAGATCGTAGAAGAGTAAGATGTTGAGCTATTACTGTCCAACTTGATGGAGTTATAATAGACAGAAACACTGCTGCTGGTCATGTTGGCGCTGTAGAGTATTTGTTTAGCTTTGCTCCTGACAATCACTTCAGCGTAGATTCTTGTATAGGTACCGCACTCAGAAGCTCCACGGTTGTTGGAAGTGATTGTCGAAACACCGTTGATGGGTTGTTCTGGGAAATTACCATTAGTTTTGTATAGCGCCAGGGGTTATTTGTAGAAGGGATGAGGTTTTTTCATAAATAATGATGATTGAACAATTGTGCCATATATCACCACTTGTCGGCTGACCTGTAGTGGTGCGAGAGAATATTATCTTTCGAAACATTTTCGTTCATGCAAATTTTTGGATACTATAATTTCGTATTTTACTGTTCACTAAAACAAAAAGGAAATATTATACCTTTTTTAGAAAATAAAATTAAGTAGAGTTTTAAAGTTATAGTTCTAATTCTTGAATTAATGGTGCCCCGTGTGCAACAAACCAAGTTAGGAATTAGGCCTGGGGAACTTTAAAGGGTTTTCCAATAAAGACAAAACAGTTTTGTATGTAAATAACGCACAGAATAATTGTGATATCGGGCTAAACTCTATACCAGGTATAGATCATATATTAAGTCGATATCATTCATATAAACACAACGAACACGTTAGCAGCGATCGAATCTACGGAGCAAATTTTCCACCTCCCAGCCGGAACGTTGGCAATTTCACATTAGATATTGTTCCTCTTCAATAGATCAATTGTATAGCATGTGGCACCATTATGTTGGAAGCACATATAACTGATGTCAAGATATTAAGTGCATCCGATTATGGCCAAAGAAGGTCTTCCAACATGCCACAGAAGCGAACTCCATTGACCGTAACATGGCGATCAGTTTCATCGACGAAAAATTATGGTCTAATCACAAATCCGGCAAGAAATCTACACCGCGCGGTCACTTTTTGTTGATTCAATGGAGTCTCTAGAAGCACATGTGGGTTTATTCATGTACAATAAAGCATATTTTGCTTATTGACAAAGCCATTTAGCCAGAAAGTGGGCGCCATGGCTCATTGGAAGTGCACATGGCTGCTGAGCAGGAGATTCGTGGTTCGAATCCCATCAACACCAAAAGTATTTTTCACGGTGTCCCACATCTCGCGAATGGCTGACAAACGTTGCGAGAGTAATACCTTGTCACGGAAAGCTTCTCAATTCGCCGTTCGGATCCGGCCTTAAATTGTAGGTCCCTTCCATTTGTGTCGAAAACTATACATGCGCAGCACAAATGGTCGCGAGAAGTTAGGCCTTGGACCGCAATGGTCTGTCGCGCCAAATATTATTATTTAGCCAGAAATGAACTTTATCATGCTCGTATGATGACAAAGAAATCACATAACTACTTTCCTTAATAAATTTTTTGACATCGAGGTTAACTGAGTCCACACAGTCGAATGAGTTTGACAGGGAATGCAAAACTAGACAGGACATTGTACAGGTTGTCGGTATAAATACTGTCATAATATGCGTCCTTGAAGCAATCGCAGCCGTTCGACTTTCACTGTATGGTTAGAGACATCCCCATTCGCACTACCTATGGCAGCCACTCGAAAGTTTCCTACACAAGAATAAGATAAAAAAAAATTCCGAGTAGACAAGATAGAAGCACTCTAGTGATAAATAGGACAACTACAACTTGACAACGACTGCATTGTACTAAGTTAACTTGGTTTGGAAAATCCATACTAACAAAAATATAAAAAACCTGCTGCAATGGTACCCCTACTTAAATGCAATGCATACTCTGTCATTTATTGTAAAACGTGGTAAAACGGCATTGGTGTTGTGCACTGAAATATCAATGTATTGCAGTAGTACAGGGTATTTGAAGCTTGAATCATTCTGTTTGCTTTTAATAGATAGGAATGGTTCATTGAAAGGAGATACCGTTTCCGCAGTGTCTTCTAGTGTAGAAGAAGAAGAATACAAGAAAATAACAGTTAGCCCTTACTTTGAAGGGTATTAAGTTTTGCATTTGAATAGTAGCCCCCACAAAAAAAACAATTAAGGCAGCATGAATGGCATTTTCTTCAATTATTTGAAGTAACTCTACGAACTTCCAAAATTTGCTTAATATAAGCTATGATCGTGAGAATAATGTGCGTTTCTATTTAAGTGACGCGGAGTGTATAAGAAATTTTCCCAGTTGAGCGAAGAAATTTGCGTTATATCGTAGTAGATAACAAATTCTGTGACAGACACTGAGTCACAATCCGGCGCAAATAATCTCATTTGGAGCAGAGAAGCGTAACAGTCGCAATGGCAATTTTCAAAGTGATCGTTCATTTGAATAACAAACAAAAAATAAACGTAACACCTACGAACCGATCAAATATTTATTGTGAAACGATGAAAAATAACTTCACAAATCAATCCATCGAAGATAAGAAGCCGTGTTGTGTGTACCCTTTTGTTAGTACAAATTGGTACAAATATTTACCCAAACTTTGTGACAAGAAACTTATCACATTTCAATAAAAAAAAACTCGGTCGGACTCAAAGTGTTATCCACCCGCGCATGGCATTACTAGCCACTCGTGATCGCATGCGCATTTAAATTCACGTAGAATGTTATATTATCGTCACTCGACCCAACTCGGCAGAATTTGATGCGAGTTCTCTTATCAGCTTATGGATTCATCGCTATATAACCGCAATAATGTAAATACGTACTCAACAGAAAGTACCCTGCGCCAAAAGTGTGCCTGTCATTTATGTTATCTTCAAGATATGAGCTCATCATCAACATATCAGAAATTGATTGTATTCGTTCTTCAAGCAATTTATGTACTTAGATACTTACAAGTAACACTCTGGATTTATCTGTTTATTTGAGCAGAGAAAGATTTATTTAACTTTAAGTTTAAATGTTGTCAGTCTTGTTTGCTTTAGCTACGGTGATCTACAAGATTTAATTATTTATCTGTCTATTGAAGAGCACAGAAAAACCTTAAATGTCGTATTTTGAAAAATATTCGAAAATGTGCCTGGGTATTTGAAAAAGGAGTTGCTGTGGAACATTCCCTCGATGGTCCAACAGCAGCGATTGTATCTCCGTATTGGATTACTGATATTGAAAAATCCGGACACATGTCTCATGGTATCACAAAGGGATCCCGGTCTCCAGGTTGGGTGTTGGGATATAGGCCATCAACCTACATGCCTGTAAAAAATCAGTGCTCGGATCTGACACCATTGCCTCAGATAAGAATGGATGACGGCCCTTGGCAATCTAATTACCACAAATATTCTGGAACGTGAGGACACTTGTTGACTCTCTTTAAGAAAGTCCAAAAAACGTCAGATTAACCCAAATTGAAAAGGATTTTCTACGGCACAAAATCGACATGTTGGGCATGTGCGAGATAAGATGGTCTGATGAGGGAGGTTTGGTTTGAGCATGGACCAACTAGATAGTGATGTCGATTTTGGTCGAAAAATTATCTTTTCAGACGAATTGCATTTACATCTCGAGGGCCATGTAAACAAGCATAACTTCCAGATTTGGGGTTTCGAACAGCCACACGTAATAATAGAGAAGCCAATACATTTACCAAGGGCGACAGTTTTGGTTGGATTTTGAAGTGGTGGCTCATTTTCCTTCCACAACACTGCTGGAAAGGCCGTTACCGTCAATGGCGACTGTTAGAGGGCCAGCTGAACTTCTTTTTACTACCTCAAATCGACACCATAAATGTGGACGACCTTCGGCTTCAACAAGATGGCGCCACATGCGATACAAGCCGACTGACAATCGATTTTTTGCGCGCCAAATTTGGCAACCGAATAATCAGCCGATTTGGAAATGTCAATTGGCCTGCGAAGAGCTGCGACTTACCGTCGATGGACTTTTTTCTATGCTGTGTCGTTAAGGATAGATGTTATGCGGATAATCCAGAGACAATACCAGCTTTAAAACATAGAATAGCTACTGTTATTCTCCTGATAGGCGCCGACCGGACCCCGCTTGTAGAGCCAAATATTATGATGATGTAATTTGAAAAAGAAACATTTTCACTGCCAAATAATGAAGTTGAAAAGCTTGGCTACCCGAACGGTGTAAATTTAATTACAAGTGTAACAAAGCTAGGCTACCCGAACGGTGTAAATTTAATTACAAGTGTAACAAGGAAAAGCTATTTGCTGTAAGGATAACACATCAGTTGAATTCAATTTTGAAGCTACAAGTTACAATTTATGTTTGTCACAGGTAGTGCGTTTTTATAAAGATATCAGGCCGGTTTCTTATCCACCATGTAACAGTATTTACATCACTTTAAAAGCTTATAATTCGTCCTATTCCTTTTTTTTATTTCTTAATCCATTGCTCGTGTTGTTGTCGCCATCGCATGCATTCGCACTTCCAAATGACTCAAATTCAAATTTTTATCTGAAATGAAAATCGATTTCTCGTGTTTCTCTCGATGATAAGAGCGAGCGATCATCCAGGACTGTCACATGTTTGAGTTATTGCCACATAATTCGATTTAATGTGCGTGTTGCCTGATAAACGATGAGTGCGTATCGCCTACCAATCCAGTCCAGTCGGCGCACTGCTCCATCATCATTGCAACTCAGACACAAGACTTAAATCGATCGACATAGAACCCGGTCCCGGATCCTGCCTTATGCGATTCGTTTAATTTATGCTAAATTGAATTAAAATTAATTTGAACTTCGTCGGTGGATAATTAAAATGTTATCGCTGAGCAACATGTTTCCGGACACATTTGTATCGCGAGAGGTGCTCTGGCTGGCTGGTTGGCGACTGAAGCTGTCCGAACTCTATAATATTCAGCAGGAGACATCACAATCACATTTTACATATATTTGAACTGATTGGAAGAGATCTGAGCTCCAGATATATATGCTCGTCTTCTTGATTTCTTTTCTCTTCACTCTATTCTCCTCAGTGTTGGCTTGTCTGCTATCGGTCGTGAGGGAAACACACAGCGCCAAGGGAACGACCGGCCTCCTCCTCATCATCATCATCATCAACTTGCCTGCTTCTCCAATCACAGAGGCTACGATGGACAATAAAAACTTGTTAATTGCTATTCGATAAAAAAGGATTTAATTTAATTAATTGAAGATGGACGAGCATTATTCATTTAAAGGTGCTTGCTTCGGGTGCAGCAATGTATATGTGGCAGGCAGTTATTGTGCACAGTAGGTACGGAGCGCGCAAACACATATAATTAATTGCGTTCGAATGCATTTGTTACTTCTACCATATAGAGGTGGGTAATTAATTAGAGTGGAAATCGTGCATTGCCGATGGTAGAGGACACGCATTTTGCTCATATTATACTGCAGGATATTTGTTTTCTTCTGTTAAACAAACTCGATTCTCATCATCGAAAAGCGTTTCAGTGAAATTTCTTATGATATGTGGCTACTTGATGGACTGCTGGTGGTGCATTTCATCGAGGTCATTGGCGGTAATAAAATGACTTATTGGTTATAGGTGGCTGCTCATGTCGCCGCCGTGTATTGTAAATCAGTTAATTGATTGCTTGCAAACAAGCAACGTGTGGCAGTTCATGACGCTTCGAGGTATTTTTAATTGTGCATCATCGCCATAAAATGAAATGCGATTACATGGAAAATACGCGTAATGCATTCGTGCCTCTGTTAATTGGGTGTTCTTGTGCATTTTATTATATACGCAATAAGATATGCAAGCCAGTACAATAAAACTTGATGAAATTGAGTTGCGAAATATTTTTGAACAATGTGATAAAAAAAAACTAATTGTTTGGTAAATTCATGTAGGCTAAAACCATTTAAAATTTCTAATGGTTCCCTTATATGTTGCTGCAAACTTACAATACAGCGGAAAATTAGTGAAACTCCCACATGCATTATGCATTATGGGAACATTTGAGAAATCCACACATTTACTTGGTAAGGACCATCGCAGTTAATGGAGTTCGAGGCCACACACCGTAGATGACTGGCGAGCAAGAACGATCGAATTGAACGGAAACCGCACTCTCCAACTATATTTGCTAAAAATCTTGAAAACGGTTGGTAGCCAGACCATTCAAGTGCAGGACAATAGGTTCGAAAAGAGTCCATTGCACCTTACAGATGACAACAACTGGGAATAAACGTCCTGTCTGGTGTGGACAACTTAATTGTGTATGGCTGATGGCTGAGTGTATTCGTATACGATGGAAATATTGCACTTCCGGCCAAAAATCTCGCCAAGCATCGTCAAGAGCATAAGTTAATCACAATTAAGCAGGTACCTACAGCTACCTTCGAATGTATACGAAAGCCATTGCACTTTCCTAAATGGATCAACGTCCTGGTGGCTCGCCCAGAACTTTGGCCAAACAATGAACATCCTTACATTCTTACATCTTGAGAGATTGAGACTTGAGCGATGACTGCGAGATTGAAATTTTTAATTTTTTTTAAAATTAATTAATGATGCCACTGGCATACGGATGTCCGGAGTAGAGAAGCAAGTAAAAAGCGGCGCAATATGAATGTCAGGACTTATGCGGAATTTTATTTTCTTAATATTTTCTGAATTTTACAGCTGATTTCTTTGTTCGTACGTATGTGCAAAAGGCGACAATAACTGAAGCGTTTTGTTCATTTTTTTTCTTCAAATTGTACTGCTCACACAATAGGGCACATTGTTCGACCTGCGATAAGATATTGTTAAGCATTAGACGGGAACAATGGCGCAATTGAATTGAATTTCAGGCCGTTGCCAGCAAGTCTGCCACCTCTTGGAGAACGACACGCGCAATCGTCTGTCCAATGTGTAATTCCAAAAAGAGCATTCGAAAGTGTAATACTTTGGTCATCTGAATCGATTATTTGAAATAAATTGCAAATGAAAGAAGAGCGAAACAAATTGATCTGTTTTAGTTCAGTTCATGTGTTGTACTGTTGTTGTGACTATTGTCAGCCATTATCACTTTTGTCCACCTTTTGTGCGTGCGAAACAATTGAAATCGAATTGCAAACGTATTGCAGTTGTTGTTGTTTGTGCATTTTTGAAGAATCAATTTTTTTTATGAAGTTCCGCTAATTAGATGTCGATTTAAAGTGAATTTGGTCACCAAAGATAGAGCGACAGAGGGAGTTCAGATCGGACATCTGGATGGGCACATGATAAGATTGCTTGTTGCAGGGGCGTGCGTTAAATTGATTTCATACACCGAGTATGCATTACGAATGATTAGTGTTTCATTGTAAGAAAGGATAACAATGGGAACAGTTTTAAATAATTCAGTGCATTTATTGAAATAAATGGTCAGCGACGAAAACAGAAAACAGAAAAGCTGTTCTATAAAATTATTTTCTAAAGGGCACTCCTGATTGATACGACAAAATTGCAAGCATACACTTTTTAAGGACGTTCTTGAATAGCCTCAGTTTTATTTTGTACATCGTATTTATTGAAATATACCTTATTGCCAAAGACCAGAGGTAGGCTTGAGGCAACGGACTAGTCCTATCCTCTGTAGAAGGTAGTCCTAATCCAAGGTGGAACAGCATACGCCGATGGATGCGTGGCTAAGAGGGTGCCTAGTCGATAGTATGCGGACCCTGAATGCCTGGCGACTTTCGGTTTCAACTGGCCTTCCCATGGCATACCGGGCTCTGTCATAGGTGACCTCCTTTCCCGGATACTCGTGGGTCATTGTATATGGGGCCAACCTGCTAGGTCTGCTTTTGAGCAACCAAGCCCTACCCAGAGCTCAGACGACGTAGTCATACGGGCCCATCACAAGCTCGCGAATGCGTCAAATCTGAGGCTGATATAGAACTGCAGGAACAGAACAGAAACCTACCGGTTGTGATTACTTTATATATAAGATTACTTTATAATAAGTATGAGACTAACATCATTTGTCCTCAGAAACATGGAGAGACTTATAGTTGTTTACTCTCTTGTCAAGAACATAGAAGGAACTTTTCGTTCTAAAGAATATGCCCTGTGTGCTTTTCTCGATATTGAGGGCGCTTTCGATAACACTGGCTACGACTCTATTGCAAGGACAATCAGTAGCAGAGGTATCGATGACTCGACCAATCACTGGATATGGGCCGTGCTTGAAAAACGAGACATTATTTCCTCCTCGGAAGGAGTATTTGTGTTCTGTAACTGCAGTTAAGTTTTGTCCCCAAGTAGAAGTGCTTTCTCCTATTTCTATGGTCACTAGTCATTGACAAACTTCTAGTCGATCTTCATAGTTCAGGCTACATTGCTATTGGTTATGCGGACGATTTGGCGATTTTTATTATTGGTAAACTCTGCACGACTATCACAAGTGTGATGCAAGGTGCATTACTACACGTACTAGAACGGTGCAGCACAGAAGGACTATCCATCAATCCTTGCAAAACCGTTCTAGTGCCTTTCACGAAAAATAGACTGGTAGATTTGGGATATATCATCATCAAAGGCACCACGTTAGAATTTTCCTGTGATGTTAAATATCTCGGCGTCATCCTTGATAAGCTGCTAAACTGTAATTCTCATACCAAGTCCGCCATCGAACGCGCCACTAGGGCCTTGTGGGCCAGCAGACGCCTCTACGACATCATAAATGCTACATAGGATGTAAACAATGATGGTGAAACCTATATCGCATATTACGCAGCCTTCGTTTGGTGGCCGAAAGCTCTTGAACGGGCAACGGCAACTAAGCTTCAGAATATACAAAGAATTGCCTCTCTAGGTATAACGGGTGCCATGCGCAGCTGCTCTACGACTGCATTAGAAGCTGTTGTAGGTCTTTCACTCTTGCAAATCTTTATAAAAAAAACGGCTGCTAGAAGCGCTATTAAGCTGCAACTAGAATACGGATACAAACTACGTGACTTTGTGGGACACAATTTCACTCAATTTTTGAAAGAGACATGTTCTGCACTATCCCCGACATTATGGTCAGGGATTACTATTTCGGCAGGTTATTTGAGGTAAAAATATTGGACCGAGCAAACTGGTGCAATGGTGTTCCTGCACTGGACGCTAGAGGTCTGGTCTGGTTCGCAGATGGATCAAAGATTGAAACTGGAGTTGGAGCTGGTATCTTTTGACCCAACACCAAAGTCTCGATACCAATGGGAAAAAGTCCCACGTTTTTCCAGGCGGAACTTCATGCCATTGAGATCTGCGCCAGCATTACCTTAGTTAAGGATTGAAGGGCGTAATAATATACATAATTTCAGATAGCCAGGCAGCACTTAAAGCGCTGTCTTCCAATTGAATGGACTTGTTATAAGTAAAACTGCTACGATGTACTTCAATTTGTTGCCAGATACAACAGAGTAAAACTCAGTTCACTTTCTTTGTTTATTATTTTAAATTTCTATGGAAGGGAATAAGAAAAACTAAATGAATTTAAAAAAAAATTAATATTGAATATATAAATACGTACTTAGTCCATACCCTATGTTTATTTTCTAATTTGCACACTCTTTAACGACTTTTACGCCCTTAAAATTCTTAGTGTGTTGTTATATAAGAGATAGGAGAAGAGAAATGTTGTTTTAGTAGATGAATTAAAAGATCACATTCGAGCACTCACAGATAAGAATATTATTGTGCTCATACCTTAACTGTGGGCTATACTTTATATCTCTTTTACAAATGAAAGTCCATTATTTTCCAAAAGACCCCAGCTTTCTATTATAATGATGATGAACTATACTGCAAAAACTATATTCGCCAGGACAGTTGGAAAGCTTTTTGGGTAAAAATGGCTGTGGACTGATGGTTAACGAGATTCCCTTAGTCATAGTAACACTAATCATATTTACTTTAGTGTATCGTTCGATATATTTCTTCCATTCAGCATTAAATATAAATTTAATTCGATGATACTAAACCCATTTCCATAGATTTGCAAACGAAATTCCTTAAGAACTCTAAATATGTATATATGTGCTCAATTGACAACCAAAGCAACTGAAATTATATTAAATAAAATTATAATTTCTGAACTTATATTCAATGGTATTTCGTCCAAGAAAATGTTTAACCAGCGTAACGTAAAGTAATTGTTACAGTACGGCTACATTTTAACAAACTCTCTGTTTAAATTCTTCCACCTCAGTTTGGACAGCCTACTCCAAATATGGAAATGCAGAAACGAATGCGAATTGTTGCTGAATTGTTTGGTTCTTTCCATTTTCGTGCGATTACTAATTTGAAAAAAATTTACTTAGAGAAAAAAAACCTCGATCAAGTCGACGAATCAATTGATCGATCGAACGAATACAAAAAACCAATTTAGAAAAATTTGAGATTAATTTTTATCACAGAGACGTACAGGAACGACAAAACGTTCTTGTCGCCTCGAAGTCAATCAATCTAAGCTGAAGCGAACGTAACGCACGTCACGTACTCGTAAGTTTGAGCATGATCGACTTGAAATTCCTCAATATTGATCGTCGGCGTCGTGAGGACAATATGCGAAACGGACGACACAGAATTTATATGGGGAAGCATGGCGGCATTTTCTTCCATATTACGATCGATCAGCACACGAACGATACAGTTGTCACTGTGTTCATGTAGGTGAACTATCTGGTGCAGGCTCCTACAGCAGCATTTCAAGGGAAATAAAAACCTCAGCCAGGCTTTAAATATGAATCAGGGAATCCAAATGGACATTTTATTATTTATAATTGGAACTCAACTGTCACTGGTTTTTACCTTCATTTCGGTCGCAAATGCAACTGGGAGTATGTCAATTTGGATCGGAGTTGGCTATAAATCATATATTAATATGACAGGATCGAAGTTCGCCTGATTCATATTCCATCAAAGACATATTGTGTTTCTTAATTGTTTTTTCTAAATTGTTGTTAAAGGAGTCCGAGACAAGCTAGTACTTGGACTTTAAATTTCATGTTACTTACATATTTCCTTAAAGATGCAAAAACATCTAAGCGAATTTAATAAATGCCAAACTAAATCAATAGTTCACATAAACATCAGCCTAAAAATACCTTTAATACCATATATCTTACCCTTCTACTGATTTCCTGCCCTCACCCAGCAATACTTTTTATGCTTCGTGCTACAACAACTTGGGTGGCCATAACACTTTAATTTATGCAGAATGTGATCTATCGTATTATATATTCGACCACATCATCTGACTTTTAGCAAATTCATTTGCAAATTCGAATATAAGTACAATCCCAAATCCGTCTTATATTCTTCATCTGATTGAAATCTAAAAGGCAAAGCACATGAGGATTACCTTATATCTGTTGTTTTAAAGCGCTAATGGTTGATTGTGCAATGTGCGATTATACTCACTGGCAGATTTTTATACATTTTACTTACGGCAATATTGAGCTGACATGAAAAAGGCTTAAAAGAGGTCTTTAAAATAAACTGCAGATTATGATTTTTGGTAAAAATGTTTCTGCTTCTGATCGCTGCTCATATCTTATATCAACTTCCCCTCAATCAAAGTTAATAACAATCAATTAGTAATTATCAACGGCGGCGATTTGTTCAATCAATATCCACGAGGTCCTCTCTTGAACAAAGAGAAGAGGGAATGCGCGGCGTACGCACTACACCGATCTGAAGTGGGTCAATGTGTTATCTAGGTACCTGCAGTAGCCAATTAACATAAGAAAACCATGGATGCCTACCAAATTTAACTGCAAAGAAACATGAATATATGTTTCTTACTTTATATCCTTTCTTTGTTATGTGCTGAGACGTTATTAAGGATGGTATGGCTCAAAAAAATATTCACAGGACATTATCTCCATTTCGATAAGAAATGGAGGTTTAATTAGATAATAAAAGTAAAGAAGATGAAAAGAAAGTGATAGAAAAGGCTGACCATTCTAGCCAACACCTGCGGTAGGTAAGGGCTGCAGCTTCTGGTTTGTTTGGTTCATCCCTTTCTCTCATCTCCACTAAAATTCAAGTAATAACTCTATAAATTTCAAATGTGCGATTAAGATCTATTTAATGTTAATTTTTTTTACCTACAGCGGTGATGTCATTAACAAACATTTACAATGTTTTACTAATTGTGTTTTTTGTGTTCGAGAAGAAGAATTTAAGGACATGCCTTTGGCGATTTGCGATAGCGGCAATAAACTTTTCTTAGATTCAAAATGTATTAAATATAATACATTGCTAATGCTGACACGCATAGATCGGAGCAACTGGTACGATGATGGATGTAATCTAGCGACTAAATGTAGGGATGTTCCGAACCAAGCAAATCAACAATCTCCCAGAACGTGGTATGCGAAGAAGTCTATAAGGAGCTAAGAAGATTTGAAAGATTAGTTTACCGGAAAAATTAAGCTGTCAGGAAGATGAATCTAGTCTGTGATCTGAACTGTGAAGTAAGAGAAAGAAGAGTTCTAAAATATTCCTGAGCTCGAAATTACTGTTCGGCCCCTTTCCAATTTATGCACATATTACAAATAATCTGCAATTTTATTATTTCACTGTATTGTTTACTTTTTAATTTATTTATTTACCAAACGATAATCCTTGGAACTATTATTATTTGTAACTACCGGAAATACCTGACGTTTTCCGGCTGTCCAATCCCACTGACACCCTAGCAACGGACCACTCGCCCACTGACCTCCTGCCAACTGACCTCCTGCTCGATGACCTCCCATCAACTGACACCCCGCCCACTGACCCTCCACTACCAATTGACTACCTCAACCACCCAGAAACCCAGAATCGACCTTTATGGCCCGATCACTTCCAAATTCTTACAAAAACTGTTGTCGATCGGAGATACACATAAAAATTTGTATGTGTGAAGCCCGAGTGAATTTTGTCCATCGGAGATGCATATGTGTAAAATTTGAATAAAATCTGGCTAACTTTTTAATAGTTTATATAGGCACCCCTCGGCCATGATGCCAAGTTTTAATAGAAACTGCTGTCACCGGAATGTTTACACATTGTGTGTGAAAAATTTCAATAAAATCGTGCTTTGGGAATTGTGTTAAAAATTGATCACAAATCTGACCAGCGACCCACGGGCACGTGCGAGAGAATTTAAAAATGAGCCAAATCGGTTCAGCCGTTCTCAAGTGATGCGCTTACAGACGAACAGCATTTTATTTTTATTTATATATATAAGATAAATAACTTACCGACTTTTTTTGTTGTTTTACAATTCTCAATACAACATGCTCAAAGATGCAATATCTGAATTGGTCGGTGCGTCCGAATATAGGTCTAATGGTAGACCTGTGAGGCACGTGTATGGCGGTAAGGTTGGAGTATTGGCGGGATGCATATGTACACTTTTTTTGAACACCATTTATTAAAAAATCTATAAAACCGTGACAAGCAGGAAATATTACTATGATGTTCAAGCGAGTTGTCTAGACAATACAGTTGTATTCAAGTTTAGGGCCTAGAATATATGCCTTGTAAATAGTAGGCTTAGAATATATGCCTTGTAAATAGTAGCCAGGTCTGAGGGAATTACATCGTGCACCGTGTAGGGATACATAAACATTTCGCAGCTTTCTTAGCAATGGAGAATATGTGGTCAATCCTAAGGAGCTAGTTGTTGATGCACATATCGATTATTGGGAACTTTTCAGTTTCTTTGATACAGGATCCATTCATGTATAAAGTTTGTGATTTTAATTAAGATAAGACGACAGAAAACAACATTAGGTTTTAGAAGCGTTCAATTCAACCCTGTTGCTTAGGGCCACTTTGTTATGCTGTCAAGGTCAGAATTTATCGTGTTTACGTTATTGTTCAAAGTGCAGAAAGCGCGAACTCATATGCAAAGCTAAGAGTGCTGTCATCAGCAAAAGAATGAATGAGGAATAGAAGTAGCGGATAGTAGATCATTAATGAAAATGAGAAAGAGTGTCGGAGACAACACAGAGCCTTGGGGAACACCAACATGCAACCTACACCAGCATGCACATGCCGTGAACATTGTATTTGAAATCGTCCAATACGACCTGGATTGAATGGTCATAATGATTGAATGAATGGTAGTTACTAGCCCAATCAAGCAGGATCTTATCAATTCCATAGGTATTCATTTTCGACAAAAGATCTTGATGCCAGACATTTTTCTTTTATTTTTATATTTTGCCCACGCGTAAAGGGGTTCTCACCCTTATAATGCTCGGCTATATCCAGCCAGGCGGTAAGGAAAATGAGGAGAAAAAAGTTGATGTCTACGAGCTTGTGCTTTGAATGCCTGTGGATCATAGTGATGTGGAAAGTCAGAGCTTGGCAGAGCATTCCACATGCGTGTTGTACGCTTGAATAACGAATCTCTGAACTTAACTGTACGTCCGAAGATGGGCTTGAGGGTAAACTATGTCAAATGCCATGGAAATATCAATTCCACTTTTCGGTAAGATATATAGCATCAGATCACCTGTAGTACTATATTAGCTTCAACTAGTAAATTAATCTACGTGGGCTTACACTCATTTCAATAGTTTTTCTTTAGCCTAAATCTTACATTTCTGTATTTTTGTGTTTTTTTTATTTGTATTTACTTCTACAATATAATATATTAAAATAATATATATATTTGATCTAAGCGCTCCTTGTCTTTTTCACGCAAGCTACGACAGCATTTCCAAATATTAATTCCAGCTCCATTGAACAACAATACATGCCGGATTCTGTTGTCAGTAGGTTTTCTAGCAACATGGTATAATACAGCTACGTGGCGTGAATCGAACAAATAACCCATTGCGATCAGATACAAAAATATCTCGGGTGGTAGTAAGTTCACCAGTATACCACCACCTCACTCACCAATATATTCCTAAAGTACCCATTATTTCACTCTATATGGAAATGGCTGCAGCTAAGAATATTTTATTCTTATTTTAGTTCCTTACAATACTCCGAAAGTACCCTTGACTCGCTTACATTGTGCATTGTCAAATAATTTTCAACAACAAAAAAACTCACACAATTCACAAAAAAAAAAGCTGAAAATGTTGGCAAATTTGTTGAAACACACAACATAATATACCGCTATAAATGTACGAACAGCGGTTAAGATGCTACCGCCTATGTGAACATTGGTGTTCATCCGTATAAAAATCATTATCTCCTACATGTAGCATGCAGCGCGCTTTATAATGTGTTAATGCGGCGTGCGCATCGCAGTAGCCCATGTTTAATAAAAGTTTGCATCTTACCAGCTAAGCAAACTTTGATAGTTTAGGCATCAACTATGCCGCACCAAGCACTTAATGTCCTGAGAGACTTGCAGTGATTTTTATGATAATTAATACATTATGACAGACAGAGAAAAACAGCGGCTAACAGCGTCTAAACGGTAACAACAACAAGCTTGCTTCTTCGTGCTCACATTAACGTACAACGCAACATGATAATGAAAATGATTGCAGTGGTTTTATATAAATAGATGTTGATACCCATGACAAGACAAGGCGGTACGATAACCCCATGATAAAAGGGGGAGGCGGTAGGTACAATGCTCTCTTATTATTACATTACCAATTAAAGCAAAACATTTTCCTACTTTCAGGAGGCCAGGATCTGAGTCCGGTTGAAGATTCATATACTATGATTCTCCTGCTTTCCACAAAGTAATTTCCATAAAATTCATCGCTAACAAGAAGT
Source organism: Nephrocerus scutellatus (assembly GCA_947095585.1). NCBI lineage: Eukaryota > Metazoa > Arthropoda > Insecta > Diptera > Pipunculidae > Nephrocerus > Nephrocerus scutellatus. The sequence continues at coordinate 10,243,477 of OX352763.1, forward strand.
CCAAGCAATTAATTTGCCGTCGCGTCGTCTTTAATCGTCCATCAGTTTTTGTAAAACAACAAAAAAACGTGGATTATCGTAAAAATATTTTCACAATAAAAATCCAAATTGTTATTGGATCGCGTGTTGAACTGAATCGAAACAATAATCAAAAGTTTTATACTTCAGCAAGGCGCGCCAACTATGTAGACCGACTCTGTAATGCATCAAATTAATCACATCGGTGTGATGGGGCAATGCCCACTTTGATTTGCGCCCGCGATTAGCATTTACATTGTTACACACTATCAACAGTATGTGAAGCAACGGATATTTTTCAAGGAAAGGAAAATCACGCATTACCGCCAGCTAAATACGCACAACAAATAATAAAGTTCACTTCACTTCACAGAGAAATGTGCGATTGCTCGGTGGAGTCGTGGTTCTTTGGAACATTATCTATATTCCAGTACTCGCGCGCTGCGGAAAGACTGCTAAATAGATTATGCCAGCAGATCGGTATCACATCATAAATTGTGATATCGATTGGGTGTTTTGATTTGTGAAGGGGGTGCAGGAGGCCCTTAGTGTAGGCGGAAGAAGGTGGTGGAGAGTTGAGTATATGATGCGTGAGTGTTTCCAATGGAATTGCTAAGCTCTTGGTGAATCCGACCTCGATTTACCGGGGGCTGTTTTTGGCAGTTAGACTGTAGGAAAGAACGATGGATCAGACGCACTTAAGATATGTGCTGTGTTCAGGTCCGGTATAAGACATTTTGTAAGGCATGTTCTTCTCATTTTATTTCAAATTCAGTTTCATCTCATTTTAAAAACAAGCTAATGTAAAAAAAACTTCGTTTTTCTGGTACAAAGTTTTGTAATACATCGAAACACGCCACACAGTCGTTTATTATTTGGTAATAATCGCCAAAATATCTGTTTTTGAGGTCGAAGAATTTTCCTTTTTCCACGCTTCACACGCGCCACACGCGACTAGTGACACGCGTCAAAAGCAGTATATCAAAATGGGCCCCTGACATTGAGGAGGTCACAAAAAGTTCAGCCCTCTAGGTCGTGCGAAAGGTGGTTAAAAAATACATCAAAAAATGAGAAAATGGCGTGATTTCAAACCGTCACACGTGCCACACGCGAAACTTGATATGAATCATTCGTGAAATATAAAAATTACTGTTTTGGACATAGATACATACAAAATTTAAACTCTCTATGTTGTGTGAAAGGTGTTTAAAAAGGACCACAAAGAAGTCAAAAAAAAATTATTCAACACATCACAAGCACACGCGACATGCATCACACTCGGAATATAAAAAATGTTTAATTTGGACTTAAACACTCACAAAATTTCAGCTCTCTAGGTCGCATGGAAGTTGGTAAAAAGAACCTAAAAAAAGTGGAAAAAAAATCCAACCCATCACACGCGCTGCACGCGGTACGCGACACGCGTCATACTCAAAATATATAAAAAGTACTATTTCGGACTAACACACTCACAAAGTTTCAGTTCTCTAGGTCGACTGGAAGTTGGTTGGACCTGAAAGAAGTCGAAAAAAAAATTTCAACCCATCATACGCGCCACACGCGCAAGCAACACGCGTCATACTCGGAATATAAAAAATGCTGTTTTGGACTTAGACACTCACAAAATTTCAGCTCTCTAGGTCGTGTGGAGGTTGGTTAAAAAGGTCCTCAAAGAAGTCGAAAAAAAAATGTCAACCCATCAAACGCGCCACACGCATACGTGACACGCGTCATACACGGAATATAAAAAATGATATTTTGGACTTAGACACTCGCAGAATTTCAGCTCTCTATCTAGGTCATGTGGAAGTTGGTTAAAAAGGACCTCAAAGTGGTCGAAAATACAGGCAAAGATGGGTAAAGTCAAGTTAAATAAAAGTTTTTAAAAAAGGGCCTTGTTGCCCACGATCGCACTGACCGCGCGTCAATGAAGAGATAAAACACCATTGCTGCTGTCCAATGCTTAGAGTGAACCCGCGTGCGGCCTCACACTACTTTTCGTTTGAAATTGATATCGCGCTCAGTTCCTTTGAAAAACGATCCTCCCGATCGATGAGCGGGAACCGGCATGTGCGCCAGCGTTGCTTATGATATGGATGCTGATCCGAATTTGATTTGTACATCATGCGAACTGAACAACTGCATGCGGGAATTGAAAACCAGACAGACGTACTATACGAAATCGAAGAAGCTCAACCATCCAGCACTTGCCGTACCACTAAAGTGCCTCAATTCATAATAAATTTATGTAATTGTTAAGTGATCTATAGGGTGCGCATCGTCCGGCTCACACGATTGCGTGCAAAAATCGATCAGGCTAAGCGCGATTTTAGCCAACAAGATAATTTGTTCCGGTGTAAATGGGAATCCCTCTGGTAGTAATGGCGGGATGCATTTTTGTTCTCTTTCCAATTCTGATTCATAAATTTAAAACACTCAGAACTTATCTCATTTGCCTAATGGCATATTAAAATAAATTTGAATGTATTTCCATGAGATCAGACAAAGTGCACGATTTCGAATGAGAAATCTGGTACGCTGCCTAACTTTCGAGCTATCTCGCGGTATTTCCTGAATTTATTTTTTTTTTTTCATCCCTGAATGTCGAAGATTATTGGACAAAATTTACGATCTGCCTGCAGCCGAAACGTCAATAATTGATTGATAAAAAATAAGAACAAGAAGTATAAAAAAAAACAATCGGTCGCTTCGTTCACACACCATATTGTAACCGATCGGACCGATCATGCGGCGCAAGATTTGTGTCTTCTTGTCAAGTGACAAAATGTTATTGTTTCCATTTCTTTTAGTCTATAATGGCCAAACGGTGGTGTCCTGAAGTTCTCGGACGTACGAGGATGCACACAAAGGATTTCGCAAAACAAAGGACTTTATACTTTCGGTCCGTATACCGTTCAATCAATTTGAGCATGGTTCAGCGATTTTGACACCTCCTTTTCTAATGCATTCCTTTGGTGTGTGCGCACACAGGATCTTTATGTGTTGTGCTTGTGAAGTCATGCGATATTTTGTCATCGTGTTGTCAAGCACTCACACACACTACACACACAAAATGTGTCCCGCGACGATGAGGTTAATCGATTTTCTTTGGCATCTCTCATGAAATAGTCTCGAAGTGAAATGAAATCGCTCATGACTCATTAAGTTTCAACAGGATCCAAAATGGAAGCCAACGACAATTCTTTGTGTAATATGGAAAGAAAGTGCACTGTACCTACCTACATGGATGATCAGTTGAATTATGAAAAAATAAAAAAAAGTTTTATTACCGGTTCTAATCAGCGCTGTCTTTGGTGCCTTTGGTTAGTATAGTATACCTAGACTCTACTTTAAAAGCCGAGCTCATTCATTCAAGTTGTGGTTCCTACCGTGCGGTCAAATTTGTGCATTTCTATGTTCCGCCTAAAAGGTTTCCTAAATTATTCACATGTGTCACATGATTATCACTTTTCACTACTGCGTACTGGCAGATCGTAAATTCCAAATTATTTTTGCTGTGTATGACACGAAACAAGTTCTCCTGATGACATCATTATCATCTCTTTTGTCAAGAAGACGACAGACATTAGAACAATCGGAAATTTTTACTATTTTCAAACTCAGTGCACCTAACTTACTAACTGCTAGCCATAAACAAAGCCCACTTATCTGCACTCTACTTCGATATTTCATTTTTAAGTTCCTTAATATTATTGTTTGCCTGCAGCTGCATATATTAACTACTGAGCCTTAGAAAATCGCAAAACAATCACAAATCACATACAGTAGCAATTGCCGCGGTTGATTGTACATTCAATTGAATCCGGCGCTAAGCCTGAAGCGCATTGACGTTAATCACGTTTTCAGTTGCGCGCGTCCGCACTCACCTTCAGCCCTCCTAACAAAGGGCGGTAATTAACGACGGGAATTCTCCTTTTTAATTGAAGCTTGGTAAGTTATTGCATCGGAGAAGCTAGGAAACAGCCAATCGAATAGATAGGCGTGGTGAGTCTGCTGCAGTAGTTAGCAAAGTTCCCCAAAGGGACATTGCATTTCCATAAATACCCTATTTCTCTTTCATTGCGAACAAAGTTATTATCTGTTATTTATTAATTTTAAAATGTTTAAGTTCGTCCAGGATACTGTCTGCAGCTTAAAATTACCAAAATTTGATACATTACAATAAATTGTGCCAAAGCGAGATGGTTCGACATGGCTTGCAATCACTTAGGTATTTCTTAGATTTAAGTTTCCCATATCGATTGCGCCTCGTCAACATTCACTTGCGATTGTTAAAAACTGCAATTTAGACTTTCCGCCCAACATTTTTATTTATTTTATATTCATCCGCATTTGAGTGCTACGCGCTCGGCGAAGATTCTGTTAATTGTTGCCATTCGTCGTTATTTTCTCACAGCAGTTCTCCGTGTTGCTGTGGCGTATGGGATATCTGGATTCGCAACGTTGCTGCAACAATGTGTTGATTGGTATCAGTTTTAGTCGCTCAAAAGGTTATTGTGGTTATCTAAGATACTTAAGGCATGTCTCACGTCGATCTCAACGGGATCGATTTAGTTGATGTTGTGTAGATTGATACAGATTCGGAATTAGTTGCGTTGTTAATTCATCTCGCCAACCCGGATTAATTGGTCATTTTCTGTCTCCTTGGAAGACAAAAACCGGGGATGCTAGTGATTAAGTTTATATTATAATTACAATCTACGCACACGTAAAGGGGCACGCATCCTTATAATACTCGGCTATATGATTGGCACACCGTGGGCACATATGTTTTTAAAATTTGAAGAAAATCGGGCAAATTTTTAAAAAATTTACATGGGCAACAGCACCCTTCGGCTCCCAAATTATAATAGAAAGTGTTGCCTCCGGAAATACACATGTGAGCAAAATTTCATTAAAATCGGGATTTAGGAAGTGGGTTAAAAATTTATCGAAAGATTCCACGACAGACAGACATACAAACAGACGTGCCACGGGCACGCGAACTTAATAAAGAGAATTTAAAAAGAGGAGATGTCTGTGAGCTTGTGTTTTAAATATCTGTAGATCATAGTCTGAAGTTACGAGTAATTCCGGATAGCTTTAGTAATGTGTTTACCAAGTCGATCATACTGGTATCGTTGATTTTATCTACGGAATTCCTTCGCTACCATCTCATCTGGATCAACTGTCTTGGTACGACACTCCACATCGAACTGCCAATTTTAGAAGATCGTTCTGCAGATGGCAAATACAAGATCTGCTTTCGTAAAGCTCTCTATTTGATGTTTAGCAGTAGCGTAAGCCTTTTCTCCGCCCCATACGAATGAATATATATAAAGGGTGTTTTTTTGGGAGGTTTGTTTTTCCGATAGATGTCGTTTTATTTTATGACAGTTGTTTTGACAGCTCAAAGTGGCATTTCTACTCAGTATTGTTCGGCAAATCATTATGAAAAAAAAAAAAAAAAAAAAATGACATTTGTGAAAAATAGTCGTGGTAGCCATATGCCAGAAATTGTGTTTAAATGTTAAATGCCAAAAAATTATCTACCAAATAAAAAAAAATTTTGGTCATTTCATAATTTTATATGTGTTTTATTCAAAAAAAAAATCGGCAACCGTTAGATATAACGTGTTTTTTTAAGAGGTTGCCGATTTTTTTTTTGAATAAAACACATATAAAATTATGAAATGACCAAAATTTTTTTTTATTTGGTAGATAATTTTTTGGCATTTAACATTTAAACACAATTTCTGGCATATGGCTACCACGACTATTTTTCACAAATGTCATTTTTTTTTTTTTTTTTCATAATGATTTGCCAAACAATACTGAGTAGAAATGCCACTTTGAGCTGTCAAAACAACTGTCATAAAATAAAACGACATCTATCGGAAAAACAAACCTCCCAAAAAAACACCCGTTATATATATAGCGAAAAATTGTGTCATTGGAATAACATAATCGAAATGTACTCATAAATTGCAAAACCTGAACTCCCTATTAAGCGTTATATTATATATTCTCTATATACCAATTGGTTATGTCACTTACGAACAAAGTTGATCTAAGACCGTGATTAAATATCACTAGCATACCAATTAAGAGGTTCACAACTTCTAACAGAAAATGGATAATTTCACTGTCAATATATAAAAATTTAAAGCATTTAATGAAAATAAGATATGCAAAAAAAATATGGAAAAAAATCAGAGAAGTCCCTGACCAAATTATCTGACCCCTTCCAAAACATCATCATCATATTTGCCTCTACAACCGGTGTCCGGTCCTGGCCTCCCGCAAAAAATCTCTCCACCGGTCCCGACTCTGGGCGTCCTGTTCTACGCGCGTGTTCTATAAATCCTACCGCAAATGACTTTCCGAGCTAGATCCTATTGGCTCATGCGAGCTAGGTTTCCTGTCCACCGGAGCCTACCGAGCTAAATTCTCTTCACGATGTCGACATCGCGGATACGCTCGTAGAACTCATAATTATAGAGTCTCCGGAACCGTCCTTCCTCACATACGGGGCCAACAATTCTCCGTAAGACTGCTGCTAAGAGGTCAGAATGCTTTTTGCTAAGCTCCCAAGTCTCGGATCCATATGTAAGGTATGACCATTATCTTATACACCAGCAGCTTGGATGTTATGGTTAAATTCCTGGATTTAAAGAATCTAGACAGACTAAAGTAGGCTTTCTTGGCTTTGAAAAACCGTGGGCGTATTTCTGGTTTCATGCTGTTATCGCCTAATACAGTTGACCCGATAACGTTAAATGATTGCACTACATAATACCCAGTATTATATATATTAATACCCAGGTGGCTTTGTGGATATTTTTAAGCGCAAACCTTGTACTTGCAACGATCAACTTATTGCTTGCTGCCATCTCTATGACTCGTTGTCCTTTGTCATTAGAGTTTTCGTGTAAGCTATGGGTGCCAATGTACTGCCGGAATACTGGATCCCTACCTATTTTAGCATTCATATCCCCCAGAATGATTTTTACATCATACCGAGGGCAGGCATTGAGTTCCCGTTCGACTGATTCAAAGAATTCTTCTTTTTCATCATCTGGAGGGTGCGTTAAAGTGTATGATACATACATAGGAGAATAAATTCAGGTATTTTTAAGATTAGAGAGTTCATTTAACTGAGAAAAAGCAGACAAATGTTTGTCATTTTGTCAATTGTCAGACGTTACGTTACGTTAACCAACCTAAGAAATCTCCTGTAAACAACAACAAAAATACAGAATGCTATCCTTTATCCAATAGTATATGAATAAAATTGTTAAGTAGTTTTGCCCACTGTCCCCACGTCATTATCGTCCTACCGGTAAAAGTCTGTCTCTTTAGCAAAAGTCTCTGACTCTGGCAATTATACACCAACGATTTACCGATCAACAATATACAATTACAATACGGGCTCGTGCGATTTCCATCTCTCGATCACATGTCCGCCAGCATAATCAGTTGATGATCTTTCGTCATTAGAGTTGGCGAGTATGTTGTGGGTATCCTTTACTTACGTAGGAATATCTTTGTGTGGACATAAAATCTCAATTGACTTGCGTATCTTGACTCGACTGCAATTTCATACCGAAATGCGGGCACTTGACATTTGCGTATGATCGTTGATCGTCGCGGCGACGATCCTACGCGAGGCTAAAGCGTGTTCCCAAGGCTCGATCCAACATGTGTGTTAAATATTTTAAACAAAGTGCACTGTGGCTCCTCCTGCTCTGTAGGAGTTGCCTAATTGAGGTCTTAGTCGCAATTACGCATTTTCTTCTTCTCGGACAGAATTGTTGCGGGTCCATGTCTAGAGGTTCTAAGACGACGTAGGTTGTACTTCATCCACAATTGAATGGTTAGCGTTCTGCACTTGTAATTATTAAGTTCATCGCGCCACAGAGATCTTCATGAATTTGAAGTACTTTTGGACTACTACTTGGCGACACTCAACGTAGTGCATTAAATGGTCGGGCCGGCCGGTCGACGTATGTACTTAGAGTCGGGCATACTTTGAAGCTAATTCATTTCTCAGTCTCGCCAGGCGCAGAAGACAACGATGATGATGACGACGAAGATGACAATCGACGACATTGGCAATTATGATGAGTGGAGTATGCGCCCGCTTATCCTCCAGGCGCATGCCTGGCCAAATACTTTACCATCCCTCGAGAGTATCTGCCAGTGGAAGGGTATTACATCTCATCTTCTTTGTTGCCGCAAACGTTCCGTCTATGTTATTTTGTCCTGTGCGGCGGCGGACTTCTGGGCATTTATCTCTTTCAAGTGGGCACAAATATGTAATTTTTTCATGTTGTTGTATTTTAACACGCGTTACTGTGTGTCGGCAATTTTTGTAAACATTCCTTTAGCGCTGAGGCATTTGGTATTGGATTGCGTTTAATTGAATAAAGGCTCGGACTAACTGCTCTATTACGCGCAATGTCGCCGTTAAGTATTTCCATGTCATTTTTATACGGACAGAAACAGGGCAGGGTTAATGCACCTCATCGCTCTGCTTTTTAGGTTGTTAAACGTAATACCTTTTAGATTTTAGAATGATCTCATACAGAAAATGTTTGTTTCGTATTGAAATAAATCTAGTATTTCATTGAACATAAGATAAGAACTGCAATCCAAACGCAACAAGTTAATGGTAATTCTAGTTCTTTCTTTCTATGCTCTGTCTTCTTTTTCATAGAGTTATTCATCATCATTATCATATTTGGCTCTACAACCAGGGTCCGGTTCTGGTCTCCCGCATAGAGTTATTAAAAGAACATATTGTAAAAGTTTAGTTGGCTCGACAAAACGGTTTTTTATAAAAAAAAAACTGTTGTGAACAGAATTTTTTTATGAACAATCTTCAGGTAACAACCTTAACAACGAATTTGCCAGGAATGTTTCATATTTTTTAAAATGAACAAACACTCGATCCCCAAACTCAATAGCTCTCAAAATTGAAAATTTTGTAGTCAAACACGTGCATCACTCCATCATCGTTGAACTTGAAGATTGTGTAAGTAAGGTGGGACAACCTACACAATTAACAACAAAGGTAACAAGGAAGCAATCTTAAGAACTTGCTACTACGCATTAACATGCACAGGACCTTTATATATTGCTTTGAATATCACAAAGCTGACGGTTACTATACCTTAAGTTGAACAAAAGAAAAAAATCTGAAGAAGCGAAACATAAAAGTTCTGCGGGTGACGGACGACGACGTTGATGCTTGGGCTCGATTCAATCAAAAGTCACAAAATACTGCCTAAGAGGGTCCTTCATAATGTCGGTCGTGGTTCCTTGGCAAAAAATATACAATTTTCGTACACTATTGCTTTGTCGAGTTAGTAAGGTTCTGGGTCGTGTAGTGCGTTTCGCGCTTAAGCGAATTTTGATGTGGATTTGTGCGGTGCCAGGAGTTATATTGTGTGCTGTGCTGCGACCGAATATCAAGTGCGTAGTGCTGAAACGTCTTTGGACAATAGCAAATTTTAAATACATATATCATTAATAAACACACACATACACCGACGTTATATACAAGCAAATGATTTTTGAATAGGAATTGCGGAGGACAAGTACTTTACGATTTTGTAAAACGCACCGTGGGTAACCAAACTAACGAATAAGAACACAACACTAACCTTTGGAGAAAAAAAAACTTCAATAATGGTAACAATTTTGAACGAAACTTAATGGATACCTCTCCTCTGGTTCTTTGAAAATTTTCAATTTTTATAGGAACGAAGTATTACTGCATTTATTATTAGTGTTAATAAAGAAAATGCAAGGAATAAGTACATTTCCAAGGAGTTTATTTATTAAGTCTTTTTTTTATATCTTTCGGTACCCATTTCCGTTTTTTATTTCAAAAACAGTAACACATTACATCTGAGATTTGCTTAAAAACCTCTAGCTACTTCTGGTCTGATTTCCAGCTGAGAGAGAGAACAAGTTCCTTTAGCTTCATTTCAGCATTTTTATTTGAAAAGTAATTGCACCACCGACCACGACCACAACTCTTTTGCACAAATTATATCCTTTCTCAAATGGACACAGCATTGTCATGTAAAATTGAGGAAAGCCATTGTAAAGGTACTGGTGAGAATTCTCAACAAACCTACAGTGCATATAATCGATGACGGAGTTAATTTTTTATTTGCATGAAGAATTAGTTTATAATATACCTGTATAACAGTTCGTTAAGACCTTAATACCAAAAAGCAATTCACACTTCTCTTTCAAATATCACTCCAAAAAATATGGTAAATTTAAGAGGATGGGATGGGTGATCCCAGATCTCATTTATTTTTCATTTAGGGAGCTTTTTTGTTCGAGTTTCTTCCTATACCTTATCTTATTCTTAACTGTGAAGCCTGGTGTAGAATACTGATGGCTTAAAGATGAAAGTGGGACCCAACACCAGTATCTCTGTGAAAATATCATCGTGATTGAAATATATGGCATTGAGTTCTACACCAATATTTACCTTGGAAGTAGTATTAAAGGTGTATAATCGTAACAATGTCGGGGAATCAGGTGGCTCTGAAGCACTGAGTTCCATTTCAACTTAGTTTTGAAAAGGTGGACCGCTCAATTCAAGTTGTATTAGACTGCTTAAAATCTAAAATACATCACATAAATGCTGGTTATTCTCAGGGCTCTGATTTGTCCCCGACACTCTTTCTCACTCTCAGAAAATTTTAGCCCTCTAGGTCATGTAGAAGGTAGTTAAAAAGGACCTCAAAGAAGTCGGAAAAGGAGTATATTCTCTGTGTGTGTATAGCTTTTGTCTGGTTATGATGTATGGTCTTTCACAGATAGATTCTGACTCTTGTGGAGTTATTGAATTTTAACGCTCTAACACTTGAGACATTGGTAGCTTGCGTACCCTAGTATAGTACACAGATAGACATTTTAAAAGCCCCAGTGTCGGCATTTGAGATGGGTTGTAATAAAAATTACCACGTATTCGGCAATCATTTATTGCAAATTCCCTTAATTTCCACTGACACTAAACTGATCTCTTACCTCTCCGTGAGGCGTCCAGCTGCATCTTAACCTATATATGGTAAGGGAGCAGGGATCTATCACGGAAAATAAAAAGGACCACGGGTACTTAGAGTATGCTCAGTATTGGCAAGGTCTTTGTACTTAGCGTAGTACTTAGAATGTCCAAAATGGGCAATGTCTTCATATTTAGTATGGGGTTCATAGTGCTATGGGGTTCGAGGTTCCGGACGATGTGCTGCCAGGATTAGCTTTGCTTCGCCCAGCACTCATACTGAACAAGCTGAGGCATTTGATGTCAGATCTCACCAAGGTCGCGTTGGTACTACGGGAATATGTTTCCGCCTACAGATGAGGTTGATCTCCTTGGAGGTTAGCTGTGCCTGGGCCAACTTTTGGTTGAGGATCCAGTTTCGTTCTGGGCTTGACATACGTAGTGGCTGATGGTTAACTACGCAAATGCGGGTACAGCGCTAACATTGGTAACATCAGCCGCCCCTGGTTTTATCAAATTGTTTGGTGCATCAGAGGCGTAACTGATGTTACTGGTGCGATGATGTGCTCTCTTTAGAATTGCATATCACAACCGGTTGTCGTGAACCATAGATCGGCAATGATTTAAGATATGTCCTGATATAACCAATGAGTTATTACTGGCACATGATGGACGTTTAAGATGGACGTTGATTGTCGTATAACTTATCCGCGTCCGAAGAGGACCGTGGAATATGCGGTGTTTCCGTTAATCCTAAGACATTTCGTGATCTCTTAACTGAACTATGAGCATGATGATTCTTTTATTACTTAAGCTTTTTTAAAGCCTTGAGTTTAGTACAACATGCATATTTTTAAATGAGTCACACGATTAAAATAGCTTTTTGCCAACATAGCGATTTCTTTTCCACAAATTTAAATTATTAAACCAGATTTAATTGTAATTTAAATAGTTTTGGCAAGTTTTTTGTAAATAAAGTAAAAGAAAAAAATAAATCAGTCATAAGCTTTTTAAAAAAAATCTTGAGAAAATATTGTGCATTTTTGTGACCATTTTTTTGTGTTAATGAAAATTGTAGTGAGTTATCATAAGATAGTTATAAATACATTTGTATTTTGCACCAATTGTTAAACCAAATTAAAATCGGAAATACCAGTAAGAAATACAAATGACTTTTCACGAGGCACTCTGCGACGCACAGTCCCGTGCTTAACGTTCCAACAATATACAACTCGAGCGATAGTCTTAAGTCCAATGGTACTATCTCATGACCATCAGAGGATGTAACCAAAACTAAACAAGACTTGCAATCCATTGAAGCGATGAACACGGTGCATTGGCGAGCAACATTATCATGCAAGCCAGTGCGTATATTCCATTACGTTCATTTGTTTGCTCACTGATATTACGAAACTAAATTGCAACGATCTGCGTAACAACAAAACAGAACAAATGTTACAAGTCGCTTATTCCAACTATATCTTCTACTCTCCCCCACTTGGCAATAAAGAATTGGCATCCGTTTTAACCTGATTATTGTAGTTTAGATATAAAACCAATAAATGCGTTTGTTGCGTGATGCAATGACGTTGGAGGTTGGAGTCTATAGGAAATAATCATCCAGCAGACTACTCGTATAGTAAGACCGCGGTTGATATCAGCAATCGTAGTGAGCCTCAAGAGCTCAGAAAGATTGAAGCATCCGCTTCTTTCTAAGCTTGCGTGCGTTCATTGTACAAATATAAAAAAGACAAAAGAACATCCGTATGTCATTAATTGTGGTGGCAACGAGGACTTTTCGCGTTCACTTGACTTTTGCTAAGTGGGTGATGCAGTTCTTAGGTGAAGTCCATTTCCGCAGTGGAATGGAATCGCGCTATTATAATATTACCAAATACATTGAGTAATTTTTTATTTATTATCTCAAATGTTTAGACTTGTATTTTTTGTGTTAGTCTATCTAAGCGACAAAAAATGTTACCGAGCGGTTTCGCAATTTTCTGCATATCAACGAAATGCACATAATCCCCTTAAAGAGCTTAATTTTTTTTTTAATGTTACAATCTCAGAAATTGCAATTTATCGCTTAAAACTTTCCCTTGAACCTGTCAATTCTCTGAGGCAATGAATTTCTTCCGGAACTCATAAACCAAATTCAAAATACAATTTAGTCCAAAGAAAATTTCAAAAAAAACCAAACAACAACAGATACTCTGCAATAAGCAACCGGAAATCACAAAAATAAATTCCCTTTCCGTTTTGATGTGATCTGATTTTGAGTTAAGCGACCATTTTTCGTTCATTGTTTTTTTTTTGCATCTCCCTCCTTGAACATGCATCTCAAGATCAAAGATTCAATAAAATTTACACTTGTACAGCATACACATTACATTCATGCATTACAAGCGGCACAACCCGCAATTGAAGTCCGAAGGTCCATTCACTTCCCGTTAACATTAATCTTGTGGTAATGTTGGAGAAGAACAAGAAGAAGAAGAAAGAGTTGAAGGTGAACATACGATACACTGTCTCAACGAAGAATAAGAACAACAAAAATCCTACACATAGATGGTTCGAAAAATGATAAACTGCTATCCAAACAACATAGCCCTCAGGACAATTATGATATTTTATTGGAAAGTATTGACCCCACAGTGTTATTAGTGCTGTTGGTTATGATACTCTTACGCTGTCGCTGTTGAAGTAATGAATAGCATATAGGCGGCTGAGGAGGCAATTTTTTTAGCATAAAATGTGCAAGGCATTTAAAGAGCAACAACATTTATGAGCGATCTCCTAGATCATACGTATGTTAAAATAAAAGATTGCCGATTGTTGTAAATATGCTAAAGAAACAGCTTTTGCAGAAATATTTGTTGGTCACACGCTAGGAAAAAAAATAGTGACTATTTAGATTAAAGTTTCTCGCTTTAGTCCTTTGTTTTAGTTGCTTAACAATTTTATTGCGCAATTTTTTATAGCTGTCGCAGCTATATAGCTGTGTGGCATGCGGCACCGTCTTCTTGAAACGGCACATATATATTTATCTAAAAAATAGTCAGTGAATATTTTCCGCCAACTTCAACACTTAACAGTCAATTTTGTGGGTATATTTACATTTAGTAAATGGCTTTTTTTTAAAGACCAACCCTATCCTAATTGGCTGATACTGCGACCTAAAAGATTTATTGTATCTTAGGTAGTAACTAATCTAAGAGACTTACTACCTCCATAATAAAGGATAGTATGTCCTTAGTGGCTTTGTGAAAAATACGTCTCCTTAACTAGATAAACGCTGGACAATCACAGAGAATGTGCCCGGATGTTTCATCTTCCTCCGATAAATTCCGTGTTTGAGCCAAGATTAATTTTGCTAAGTTGACATCGCAGGCCACAATGACCTGTGAAGCTCACCAGCTTTCTAATGCTATCATTGTCTAGATCAAATATTTCCTTATAAGAAAAGTGCCTGATTAACCGTTTGGATTGTTTAAGCCCTGGGATATTATCCCGAAGGGCCAGATAAAAGCCACCTTCCTACTTATTAATCATTGCTGTGGTGGTAGCCTAGTTAACAACACAGTAAGTTTCCGGTCCTAAGAATGCAGATTCTGAACCAACCTTGGCTAGGTCATCTGCATGTTCGTTGCCTGCAATTCTCTGGTGAACAGGACTCAATCGAGTTTCACCCTGTTAAGCCTTGCCAGCAGTTGCAGTGCAGCACCATTTAATTGATTTGTAATCCAGTATGTTTGACGATAGCTCTTTCAGTACTGCTTGACTATCTGAAGAGATATAAATCGTAGCGCCTCTAATAACCTTACAGTGGGACTCATACCCATTGGTATCGAGACTTTGATGTTGGGTCCGAATTCCCCAGCTCCCACTCCATATTCCACCCCTTGTGTACCAGACCAAACCTTTATCATCGTTGACTATGGTGTCAGGGATAGTGCAAAACATGTCTCTTTCGGGAATTGAGTAAAGAATTTTCAGGTGTCCCACGTAGTTACCTAGTTTGTACCCATATTCTAATTGCAGCTTAATATCCCATCTAGCGGTCGTCTTTCTAATGAAGATTGTCAGGGGTTAAAGGCCTACAACAGCTTCAAATGCAGATCTATGTAGCCTGATCGACTAGAAGGTTGTCTATGAGGAGTGACCATATAAGGGGAGGGAGGACACCTCTTTGCAGAGAGCCTTTAGCTGCAGTCACCGACACAGACACTCTCCCATGAGGAGGAAGTGATTACTCGACTTTCAAGCATGGCCCTTATCCATTGGTTTATCGAGCCCTCGATACCTCTGCTACTGTTTGCTCTTGTAATTTAGTCGTAGCCAGTGTTATCGAAAGCACCCTCAATGTCAAGGAAAGCACACAGAGTCTTTGTCACTAGTAAATTGCTTTAGGTGGTTTAATTCCTCAAAAAAAAAAACAATTTTGCTTATAAAGAAGCCGTTGAGCCAGGCTTTTTCGCGTGTAGTTCTTCACGAGTAAATGATAAGAGCAACTCTATTGAAAAATTGGGGCTTCACAATTAAAGAGCAGAAGTTAAGCGACTGAACAAAAACTGTAGTTTGTCAATGCCAAGTGCTAAAGTGTTAACCAAGCGAATCAGAGTTCAAAGTCTCCTTTCACTGATCATCTAAGTCACGTGCTGGAGCTGGTATGAGTACCTTCTATTAAAGCGATTGAAAATATTGACTCCAGCTTTTATAAAAAAATATGATTTTATAATCACACATTCCACATACAAATGTGAAGGGAATTCAACTCCATAACTAGTACTCATTAGCAAGTAAAGGAGGTTATTTGAAGACTATCAAACACAAACTTTTACAGTTGGATCGAACGTTCAAGAAATAAAAATTGGTACAACAAATACGGCATCAGTCATAGTACTGAATATATGTCCTTCTGAGAAATATCCCTGTGTTGGAATCCAGTTGAAAGACCAGACATTTGTCTCTTACTAGTATCTAGAAAAACAAATGGGTATTTAGTGAAAAGAAATAGAGAACTAACACAACCTGTAAAGCAATGCCAATACCTATCTTTGTATATCGTAACTCAAAATCACTCTTATCTTTAAAAATGTCATCAGTTGAACATAAAAATTTTAACAAATTTATTGCGGCATCATTTGACCGACCATCAGCAACATACTTTTGTGCTAACCTTGGCTATCAATTTGTTGATTAAAATGTTGATTAAAATTATAACAGAATTACCCAAAATATTGATATATGTGTAAGCATGTATGTCGGGAATATTCCGGTCACTTTGGAACCTAATTTAGAGCACCTTCCAAGTGCAACAAATACAAAGCCAAAGTGAATTGCAGTTTATCATCGAATCCATCTCATCGTATCAACGATCGTTTCGGCCAGCCAACGTTTTAGCAGCTGCAACTGAGGCGCGCGCTTCTCTCTCATCGTCGGCACAGACACATCCTAAGGATATTTTCGGGGATTTGGTTTTTCATGTTGTTTTTGTTGTTCCTGTTTTTTTTTAGTATATTTTCTCGACTTTGATTGTAATTGTATTTATCCACATACAATACAAATACATAGATATATGAGATGACCAAAAAGGCCCGGTGTTCATTTTTCCAACAGAAACACTTGCACACTATTGCTACCACTTCAAGGTGTAGGTTTCAATATGGCATGCACGTTTACACAAAGGTGTATATCAACTGCTGACTGGGGGAAGAATAATTAACCAGAAATACGCGTGCCACAAAAATAGGTGCAGATGGAGTGGCCAAACACGAGAGCTTTATTCGATAAAAACGATCGCATCTTCGGTAGTTAAAAGGCATTTCTGATTAAACGCTTTATGGGGCATTTATATGCTTACTAATAATTACATATTTTAGGAATATTGAATTAGAAACGAAAACAACAACTTGAGATCTGACTGAAAAAAGGAGGCGAATGTGGTTTGCTCAGTATTGTGATTGCTGGAAGAATACTTATAACCCATGCATTTAGTAATTAAAATAATTAGCTTAAGAAAATAAAAATCATCAATAAATAAATACTTAGGATGTGCACATGCAGCACGAATGTGACCTGTTGGTATTTTGGTTCATTCTCTACTAAGAGCTGTCTTCAATGGGTCCACACTTTCATGTCTTTTTGTTGACATCTTGGACTTATTATTTTATATGACGTCCTGATCGAAAAATTCTAGCGGTAAACGACCATTTGGAGTTTTGCAGCAGCCTAAACCATCGCAAAAGCCGGCGCTTGTTTGTGAAGAGCAACTCGCCTGTCTAATTGGTAGTTGGACTTATCCTCTAACATGCACGATCATTCTGTTTGTGTACCTATTTAATCGTAAACAAATTTCATCAGAAAAAACCAAGTTGACGAAGTCTATACGTTCGTGCAGACGTTTTAGCACTTTGCATCTTTCAAGTCGAACTGCCTTTTGAGCCGTTGTTAAATCTTATACTTTTGGTATCTTGTAGGGCTTCAATTGAAGTCCATTTTTCAGTATCCACCGGATGCTTCCATGGGACATGTGCTGATTTTTTGCTAGTTTATTCGAACTTTGCTTAATTCGTGCCTTAACTTTACGAACCATTTCTGGCGATGTTGCCATCGCGTGCGGTTCCTGGCAATGAGCTTCAGCTCTTTCCAACTCTTCCCCAACTGCCGTGCCTCCTCTTCAACTGTTCTGCGCCATGTATTTCCCTGCGCGAAGTATATCGCTAATAACCAACAAAAAAGTATCAGCGATAGAATGCAACCCACTTCTGAATTCTGTATGTTAAGAAATCTGTTTTTCTATTTTTTTTATTTTTGATATTGAATGGAAGTTTTGAGTTTATAAATTCGCTGTGTAAAGCTTTTAAAATTTAAAACGACCAGATATGTAAAACTAAATGTATTTAGTCTCGATCATAGAAATCGGCTTTGTTGGAACGATATGTACAAATAGTTAGTTAGAAGTTTCTTATTCACTTCAATTCAACAAGAAATGAGATCCACTTCACTATAAAGGAATACGTCTCCTTAACATCAACTATAAGATCAGGTCTTCCTTACTATGTAAACGCCAGAAGCCACTCATCAACAACCTGATTGATCCCAATCAATTGAGGTTTAGGCAAAGAAAGTCCCAAGTCGACCACATATTCACACTGCAGCAGACTATGGAAGACACCACATTTTTTCGACTTTGAAGCAACATGTCAACATACAACGCCATGTCCAGTTTTGGTTTCCCTGCCAAACGCGTTCGTATATTCAGGATGACGATGGATCATTATCACCTTTCCGTCAAGGTCGGGAACAACCTAGTAGAGTCTAACGATGTTATGAAAGGAAAGGTGACGCCTTATCATGTGATTGCTTTATTATCTCATTGGAGATAATTGTTCTAAGCCACGATAGAGGCGCATTATTATTCAAGTCTTTTCAACTGTTGGCGATTTTTGAGCGAGCTTTCTTATTTACCAGCATTGATGCAGCAGTTAACAAGACAAGACAAGATATTTGCTACAAGCAAGATGTTACAAAAAAACATTGCCAAAATGATTAAAACTTCACTTCTATACCAAAATTTACTAAATTAACGGGGGGGAAAATCTAAAAGGAAAATTGGAGACAAAACAGGAACAAGAAAATGAACACTGCAAAATCACACAAACACACACTAGCTCAGCAGTTTGGTTTCGTTCGAAAAGGTTAGCAGGAAAAGTTGTTTAAATAATAACGTCATTTCTGACTAATTCACTTAATTCGAACAGTATAGTAATGAGAAAAATTCTGATTACTAACTTACTAACATGCATACTGGTAAGTCGGTTGAGTTTTGGCTGGTCAACGGAAAATATTTTGTTAAAGAAAACCGATACAAGTGATTTGCTGACACGACTGCTTAGATCAATTTTTCTCCCAAGTAATTCCGATTGACTAAACTTCACGTAAAGTCTTTCTCTCATCAAATCAATCACTATAGTCATTATATCTTCGACAAACGATTAATCACCCCGTTTACCTTGCGGAAATGATTCATAAATCAGTGGTCCACCCATAAGTGCCTGAAAGTAATCATCATGTACCAAAATAATATCCTATAAATGATGACATCATATCCTTCTTAAAACAAAAGCAATCGCGGCAAATGCCGCTGACGACTTCAGGTGTCCAGTAGCAATCGGTAGCTGCAGTGTGGTCCACAGCGGACACTCATTAGGCTTCATAGATAGCGAACGGTCGGATCTTTTTTTTAATTATCATGAGTGTGGTCCAAGCTTACAATTTTTTTAACTTCCTCTTTTATAACGCGGCAGTAACACATCTTATGCCATCAAATGTGAGAGTAAGTGAGTTTCTGACTCTCTAATCAACTACTAGCAATTCTTCAAATAGTCAATTATTACGCAATAGCTCGTTTTTTAGAAGGCCAATTATTTGAACAACCGACCCAAGTGCCTGAAATGCACTTGTCGGTGCGTGTGCGTAGATTGATGCGTCTGCTTCTTATCTCACCGGTTAACCAGAGATCACATGATGCGTTTATTTCCACTTTCTCCATAAGCGGCACGATTTTTAATGGCATACTTTAGAAGTTTTACCCTTCGATTCTTCAAGGAAAGGAGAAGATACCTTTTTATTAGTAAATCCAATAAAAAGGATCTCCCGCGGAGATTGTTCCATCTTACATCATCGGTGCGCCTGCGTAAAATATTTATGGTTGAGTCATGTTTTTAATTAACGCAAATGTGTGTTTTGCTCTGTTAGCATTGCTGGATACGCGTAGAGCAAGGGTTTGCGTCAATGGGCACTAATTTCGTACACGAATTTTCGTGTAACATGAATCGTTAGCTGCAGAGAAACAAATTGGAACGGATTGGTGTCTTACTTCAGTCGTTTTAAGACATTAACCATTACATTCTTAAATACTTTAAAAGGAATCCAATCTTCGATTGATATCAGCACGCCCCTAAAGAGATGTCCTGCCTATATCCTTTAGCTCGTTAAAGCAGCAGCCTCACTTTCATTTATGGAAGTTGTCACATAAATTTTGTGCCCAAATGAGGAGTTGACATCACTTCTGTTTGCTGCCGAGGGAGCTGCTATCTCACTGCAGGAGACGAATTATTTTATAGCAACGGATTCGTCGATCATAATTTTTTGATAAAAATGAAAAACGAAAAAACCCAAATTTCATCATCGTGTGTATGTGTACAAACTTATGTAAACTAGGCGTGGTTCTCCTCCGAATGGGTTTATCTTCATCATGTCGTTTTCTTATGGCATTCCACATTTTGTACAGAAGAAATATCGTTTATATCCTTGACGAAAATAAAAGATCTAAAATGTTTTTAAAAAAAATTATGGCATGGCACAGCGGGTGCTAACACAAAATCCTTTGATATAATTTATCGATTTCTTGTATAATTATTTGATGTTGATGTTGTCAGAAACAAACATTTTTATATAAGTGATGTGTGAGCAGATTGAGATGTTTACATTCGTTTTAATTATGTTATGTATTGGGAGATATAGTTTGTGTTTTTTTTTTTCATTAAAAATTTAATAGTTTTTCGTATTATATTGCTTGCCAAAAAAAACATGTTTTATAGTTTTTTATAGTTGACAGCACAATTATAAAATGTGTGTGCGATAGTGCGCGAAAGAACAGAACTGGAGCCTATAGTTAGAGACAAAACCATTATCGTCGAAACAAAATGAGGATGTCAGGTTATTACGAGGTTATTATATCCGCCCTTTTGTGGAGAATACTGCTAGATGAACTCCTTTACCTACTTACTAAAGCGGGAAACTGGGCACAGGGTTACCTGGAAGATATAGTCATCGTAGCAAGTAAGAAATTCGAGGATATGCTATGTGATCCAAAACGGTTTAAAGATATTATGTAGGTGGTGCCAAGATGTGAAACTTAGGGAAAAATCGGGTAAAAGCATTTACAAAAAGAAGCTGTGGCGCATGTACCCCATCAGATTTTATTGAGAAGATTTTTTTGCTACCAGAAAAAAACAAGTATTATTACCTATTTTGTTTTGTTTGATGTTTTTGTTGGGGACTTGTCTCCTTCCTTCAGAGTTTTTATGCCCTTTATGACCCCTTTGATTTTGCTTTGAGAGCCTTTGGACGTAGAGGAACCTTCTTCCTCTGCTTGTCCAGGCTTCTTACTAAGAAAATCTACATCGTCTGTTGTTTTTGAAGTTCTGGGCTGCTTCCACCCTTAAATTATTTTTCAAAATTTCGTTCATTTAGGATCCCACGAGTAACGCGATGAGGGTAGCTGCACCACGCCAGAGCTTCGGATTAGCGCAGTAAGGCATTTAACTAAGTGAGGACCCGCCTGTACGCTACAAGTTCGCATAATAGGAACTAGTTTCCCATTAACCATTCATCCTTCGTCATATGCTGTTCCATCTAGGATTGGGGATTTTATTCATTCATTCATTAAATTTACATTTACAATCACTCTTACTTTTTCATTCTGTTGACTGGTCCCATAGCTGAGACTTGACCTTACTAAAGAAAATATCAGCTACCTTGTGTGGGGTTACAGTCGAACTTCCTGCAGTCTACACAGTTACGGACGTAACCACCGATTGTGTTGGTGGTTGCGGTTTACGTCTGTAAGACTTGCAGTCATTCTTATCTAAGCTTAGAATTTTACTGAGGATAGGAAAAATCTCGTTGCATCATACCTTTAACCGATCTTGGCGTGTGTGGGCGCCGTAGCTTAGTGGTTAAGTGCACGTATTTCTGAGCGAGGGTTTCGTAGAATCCCAGAAAACTTCAAAGTATTTTTCAAGTCTGACAAACGTCCGAATTCTCACGGAAAGCTTCTCAATTTGCCGTTCGGATACGACATTTAATTGTAGGTCCCTTCCATTTGTGTGCAAAAATATACATGCGCAACACAAATGGTTGCGAGAAAAAAGGCCTTGGACCGCAACGGTCTGTCGCGCCGAATATTATTATTATTTTTAGAAATTGTTTTTCTGGAATTCAAAATTTTTTAATTGGATATACGATGCTGCGTTGATGAAACGATAAAACGACGACAAACATAGTTTGGATTCCCAGTCAAGTTATCTGTAATTGTCACGAATTATTTAGTATATGGACCGAATAAAGCACGTTGATGCTCGATGTTGACAAAGGAAAATTCATTAAGTCCATAAAAAACACAATTGTTGCAAAGACAACAGACATTTTACAAAATACTTAGGCAGAACATTTTATTAACTTGGCAGCGTATTATCATAAATGATTGCGATTTCCTGCTTTTAATGCTTTATTTGCTGTAATTGCAACAAAAATAATTTTATGATGAAACGAACAAGACATAATTTTCCTGAATACTTCTCTTGTTAATCGGCTTTTCTGTTAAAATACAAACAAACATTTTAATGCTTACTTACCACTGATAGTAATACAACAAATAACTGCCTCGTAAAACAAATATTAGGCATCGTTCAATTGCTTTGGAGGCAGTTGGTTGTTAGGAGAGTTTCTCATCTCCTACTTGTTTTATAATTGTATAGATATTAACTACTTTAAGGATTACAACAATTGCACTGAAATAACTAGATAGCTAGGTTCAGAAGCCGAGTCTGAAGTTTTTATGCGAGTGCTCATATTTACTACAAATAAGTGAGGTAGAAATGAATAAAACTCAACTGAATAATTAAGTAATAACAAATTTTGTAATTGCTATTATATAATTTAACAGACATATTAATTTAACTTAATGAACGATGCCGTACGACGTAATTGCCGCTAGCCAATTATTATACAAGAATCGTTAAAGTGCATTTTTACTGCACTACATAAATTCGACATTTAATAATGCCAACATTTAATTTATTTCAGCCAGTAGGTATTTAAATTTACTCTTATTTACTTTGTTAAGGCTGACGATTCCGTTGGAGGAATAATTAAATCCAGAAGCAACGCAACGTCCAATGCAAACAAACGCAATTCCAATACACAATTTTCCCGCGCTCTTTTAGTTTTAGAAAATCTTCGCATCCCATTTCCGAACGCGTGCACACACTAAGGAATTTTATCAATTTATTGCAGCAAATTGAAGTCACTAAAAGTAGATGCCAACGTCCAACATGATGTTGTTCCACTTTGAAAGGAATGGACGGGATCAGTAGTTCGCGACAGAAGTTTGATTGCAAAGAAAATGAAAATCTACGCTTCATGATGACGGTGAAGTTGCTTTACTTAACATTTTTTCCACCGCTCTGCTCCGATGTCTTTAAACATTCGTGAATGTAGATATCGTCCTAATTTCGCCAGAAAGTACATCATGATAAAGAGTTCGATGGACCGCACTACGCCGCCTTGTTGCCATCAAATTTCTTCATTATCATTACTCCAGCCGATGGCAAGCCATGTCCGTGTCAGTGCTACGAGTACGTTCATCCTCTTCCAGACGTTATAATATATGTATGCTGGTGACAATTTGGACCACCCAGATTGAGTGCGAGTCAGCAGTGAGCCCATGCAATGATGGGCAGCCATGAGACAGTGACTGTGACCGCGAAAATGTTGTCCTGCACTTAACTGCACTGCACTGAATCCTCTTGGTTTAGGCTAATTTAATGGCCTTATATTGGTATTGTGGTCGATTGGTCGTCACAGTATATCATCATTGTGGCGTTCTTGTCAAGCTGTTGGAGCCATCATGCGGTGCTCTCTGGCTGCCACGTCATCTGCCCGACGCCGGTTTCTGCACTTAATAATCACACGCTAAAACATATATTGTGTGCAGTGGTTGGAGGTTTAGCCCAGCTCTAGACAGACCTGAGAGCTACCAATAGTTTTAATTTGGTAAGGAATTTGCTCGCAAAGGACTTAATCATTTAAATACATCTGAGACTTTTGTTGTGTGCTGGTGCTTGGAGGTCTAGCCCAGCTCTAGACAGACATGACAGGCATCAATAGTTTCTGTTTGGTTTGGAATTTGCGCATCTAACTTTTGTATACTCGTATATTTGCCAGCGACCATCGCAAACATCGATCTACCCGCAGAATTTCGCAATGGATACTCACTACATTCATAGGTATGGGAAAAACACAGTGCAGGTTTAATTTGTTACTTCATATCATCGCTCATGATAGGTCCGAATACTTCAAATGCACTAACCGCACTAATTAGCTATCGATTAACACCGGACAAGGATGTCATTACACGTTTATTTAGTATAATTATAATTTAGTCAGCAATCACATGCGGTATGTGCTGATAGGAGATTAATGATCGAGAGGTAAGGTACCATTGATGATGGTTTGGCTTGCGATTTTCGGCGCGCAATTATTGAGCAAACAATTTAGGATGAGCATGTGAACGATGGCTGCATCAACGATACATGCGGCGTAATTTGTTTGAAGAAGCTAATTAGTCGAGGAATGGTGATAGACCACCACAAAGCAACAACTTTATGAAAATTGCGGAACGTCCTCTATTACATATATCAACTTGGATGATAGTTTATATAGTGATATATGCACCTTACCGTGGGAAAGACTTTCAATTAACCAATAGTGAAACGTACGAGATTCTTCAATCACGCCTTTGAATTAAATACTTCTTTATTAACAGCACAACATTTAACACTACAGCGACTAATACTCTTATAATGAACATTTTTAAATTTTAAGTTTTAATATTTCAATATAAATTTCCTTTCCTGACTTTTTTCATTTTCAACTAAAAAGTACCTTTACAGAGCTAATGTCTATCGAGTGGGATAGCTGGAAAAGATATGCTCATGGTGAGTACTTTTGAAATCATTTGCTACATT
The DNA here is from genome assembly GCA_947095585.1 of Nephrocerus scutellatus. Lineage (NCBI taxonomy): Eukaryota > Metazoa > Arthropoda > Insecta > Diptera > Pipunculidae > Nephrocerus > Nephrocerus scutellatus. The sequence goes on from OX352763.1 coordinate 10,268,341, forward strand.
GCATTTTACACTTTCTCAAAGGAGAAGACCTGCTCAAAAATTAAATTTGAGCTGCGTCGAAAGTGACCACAGGTCAGACGTTAGTACCAGACAGCAAGCGTTGGGACATAGCTTATCATCCTCAGGATTATTGCAATGTCCACTTACAGCTTAGGATCAAATATAGTAAACACAGATGTGGTAGAAAGTTGACCAAAACTTTTGCGGTAGACCATACTGTACTGTAATGGCGAAAGTTTACTGTAACTTCTTTGCATTCCATTGGGTCATTCGTGGGTCAACCATCATAAGACAAAATCAGTGATATGGTATCACTTGGTGATATGATCATCGGGACTACACGTTTGCGCAAATTTTTAATTCAAGATCGAATTCCAAGATTTGTAATAAGTATAAAAAAACTTTTAATTCAGCATCAAGATGCTCCATATTGGACACTGGGGTATTGTGAGGATGAAAATTACTTTCAACGATATTTTCAGCCAACATTAGAAGTAAATTCAGAATATAAGAATGTACACACTCATGTGCAGGAACAAAGTGCCTTAATTTCTTCGTTATTTGTAATAATTTAAATTAATTCACTGGTCTGATTAGAATTTATGCGTTGGAGTCAGAATGCTCAAAATAATTACACTGCTGGTGGCTCTTAGGTAAAATCAACTGAACATCACACAATCCTATATTAGCGGCTATCCATTGAGTTTAACCGCTTGCCTACATAAAAATAAATATTTTATTTTAATTATCTTCAAGAGCACGCGGACTCCCGTATTTTCAGTTCACTACGGCATTCACTACATTGGATGAATCTCGAATTATTATAATGTTAATGACACTCAGCTTCATAGTTGATTTAAAGTATATTAGTGCTTTGATAGTTAATTACAACATTTTAATATTTAGTGGAATATTCATATGGGAGCATCTCGGCCCTGGCCCGATTACTTCCAAAAATTTTATAAAAAATAAAATGTAAATAAATATAAAATATAAAAAGTCATCAGAGATACAAATGTGTACAAAGTTTAAATAAAATCGGGGTTTAGGAAGTGGACTAAAAATGTATCGCAATATTTGACGACAAACAAACAAACACATGTTGAACACTAAGGTAATGTAGAGAATTTAAAACTATTTTTCCGTTTCACGTACAATATTCTGTATCCATCTGATTTAAAAAAGAAATACTTTTTTTATATATAAAAGGTCGGCAACTACCAACTATAGAGCTTTTGCAGATTATTTCCTTTAATCGCCCGAGCACTTTTGATTAACAATAATAACAATAATAATTCAGGTCATCTGAATGCTTTTAATGATGTGCCACTGAAGAAGAGCACATATGCACAGTGGGTCGCGATCGCCACGGCGCTACGCACGTTGCACGATGTGCTTGGACAAAACCTAATTAAGTCATTCGCATTTTCGCTTGCATCCATTTCTCTGGTGAAATCATAAAATTTATTATAATCGCACGGGTTAAGCTGGACAGTCGGACATATAGAGTGTTTCCGTCTGATGGGAATGGCATGCGCGATATCCTTGCATGTCATCGCGTGTGTCGGTGAATACCAATAAAAGCAACAACAACGAAAACTCAACACAATTAATTTCATCTTTATTAATCTTAAATAAAATTAATCTCTTGTCATTGCGGATGGCTTTATATTTTTTTTCATTAAGTTTCCTTTCTTCTCTTCTGTGTGGAATATAGTTGTACGCTTGTACGCAAATGCATTGTTTTTAAAACGGTAAATGTGCAGAAGTCGTTGGATTAAATAAATTGCCAGCCTAAGGGTTATTATATCTATTAAATGGAGCATAATTATGCTTGAAATAAATCCCAAAAAAATGCAGCAAAGGCAAACCGCCTTTATGCTTGGTTTTTTGAGCCGGCAGTAAATGAAACGTTAATTGGAGACACTTTGGAATTTACAAACGAAGGTAAATTCAAACATGAAAAGGTTTTATATTGCAAATTACCGAGGATTTATCATAATCATATTTGCATCTATAACCGGGATCCAGTCCTGGCCTCCCGCAACTCTCTACCCGTCCCGATTTTAAGCCGATGCCATCCAGTTTTGGATCCCTAACTCTAAGGACTTTTCGAGAAGGATTCTCTTTACTCATGCGATCTATGTGTCCTGCTTACCGGAGCCTACCAATCATAGTTCTCTTCACGATGGCGACATCTCGATAACGCTCGTAGATCTAATCATTGTAGGGTCTCAGGATTATTCCTTCCTCACATACGGGGCTAAAGCTTTTTGGTATAGTTACTTCCAGAGCACCTTTGCATTTTTTTTTTTTTTTAAGGTTATCGCAGAAAACCTAAAGTATTGTTGTCCTTGGTAATTGGATAGGAAGTGGTGTACTATAAAAGGTACTCGCAATGCCCAGGAATAAACTACAATGGCTGGTAATGTGATCTGCTTGCTTTACTCTCTCTTGAATAGACGCCAATTAGATTATTTTCGGAAAACTGCAGTTTAGTCCTCTCTTTTTTTGGGTTTTTTTATTTTATCCAGAGCCGACATGCAAAGATGAGGTACTTGAATTACTCGTACAGTGCTTAGTATCGAAGAAGACCGTTAGCGATACATTAACTTTTTTCAAGTAATTATCATTAAGCCTTCGGCACAGTTACCTCAAATCATGTCCTACTTTTAAGTTTTACTGAAGGTACCTCAAACCATCCTTCTTTCTCGGGCATGGGGCCCGCCCAAAGTAGCAAAATATGCAAAATTATGTATTTGCGTTGAAATAGCAAAAAATGCTACAATTTCAAGGATTGTAGCTTCTTAAAGTTACATAGGGCTTAAATGGTTAAAAAAGTTTGCAATAAAAAAGCAAGTCTCCACAAAATCGTAAAGATTTACTTTAATATTTTGGGAATTTTGCTTTTGAAATTTGCCTACATTTTCCTTCATAATTTAGGGGAACATTTGAAACCCGGAAGTCAACATTCCTTAATTGGCTTTGCTGTACTCAATGGCGGCTATGCTCAATCAAAAGGAAATTCAAATTTTGCCGGAAATTGCACTTAACTTTGACAAAATGTCAATCAACTAAGCATTTATTTATTAAAGAATATAAATTTGAGAACATCTAACGGAATTTTGCATTCTTCAGACAAACAAACAAACAATCATAAACAAGAACTTCTGAAAGTCCTTTTGATATTTGCCGAAGCATTAACTTGAAGTGCATCTATATAGAATCAATTCAAGGAGACAAATTTTATGTTTATGAAAAACAAATAACGACAAAAAACAAACACAGATCCTTTGACGAAGTGATGCGCCGCCGCTCGGGTAAGTCCAACTAACTGGCTACCTATCTTTTCATAAAATCATTGCGAAAAGTACTTTTATCGTGTTGACAAATAACAACAGACAAAGCCCTTATCATAATGTGCTGCATATCCTTATCTACTACACATTGATGCACTTGATAGATTGCACACACTGCCGTTTGCTCGTTTGCTACTTGCACTTGTCTAGTCAAGAAATGTGAGTCAAGTGGGTGCACAGCGAAGGCCACAGCACAAAAGAAGCCGAAAAAACCTAAAAAGGCACCGAAGGCATCGCCATTTAAAAGGACAATTTAAAAACAATACAAGCAACAAGGTAATTAACTCCATTCTGCTGACGCTTTGTTTTCTTTTCGCAGCAGCGGTATTCCATGTCCTGTATAGGTGAAAGGTCGATGCTGATCATCTGACTGTTTTGTGATTCGTTTATCAATGATCGCAGTTATCCTGTAATGTTTTTTTCTGGTTTATTTGCTGATGCATATGAAAAAGAAAGGATGGCCCGCTAAAGAGTATGACTTTCAAAACCATCCTTTGGGATTGTTGTGGAGAGATTGATTGAAATGACCAAAACAGGAAGCCAAGCCAGATCAAAAGGTTCATCTATCAATCGTTTTATTGAACAGGAAGTAGAATTTTACTTCCGGAAGCAATATTTTGCTAGTGGATGCCTTTTAAGAGTTGCATACAGTTTCTAGATTTTTATATCCTGCAAAGAAAATCAAATTTTAATGCACACATATGTATTAATAGAGAGTTTTTTGACAATAAAATGCTATTCTTTGTACTTTATTTTGTGGATATTCTTTGTTAGAACTATTTAAAGGTAACACTATGATATTTTTGTGGAATGCTGAAGTTTATGAGAGGATGATTACGTACTAATACTTTATTAGAAATTTAATGTCTCATAAATCTGGGAAAATATTGACAGCCTTCTACAGAAGCAACCACTGAATCAGCAAACTTGTTAACTAAGTTTCTAAATCCAGGATCCAGAAATCTCCTAAAATTCTTTTTGTAGATTTTATTTAGTTAAAAAAAACCATCTTATCCTAGAATGGCACACATGTCCATGCGCTTAGATACTTCAATTGATGTACCGAACTATAAGTTATTACTATTGATTCGATTTCTCTTATCTAATCTCAAGCAGAATAATATGGAAAACCGACCTTGTTGCGCTACAATTTCGTTCCACAAATTCTGCTCAATAACAGCTACTGTTGCCACATGCCGAAGTGCTACCAGCGGGTGAATAATTAACTCATAACAATTGAAAAAACCAAACGTAACAATGCACTTGGTACAAGACTATACTTTTATATGACGTACCTCTCGATATGCATATCTAATCCGAAGGAGTCACACACGTAAGGACAAATTGTAATCTCGAAAAACACAGCAGTAGCACAATGTTATCAAAGGACATTTTCTTGTTCGACTGATAAAAATGAGTGCGAGACAAGTGGCGGTAATCCTTTGGAGTTTTCTTATCAACCGCACTTGTTCGAATGCGACATATGCTTAGTACTTGTATTTTTCTTACAGGCTGTATACTTTGTTAGGATATTTTTTCTGAATTTGCTAAATGCAGCCAATAATTCGGTGGCGCCAGACAATGTCTAATAACAACGTCCGTGCATTAGCACGAGACGCGCAGTAAACAAAAATGGCAGGTGCCATGGAGAGACACTGAGATCGGCGACAACACTTTGATTTTGTTTTGATTTTGTCTTCGAAATTGCGTACTTTATGTATCCATATGCACACAAAAATGCCGACAAAAAAAATGCGATGTCTAACAACAGCTGTTATCCATCAGCGCATAGAACATTGTCACCGGTTTAGTCTGTTTTTAGTAAAACATTGATTCTAAAAGCGTGCAAATATTTTCATAACAGGATAAAGCCCGTTGTGCACTTCAACCATATAGCAATAGATATAACTTTTTTCTTTCAGAAGAAGTTGGTCGAATTCAAAATTAAATTTTTCGGCCAATTTTAGTGCAATCTCCCACACTTTGCGAAATGTGTTGTACAATATAGAATCTATATTTTATTTTACTTCTGAGACAGCTCTATGATCTCCTCCTCCTCCTCGTCCATGCAGCTTCTGCAGAAGTCATTATATTCGGCCCCCATACTTCTCGCGTGTTTCCCTAGAAGGCAATGTCCTGTCATTATCCCTACAACCGTTCTGAGTGCACGTCTTTGTAGGGAAATAAGCGCAGCTGAGCGCTTCAAGTCCAGCTTGGGACAGACCTGTCTTGAAATATTGCAAGTGTCAGTGTTTTCCAACTTTACATTGGTTAATGTTTCTGCCTCATTCCGAAGCTCAAGTTTCAGTGTCACGATAGAACTACCTACCTCTGCCATTTCCGGTAGCAGCTGGAGAGTCGTACCACGTCTAGCTAACACGTCCGCCCTGCAGTTCCCCTCAACATCTGTGTGGCCCGGGACCCAAATTATCAACGCCACGTTAGATTTCAGCGAAACCGCCTCCAACGATTTTACGGCCGCCTGACTGTCCACATAAATGATAATCTTCTTCGAAGATAGTACATCATGCTTCAGCCAGCTCATAACCTCTTCAATCGCTATCACCTTAGCCTGATATACGCTGCAGCGATAAGGTAGACGGACAGATATGCTTACTTTTAGCTTGTCGCACAAGACTCCTGCTCCTACACTACCGTCTAGTTTAAAGCCATCCATGAAAAACTGTATTGTTTCATTATCGGTTACGGATAATGATCCACTCTTCCAGTCTTCTTTGGAGGGTATTGTTGTCCGAAAACCTTTTTCCAAGCATTACACTGCAATCAAGTTTCGTCAGCTCTTGCTTTAGCGATTTAGTTATGGTGGAGTGCCCCTTTTGAAGACTTTTCAAAGACTGATTGACAGCTAACAGTCTCGTAGCTGTAATTTCCGCTTTCTGTTTGCCAAATATATCTAGTGGGATAAGGTTGAGCATAACCTCTAGAGCGCAAGTTGGTGTAGATCTCAGCGCCCCGCTTACAAGCATACAGGGCGCTCTTGTACCTTCCCCAATATACTTTTATACGTGGTTTTTTCCATAGCTGGCCACCATACGCTTACCCTGTACAGTAGTATTGGTCTCACTACCGAAGTGCCGAGCTAGTGTACAAGCTTTGGTTTCAAACCCCATTTTTTTACCAATGGCGTTCTTGCATGAGTATAAAGCCATATTCGCTTTATTTACTCGGTCTATTATATTAGGTTTCCAGCTCAGTTTCCTGTCCAAGATTGTCCCAAGAAATCTTGCTTTATCAGCAAAAACTAAGTGGGTACCATTTAGTGTTGGCAGATCAACTGTAGAAATTTTATATTTCCTGGTGAAAAGGACAAGCTCTATCTTATTCGGATTGACGCCCAGACCGCTTTTATTTACCCATTCTTTAACGATTTTGCAATTCCTCCTTAATCGTTCTGAGGTATTTCCCTGAGAGAGCTAACGCTACCACTTTTATCCCCTCTCCTACCAGTTTCAACAGTAATTCGTTGATTACTATATTCCAGAGGATGTGGGATAATACACCTCCTTGCTGTGTTCCTCTAACTGCCTGCCTCTTTAAGATTGAAACCCCCCAGCTCTGGACAAATAATCCTGCCTAAAGAGCAGCTAACTTCGTACAGAACTGAGTAAACCAATTGAAAAAGTAGGGCATCCCAATTGCAAACTTGAATGTTCACAAAAACTCATTTCGAAATTTAAGAAGCGTTTGAGAGAAATATTTTTCTAGGGAGACTTTTGGACTTGCACGCGGTAAAAGATAATTCTGGAAACGATTTCTTTGATTATAACAACCTTGTACATAAACTAAACTCGGTTTGCTCCGATTGGCAAGACACATAGCTCACATTAGCCAAGATCAACATGCTTAAAAGTTTTTTGAAAGACGACAACATGTAAGACGAAGACTTCTTTGTCTTCTTCATAGTTTAGTGGTGACTGAATAATATTGAATTGAAATAACCAATAGTTTAGAGAGGATTTGGTGGAGGCCAAGTCTAGATATCGTTTGTAGATCTAAAGCAGAAGAGAAATACTAAAATTCATTCTTAATTATATGCTTTATTGGAATCAGGTAGGAAATGTTGCATTCCTTATATGATGTAACTATTTTGATTGCTATTTTTCTCGTAATGCAATAAACAGTCATAATTCATATATCACAATTCAGATTTTTTCTCCGATAGTACAGTGCACAGCTTTTAATCATTTTTTGGCCCTGAAAAAAGATTGTGTTGCATTTCCTTTTGTTGCACTATCGCCGAATAAAAATGCATTACTTCCCCCCTACATTTGGTTGCATTTTTAGTCGTCGTTCACATCACCGTACATAAAATGGAACAAACTGTATTCATTGAATGAATTTTTTTATTTGATTTAATTTTGAACAATTGGAAACAAAAAATATTTTTTACTTCGGTAGGTAAAGGTATGTATCTATGTATTTCTAGTCGAATAAAAGCATGGTTTTGTTCGAGGTGTGGACAAAGTGTCCATCTCTCGTGTAAACATTATTTATGTTTATTTTTGTTTGTTTGCTTATTGCATTGTGTAAATGCACTTTTGTTGCACCACCATTGAATTGCATTAACAGGAGAATAAAAAGGCGTTTCTCATGTATGTAATCCTGATTCTGAATTTGACCAGTTAGTCTTGTTTCTTTCTCTGCCGTTACACATTCAGAATCAAAAAAATTTATTGAATGGAATGAGTATTTTCTCACTCCTCTTTGGACAAAAAACGAAACCTAAATGCATTATCCCTGCATTTTGATGTTTACCAAACATCATCAACAGAATGTGTTTTTAGACACTTGTGTGCATAGCTCGAGTTATCGACGTTCGCTGACAAGTATAAGAAATTAAATTAAAAAAATTATTGCACATACAAAAAAAACTGCATCCTGCTGCGCCATTCATGCATTGTGCACCTAGGAAAATATTAGCACAGTGATCCATTCTGAGGATGTCAGGGGGAAAAATCAACTGAGAGTATTGTTAGCGCATGATTATTGTTTACATTATTTGCTGTTGATTCTGTACACATTCCCTGTGTGCAATATGCAATGGCACTGGGTGTGTGAATTTAGTTTTCTGCATATCGAAGATAGACCCTACCTATACACAGATACACTTTTGCCTTTTTTCTCGAATCACCCTATATTTGCCTAAATGAATTTTCACTAGCAATCCCTTAAGGTCTTTGCATCAAAAGGATCTTTTCATTTAGCTTGAAGTTTTCTTGGTATTGGCTCCTGTCCGCTCAGTAGTAAGAAAAGCATCAGACAAATTGGAATGGGAAACTGGAAATTTTGGCACCCATATCAAGGATGTGTGTTTTTTATCTCTAATGTTTGCTGAAACCGCAAAAACATACAACACAACACAATACCAAAGGATCTTATGCAATGTAAACAAAACGTATTGATGCACGAATTACACATAAATTCAAAGGAAAGGAACTCACAAAAACAATTAAGCGAACTACGATTGGTTATGTGATTTTCAATTCCTTGCTATTTTTTTTCGTTCGTTAGCATTGATGCAACATTATAAGTTTAAGGAGATTAAGAGAGAGAATGATTAACAGGAAAAATATCCTTTATATACGTGATTCTAATTTATTGCAAAAATAATGTCACTTCATATGGGACTGTGGCAGATCCTTTCAGAAACTGTTTTTTTTTTTCTCTTATTGTAGACGACCTTCTAGGAAATACGTTACATACTTGTGTATATACGTGGCAAGGAAGTAAAAGGACTACTGACACGTAATTTATAAGAACGCGTTTCACACAATAGGCACTCATCAATAACCTCATAGCTCTGAAGGAATAAAAAACAGAATTATTTTTGAAAACCCTTTCCCATTATGTAATATCGAAATGGTTATGTGAATTTTTGATGGCAATCATCTAGGGATTATAGGGGAATTCCCATAGCATAGAGGGACAACAACAAATCAAAACTGGATCACGTCAAACCCTGCTCAGTATATCAGATTGAACCATATACAGCCCATCAGAGCAAGAAAAAACCTGCAAAGCACTTTTATAAGACACGTACTTATCCCGATCGATCATCATTCTTCGACGGAATGCAATTTTTGATGCAACAAACCTTTATTCAGATTAAAGTGATGAATCTAAGAAAAACAGGATTCTTTTTGAATCCAACTAATACGAAGAACAGCTCTGCATTTGGCAAATGAAAATCATGTCCTGCTGGCAAAAAGGGGTTTCTTCAGCTCGTTGATTGTTATGTGGTGAATTTTTTTGCTCGAGTGCGATAGTTTTGTGGGTTGTTAATCCGTACAAAGATAAGATAGATAGAGTTGATGGCGATATTTTTTTTCCTTGAGAAAATGTTTTTCCTCTTTGCCATTCATTCTTCGTTAATCTTTGTGCAGAATCTTCAGGTACGCAATTTTTTCCTAGATTTCCAAAAAAAGGGGTTGGATTGTTTTTCTTGTTTGGCGAACTCATTGATCACTTGATGTTCCGTCGGTCTTAATTGAATGTCTTCTCCTAAAAGCGATCAACCTCGCGATTGCAGGGGGAAAGTGCTTTTCGGATAAAGTGATTTTCTTGTGATTTTCGTGGCATTTCGCTCGTATTGTGGGAACCACTTTTCGAATACCACTCGAATTTCTCGCTTGACCTGATTTCCAATGGATAAAAAGTGGTTTTTGAGATCTCCTCCTTTGTATGCGTTAAGTGCGTAATCAATTATTGCAATTTAATCGATTTTAAATTTATTTTTCAGGACTACCTTCCACTTCACAAAAAGTCGTCGTCTCTCAAAAAACACTCGAGCAGTTTTGCTTCGTGGTCTTGATTTGAAGTTAAAGAATAAAGGAATCAATAAAAAATCGTAATTCTTTTTCAGTGGCTCAGATCAGATTTTTTGCAAGTTATATGAAATTACTTAGGGTTTAAGCTGCTAGAGTTTTGCAAAATCCATTCAGAGTTTTTTTAGGTTTTGTTTTTTAATTCCAAGACACAAAAGTAGATTTCTTAGGTAGAAGTTCTTCGAGTAATGTACAAATATTTATTCCGAAAGTACTTGGTGAAGCACAAGCTAACAAGTCAAGTCATATACAGTTTTAACCAGTACATATTACAAGGGTCGTCAAAGCTAAGAAAAATTTATAATATTCTTGTGGTCAAAAACATGAGAACCACTTACAAATCTACAAAATCATAAACTGCATAAATAGTCTGCTGCTCTATAAGAAAATGTTTGTCCCAGTACTGACAAAACTGACTGATTATAAGTTTCCCTTTTAAGCTTCTTTAAGGTATTCGGAGGAAAGTTTAACGGAGAATAGTTAACCTTGTTTGTATCTAATAAGAACAGTTATGGGGTTTTTTATTAAAAATAACTGTAAGCAATACCACGATGTTAATATCGTGCAAAAATTAGTCAAGTAGGCTCTTTAATGCAAGAAACATAGATTACATGCAAAGAAAGTTTTGTATGTAGATGAACTTGGGCTTATTTTGATTTTTATTTGGAATGTTATACAAATGCTTAGCGAAACTGGGGTTAACAATAACTTGGTAAATTCGTAAAAAGATAAATGCAGTGTTACAAAAAAAAATTTATTTCATCATAAATCATAATTATTTAAAGACTGTTATGTAGAATGTAGTGCTAAGTGGTTTTCCCAAAACGTTAATATCTTTTTAATTGTTTGAATTTTTAGAAGTTATTAATTTACTTTACTTTTGTTAAGACTAACAAAAAGAAAGCTTTAAACCAACTTTGCTCAACTTCCAAATCTCTCTCATTGCATGGATTGAGGACTGTTCATGGAATCTCAAAATTAAACTTGTATTGAATGGTATCTCTTTAGCTTCGCTTTGGGTCAATGCTGGCGTGCTACAAGGGTCATCCTTGTCACCTATGCTCTTCTTGATATGTACTAATAAACTGTTGTATTCTACAACCTGTGATATCTACTCATTTGTCGATGATACAACGCTATCGGCTTTCATCAAATGTGTCAGTCAAACAGAATTCAATTCTGGCTTCATTTGGTTCGCAAAATTTATTGAATACGGCTTTTCTATCCTGTCGAACATTCAAGTAATTATTTATTGGGGCAGCTTGTCTTTTTTTCAGAAGGCTATTTAACCTTACGTACCTCTTGATGCCCCGAGAGATCTGATTCGTTTAAGCTGTTATGTTTGAAAGTTTCAAGTAAACTGTCTTGCAAGAAACATAATTATAAAATTTTAAAAATAGTAAGCTTATGTTTGGGCTTCATAAGACGTTGTATTTCTACTTCACCTGAAGTATTAAAATAATGTAACACATCTGTTAGAAGAATTTCAGAATTTAATTCATATGGGGCTCCAAAATCGCAATGGCATTATCTTCATAGAATTCATAATAGAGTTGTCCCTATGATAACGATAACACATTTAATTCAACTCTTGATTCTTTGGATCATAGACTAAATGTGGGAGCATTAACAAATTTTACTACGGTAGATGTTCTTCAGAAACTCGTTCTCTAATCTTAGGTCCTTTTGTCAGCAAGGCAAATACTCGTTTCAGTTAAACAACATAGATTTGCCTTAAAACTATTTTGATGTATAACTCAACATTTGCTTTAAAACTATTTTGATGAATACCCCAACATTTCAAATATCCTTTTATCCGAGAGTGCATTGATGTGGAATCAGTTGGTTGACTCCGTATTTCCAGAAACGTTTAATCTACAGGCCTTCAAAACAAAGGTTTTTATTAACAACATGAGAAGAATACAAGTTGACAAATGAAATATCAGGGCCGTAAGACCTTGAGGCATCTGTCTGTGTGTTCGGGTGTAATTTTGTAATTGATTTTAAAATAACCTCTCATTGAGCTAGAGACTTGAAACTTTAAACATAGCTCAGAATTGGATGAACATTGACAAATCACAAAAAAAAAACAATTTTTGCAATGCAATGCAATGCAAGTGCAATCAGAGCAGACTACTACGCACAATAGCAAACGTTTTAAATTAAAAATGTATTTTTATTAGTTAACATGTTTATATCAAACCTAGGCATATTTGTGTTTTATTAATTTCATACAAACCTTCCGGACAAGCCAATACTTCGCAATAAATACCGTGTTTCCTTGAACAACGATCAGTAATACTCTGTCTTCTTGAAGTAACGATTAGTAACCCTTATATGGACCACGATCATAAAGTGAATACAAATTAAAAACAGCACAGACACCAACCGAAATATCACAACGCCATCTCTAAGCTCAATTTTAGACTATCTGTTTCCATGAATAAATTTACAATCAATTGTGGATGAAAAACTGTACTTTTTTCATTCTCTCTTTCTTCTCCGAAAGTGTGGGTTTTTTGCTGTATTCCGTTATGCACAGACCAGGGCGGTCGAGATCAATGGGGGATCCAAATAACTGAACTCAAACATTTTTTCAAGACACATTAATTCTAAGATACACTGCGGTTCAGTTGATTAGAAGCAGGCAATTTTGAGAAGTAAAAATGATCTTTCACCCACTATATGACTATAAGAGAGAAAAACAAAATGGTAAAAAAGTGGTTCATATTGAATACCATGGTGAATTCCAAAATTTAAGAGAACGAGCTAACAGTAGTTTTATAAAGCATTAATTGAATAAGTCAGAAGAAGCAGTCAAAAAGTATAATCGTTGTTTGTGAGTAGTTCATTTTGTTTGTATAAAAAGTAAGTTTTGAACAAGGCGCGACACTCCTATAGTATGCTAAATAATATCTGAAACTCCACGCAAATCTCCCGGAATCTAAAGCTAACGATCTTTAGATCTAACGTTCTCTCAGTACTCTTGTATGGCTGCGAAACGTGGAAAGTCACAGAGTCAATTGCGACGCACCTCGAAGTCTTCGTCCACAAGCGCTTAAGGGGATACTGAGAATAAGATGGCCGAACATTATCAACAATCAACACTTGTGGAGAGTAACGCGCAGAAAGCAATCGCCATCACCATCAGACGACAAAATGGAGCTGGATTGGCCACACTTTGAGAAAACCAGCGGACGATATTACGATACTACGCGCTCGACTGGAATCACCAAGGAAGCCGCCGAGTTGGCCATCATAGCAAGACATGGAAAAGGAAGTGGAAGCAAGATCCCAGCGGATAGAGTGTCGTCTCTTGAAACCTCAGGCGATAAATCGAGTTCGTTGGCGGGCGTTTGTAGAAGCCCTATGCTACCCCGCGGAGTAAAGGAAAGAAAAAAAGAAAACTTACTCTTCTACCTATAAGAAGAGTTCGATGCCGTCTCAGTGTTCCTGCAGCAACAGTGCAATAAAATTACACGTGGAATGAATGCACTCTTACCACCAAGCCCAAAGCCCAAAGCACCAACCGGAGTAGTTGCCTTCTGTGCACTAGTACTTTGGATTTTGTGGCCTTGTGTTTAGACTAGAACTCCAACTTGTCTCCGCTGGTTGCTGTTTTTCATCAGTAACGGTTCGTCTGTTAGGATCTGCTGTCTGGTAGCTTTTGTTTGGGTAGCTGAATATCTCTGGAAATTGTGCTACTTCCCACAAGCATTTTACGTTTATATGCTATACCAATAAGGAATCAAATATTATTCGTTAACAAAACTTATTGTTATTTTATTTTATATAAAAATACTTTATTTTAAATATCTGATAGAGGACCCCAAAACTCTTTCTTGGACGCTAGGGGATACATCCGGCACTGGCACGGACAACTGCTCAAGATGTGTACTGCCACGGACAACTGCTCACGATAATTTCTGTCTTCTCGCAGCTATTTTATTATTATTATTTTCTTATGAGTAGCAACTACTTTGCGGCACAAATATACAAACCTACAAATTCCCTTCTTTAAATATTAAGAATAATAAAAAACGCGAATTGATAACAATGTCAAACTTAAAATGTATCGCTTTCTTTTACGCTTTTTATAAATTGTAAAAACTAAACGTCGCATTCATTACTCACAACTTCTTTGTAGGAATCGGGAAGGCATAATAGAATGCAGCAGTTGTTTCAGCCCAAATCAATTAAACAATTGAATTATTTCTTATTCTACCAACTGACAAGTAATAATTCATTAAGAACAGAACCAAATATGCTAAAACTCAATAGCAGGTAATCGATAAAGCAACAAGTAATGTCAGAAAGTAATAATTTTTTAACCCTACTTCCTTTTTAATTATCAGATTACCATACAGAAATGAAATATGTGGTATTCAATACAATTACCGTGCGTTCAGGTGAGGTATTTTGCTGCATTCCATTACTTTCTTAGATTTAAAAAAGCCATATGGGACAGCATTGTGATTGCACTTTTTTTTTTATTACAAGCGATAGCGAACAATGCTGAGGGTAGCTTACATATTGATATGAATGGATATTTTTACCCAGGTTCATTAATCAAAAAATAACAAAAGGACGAATTCAAATTGTTAATGAAATAAAATACGTGTAAAATTATGGATTTAGGTCTGGTATGTCCTTTGATAAATGACAAATTGCTCATGAATCGTATTGAATTTCGTTGGTTTGAAATTTTAATAAGAAGATTGTAATCGGGAGCATATAATGCGTAGTCAATTGCTAATACATTCAGCAAATGTATTTTTTGTTAACGAAAGTTATTGCTTTCTTTTTTATACAAGTTCTAGTATCACCACAATACAGCAAAGCTTTAAAACTTCCTATAGTATACAGAAAATCGTGCAGTTATAAAAACGCAATTCCGATAGAACCACGTTTAGCGCATTTGTCGCGTGGACTAAGCATGGCACGTGCGCTAAATAGAGAACAATGCCACCTTAGAGTGCACTTCCATCAAAAAATATACATCTCGCTCAGGCAAATTGAATGCCATGTCTTTCACATAAAAGCACATGCGCACACACATTGTCTATACAATGGCTATGCCGCGCCGAAGCAATAAAATGAAAACAAAGGATCGAAACTCTCGCTACGTCATTCAAATTCACCCTCAAGCAATCATTTATTCCATTATCCATTCACATCATCAGCAATATAAGGAAGGATAAGTCCTGCGTACGGAATCTACTGAATAGCAATGAAATTCCGACAAAACCTAGCTTGCAATCCTCTACACCTATGTACACAAAAGTACCAAAAAGGTCCTAAAAGTGAATAAATGTCCCGTGAGTTTCCATTCGAATATTAGTAGTTGTCCCCTGCGGCATTTATACTGAGCGTCCAACACGTACCACACACTCATCCATAGCCACGTACCAACAACGAACAAAAATCAAATTTTTTTCTCTATGATTTTACGATATCACAACAACTCACAACGGGAAAAAATCGAAATCATTCTTCAGGACAAAAGAACTGAAAAACCAGTATGGACAAAAAAAAACGCGCGCGCACGCGAATCAATGGACGACGAACCCAACTCTCAAAGTATCCCGTACGCATTGGCTGGGGTCGCTGCGAAAAACATCTGCCCCTGCTGCAACCAATCAACCCCAGCTAAATTTTGTCGTTGTCGACGTTACGGCATTAACAATTCCTTTACATTGATGGCCGCACGCATACCTACGAGCACCTACGAGCACACTCGCATCAAAGGATCAGGGAAAATCCAGTGGAACAACCAATTCAAATGGTCCTCGTCTGGTCTCTGCCTTTCTGCCTATTATTGTTGTTATTATTATTATTACTACTACTACTGCTTGTATTTGAAAAAATGTTTTACCATTTTGTGTCTTTACACATTGCATCACAGGACGAGGGATAATGATTTTCACCCTCTGGTAGAGTAGGTCCGACAAACTAACGTTTATTTACGTTTGCGATTTAATCAAAGCTTATCTTCGAACTGAATTCGAGGAACGGGTGAATGTACATTGATCATACGCTGGGATAAAGTGGAAAAGAGAACCACAAAAATGATGCAGTAATGTTCTATTATTTGCACCCCTCCATCAGTCCCACTGTACATTGATTTGTTATTATTAGATCAGCATTTGAAATTGTTCGATAAGAACGAACGCTAAAGGATTAATAATACGCCTGGACATACTCACATACCACTCATCAAAATCTGAATCCTAGAATAATAATACAATTTAGAGGAATAAATTTGCACATCGGTGTGCTTTAAAATATATTCTTTATCCTTCGATAAAACCGTCGAATGAATTGGCTAAAAGGGTAGTTCCAGCTCGAGCACTCGCATAAATCGCCCTTTGATGCTCATGCGCGAATGAAATTCAAAGTGTGTACGCGTGCGCGTGTCCTTGATTAGGAATTACAGCGTATAGCAGTGCATTGAATGCAAATCTGCGATGCGAGAGAGATTATTTATTGTTATTTTGTAGACCCTCAGAGTTCTCAATTGGATGAAATCAAAAGCAGGGAAAAAGTACCATACTGAAGATCAAATCACGTAACATGAGGACACATTAGTGGACACAATCCGGTTCATATAAATAACGTATATTAAAAAAAATAAACTGAATCCTTTGAAAGGACACTTCACATGTCTTACTGATAATTAAAAATGCATGAGCGTTCATTTACATAAACATATTTCATTTGATATATGTAAAAGGATGAAATTAAAAATGGAAATTCAAAGTGACCTCGACCGGTCATACATCCAAACGGAACAGAAATGGCCATAATATTTACGGCAACCTACGATGGATGCCATGATGATAAGGGATGCATTCCTTAGATTCCATGCAGGTGTTAGACTGGTTTCGTAATGATAATGTTGATGATTTTCTTAAAAATGTTTATGGTGACAGAGGGTTGCGTGATGAACAGGATCGCGATTCCCTTGTGCTGGAGCAATGTTGTGTTGCATTTTTTCATAAATTGTCAAAAGGTTTTATTTTATTAATTAGTCTTGCTTGAGTGTGCGTCGACTTGAAATTCCGCGATGCCTGTTGATATATTTCGGTTTGGTTGTAAGGATCTGTCAGAAACGTATTCTTTGTTGGGGAATGTTTTGATGAATTGCCCCTAATTGTATATCATACGTGATCCGCCGTTATTTTAACTTTTATTTAAAGTTTTGGTGAACATTTTTCTTGTCCATCAGATAAAGCGATGATTAACTGACCAGTCAAGTGGCCAAACAAGTAATTCTCTTACACCAAGGGTTGCTCGCGCTTTTCTTAGTATTGGCACGCGTTTGTCACGTGTTACGAGTATCATTCAATCGCTTTTTCCTTCTTTTAATAATTGCGCTGATTAGGATCACATAGTGTTCAAAAAAATTTAATTTGCTAATAAGAGATGAACAAAGTAAATTTTGTGAAGCAAATTTCGTATTAGTTTTAAAGGAAGAACATTAAAAAATCGCATGCATCGCAGATCTTTTCTCCTCAATATTCCTTAACGTTTTTTCTTTATTTTCTTCCGCAACCGATGCAAAAGACTGCAATATCAATTCAATTTACTGTGCATCCCAAAAAAATTATACCAATTATAATTTATTTAACCTTAGCTTTCTTCGGGGCCACCACGATCACCAGGTGGCGATGACTAAGTCTTAGAGTTAAAGTGATTAGCCCATGTCTCATCTGTCTTTACAAATCTTGCCAAAAAATAATATACATAGCTTGGCAAGGCATTCTACATTCTAAGGCAATGGCTAAGCTGCTTAACAGTACACACTCACTAATACTTAATAGTAACTTTCTTGCTTATACAGTCTTTCCCAGTCGAATTCATAAATGTTGCCGATATTCTCTTTGTTATAAATTACATGAGCGGTCAGCCATAACCAGAATAGGGGGAAAAATACAGGAATGCTCTAGAATTGCAGGTGGCCGTACCTATCTCTGACTGGTGGGAGTGCGATCAAACCTCCACGTGGTGGCCACTGGTAAATTTCCTCCAATGCAAAAAACTTGAATGATCAGGATAGTCCCTTCAAAGTAAGGTTGGCGCAGGCCAATAACCTCGCCCGTAGAAAATTATTATTACGGAACCCAAAATCAGCCTCAGATACACTGATAAACGATGGCGAGCAAAGCAACGAAAACTAAACGATTAAGAATTTTTTCATGGAACGTACGTTCACTGTATAGAGCTACATAGCAGCTGGCCGATATCCTGTCTAAATATAAGGTTGACATAATTGCAATCCAAGAAATGCGGTGGACGGGGAATGGTGTCTTACAAAAATCATAATATGACATATGTTACAGCTGTCATGCAAGACATCATGTGCTGGGGGTAGCGTTTCTAGTCAACAAAAGAACGAAACGCACCGTTATCGGCTTTAAACCAATAATGAACGGCTATGCAGCCTTCGCGTGCGGGACAGATTTAAAAAAAAGCCACATAAACGTTCGCGAACCTACAGAGGATTCCCCACATGATGAAAAAGCAGAATTCTTTGAATCAGTCGACCGGGAACTCCATACCTGCCCTCAGTATGAAGTTAAAATCATTTTGGTGGTGAATGCTAAAAGAGGTAGGAGGCCAGTATTCAAGGAGTACATTGGCACCCATAGCTTGCACGAGAACATAATGACAATGGACAACGAGTCATAGAGATGGCAGCGAGCAATAATTTGTTCGTTGCGAGTACAAGGTTTGTGCGTAAAATGATCCAGACAGCTACCTGGGTATCTTCTGGTGGAGCCACTCGCAAAGAGATAGACTACGGGTTGATAGACCGCCGCCACAAACCGAACCGGATGACGGTACGAACTTACCGAGGCGCCAACATCGACTCGGACCACTATCTTGTTTGTATGGTGCTCCGAGCGTGGATTGCATCATTACGAAGGACTTCATCCGCGAATTAGATTCTAGTCAACACGGCAGCCCTTCGCAACGAAGGCAGTAGAGAATGTCGAATGTAAGCTAGCGAATGAACCTAAGAATGTTGCGTACCGAGCAATGCAACAATCTCATAGAACGTTGGGCACGCGAAGATGAATATAAAGAGATCAGAAGATATGAAAAAACAATTCACCGGCTAAAGAAGGCAGCCTGGGAGAAGGATCTCGTGCGTGAACTAGAACAGTACACAGAGCAAGGACCACACTAAGTGCAGAAGTTCTACCAAAGAATACGCGGTATGACGCAATATACATCGCGTTGTACATACTGCAAAGAAAAAGAGGTTCATCTGATCACCGATGTTAAAGGCATCTTAGAGCGATTGGAAGAGCACTTTCACTAGTTGCTGAATGGCCAGCTAACTGAGGTAGTAGAGGCTCCACCAATGACCGAAGGCCATACTATACTGCCGCCACCAAGCATAGACGAACTTAGCAGTGCGATAAATCGGCTCAAAAAAAATAAGGCCCGGGATCGGATGGGATCTCCATATGTCTGATGCACATAGTTTTTCTAAAAATATTAATTTCAACAGAGACACAAACCATAATGGAAGGGTTTCACAGAGACACAACCCACAATGGGATCTTTTATTATAGACACAAACAATAATGGAACATCATTTTGTAATAAAATAGAGAAATATTTTAATTGTGAGACAATTGATATTAAATTGAATAATACAAACTAAGGGCCCATTTATTCATATAACGAGCTGCAGCTATACTCATATTTTGTAAAGCACCCCAGAGACTCCGGAGACAATA
This sequence comes from Nephrocerus scutellatus, assembly GCA_947095585.1. Classification (NCBI taxonomy): domain Eukaryota; kingdom Metazoa; phylum Arthropoda; class Insecta; order Diptera; family Pipunculidae; genus Nephrocerus; species Nephrocerus scutellatus. The sequence goes on from OX352763.1 coordinate 10,288,297, forward strand.
AGCTTCCTTCTCATTCACTCAACAATTGTTGACTATGTTCGTTTTAATGTCTACATTCATCAAATCATTAACACTGATGACTAAAGATGAAAATAAAAAAGTTAACGCTTACGAGTATAATTGCGTAAATTTACCTGAAAATAAACTACCCCCAACTACTAGTAAAGCTACCCCAAAATTACTTTTAACGTGCTATCTTTAATGTTTTTGCTTTTTCTGGTATACGACATTAATATAAACATTTTTATTGTACCAATTTTTCGCAAAGTGCAGTTATTTTATGGATGATTCCAAAGCAATAATTCGTCTGAAAACTTCCCTCGAACAAATATTTCCTATAATGACTCGTACCTTTCATAAATATATTTTGCAAAAAAAGAGACTCCAATGAAGTGGAAACAAATTTTGAAACGCACTTCATTTAACAAGTCCATATGGGTTCCAGGAATAAATTGCATTCGCATGCGACCACTTGGCTTACGGAAGTACCATACTGTCATCAGAGTCACAGGATCCTAGGTAAATATATAAGCCACTTGAAGAGACGACAAGTACGCTCTGGTATTGTATGAAATGCACTTGAATTCTACGCTGCGATGCGATGGTCCGAACAAATCGATCGATCCCTGATTTCAGAGCTAATTTCGTCGATCGGGAAGTACCGCTCTATAGCTTCCTAGTCAGCTCTGGTTGAGTGATTTAATACACACGCGCCCGCATGCCCATATGCCGTGGAATATGTTGTCGATTAGACCGTTGCGTTGCACTACAAGAAGAAGGTTTCAAATTATGACAGTTGTGTTGTGCAGCTCGTCATCGTTTAGGTCGAATATGGAGAGCATATTTTTCGTCAAGTATATCACTCGTAAATGTTCAGTTCAGTTTGAAGAGTTTTCTTTTTCAGATTTATGGACGCAACAGCACAAGCACCACGACGGCTACACATGTTTCCCAATGTACACCAATAATAATGAGTTCGCTGATCGACATGTTGTACCTCCATTCGAACCATAGACAGTGTCAAGCAGTGGAGTTTAATGTGTTCCCGTTGTCATCCAAATGTAAGTGGAACATACGCAGATCAAAACGGTTTAATGAATATTTGTTGTTTTTTCCCATCGCATTTCATTGGATGGTGCTTTGCCCTTCTGGGAGGTGTCATATCCTGCACAGAGAGCACATTAAAATATCTATCTAGAGAAACAGGATGCACTTAGCGCAAAGAAAAACACTGACTGAAAAATATCTTTTACTGGAAATGCAGACTAGATGATGCTGGGTGACAGAGCAAGGAATGTTTCGAATTTGTTGAGGAATTAATAAATCACGAAAATCCTGCGCAAAGAGACATGCAACCAGTTAGTTTGGATTTGAATTTCAAATCATAAAAATTGTTCCAGTCGAGTTTTAATGACTTTTTTCCATTTGCATAGGACATGCAAGCCTCTAGTCTGGACTTATTTACAGTGCATGAGTTATTTTTATATATAACACATGTGCACGTTTGAATAAATTTAATCCTTCATGGCTTTGAAAAGAATCAGTAGAAGGGTGACAAATTTAAAATATTCTTTAATTAATTATGATTTTTTGTGATCTCAAGACCAGGTAAAAATTACAATAAATTTCCTATTAACAGCATTTTACTCTAAATGAAAATTTGATCCTATTTCAACAATACTATCTTAAAAGCACTTACCCTATTTTCTCATATAGCAATCAATTACGTTTGTATTTGTTCTAACTATAATTTGATATCATTATTTGATTAGATCTTTCTGGGTTCTTTTTCTATTCATATAAGTTCGATCCACCTATTCTTTGTGTTTGTATATTATGTTTAGACAGCTGCTACACAGAAAATAATCGAAAACGATCATAGTTAATATACAGAATCGAGGAGTACCAACAAATCAATTTTTGGCGTATGTTACTTCAGGTATATACTATACAACAATATATAAATTTATTCCACCCCCATTAACAATTTATTATTCGTCATCACCCTAGCGTGCATAGTGATCTGCATAATGAATTTATGGATGGATGATAATTGGTAATCGATCAACATTACCAATGCAGCCATAATAAAAGCAAAACAAAATGCATTTGATTGCGATTCAATGCAACTCTTGATGTAAAAGATTCGCCCCATTTTCAAGTTCTTTTAGATAAAAGCGATATATGCGTGCAGAGCTAACCCCTAACGTGGTGTGTATTACAAAGGGAAGTTAATGCATTTCTATACAACATACTCTTTAATAGAAATGAATGCAACATAATCATATGACAAATTATTATTTATCGTAACAAGTCCAACTAATTATTAAGAAGACTCAAACTGTTTAACTTGTAGAACTAAGTCACGCCGAAAGGGAAATATGGACCGGTGGAGAGATTTTTTGTGGGACAGATGCAGATGCACAGATGGATCGAGCCGAACACATTTTATTTATTTTAACATTTTAAGTATATAAATAAATAAATAAATATAAACTGTGATATTAGCATGACAAACTAGACCTTCTGTAAGGCCTATTGGCCTCGAAATTTAAATTTGAACGTCATCCGAATAAAGGTTAAAGTTTCTATTTTTAAGAACACTGTTAAGTCGTATATACAAATACAGAATACAATCGGTCCCAAAATAGAGCCCTGTGGCACACCGGACTCAACCTGGCTGTACAAAGAGTCAGAATCCCCTATGATACCTATTTGAGAAATATTCTTTTAAGAGCTTAACAGAGTTATCTTCAAAACCAAAGAGATGTCTAAGTTTATGACAAATAATATCATAATTTATAGTTTCAAAGGCCCTAGGTTATCAGCATAAATGTAAAAGTTTCTATTTTTAAGAACCCTTGTTAGGTCGTTTATATAAATACAGAATACAACCGGTGCCAAAATAGAGCCCTGTGGCAAACCGGACTCTATCTGGCAGAATCCCCAACGAATAGTTTTAAAGGCTTTAAAGAAATACAACAAGCAAGGAATATGTAAACGAGTTTGGAATGTCATCCATCACTTTTACCATTGCTGTTTTACAACTATGCTGAAGCCAGATTGCAAAAAATTTTGAAACGCACGATAGGGTAGGTTAGAAGCATTATTTCCTTAGCTCCTGGAATTAATTTAGCAAGTTTTCAGGTACTTGGATGCGATAAAATACGATGTAATGCAAAAGTTTAGAAGATGTGAAAGGGGGTCAAGGATCGGTGGAATAATCAATTTAAAGACTTAAAGGAAATACCATCGCTTCCAACTGATACTTTTGAACTCGCAAAAATAGGTGCTTGAGTGCGCTCATCCGGCAATTAATTACAATATTGACACTTTCATAAGATATTTTTAGATTAAAAAATCACAAGTGATATGCGAAATTTGTATTAGTTTTACAGTTCTGACCAGAACAGAGATCGATTTGCTATAATCTTGATCTTGGGTTTGCTTATCGTCAGCTCAGGTCATTACCCATTTTATAACTCGAAGCTTCAAAGTAAAATTAGATCTTATCATCAAAAAACTAGGTATGCAGATAAATGTGAGCAGTACACATTACATGGTTTTGGTTTTTGTCAATCGTAGACGATAACATTTGAAAGCATAAGATAAGTCACGATATAAGCGTTGTTCGATCAGCGAACTTTGATTCATTCACTTTTACTGCAATGTCTGGGTAAATATACAACACATTTACATAGAAACAAAAAGGCTTGTCACATTATTTTACGGTATAAAATATCAGATCATTATTTCAATAAAGTATCCTACCATACTGGTCCTTAAATTGCAAAATGACTGTCAAACTCAGAACTCACTTCGTCCCTGTTGTTTGCGCGCGACACATTCGAACAATATGTAATCACATGATCGGTAATTTCCTTTGACTTCCGCGCATACAACTCCACCAACGACCACATAGAGAGGGGTTTCCAACCCTCATCATTGCGAATACGAGTACAATGGATTGACAAAATTATTCGAATTTATAGTCGTCGGCGAACAAGTTCTTGTCGCTGCCTCATGATCGTCGGCGGTGGTGCACGGCGGTGTATGCGAACGAATGATCGCTAGGTAGTTATGTATGGCAGTGTTTTTGATTTTGAATTTAAGGTGAATTATATTCTATTGTGCACCAAAAATAAACGCGAAACCCCTATGCAAACGCAACCCCTTTTGGTTTCTGTTGGTCCATTCGCAGCGCGAAAAAATTCGTCACATGCAGGGACAAAGGAATTGTGCGGACATTGTTGCACACCATCTCAACGTGACTCAGTGCGTGAATGAGTGACTGCTGAATAAGCTGCTGAGCGCAACTGAGGTGCGCTACATATGAATAGGCTCGGTACAACCCTCCAAGTAGATCGCTCTACTACTCTAGACCAACTCAACTTCGGAGACTTTTCCACTGTAATTAAATGCAAAGCAGTTTCTTTCCTTTATTCCGACCTCCGACGGTTCCAGTTTAGTTTGTTCCTTTTATACTCATTTATAGAAATATTTATTAGGCGATCCTGTTTTTGATGCAATCACCTCGAAAGCAACTCTTTCATTCAATGTATTTCCATTGAATTGGATTTTCGTGCACCATACCAGGCAGGCAATGCAAAACCCCTAACATACTCGTACTCGTACCTGTTTCGATTGAAGACGACAAGAATGACGAGAATTCTTTTGTTTGATCTCTTCATCTGGCTGGCTGCATATTATAAGTCTCCTTGTTTAGTGGTTCGACTCTCGTCGCGCCGACATCGTCAAATGAGGATGATCCCAAGTCATTGGCGTTAAAAAGCCTTCAACTTCACAAGTGTTCACATAAAGGCAAAGTCCTTTGAAACTCTACACTACTCTTTCGTAATTTCCAAAGTTTTGTAGGTAGACACATAGGTTTGTGTATATATGACAATAAGGGTTAACGATGTATTATACATATATATATATGACTACACACCCAAGATTGTATGAATTGTGAAGTGTTCTTGTGAGTACCTTCGTAACTTTTTACACACTATGAAATATATCTGCACGCAAGTACGAATATTGTTCAAACCGTCTTGGGTACAGACAATTAAACTTAGAAGTTTCATAAAAAAAATTAATGCTCAGTGAACTTGTTTCTGTGGTTTTTGGAGGGAATGTTTTGAGCTAAAAAAGAAACAGCTGTGTTTTCTTTTTTTTTGTTTGTTTTAAAGTTTTTCACAGTAAGAAACTTCACCCATTGTATATAATTTGAAGCTGTTTTGCAGAATTATTGCAGTTTTGATCGAACCAAGTACTTGTTTCGATTGAAGACCATGAGCTTGACTTCCAATTAATTTCTCAACAGTTCTACATCATTTTATTTACTTGTATGTACTCTTCCATACTCGGAAATTGAAAACTAATTTTAGTGTTCATTAATACTCGTAAAAAATTATATTCATTTTTATCTAAATGAATTAAAAAAATGTCTGAAGTTTCAAAACCCAAAACACTGCCCCTTTACATACTGTTACGAAAAGTAGTTAGTAGCACGGATTCTAATCCTAGTTAATCGCAATGTACATGCTCGTCCAAAAATAAGCACTAAAATTAGAACTAAAAAAATTGCATACTTTTAGGCCGTAAGACTTAATATATTATTTGAAATTTAAATGTAGCCGCCTGCAATTTTGGATCATTACGTACTCGTCAAAAATGTAGTGAAACCGGTTTGTGCGGTTTGCCCGGTTTTTATGTGTGAACAATATTGAATATGTAGTGTATTTTTAGATGATGACTCATTACATATAAGTATCGTTAGCTCTTAATAAGGCTACAATTTTCTGGTCTTTTCTCGATATTTCTGTGTATAAGATTGGAAGTTTCTAGAAATAAGTATAAAAGGTGGCGTTCACTGCAGAGGATTCATTAGTTGTTTAGAATTGAACCAGTTAAGTAGAAAAAGCTCTTACAAAGTAATGCTGCTGCCACCTAAGAGAATTACAGTAAAATACAAGTGTTGTTGTAATAAGTGTTTTGTGTATATTTAAAGTTTATTAAAGTTGTTATTTATAAATTGACAAACTTATGTTGTGTTTTATTTGCAAAATCTTTTACGAACTCCAAATCATAAAATTCGTAAATACTTTAAGGTTGTCAATGGTAGCAATGATAGAATTCGTCGTTCGGAGTCCCAAATAAACTGATGTACCTGGACAGTGACTATCACTATCCAAGCCTTATAGAAAATTTTACAACAAGGGGATATAAAGGCCTCTATTCTCTCCAATTTGACGTTTGAGAAATTGATTCGTTGCTCTGGTATTAGAAGAAGAAATTCGGAGGGCCAGGAGCACGGTTGTAGATATGATAATATCAGCCTTATCATATTTGGCATTCTCTATTTACCACCCAGATTTAAATGTGAAATGCGTATGCCAGAAGATATTGATATTGTCAGAAAACTTAAACAAGAAAGACACGAAATCTGGGAATGTACCTAAAATAATAGAAAATAAAACAAATTCTTTGGTTGCGTATAGCAACATAAGTGTTTTAATGTATTGCAATCGTTCCACTATCTCTGGTAAATAATTACAGAAGACTATAAAAGCATTCAATTGTAGCCTCCTTTACTTCAGGAACATAACCAAAAAATATCGTTTAAAAGAAAACAACTGTATTTTTAATTTAAAAACTTGGGTCACAATCTTGTATAGAGTTGTTGGTCTCATATACATATAAACATGGTCTCATATTCGGGTACAAACTTTTATATATACATTAACACACGCCACACGCAACACGGTCATTTTATTTTTACATTGAATAATTTTGTAATTACTCTGACACTGAGCCGTTCACAAAATTTCAGCTCTCTGGGCCCTGTGAAAGGTGGTTAAAAATTACCCTAAAATAATCGACCTGGTCGGGTCTATTTCAAAGATTAAGCTTTTTTCCACACATCACACGCGACTCACGTGAATTGTGACACGAGTCATATATGCGGTATATTAGGAACACCTACTGACGTTAAGCTATTCTAAAATGTTAACACTCTTGCAAGTGTGGAAGGCGGTTAAAAAACAGGTCCGGACTATACCAAAGACTAGTCAATATTCCCAGCATAGCCCGCGCCCATGCAACTTGTGATACGATTCTACTCGAAATATTATAAATGCCTGAGAATAAGCTACTCTAAAAATTTAAAGTCTCTAGCACGTGTGGAGGCGGTTAAAAAACAGATCGAGCATATTCCAAAGATTAAGCCATTAAACATCACATGTGCCACACGCGACCCGCAACACGCTTCATACGAGAGATCTCAGCATTAAATTTCAGCTCTATATGTCGTGTGGATGGTGGTTAAAGAGGACTTCAAAGTCGAAAAAACCGACAGACATGAAGAGTCAAGTTAAATAAAAGTTTTGGTAAACGATTTTTTCAAAGACTGGAAACGATACTGTGATGCTGGCATTATACTTGGACGGCGCCGTACAGCTAGTTTCTCTATATGAAGAAGATCCTCAATGAAATTTTTGATTCACATCATCCTAGTATAAACAAATTTCGCTGGAACTATGGGGTATTCCAAGACTCACGGTGTTCGCTGATGACAAACTGCATGGGATGGGCTTAAAATAGGGTTCAGTGCAAGATTTTTGAAGGGGGGCCAGAACCGGACTGCGATAATTTGGTTTCGAGAGGGAAATAAGAACCAAAAATTTCTAAACAATTTTGACAAAAGAAGTTCTGTGGGTTGCCATCCTAAATTGCCAAAAGGCTCAAATGAAGCATCAAAATGACTTTTCTCTGTTGCTTCAAAGCACAAAGCAATTACATTTATAAATGAATTTTTGTGGTTGTCACAATGATTTTTGAAGGGAGGTCAAGACCGGAGTCCGACAGTTCACTTAAGAGAGGAAAGGAAATATATTGGTTACATAATTTTAATAAAAAAATTCAGAAGAAGTTCTGTGTAATTTTAATTCTCTTTACAGATTTATTTATTATAATCTATGGAAACTGACCTAAAATTAATATTAAAAAACTTCGTTAAACTCCAAACTAAAAGAGCAAAAAATGAATTGTAGAGCATTTTTTTTGTGAATAGATTGGGCACATGCGTAGTACACGGGCTTTGATAATTTTATTGAATCAAAAATAAACGGAATACTCAAAATTAGTTTCATTTCAATTTTATATTTTTTTATCATTTACTCACTGTATGTTGTAGAAACTTTTTTTTGAAAAGCTACTCGTATATAAATGAGTTAGTATGGGTATTCGCTTATTGCAATACGAGTATATTTATCCGATAACACTGTATACAGTGCGAAGAAGCTCGTGGGGAAACTTCATTAATATCTCCTGAGAAAACCTGCAATAACAATGGAACTTACCGTCTCGAATTTTATAATATTCACTTCCTTGTCGTGGCAGTGTTGAATGGAAAAGGACAACAACCAAACTGTATTCATATAGTACTTTTAACAAGTTCCTCTGAATATTTTTGCATAATTTGCCATTTATATAATATATACATAATATAAATGGCTTAACCTGAGGGGCACCTAGTCATAGAGCCTTCCGTATGAAGATTCAAGTTTTATTTTTAAATAACACGGTGTATGTGTTTGCTTGTCTCTTTCCAATTTGACGGTTATGGTAAGAAATAACTTATATATACATAACAAATTTTGATGTACCAGACATACTTTATGTAATTAAATTTTTAGAATAGTATGTGTGCGACAATTGTGCCACATCAAAAGGATATCCTCAAGCTCAGGCGCTAGATCCTGTTGTATTGTTGTGGCATAGCGATTCAATATTGAATCGACTCGGAAAGTCACTAAAATTCTTTTGAAATCAGATGTTTTTCTTTATAGGGTGGATAAGCGTATTGTCGTCCGCAAGGTATTGTAGCACTTTTCAAACATTTCGTCTAGTGTGTAATATATTTTATTTAAATCCATTTATTTACAAAAAGAACATTACGTTTCTAAGACTATTATTAGTTATAAATAAACAACTTATGTCTATATTAGCTTAAACTATTTAATTACCCTGTGGGCGCCGTGGCTCAGTGGAAATGCGCGTGGCTACTGAGCAGGAGGCTCGTGGTTCGAATCCCAGTAACACCAAAAGTATTTTTTACGGTGTCCCTTCTCTCGCGAATGGATGACAGATTCCGAGAGTAATAACTTGTCACGGAGAGCATCTCAATTCGCAGTTGGAATCCAGCCTTAAATTTAAGGTCCCTTCCATTTGTGTCCAAAAAAATATACATGCGCAAGACAAATGGTCGCGAGAAGCTAGTCCTTGGACCGCAATTGTCTGTCGCGCCGAATATTATTATTATTATTTATTTAACCTACGTTGGTTTTCACTACTTTCTATAGTTCGATTCCTGATAATCTTCTGTGTAATATGTATTTATATTTAGCAATGAAAATATATTTCAAAACACGCCACAGTAACAGTAGTTTGTTATTTGGTAATAATCGACAAAATAGTATATGTTTTTGAGGTCGGTCTTATTTCAAAGAATTTTCTACGCTTCACACGCGCCACACAAGACTTGCGACACGCGTCAAAAGCGGAATATTTAAATGAGCCCTTGACATTGAGCCGCTCAAGTCTACAAAATATTGCATTTTCCGACGTTATTATAAATGTAATTTTTTGCATAGTGATTATTTTTTATCTGAATTGTTTTTTGTTAACAAAAAAAAAAGTTTGTAAATATAAATGTAATGTAAATAATTTTTGGGTTGAGTCTGTTAATATAATTTTCATTTTATACCTTAACTATTACACTTCACTGTATACTTTTAGGTGCTTTAGCCTTTGCCCTCTCTTTTAAGAGATTTTTTTTATATATATATTTAAACTTATTGCCAAAGGCAAACTCCCTGAATGACTTACGCTGCGGTAATAAGGTGGGCTAAGCCTTTAAAATTAAAAAAAAAACAAGAAATGTGACTTACAATATATCACATTCCTCAGATTTTCACCGTTTCCAAATTATTTTCTAAGAATTCTCCCTGATTCATTGAAAAAAGCATTACAGAGAACGATCACGAAACTAAAACGACGCGAGTCTAAATGTTTTAATCAATGGATAATGGTCATGGAAAACTACAAAAAGACTTGACCAAGAAAATATCACAAATAACGACATACTTGAACCTTTAAATTTTTTTGAACCTCTATTGAAAAAATGGGTCCTAGGAGCAACCTAAAATGCGGCTTTTGATGAAGATTTTGGTATTTTCGTTTTTTTTCGGTACATAAAAAAGCTTTTTATATAGTTTTGTTTAGTATATCATAATCATTTGTACAAATGAAAACGCCTGAGTTTTCCGGTGCTATTGGTCACTAGTTTAAAACTATTTCGAATGTGTATTTCAAAACGAGAAGGTAAAACGTATAAAGTATACTTATTTTTTAAATTCTCTATATTAACTTCGCGACCGCTTGCGTTTGTTTGTGTGTTTGTCGCAATATTGTATGATCAATTTTTAAACCACTCCTATGCCGATTAGAGAATTTAGGTCAAAATTTTTATTTCTATGGTTTTTTTCTCGTTCTTTTCAATAGTATTTCAGGTGTCTTTTAACGAAATTAACACCCCCCCCCCCTAAAGCAAATTAAAAGTTAGATCAAAATGTTTTAACAAAAAATATCAAGTACATAAAAATAACGTTGCAAGAAAATGTACAGCCAAACAAGTCCCATCCCACCCTAAGCTAGTAACAGTTCTTTGCAAGTAAAGCTACACACAACTCCACAATGCTGAGAGTATATGACCAAAAAGTCGTTATCCATCGTTATACACACATACATTCTAAAGTACTTTCGACAACGAATAAAATTCTACCCTTGTTCTTTATCGGTGTGCGTGATCAGATGTTAGATTTCCCACCGCAAGGGCGCAACATACGCTCAACTAACAAAAACAGTATTATCATCAGTCAGTACTGAGTCATGAATTTCGTCCTGATCACCTTATAGAGAAGGGGATGAAAAGTCGAAATACGTTTTTGCCTAGATGTGTATGTGAGTGATCGCTCGGCCAGGATATATAGCTAGTTTCTCTATATATACTTGCACATACTCGAACATATATGTGTGACATTGCATGCGATATGCATTGCACCTTTTACTCGCCTTACTTCACATACGAAAATGAGGCGAACATGTACATATTGCTGCTTTTGTGCTATCGGTCGTTCCTCACTCGACGCCCCATGACATTTCATTGCAAGACATCAGGCACGCGACACACATCCAAAGCAGCTGTCCTACGATCAGGACGTGTACTTTAGTTCACTGAAGCAAAAGTCGTTGTCCTTTCTATCATCCAGACGGTGGGAGCAGTGAACAGTGCAAGGCGGAATAGTGCAGCCGAGAAATAAAGTGAAAGAAAATTTTAGTGATCTTGGCGCGAAACAATTTTTTTTTTGGTTCAAAGAGAAATCAGTTAATAAGAACGTTAAGTGCTATGGCAACGATTAGCTTGTTGTCCTATAGCCTGCCGGAAGGATTAAAAATTAAAACCAATGGCAACAGCAACAACAACCCCCTTAGTAAAACTTTTAACAAAATAACTGTCAATAATGTGCTAATTGAGAATAACGGCAACAGTTTGAACATCAGCAACAATTTAATGTCAAGCGGGAACACAATAGTTAAGAAAATCAAAGATTTTGGTATGATTGGAAGTGTGAACTTGTCTGGCAGTAGGGATTCATGCACCAGTGGAGGCCTCATCCGGAAAAGACTACAAAAAACGTTGCCCCTCTGTGATGCGAACAGAAATGCGGCAAATTTAAAGGGCGGTAGCAATAATTCGCAACAACCACCCCCAGCGAAGAAAGCGAAACTTTCAGCAAAAGTTGGCGAAACATCAATGAAAAAGGTAGGGGAAGGTGTTTCACAAACAGCAGCAGTCAAAGTGTCGCTTCCACTGACTGTGGCGCAATCCCCAGTCGGGGGAACTCCTGGACGAAAAGGATTGCCCTTGCCACAAGCTGTTGCCCGACGAAATGCGCGCGAACGCAACCGGGTGAAGCAAGTAAACAATGGATTCGCAGCATTGCGTGAACGAATTCCCGAGGAAGTCGCAGCAGCTTTCGAGGCACAAGGCAATGGTCGTGGGTCAGTGAAAAAGCTCAGCAAAGTGGAAACTCTGCGCATGGCTGTCGAATATATTCGCAATTTAGAAAAACTTCTTGGTTTCGAGTTTCCCAAGGGGGGGTCATCAGATGTTGCAGGTAGCTTTACACTGATCAAAGACGAATACGGCCCAATTTCACCTTCAACTATTGATGATAGTTACTGTGATGATTCGATGAGTAATTATGATGCCGAAGAGGATAACATAGTGCCGACACAAACACTACTGCATCAACTTACCCAAGAACAAGAACATCAACCATCAGCCCCCCTGCCAACGTTAATGGATTCACTTCCCAACATCACAACACTCAATGGCTTGCAATATATTCGTATTCCTGGAACCAATACATATCAAATGATAACCGCGGATGTCTTTGCTTCTGTTCATAATGACCAATTCCACGCGCTAATTGACAGTAATTGCATTAGTCCAGCGGCAACAACAATGGAAGGCGACACTGTCTACAACGAGGAAGAAATGTTAGCTACTGCGACAACACCTGCTATTTGTATCAACAGCAACAACAACAACAACAACAACATCATCAATGTCAGCACGGAATCGTCTTCGTCCGTGCCACAATCGTTGTCGTCGCCTATCGCTTTGCAGATGCCACCGCCATCACCAGCGTCTCATCACCAGCAGCAACAGCAAACGTTATCACCTGTCAGTAATGAAATTTTACTACAGACGTGTGCCAGCAATAAAAACAACAACAACATCATTAACGAACAGTTTATACAGCAACAACAATTCAATCCACAAATAAAAGTCGAACAAATCGATAACGTCAACGTGGGGAGCACCACGATCATCTACAATACCTCGCAACATGGGCAGGTCCTGTTGAGTAACTCCTCGATGTCAATGTCTCCACCCTTGGATGGGTCAAATGGGCCCTCAGCAAACACATCTACATCCGCACTTCAGGAATATTTCGACGATCATTCCGGATCATTCTACGAAGATGTAGCAACCTTCAAAAAGGAGATTAACGATGTCATCTTGGACACATCTGCGGCAGCGCCTACAGTCATGTCCGATGAGAGTATGATGGACGCAATCGATTGGTGGGACGCACACACACCAAAATCTGATGTGGGTTCAGTCATTTTGTAAGAACAGCAAAAGACAAGGACGAAATATTAAACAATAAATTATTATTTATTTTATAATTTAGTTAACTTATTTATATCAAAATCGAACAAAAAATTTTAACTTCTCTAATTCATAGACTAAATAGTAAATAACTAATTATTTACTCACAGAAACGCTTATATAAATATTTTGTAGACCAAAAATTATTATTATACAAAAAAAATTTTATTGTAAATAAAACCAAAAAAAGAAAACTAAAGAGAGGCACAGCAAACAAACAAACCAATATGAGAGGATACAATGATTTAGTTTAAGTTATATATATAGTTAAACAAAAATATTCAAATAGATTTAAAAAAGTATATAGACGCACAAACTAATAATAATTGTGTATAAATAATTATGACATGTTAAGAATTTTAATTTTATTACTAATTATTATTTGAACTAAAAATATTTTTATTTTCTATTTGTGCAAGCAAAAACTTGTACATTCTTCCAGTGAAATAAAGAACATTTTTATTTAAAATTTTGTTTTGTACATTATAATGACTTTATAAGTCTTTCTGCTTCTGTGTATAATCATTAGAATACCCGGGTAACGACAATTTGGACAACATTCCTTTTGTACAGTGAGAGGAACCCAAGATTCTTTGAGAAAGCCTAACAATAGTTTCAACGTAAGAACGCTGAAAAACTCCGTTGTGACTTTTAGTTAGAACAAAACTTCTCGAGTTTTAGTCGAAACGCTTAAGTTAAAAAAACATTTAATTTCATCGCATATTATGTAGAAAAAATTTCAGGTTTTTATGTCGAAAGTTTGACGAAGTTGAAAGTTATGATCACACCAATTGGTACTATTGAAAAGCATATCTTGTAAGCTATAAAAACATATGTTATAGACTGTTGGTAAGTCTAATACTCTTTTTTTGGTTTTTTTTATATAAAAATTTATTGCCAAGGGACAACTCCCTGAATGACTTGCGCCACGGCAACAAGGTGGTCTAAGCCCTGTATTAAAATTAAAAAATCGAAGGAATATAATTTACAATGTATCACGGCTACAAACGAGAGGTAGCCGGTTTCCATTTATTTTCTCAAAATTCTTTTTAATTCATTGAAAAAGCAAAACAGAAGAAGAACACAAAACTAAAAACGACGCGAGTCCAAATGCCTAATTCAATGGATCTTGGTCAGGAAAAACTACAAAAAACTCTGACCAAGAAAATTATTACAAATAATTACGTATGTGAGCCTTAAAAATTCTTGGAAACTCCATCCCACAATCCGGTCCCTCAGGAACCAGTTGATGTCTGCCTTGGTGGCCAACAGCTCGACAGTAAATCTTACCGGATTTGTCTGTAGTACCAGGCCTAACAAACATAAAAATTCACGCACAACTATCGAGCCGAAAGTCTTATTAAAAGTCTGCCTCTAGGTTAGGTTTGGTTAGGTTAAGGTGGCTGTCCGCGTACTGATACATTTAGACCAGTAATGGTCCATTGTGATACAACACGGATCAGGAAAAAATCTCTCCACCTACTCGATGAACCATTTAGAGCTTTGTATGAAGCGTAGGAGATTACCAATATCAATGATGAGTGTCGTTGTAAAAAAAGCTCCCTTATGGAGTTTACGTTTTTAGAAGAGGGCAGGACAATATAGAATATGGACGATAGTCTCCTCCTCCTCCTCTTACATGCAGCTTCTGCAGAAGTCATTCGAGAAGACTCCAAGTGTCCAGTGATGACACCTACAATAGCACCGATGTACGATCTTTTTGAGAGATCATACACTTGGAGCGTTTCGGATCCAGCTTTGTGATTGAGCAATCATTGAACGCAGGCAAGCAATAAAAAATATAAGGATCCCCTAAAAGATGGTATAACGCTATTGAGTACCGTGTATAAGAGACTCCATCACGTATGCCGTTTCTCGCTCTCCTGAGATAGCTGCCCGAAGAGTGGAGGAACACCTCCGAAATCTTTGGGAGTAGTATCTGAAGTGGGGACTTAAGATCAACGCCAACAAAACGGAACTCATCTGCTTCCGAGTACCAGCAACCAAAAACAAAAAATCGCAAGTCGGTGCAGAGCCTTAAAATTTACCCTTCCGGATAACACGACAATAAACACCAAGTCAGAGACTAAGTACCTGGGAATCAAGTTTACTGAGAGGCTCAAGTTTAACTCTAACATCGATAAAACAATGAAAAAAGCGAACTACGCTCTTCATTTGGTGCACCCGCTACTAAGAAGAAGAAACAGACTGTCCAACAACACCAAGCTGCTCATCTACAAGCAGCTCATCAGGCCAGTGATAACCTATGGCTACCCCATATGGTTCACCGTCTCACCAACAACGATGAAGAAGATCTCCCTATTTGAAAGGAAGGTACTAAGGATCTGTACAGGACTCTGGAGGGTGCCAAACAGCTATAAGTTTGTGTCGACTGCAAGACTTTACGAAGCAGCAGGTCTGCTGCCAATAACCGACCACTTGTTCCAAATGGCGAGAAATTCGTCGACGGATTGGAAACTCATCCAAGTCCTGAGATGCAAGGACTGAGAAGCAAAGAAATCGAGCCAAGTCACCGGTACATACACATCAGAGGATTCACAGATACTAGATTCGACGACAAATTTAATAATCAAGACGTCTCCTTCTACGAGAAGGCCAGCAATCAACATTACAGAGGTTGAAGATACCCCGTCTTATATTTTTTTCATTTTTATTTTATTTTAAAATTTATTGGTTAAAATTAAATTCCTGTAAATATAAACATGTAGTAGATTAAGTAGTCAAAATTATCGTTTAGTAATAAGCAATACAAAAAAAAGACAACGTAAATACGTCGGGCCCCTATTGTTGAGCCGACACTTATTAATAATAGTTATAAGTTTAGTTTTAAGTCAAAATTGTATATTACTGAAATGTTTAATAAAAAAAAAATATCTTAATCTACCGTGTATAAGATTAAATTTTATCCTCTTTCTTTTATAATAGGATAGCCATGTACGCTAGATTTGTTATTGGCCAATACCAGCTTGGCTTAATCCCAGGTAAATCCACAACTAATCAAATATTCATTCTTAAGCAGGCGATGGGAAAAAGTCTAGAGTAATAGAACTCACTAGACTTCAAATCCGCCTCTGATATCATATCCAGAGTAGAACTTTAAAAAACCTTGAGACAATTCAAAGTCCTAAATAAACTGACAACAGACAATACAGGTAATCATGACCAATGTTAAAAGCCATATAAAGATATCCGAATCACTCGTAAGACCATTCAACCTCTATAACAGGCTCACATAAGTGGCCTGCGTGTTTTGAAAGGACGCAGACGTTTGAGAAAGTGATCGATACTTTAACATAAAAAAAAGTTTTCGAGCGGTCGGCACTTATTCGACATTGGACATTTGATTGGCAGCCAAACCTACGCTGGAAGGATGGTATCGTTTTGGATGCCCAGTAAAGACACTTTTTGTGGGAGGACAAAATAAGAACCCGATTGTAAATCCAAATATTATTACTATAATTAGTTATAAGTAAAGCTTGAGTGATACTACTAGCCTCTCCCACAATTCTGCGTAGCCTGGTGAGATATTCAAATTTCAGTTATATAGCCAAAAACGTAAATTACACAAGTATGCACGCGAAAAGAAAAATTGAATATTTTATGAATAAAAACTTCGCTCATTAAGAACATTTCCCTTTTTTTTTATAGTGAGAGCATGCTGAAGGGATTTGCATCCTTATTATGCCTAGGCATAGTGTGGGCTTAGAAAATTTGGTTAGAAGAAGGAAAGAAAGTGTTGCGGTGGGTGGAGTTTAGTTCACACCCAAGCACTCACAAACTAGAATATTGTACTCATCAGCCCATATAGATGGCTCTACATCTTGATTACTTCATATATCAAGCTCAACTGTATATGTGAATACAGCAGTATATGGCAATCTATTATAAGTTAGTAGAGAGTAGGGCCATGTTTCTTTGTAATTTATAGCAAAAAAAACGAAATATCATATTCAAGGATGTGCTTATTGTGTCCTTAACAACTGGAACTTTCATTACTAAAAATATATTTCCCAAAAGTCTTACAAAGCAGTCAACCCCAAAGTAAAACTGATAGCTTGGAGTAATATGCTAATATTATTATACAAAGTAAGACCTGTGAATAAATAAAATAATGACCCTTATGTACAGTCTAAAGAAATAATATTATCCCAAGCATTTATTCATTACAAATACAGCGGACTCAGAAAATTGTTTCCATTACCTTCGAATAACGAACAATATGGTAAATTATGTCCTGGCCATCCAACCATTATAGCCCTCTCACGTATATTATCATCTCGAAGGCTATCGTGCATCATGAAACTCCATTTAGAACTTTTAGCTCAAAGAATATATAATCTTCGTAGGCATCCAACCATGCAAAGATGACAAGCAGTCCCATAACGTCCCATATCGTCCCATTAAACTATAAACAACAACATCAGGGAATACATAAACTCCGATAATGTTCGTTAAGGATATTCAAATTTTTAAACGAACTCATACGATCACGGAAGGAAACGAAATTGAATTTTGTATAGGACCAAGGTGTACGTATGCGTATGGCTCTGTACTATCTCTGACATCGCACTATTATACAATGGTGTTGGTGTTGTGTCAGTGAATAAAATGGAAATTATAGAATATCTTGCAGGACACTGGCTCTATCTCAAAGGTCGCCCGTTGTTTTTGTTTACAATATCACGTGAGAGCTGAGAATAGTGGTGACGTGGTTTGGTGCGCCGTTTAATCGTGGGAAATATTCAGTAGCATCTGTGCTGTTCTCTATTCCCATAGTGTTCGTCATGTACTTTGCATTCATAATGATAGCACTGCAAATGTTGATTGAAAAGAACACACAGGACAAGATAGTTGATGATGCGATCGTCATCATCATCTATTGACTCAAGCTTTGATCAAGCAACTTCAGACACCGGAGGCATAACGTAGGGACTGTATAGTGAATGGAATGGTAATGTAAAACAAAGTTCATTATCATCACTTTCTTTTTATTTCAGTTAAATGACGGTAGTCGCCATTTTTAAATATTTTTATTTTTAACTGAAATTTCGTTTCCTCTTGGACCGATATAATCTGAAAGAACAACGAAACTAAATTTCAGTAGTTTCCCTTAGGGTGATTCATAGTCCGAAAAAAATTCTGCACATAACCATAAGGTAGGAACAATTTGTTTTTACAAAAAAATATCGAAAGAAAATATTCACGACTGATACTGCATGAAAATGATCTTCAACCGATTGCACAACATAGCACAGAGGACCATTCTTTGTGAGATATCTTAGGCAGATATTTATCTAAGCGCTGAAGAAATTTGAAGTACGTTCGGCAATCATGAATATTCATTATGCAAAAAGGACGAAGAGGGTGCCAAAATCGGAACAATAGGATGCATTAGAATCTCAAATTATCCTGTGCATCTGCGCAAAAACAGCACAAGACCAATTTTTGATAGAAAAAAAGGAAATTAAATCTTCACAAATAGGGGAAGCAATACGTTTGTTTTTTCAAGGAGCAAGCACGCACACTAACAAATTGCAATGCAAATGTCCGAGGGTGGATTTCGCACCGATTTTCAGGTAGGAATGCGCCACGTATATGTATCCTTCATTTCGTTGCCAACTCCTTTGTTGTATCGATCACCTTTTACGTAATTCGATCGAAGAAGAAGATGCACGCTGCACAGAAGGACCCCGCATCGTCCGTTATTCGTTATGCGTTTATGAAATAATAATTCTTCGCCATGTCATCTTATTCTTTTGTGGGCGCTTGATCTACGAGTAAGTCTACATTTGTTACGGTACTGTTAGACTTTGTCTTCTTCTTAATGCCATGACAGTTATACTCTATATACCCTATACCTACCTATTGCGATTGGCTTACGCAATTTTTCCGCTGCTTTGTTGTTGTGTTTGAAATGTGAAATTTTGAAAAATAAAATGAAATTCAACACGCCCCAAAAATATGAATGGAAAAAAATACGATCAAACGGGATATAAGGGAAAAAAGGGACCTTGGATAGTTCCACCGTTTACCGTTGTGTGACCGATTCGCATTTTGTGTACCGTTCCTTTTCCTGATTTGAAAGGATTTTAACTAATACCTAAGTCCTCTGCTAATGATGACGAACGGGCACGGCCTTCTGCCAAAGGTTTTAGTTTCATTTCTTGTGCCTTCTCCTCTCTCAATTACTGCCAAAGGATTCAAAAGGGTGATCTTATTGATTTATCGAAAGGTGCGTCGTCCGCCGGTTGCCGGTAACCATTCATTCGTTGACTAAATGAATATTCATTTAATATACAGGTTTATAGAATAATTGATATGTTTGTCGCTTCCGAGATCCAGGTGCTATGCTGATTCGCCTTATTGTCAGTTACACGTGCTCCAGGTCTTGCACCTTTCAGTGGGTGTTATCCTATCGAAACGGTATATACTGCAGACAAAGAGCGCGTGTTCTAAGGCATCAGTTAAGGGACGTGCCAAATTTTGAAATTCATTTATAATTGAAACCGCATTTTTTTTTTAAAAATCTGTTATATTTGTGGTATATGTTTTAAAGCAGAAGAACATTTTGAGCAGGCACACGTGTGACAGTTGGATTAGTCAAGTCAAAAGAAAGAGGTTATTATGCATCAACACGAATCAATGAAAAAAGTGTCTGACTCGTAGCCATATTATTATAATACTAAAAAAATACGTCCAGAACTTTTACGTAGCAAACTACTTAGGCCCATTTAAACGTGTGGAAGCAAGCTACTCCAGTTCTCGGGACATCGGCTTATTTCAGCTTTCAAACTTATACAGGAGAAACAAAATGAAGTACTTCCGATAACGTATCACAACTTCTGTGTCATTGACACCAAGTTTATTTATAAAAAAAAAGAATAAATTAAATGTTTTTTTTCTTATCTTAAAACTCACCATCATCTCATTACATCTTTTGGAATTATATCTACGATCATCTCTCGTAACATATCTTTTTTATAAAAAAGTATTTTGTTCATCTCTCATAGCATACCAACTATTTTCAAAAAAAAATATTTTGTTACTCTGTTGGAAGAAAAAACAACCTTTGGCTCAGTTCAGTTTTTTATCAGTCCATTTCTTGATGTTTTCGAAACACTCTGAAAATTTCATATAAAGAACAAGGGCGCGACCAAAGTCAAAATCAGAGGTAAGTTGAATATACCAGCAACTCGAATGAACATCAACACTTCCTTCCCATAAAAATGATAGGTACCTATGACAAAAAAATTAACAAATTACCATTTAGTCCTTGGGGAAAAATACGGGCAAATTTAATGTCTTTGTTGAGGATACGAATGAATGCTCTATTTATGCAAGGCAAGATATAACGTACTTGATACTTCACTTTGATCCCTATCCTCATTCGTTTGCATTTTTTGTCAGATCTCAGAATGAGAAGAAGGGATAAATTATTGTCGTCATTCATAAGGAATGCAATTCCATTTATGAATCAACGGATCATTAGAAAATATACAAAGAGATAAAAGGAAACAAATCTCCTTTCTTCATAAATATGTACATCGCATTAAATGATCTAAAATGAAAGTTTATAAAAAGCGCGGTAAGGGACTTGGGACTTGTGGAGGACAACTTTTTAGTAATGCTATGCTAAAACTGTAGCATAAAAAAATATTCCACAAAAGTGATTAGCATCAGTAGAGATTGAATGGAAGATTTTTTTTCAAACAAAAAACAACTTTCTTGCATATTATCGTGACCCTAGGAAGGAAGCCAAACAATAAACGAACATAAAACAAAGCGGAGGACAAAAGTCAAATGGTCAGTCATAAAGATCTCTTTAGAAACTTTCAGCATCAAAAGTTCACACTTCACTATTTAACATTATTAGGTATTAAGATACTGCCGAGAAAATTCGCAGTTACATGAATCATGTAGTCGAATCGATCAAAAACCTAAAAGAACTGATACTTATATTTGGGCGATTATTCATTAAGAGTATTAACATTGGTCACATAAAAGACACATACAAGGACTGATACTCATATTTGTTCATTCATTAAAGTTATTAACATGTTATGCAAGAAATAACGCTGTTGGCTATACATTGTTTAGCCATCCCAAACGTTCGGTACGTAGTCCTTGACTAGGTCTATATTGCTGTAAATGTCGTATAGATGATCTCTGAGTCTTATCCTCCAAAGCTGGTCAACGTAATGTAATAAAAAATCGCCTGAAAAAACTTTTGCTGGAATTACCAAGGTAATATTCAGCCATCTCTGATAGAGTCCATGTTTCAGCGCCATAGAACAGGACTGGGTTGAGTAAGGTCCTATAAAAGGTTTTCTTAGTGGACCGAGAGCCCAATGAAACTGCGGTTGGCAAGAGCAATTTTTCGTCTGAATTCTGACCTCGTTAATAGCGGAGCCTAGGTAGACAAAGTCCCTAACAACCTCAAAGTTATAGCTGTCTATTGTAATTAATACACCGGTGTTAGGTATCCGTTCTTGCTGACAGCAAATATTTTGTCTCTTCTGCTTCTTCTTCTTGTTAAGGAAACTGATTCTTTACTGTATGCGCAGTTTAGTTGGTGTCCTTTCTTGTAGGTTTGACGACCACTAATCCAGTTCTTCAATCAACATAATCAGACATATATTCATCTGACCTAGTTCTGACCTGGTAATCTTGTGCAGTTTTGAAAAGCTTGGCCTGATGGTCGTCATGGCTAGCAGCTTTGCTTGTCTAAGGCGTGGATATTGTTATCCTTAATTCACCTTGGTCAGTTGGAGGTAAATGTTGGTTATCATCGTCCAGAGTAAATGGTTCGTCTGCCTGACAGCGAAATACTGATCTTCATCACCGTATCACCGTATCACCGTTTTAAAGTTTGTAGTCCTTTCATTCGCAGCACTGACTCTGATTCCACTTACAGGATTCCTTTCGCATCTCGATAGGTTCGGATCGAGTTTTGTAGCTTTTACAGGCTCGTTTTACCATTTCGAGAATTATTCCTGGAGTATCAATTCACAATGTCTTCGATCTTGCATTTTTTGCTTTCTTCTTTTCTTTCTGATGATCCTCTCGTCATTTGTGCTCGTAGATCTCACCAGCAGCTGTCGTCCTTTTTTTGCATCAGCGTGAAGTATGCCTCTTGATTCGGAGATCACAGGTCCACTTGCATAACCATGTGATTGCCATAGTGACTTCTTGCCTAAGTCGCATCCGATTAAACTCTGTTTCTTTTCTCAATAGGAGTCACCGTAGATGTCAACGTTTTCCATTCTTATTTTGCCTGGCCTCTTTGATCGCACTTCCTGGATGGCAGTTATGTAAAATTTTACCTTAATAGGGTCTCGGCTAGTTGCTTGGCTGCGCATTGTCTGTTGATGGTGCAAACATAACATGCACAATCCTTAAATTGGTGGGCTGGGTCCTGTTGTATCTCCTTGGATAAGGAATCCGGGTTTTCTGGTTCTTATATAGTTTGAATAAAAACAAGAAGCTCAAATAAGATGTTTAACAAGGGGTTCATCCTAAGTGAAACCGGGTACACTATTTTGACTCCATCTAGGGGTTTTTTTAGCCATCGTCTTATCTTTTGGGGGGGGGGAGTTTTGGTAAGACACTCCTTCGTTGCAGGGTATATGGTTGCGATTTACTACTTCACTTCCATCTTTGATCGCGGAGGCCCTTCTGCAGATAAATGATCTGCGATTGCATAGCTCTAGGTTTGCTTCCCCAAATGTAAAAGTAATGTAGACAACATTTCCTTGTTAATCCACAACAACTAAGTGTATTTGTTTCTGAACAAATTTCAGCTACCCTATAAGGCTTCGTGTCATATTCAATTTGTCTTAAGTGTTTGTTATGTGCTAGTACTTGAATGTTCAATTGGAAATACAATAGAAATTACATAAATAATCCGAATTCGTGGTGACAGCCGTCTTGAAAAATTAGTCATATGAACTTCAATTTCCTGATCATCAACACATCCCAAAAAACTGTGTGATTAATGAATTATTTATGCTGCAATACTGCAGTGTTATTTGGAAAATATTGTGAGAGCAACTAAAATTCGCAACTATTTGATAAAGTTCATTAAAGACGAACAACCCTTTTGGGCCCCCTTCACACATGCGAAAACTCAAAATAAACCCTTGTGAAGGAATGATATTGCATGTCGATGATGTGTCGAATTTTCTTATTATTTCAGCTGAAAATGACTGAGTGGCAAGGTAACACAAGAATGCTTATTTGGCACGAACTAATCATGCGTAATAATAGCGAAACAGACAGTTTCTGTTGAAGGGATCGTCAACGTTTTTGCAAACGCAATCATTAAATAACTTAATGGTCTGAGAAGTTTACTAGAATTGCAAATACCTTACAACATTAAAGATAAACCGCACTGCCAGAGAACGCATACAACAAGCAGCTCTGCGCCAGTTAATATTTCGAATAATATGAAAATTTTCGCAAATTCAGAATGTTTGTTGCTTGTGTGGTTGAACAGAATTTACTTCTATTAATCATTGAAGCAACATAAAAGAAGTACCCCTCGAATAATTCCTGCAGCATAATGTATCTACTTAATGGGAAATTGTTGTTAAAAAAAGATTTAAAATATAGTGTGACCACATTTAAAAGGAAGCTTCCGTGCCATAACCAATGTGCTTGTTTATAAGGTAGCCCAGAAGTCGTCGTCGTTCTCGTCGTCGCATTTGCCACCTTAATTCCTTTTAATTAATATGGCAACATCCATCTTACGATTGATCCTTTAACATAATTGGATTCAATTATTACGGCTATTGTTGAAATAAGTTCGCGCGAATTCGGATTACATTTATACGCTCTCGCTGGCCAACTACAATGCAGTGGAATAGCATCCTCCCGACACTTGGCATCACAGTGTCAAAAACTCACATAGGTACAATGAGCGCAAACTTTCGCACTCCAACTGTGTAAATTTGTCCCTCTAAAGTTCCTCTTTGAATGTAGTCCGTTCTCACACAGAGCCTAATCCTCAATTGATAGTGGTAAATATTTTGACATCATCATCGCATCATCATCATCATGAATGTGTTAGCCTTGCGCTGGATCATGTGTACGCGAGTTGTGCCATTTAGTCGTTGCACCGCGCGATGTTTGAGGAGCTTAAGTGTGAAATGTACTCAAGAAGAAAAAAACATCAGAAGAAGATGGTGTGAGCAGATAACCGGCGAATAACCACAAAGCAACTGGACATCAATGTTCGACCCGATTTCTTATCCCATTGTCTTGAATGATGGGTTAAGAATAATAAATCGTTTACCTTTCACAGCAGTGAGTACCCAGGAATGCTGTCCAGCATGCTATTAATGAATTTGGAGGCGTGTTGGTACAACCAGAACATACTCCATAGCTCGTTATATGAAATAAGAGTGAAGGATTGGTTATATCAAATTACAAATGAAGACGACGGTGTCTTATTGAAGAAAAAAACTATGATTCAATTTAAGATCCTGATGATGGATTTCTTTCCAAATCCTTTTAACACGTACTCCTGTGGTAGCTGATCAATCAATATGAAGATATCTAGAAGGAGTTTCTTCCCATAATTCACGTATTGAATAAATAAATACATAGAAAGTGTTAACACCTACTCCTCCAAGTAGATGCCGAGCATTATATGATGACAACAGCTCTCTTTTTGACAGTTGAACTAATTTAAATTTTTCAAAATAAAAACAGAAGCGCAGAACCCAAATGGTTGAACAAAACTAAAACTGAAAAGAAACTCGTCGAGTAACAATTTTTTGTGCGCAGTGGGAAAGGCAAGAATGTTTCGAATGTACTCTGTGTAGTATAGAGAGACTAAGTTGTGTTTTGTCCCGCCGTATTCTATTGGTGACATATTCCAGTAGGGATCCTTTAGAAAAAAGAATTCCTTCAAGTAGGCAACATATGCTCCTGTGTTTGTTTCGTTGCTACCAAAAAAAGATATCGTTTCGACTATTTTTTTATCTCTATCTCTTCTAAACACCATATGGAGCTCTCATAATAGCACACGACGATCGCTATATATGGAAAATGTGGATCTCATTATTTTGCATGCCACTACTGGTTAATTTCGTTAATGAAGATCAACAGGAGGAACCAGCCAACCGAAGTATCGGAAGCACAAGCAAACACAACGAGGCATTATCTGTGAAGCATGAAATAAGCGAGTACTCCGTTTCGTTGTCGTCGGTAGATAATCAAGGAGCGCGCACACACATGTTGCCAATGACAAGGAATTTTTTTCTGTGTTGTTCTTCATACTCGTTATGCATAACTTTACGTAGGTACATTAAAATAAAAAGTTCAAAGGACCTTCTTTATATATGTATATAGAAGAACGTCAGAGAAAGAAGAATGAGAACAAGAAAAGAAACGAATTTAAATAAAAGAAAATTTCAACTTGAATGACTTTGCCAGGAAGAATATCCTCCAGAATACTAAAAACAATTATAGTACTACTGATGATTCAGTTTTTGGCTTCATGTTATAATGTCAGACCGATCGTCATGATGTGTTTTGTATTATTTGATTCGTCCATGCGTAACAGCCTAAATGAGGCCGATATCTGTGCTATTGCACTAATGTGTTTCAGGAAACCATGCGAATTTTTGAATAATTATTTTCCAAATCAAAAATGTATTAACATCACATTGCTAATGACATTGCATTTCGTTACGAATTCAATGTTCAATGAAAATTAATGATATGCAGGATCAGAGATTAGGAAAAATGATGTTCCAATTGTCAGATTGTCAGATTGTGTAACGTGACGTGACGGATGGAATATGTACAAAGTTCATTGGAACATCAACATCTATCAGCCTAATAAAATGCAATGTTTTCTCACGTCTGGCAATAAGGATTATGCTCTAGGTGTGCAAGAAAATAGTAGCATGCGATTGCTTCTAGAAATTAGGCAACTAATGAATTAGAGTAACAGTATAACGTGATCACGATACAAAATAGGTGTGAATATAATTAAATTTTAGCAAAAACAGGAAAACAATTTAAGTGTGTCCAATTTTCAGTGGACTATTTTAAATTTAAAAAAAAAATCCTTAAAAAATAAACCACAATCTTCTATATATATATATGTATATTTACCTCCAATTTGCAATTCTTGGTGTAAACCTTGTAATTCCGGATTCACGTTCAAAAAAGCTTTTTCCAAATATCATCCTACAGACTTTATTGCGAACCTGAATCAGTAAGCTAATAATCAGGTGAAATAAATTGTTTTGTAGCGTGCGTGTGTTTTTTTGTTTGTTGGTTTGTCCACTCATATAACTCGACATCTACCAGTCAAAATTTGATGGAACTACTTTTAAAACAATTGCTTAGCGCTCGCGGCGCAATTTTGAGATTTGTTTATTCATAGGGGTAGTTTTGAGAGAGAAAATATAAAAAAACCGATGCGTTTCGGTAATAACTCTTAATTAAGTCTTTAGACTGTATTACAACTAACCATATGGCCAGCTAAGAAGCTCCGTGTTTTTTTTGTAGAAAACCCTTCCCCATATGGCCGACAGTGCGACCTGAAAAGATCTATTGTATCCAAAATAGTAAGTGCTTAGTATCTTTTATGGAAAATACGCCTCCGTAACCAAAGTATTGCAGGGCACTCACAGAGAATATGCTCGGATAGTTCGTCATCCTACGAGCAGATCCTACATACATTCCGTAACGGAGCCCAGATTTGTTTGTTAAAGTGGACTCGCAACCCACAGTGGACTGTGAGAAAGTGCAGCTTTCTGATGCTATCCTTGGCTAGACTTAGGATTTCCTGATAGGGAAAGTGTCTGATTATTTGTTTGGATTGCCTCAGCCCCGGGACACTTTCCCAGTGGTCCAGATGAAGTTTGATTTCCCAATTACTTATCAGTGCTGTGGTGCCAACCACAGTAGTGATCAGGTCCTATGAACGCGTATTTCAAGCTAGCCCTAGCTAGGGTATCTGCAGATTGGTTACCTGCAATTCCTTGTCGACTAGGGACCCATCCGAGTTTCATCCGGTTATGACTTAAAAGGCATCGATTTACTATCCTCTTTACTATCTTGTTATAAGCAATATTTATGAGCATAGATATCCCACCTTTTCCTCTCCTTCATTTCCGAACGCCCACACTGTGCTTAGCCTTATAAGGGTGCAAGCCCCTTGAATGGATTATATATTACAAAAAGTGAAAAAAAGAGCCTGAATACTCTATATAATAGGCAACTTGCTCAACATTTTTTCTCACTTACCATAGAGCTAGGTGTAACTAGTTTCAAAATCCTTTATGTATGGGATACATTTTATATATTTATATATATTTAAAACGAAAATGGATAGCATGGTCATTGCGTTTGTTTTGAACATGCAACATCATCATTGCTCTACACTCGAGGTCTGGCTTCGCCTACTGAAAAAAGTCTTGCCACTTGTTCCCATTTCGAGTTAATGATAATTAGTTTGGCATCCTCATCCATTTTTTTGCACCACACTGATCATCTAGATAGCAAGGACACATGATAGGATGCTGTACATACGATGATGTGATATAAATTTGACGTAAACTTCTAAATTTATATGTACGGTTGAGTTGATTTATGAAGTAATCAAGATGTAGAACCAACAATGTCGGCTTATGAGCATAATATTCTAGTTTGTGGAGAGTACGGGTATAAACTCAACTCCATTAACCAGAAAACTTTATTACCTTCTTCTATACTAATATTTCCAAGCCTATGTTGTTCCTAGGCATTGTAAGGGCGCAAATCCCTTAAAACCTTGGTTAATTATAAGAACATCCCTAAATTCTACGCAGACAAGGTCATGTCTATGCTAGAAGAATTTTCATTTCCTTCCAGCATAAGCTTGGCCCGGCAATCCAATGTTCAATGTCCAATAAATTTTTCCACAAAATACTTTCCGAGCAGAATCTTCATCAATTATTCGAGCTAGGTATTTTGCCCAGCGGAACCCAACCATCTTGATTTTCTTTAATATGTCAACACCGCGATAATGCTTTTAGATGTCTACGGAATCGTCCCATTACACACTGCGCTAAAAAATTTCCATAAGACTTTCTTTTCGAACGTAACTAAGATGTTAGAGCATCTAAGCATCCAAATCTTGGATCCGTATGGAAGTATTGATTGGGATTGATAGTACACCAACATGCATGATTTCATGGTTAAATTTCTGCGCTGTTACATCAGAGACCCGGATTACTTTCTAGGCTGCCTTTATAGATATTGAATTGGGCTTTATAGTGATCTGGAAATCTTTACTTGGCTTTTACATTGGTTTCTTATCGTGTATCGAATACTTGGTATGCCTCATTGTCTCATGGCTTTATAAAGTTCTACTTTTACAACGCTATAATAGGCGGCTTTAAAATCTACAAACACCTGCTTAGTGATTCTAGACACTTTTCCATCGCCTATTTTAGGGTGAAACTTTGAACTTGAATGGATTGAATGATTTTAGCATATCGGTCTTGTCTTAGCTTTTCTTATCTTGTCTTGTAAGATATAGTACAACGTCCAATACGCTATTACTCCTTTATTATATATAGGGCACAGTATACAGCTTATCCAGTCATCTGGCATCATTTCTTTCTATCATTCGTTCATGAATTTCTTGATGAAATTTGGGCAGTTCAGTCCCATTGTTTTTCCATCTGATATCGAGTTCTGTGCATTGACTCGTGCACGCATTTTCTTGAAAGACATTTTAATGCTGTTATTTCATTTTAAATGGTATTGAATTTAACTCGAAACATTTTTTTATTTATATCTCAAAATGGGGCTGTCTTAATGAAAAGTCCATTATATTATACAAAATCAACGAGAATCAGCAGCATAATAATAACGAAACTAAATTCTAAATTGCAAAAAGTAGCAGATTTCGATCTATGTATACAGTAGTGACGGGTTGAAATATGGAGAAGGTGTAGAAGTTTTAGTTTCGAATCTGCCCTGTGTTTTTTAGTATTCTACTTCTATTTTTCTCGGTTCTGTGGCTTTATAAAAGGGCTCACAAGTCAACACAATTTATGTTGTCTTAGGAAATTATATCTCACTCAGTTGCATACTGCAACTATGGATATAATATTTCACATATAGTTTCCAAATAAGATGGACCAATTTAAAAAAAAAAAACCAAAAGATTTTGTCATACTGAACGCTTGCAGGGAACCACAGAAACCACAATAAAAATATTGCAGCTTATGAGAAAACAGAATAACAAATATTAATTTTAACCTATTTTCCCAGACAATTCTAACTGCACGAGAATATTAAAGAAACCAACAAGTAATACTTAATTCCTAAAGACATTAATAACGTTTTTAAAAAAATATTCCCTACTTTTTATTTTTTGAATAATTTTCACATTGCTCTCTGCTCCGAGAGTGAAATGGGATGTTCATTTCTATTTCAGCCAACTCATCACTCTGTTACCCAAGTTATGATGGATTAAATCAATCCTTATTCAACCACAGAACTTGCTATGTCATAGCAGAGCGTAACTAATTTTATACCAAAAATCCCTTTTTTGTTCCTGAAATTAATATGTAGGCCGAACAAGGTAATAACTATATTGTAAAATTAAAATATTCAAAAAATATCCCTTGTCATAACTTATGACAAAAATGTCAAATTCATCAGCAAGGCGAAGCAAACTTTTGGAAAGTAGATCACCCCTTTCATTATCTTTCACTCAGAATAACATGCAAAGGGGTACATTTAAATTTATTTCTTTTACAAGAACAGGGTCGTGTTCCCGTTTAGAGAATTTATTTAAATCCTAAGAAACACTTTCAGTTTTAAAGTTAAAATTAATGAGATTAATCAAAATCCTTTAGCATTATAAATAAATTCGAAGCACTCTGAGTCTGCTCTACAAATATGGAGATCATGGGAACACATTTTTAGACCTATATGCATGTGTGCAGATCTTTTGTAGGATTTGAAAATTTGTCAAATTTGTAAAAATAACACAGATTTCATATTGAATGGAAGCAAAAGCGAATTGTGATTCGCAACGTGTCTCCTTCCGGAACGACGATCAGATAGAATTTCATCCCTGAATTTATCTTCCTGAAAATTGGATTTTGGCAAAGGGAACAAAGGATTATAAATATCAGCAGCAGGTATGGTTGCTCTTTTTCTATCCTATAGATACGGAGATTCACCTTGTCATCCTGTTAAAAATGGGACAGTAGCAAGCATAACTGTTTTTTGCATTTCGAATTCGAGTATGCGAAAGAACCGCCTTAGATCTGGAATATGCCGACCAACTTGTTGTCGCACATCTAAGTAATCCTTTCATTTATTTAGTCAAAATGGAAAAGTCCATTGAAGAGATGAATGTAATAATGGCAGGAAGGATGTTCGCATCTTAACGAAATCGATTGAAATGAAGAGAAAAGGGAAAACGAAAGGATTTCTTTCGACAAATATGAAATTAAATCCTTTCAATTGTTTGATAAACGACACACACACACAACATTGACGGCGGATATCGAATTTTGTAAAGGGAAAGGATAACCAATTGCATTGAAAGTGAAATTCGACGATTGCACTTTTCTTTGTCGCAGCGTAATCCTTTTTTCACACCGCGCACGATCACGTCGTTGCTTCACCAAAATAACCGGATGAAGCTGAATTTTTTAATACGTGTATGTATGTTCATTGCGCAGTCTGGTTCGGTTCCTGCTGTGTATTCTGTTCAACGAATAAATACCCCCGCGGTATATCGTACGATGTTGTGCTATTCAGTGCTTGCGAAAAGCTGGTTGGCATACATACTCGTTAATATCAAAGAATTATCCACAAGTTATGGAATCGGATTAAATGCGCGTTTCAGGTTCAATGACGTGAATAAGTTGCCATTTGATACACGAGACGCTTATGCATAACTGACATATAAGGCCATTCTCAAGGGGATTTATGTACCAAAATAAGTGCAATGTCAAGACCTTCTCTAGCAAGGGTAACTTCATGCTGGGATAACAAATAAATGTGAATGTCCACCATGTCTATTGCCAGAATGTGATGACTTCCGCAGGATATTCACAAAACAGCCACCCAAAAGAAGCAATTTTCCCAACTCTGCGAAGTGTCGTTGCTGTTCAAGTTTATTGGTCATTTCATATATAACTCTGCACGTGTCCATTATTCCACATCAAATATTTTCACCAAGAACTGGCCACACTACCAATCATGAGATTTCTTACAACAAATCTTTTCCAATCACTGAAAAGAAATGAAAATCATTGAAATGTAAAAAAATAAGTTCATCATATCGATGGATTTTCACACCAGGACATTGGGAAATTTTATTGTAAAGTGTACACTAGAATGTAGACTATAACAATACAACAATAATTCATTGAATACACTTTCTTCAAAGTGCAATTCTGATGACTCAATTTCGTCTCAATACCAATTCAGCTCTTAGTGGTTCGATGATTTCAACAGTGAATGTCCATGGATCTCCCAGAAGGATTCGTCGTCGACAACGTCGCCATTAATGTGCGAAATGCATAATGCGGATTCCTAAAATGTCAATTTTTTTCCTCAGCTCAGCACAGATCAGCTCAATGCGTGGGTGTTCTTCTATTTTTGCTTTGCACATCACATCATCAATAGGACATTCCGGAACAAAGCGAACTGTCGTAACATTGTCATTGTTGGACAGCAGGGGATTATTTTCATTGTTGCTCTACTGTTAGTCTGATTCTCTATTATCCTGATTCGATTTTCTTCAATAGTATGCTTTTCAAATCGAAAGGACACACTATAGGACCTGTTATTATTCTTTCGAATAAGAAGATTGAAATATTTTTTTCCAAAATTTCTTATGCAAAATTCCGTCAAGGGTGAAATTAAAGGAAAACATAATTTTTAAGATTCAGTTTAAAGTCATCAACCTATGAATGATTGTGAATTTTTTTTCTCTTGTTATTTCTAATTTAAGATTAGGCTAAGATAAGGTTTTTGGATTTAGAGGATGCAGTAATACATCAAAGAAATATGGGAGTGCGCCGGCGCAGCATTTAATGCGGTTTTTGCTTTATTTTCTTCTTATAAACATGAAAAATAGTTTTGGGATTTTGGCAAAAGATTTTGTCCATAAAGTCAAATAAAATGAAGAAATATCACCTCATCAAATGGGATAAGACTTGAAAAATCAAAATCAAAATCGGTAGGAAAACAAAAGTAAAAAAGAACAGAAACATCGATGACAAACATAATTTTGGTGGACGTCGTTATATCGAAGCAAACCATTACAAAGAAAGCTTCCTTAGGAACCCAGCCCGAATAGGTTGTTGATAAAAACAATCAGAATTAAGGAAAACCAATTCTTAAATTGTGCGTCAAGGAAGTCCGGATTTCTAGATAGACTAAGTATGCTGCAGCCTACAGGAGAAGATTTTCATTTCCATTTAGGGTTCCAATAGGAATGCAAAAATAAATCTTCACGCTCTAAGGCGTGTAGAGTACATTGATCCAAAATACACCATAAAGCACAACAAATCGTTGCGGTCGTCAAACAATTCCTTGAGTGTTACACCAAGAGGTATTAAAGTGAGAGTTGCTTCAGCTTTATTACACATTCGTTAAAGCTAGTTGGGTCTGCTGCTGCTGAATATTTGACAGGCATCGTATCTGGCTGACCAAAGAGTATGAAATACTTTTCTACCGTCTTCTGTTTAAAAAATTTCCCCTTGTCCCTTGCAGCACCAATAACAGAAGCATGCTGCTACAAGAGGTCTATGTTTTTTTGCAAAGTCTTTCAAAATTTTTATTGAAGGAGATGATAACGAAAGTATGCCTCACTCATTGGTCAACTAGAGACGATGCTTGCTAAAGTTGTTAAGAATCTTGGGGAGAAATTCACAGTACTTTGATATATGTACCAGATGGAAAAGAAACACATAGGTGTTACGCTCTAATTCTTCGAGGGGTGAAACGATTTGACACAACGTTTATGGTATGTTTTGGTGCATTATACTAACAAGGATCTATAAAACAAATAAATCTGTAGATGAATTGTCCTTCTTCACATACGGGTCTATTATTCTCCGTAAGACTTTCCTTCTAACGTGTCTTCTTGTTAAGCACCTAAATATCGGAACCATATTGTTACGAAATATCTAGAGTTTTTACAGTGGATCTTGCAATTAAAACACAAGACCTATAAATGGGGAACACATGGGGAATAATACACAATATTACTGAGCCTAACTATAACATACAATATAACTGAACCTAAATATATGCCATGATTTTTGGTTATTTCCTCATTCCAACACAATTCAATACAATGCTTAGTCTTATACGAGTATTCAACATAAATGATTTCCCGGCCGTTTGTCTGAATTTCATTGTCGAAAGTTTATTGTCGAGCGGCCACCGGCCAATAAAGGACTACGATGCACCTCGCCTGATTAGGTTGTCTGTATCTTTATTTTCTGTTATACACTTCAAGGGCCTGACACCCTTACGAAACTGTCATAACTGTAAGGTGCAAAGCAGTTACAAATTCTTGACAGCACGTCGTCATGATTTGATTTGATGCTTGCCAGTTTGTAGTACTTTCTCTACGGAGGTTATACAGGTCTTGATGGGTTCTTGATCAATTACAAATTCTTGACAGCACGTCGTCATGATTTGATTTGATGCTTGCCAGTTTGTAGTACTTTCTCTACGGAGGTTATACAGGTCTTGATGGGTTCTTGATCCGGAGATCATCTTGATCCGGAGATGATCCGGAGAAGCTTTCTCTTCAAAATCAAGAAGGAAAACCCTTTGCTACACTGTGAATGGCTGAAATGAGATGATCTTGTTCCATACAAGAAACTCGTAACAGAAGCCACGATATCTAGATGCCAAAATTTAGATGAAATCTTCCTGATCCTGATCACTGGCTACGATAATGCCTTTTTTGATCAGAAGCACGTCAGTACCACAGAGAGCTGTAATTGTAAATGGTGTGTTTTCGAGTCAGCTTTAGGTTGTAGAGTGTAATAAACATTTCGTTAAGTCGGTGTTTAAACGGCGTACTGACTAACCAATCGTAGCAACATTAGAATTATTAATTACAATCATTTGAAGTGTGTAGTACGACTTATTTAGGGTCATCAATTCAAACTTGTAACGAATTACTCTGCTGTAACAAACTAATAGCTTTTTATGAAATCCGACGGATGATTCTCCTAGTACCGCGAGTGTCGGAGAACCCACAGAAGTATATATTCCATTCCCGACTTTCGTGAGGCCCCTGGAGAAGTAACATTGATGGGGCTCTGGTTTGATGTTCAAATGTGGAAAGTTATTTTAATTCGGCATGAAGTGGCGTTTTTCAACCGGAAATCGGCGGAGAATAAGATAGAACGATCAGTGAGAAGCTGGACCCCTAAAC
The DNA here is from genome assembly GCA_947095585.1 of Nephrocerus scutellatus. Lineage (NCBI taxonomy): Eukaryota > Metazoa > Arthropoda > Insecta > Diptera > Pipunculidae > Nephrocerus > Nephrocerus scutellatus. Next base: position 10,323,060 of record OX352763.1, read on the forward strand.
TCCAGTTATACTGATACATCTCCAATAGTGATATTGAGGATGGGCGGTGATTGATACGTCACAAAATCAATTCACGTCCGAAGAGGACCGTGGGGAAGACTTCACGGCAGTTATCCACGTAAATCTTAAAGACATTTTCTGTGCTCATAAACCTAAATTTTCGGCTCTATATTTGGTGTCCTCCAAGTGGTAGCTTCACAATTATAACCTGGTCATAATTTAAATTTGGGTGTGCAGACTATATTTGTTCAACATTTAATTTGCAAATATTACAAATCTTTCATTATATTTGACGTCACAACGTCTCACTACAAGGTTTAAGGGGGTATATGTTTAAAAAGTAAAATGTTAAGAGATACACTGTTGTGAAAAGCTGTTATGACACTGTTATAAGACACTGTTAAATGTCACACTGTTAAGTGGGACACTGTTAAATGTTACAAAGTTATGAGACACTGTAAATGAAACCATGTCGGAACTATTTTGGTAACTAAGCCATTTCTCAAGCGATTTGTATGAAATTCGGAATGTAGGACTAAGATGCGACTATAGGACTTGTTCCAATGGCAGTTCTGGAATATGGTCATTTGGAATGTTTGGAACTTTGCCGTTTTAAGATTTTGAGATGTCCGTTCGTGTATTGCCAAAGACAAAAAGATCTTTGTTTTCTTTTCTTTCGTCCCGGGCAGACGTTGTTACGCTCAAATCTCACGGCCGTGTATCGGACACAGCCTACCTTTTTTTTAATATTTTTCAACATAATACTATGCAAAGCATTATCGTTAGGCAATTCTTCGGAGCATGTTTCTTGGGTTAGAAATAGAATTCGAAAAATTTTCAGTTTTACACATAAGAGCACCTTTTTACGTGATATTTATATTTTATATTTCTTGTTTTATATGCTGGATCGCTTTAAAATCTTCTAAAAAAAAGGCATTAGGGGTACTTCTCCAATTTCTTAACAACAAGCAAATAAACTAAAAGGTAACTGCAATGCGATCAATCAAGGAAATCGCGATCGGTTAAAGTCAACAAACTTACAAACAACAAACTAAAGGATGTTTGTTATTTGCTTTCTACATAAACGTACAACCGACTGGGAAAGATGCTCTACTATAGTATAGAAGAGTATCTCACAATGAAAATCAAGAAGACTTAAACACATAAGCGAATTTTCCCAAAATTCACTCATTCATTCACTTACTTAAAAACGCTAGACGTGGGAATGTTAAGGTTAAGGTTTCAGGTCGCCATACCTCGACTTGTATATTTGCCAATCAATTGTGAACTTCTGTCTGTACGATTTGGGAATTGTCATGTGATTTTCACAGATTTCCAGCTATTACAAGCAGAAACAAGAAATTTCCTTAAAATGATCCATCATTTTATATTTTTCAATTGTTATACCTCGAGTTATCCCTCTGATACAACATGATTAGCGAAGCGAATCATTTCTGATCAAAAATATGAACTTAAATCCCCAAAATGAATCTCATAGGGGACGAATATACCGCACACCCTTGGTGTTTAATTTACAAATGAAAATTGGCTGCGGTAAACATGTAGACAAAGGACATCCTTTTTTTGTCAGTTTGTCAGATATTTTTTTCTTTTTTTTTACGCAAAATACGAAAATATTGTGCAATGATATGAAATCACCCCTTAATGCTCATTAAGCTGAGAGAGCGGAGAATTGTACAATTGGCTGTACGCATAACAACGGGAAATAGTTTCCTGCTCTATGCGGATGGTTAGTTTTCCATTGTTTACCCTTTTGGACAAACATGATTAAAATCGGGTAAACTTTAAAACTGAAATGGGACATGCAAGCCCGTTAGAATTGTGTCCCATGTCAGGTAATTTGCAGCGGTTATCCTTTCTTTTTGAATCACCTACCCTTTTCCCAAATTATATTTTTGTTAAGTCAGACAGACCCCTGTTTTACAGCACGCACCTATACCCGAGCTGTAATGTGTAACCTTTTTGGAACGTGGACAATGCAGATAGTTTTTTTCATAACTGTCCTTACTTTTATCCTCATAATGCACCAAAGGAGCTTAAATGTGTACAGGAATTAATTAGGTAACCGCCAGTAATAACAAAAAGTTAAAGGTCTTTATTATTCCCAGTGAAGAACTTGAAGTTTTCTCACGATTTTTGATGATTTTTTTTGTTATTTAATTTTATAACAACTAAAGGACATTTAAGATTCATTTTGTGAAAAGTGCATACAGATCCTGTGATTATGTAAACATAAACCGAATTTCCTGATTGAGATAGTCCTCGGGGAGAATAACATTCAAGTGAACAAAAAGAACAGTGCGCATCCCTCATTGAAAGATCTCCAAGGCGATCACATGGAATATTTGTTGCTTTAGAATACACGATTCATTTGGGAGTATATTCTTCTGCTGACTCATATCTCCATTGGGTTATGTCACAGGAAGTCCTCATCCTACCTAAACCTAAACAAAAGTACGTACTTAAGGACGTTATTAAGGCAAAGCGATGTTATTGCCTCGCATCTTTCATTTATAGACGGCAAGTGTCTGCGTCATGCGTAATTTGCTGTGGAAGAACAACAACTTGAATTCGTACTCATTCCTCGCGCACATCCTGGATAGCACGCGCAAATGAAGCACATCCTTAAACACGCCGCTTCGCTGCTGCATAGCAAAAGTGAAATCTATTTTTGATCTGCCTCCACGAAGCAAAACGCTGATCCACTTTACAAGTTTCGAAACGATAAACGAAAAGAACCTTGCGCTTTGCCAAATGCATAGAAAAAAGGAAGGACCGCGACTGAACACATCGTTTGGTTTTCAATCAAACAAAACGTCGGACAGCTACAGAACGACGCATGGCGGAATTCCTCAATTGAAAGTGAAAACAATTGGGAAACATTTCCGACTTCCTTTCTATTTTTAGCAGAAAACAATGTGCGCAAAACAAGTGTTTGTTTTTTGTTGTTGTTGGTAGTCTTCCTATTTCTTCCTATTTTGTGGATTCTTATTTCAGTCATTCCAATTGTAGACGCGCAGTTGATTTCATCTAAGAAGGACGAATCACTGCAGACTAATCAGAACAAAAATAAATATTTAGGTTCAGATATTCAGGCAAATTAAGTATTCAGAGAAGATGGCATTGTTCCATGAGTGGACAACGAGTATATGTAAAGGTAGAGTAAGGAAGTAGTGGAAGAAGAACACAACTTGAAACTCAGCCGCGTACACTTGAAAAAAAAATTAAAATAAAATCGGGTAAGTTTTTTAAGAACTCAGACCCTGGCGCCCGATCGCTTCCAAATTTTAATAGAAAGGGTTGTCATCGGAGGTACACATGAGTAAAAAAGCAAAATTGGGCTGTAGGAAGTGGGTTAAAAATTGATCAGAAGATTTGGCCAGCCAGCCACCGTTTCACGGGCACGCGAAGTTAATGAAGAGCATTTTAAAATTGACAACAGCAAACTGATTTCTTGAAAAGAAATTTGTTCAAGATAACATATTCGTCATACATACAGATACATATGTTCTGGTTTGCTTTTACCCATAAGATGTTGCGATTCTCTCGCTGGTTGCTGCCTTTCCCTCCTTAATAATTCTTTACTGCTTCTATAGGATGCCTTTTCTTTTTCTTACTGAGTCCCAGCTTTCTCCTGCTTCTTCTATAATTTTTTTAGTTACTCCATTCAAAACTTCCAAGTTGTTCTTGGCCTTCCTCTCTTATTTTATCAATAAGCAGCGCGATTTTGTTCAGGAATTAAGAGTGAAGTAAATGCGTGTCTGTTACATTGACATGATCGACATGTTCTCCAAATAAAAAAAAACACATACACGTATACACAAATGTGTGCATTATATACACTTAATAGGTATACGAAAGTCTAGGTAGGTAAGTAGATAGAGTGGTGGTCCTCAAATAGGGCTTTAGTGCGCCGTTTTGCTACCACAGTCCTCAGGAGATCTATAATGGAAAGAAAGATGGTTTTGTATAGTTAAATACAACCTGTAGCATTGAGGTACGATACCAAGTCGGTGGTGCCGTACTCTGAAAGCTCCTTCATGTCGGAAAAGAAGGGATTATTCAATTTGCGGAAACGGAGAGCCGCAAGTTCCGGGTATTTGGAAAGAAAATGAATGATAGTTTATTTCTTATTCACATCCAAGCACCTGTTGCAAGAGGTATTGTGAGGCGCTGCGTGGCTGCACACCGGCTAGTGGCCCGTGATTATGGCAACCACTCTGGAAATATCTTTCTGAGATCTGGAGATCAGCTCGGTGGATTTGTTTATATTATATAGAAAGGCCATATCGCTCTCGAAGTGGTGCAATTGGTCAAATTATTCCACCTTAGCTTTGGAAGGAAGAACACGTTCCCCGACGAGCTCAAAGGACAGTAGACTGTGACGCCCTTCTTCGCCAGTACGTCTGCTTTTTCATTACCGTCAATGCCGCTGTGCATCGGAACCCAAACTAGGATCAAGTCTATGTCGCAATAATGGCTTTGATAGCTGTCTACGCATATGCCGACCCTGCCCGCTATTGTGGTAGTTTGAGATAAGGCGCTGCATGCCTTTCTTATCGCTAAGATGTCCGCCTAGAAGATACTAGCAGAGTCAGGTAGCTTGTAGGACCGTGAAAGGCTAAGGTTTTCTGGGTAAACTCCAGCACCGACTCCATTTCTTATCTTGGATCCATCGGAGTTACATCAAAAAGTCCCACAGCTCTCCCGTACTTATAACTTTTTCGAGTTGGAAACTCTACGGCAATGCTAGAATTTAAAAGAATTTTAGGATACCAGTAGTCGGTTGAAAATGGTATCATCTCAGATACAAATTTTTTTCAATAATCATGCCATAAAGAGGCATCAGATCAAGCCATACTATAATGACTGTATTCTATGTGTGCAGCACTGCTTTGCTATTGGGGTTATTATGGATTGGTTTTTTGTTTTTCAAATCGAATCCAACATTCATTTTTCTCAGTGTACCTTTTGACATACAAAACGGAAGTGGGTGTGTGTTTTTTTCTTTTTTTGTGGTCGCAAATATCAATTTTTCTGTTGTTGGCGAAGATCCTTTTTTGCATACCATATATACATACATACATACATACATATTTCGCTTGGGTATTATTGCAGACAAAGGTAAAGTGATTTTCAGTCCTTTCGTCCTTCCGGCATACAGTCTCGTCAGTCAGTCAGGCAGTCAGCAGTTTTGGCATTCATCATATATCCTCTTTCAGCTTTTCTAAAGTCTGACATTTGCTTTATAAAAAAAAAAGTGGAACACCTGAGACATCAAAAGAGTCTATAAATACAAATACGGAGGATCACTCCGCCACGCGTGTTGGTCGTGTGTCCTTCTCTTATTCTCTCCGATGATTTACCATATGTACAAGTATATGAATTGATTTTGATTATCCATTCAATTGAATGAAAGAACTGATTCCATATCCTTCGAGCAAATAAATCATCGATTTGCTAAAAAAACCGCAGAGATCGCATTCTCTCCCTTATTTGCATATAAAGAAGCCTTGCGATTATTTTTTTTTTTTTTTGAAATATGATTGACTGGATATGACTTCCTGTAATTTTTACTGTTTTTTGCGATGCACATAATAGGTGGAAGAGAATCGAGAATATCCGATGACCAGACTCGCTACGTTCAGGTAGACGATGAAGTTTTGAATGAAATTCGCTTTCGAATGAGTGGAGATTTAATCGAATGGAATATTTTCTCGGACCTCGATGCAGCGATAATACAAGGCAGTGTGCTATATCCTGAAATATTTTGATTCTTTAGACAAAAAATGATGTTGTTGATCTCGAACTGTGCCATCTGGGCGTGGATTGTTGCCATTTTTTCTTTAATTACAAATTTCAAGAAAAAATCGCATCCTTAAGTGTTTAGTCCATATGGGATGATTTTTTTTCTCTCTAAAACTCCGTTATAAAGGATATGCTTTTTAAGTCGTGTATTTCACTTTTCGATAGCACATGTCACACGATTGACCGATACGAGAGGTACTTTAGCGAGATGCAAATTAAATCGAAAAACGTTTAGGACCCCAAATTTATGTTGTATGTAGAGTGATTGATCTCGTGGCACTTACAATATCCTTAACTATCGCATGTCCGTGGTAAGCCTCTCTATGAAATGTGTTTTGAATTGTTTTTTACTCCAACCTGTAGCGCTCAGGTACGAGATTATTTTGATAAGCGAGATGATTTTGATAAGCGTGTAGTCCTTTAAGATCGTCAAAAAATAGTTCGCTTAGTACGCGGAGTCTTCACACTGCTATCGCCGAACATTTGTAAAGATAGTGATCTCATTTACCTCCTTGCAGCTCTTGCAAAAGGTTTTATGTGTAATACACAGTTTAGCTGTGTGGATGCCCACGAGCCAGTTGATTGTACTTATTGCCAAAACTCTGGCATTATCCTTCCGATATCTGGAGATAAAAAACCAACAGAAAGCTCTTTATAAGGCGCAGTTGGTCGAATTTCCCCACCTTAGGGGTGTTCTAGAAGCAAGATAATATTTTCTGTGCTAGTAGTATATAATCATTAACATATTTTGCTTCACAACCGGCTTCCGGTCCAAACATCCTGTAAGAGACGTGCTGATACGGATAAAATTCTTTAAGCCAAGAAATATTCTAAAAATCCATATGCCAAAATTCTGGAAGTATTCCTAAACTACAGAGTAATTAGACTATCATTCATCAAAAATTCCAAAATCTTAACTGGAGATGCAATTGCTGGAAGGCCTATGGCACAGAGGAACTACGCCAAAAGTGCAAATAAAGTCATCGATGCGAGCCAAATCAATCACCAACCATTAGATTACCAAAATTAACCACCTTGCATTATGATACAGCGATCGTTTGATCAAAAATACCTAGAAGCGTTAACGAAGCAGTCATCCTACCAAACGGAAGCAAATAACACGGATATTCTCCTTTGATATAACTTAAGCGGATGTCATTAGGACGCAACGGATATCCATAAAAAAAACCGCGTGACGGTCTGAATAAAATCGATGAATCGATGATCGATCAGGTCTAAGCGAATTGTGGTGTCCTAATGACCCGCGACAAATGAGTCTCACATTATTTCAGGTGCTAAACCGCGATTAGCTGCCTTTGGATTCGTTCAAATATCAATATATAGTGGAAATGGTCATGACGACCGGCGCCAATTGCACTGATCGTGAGCGATTGACATGATGGATGCTTAAGACAGCGGCCATATTTCTGATTGATTACTACTCTACGAGTAGTTTCACGACGTTGTTCAGGTTATTTTCTGTGCTCACGAACGAAAATGATCGAATTTCATCTAACTTATCATTATAAAGACTCAGCATTCATCGTTTAAAATCTGAATAAAGATGTCTAATATCGGTTTCGGGAACATTTCAAAAGTTACAAATGTTCTTCTATTATATTAGTGTGGTATGGACTAGCAGATTTGTCGGCCCATATCGTTTATAAGTGATCTTATTCTATCACATCATTTTGCTTAAAATTACCAGATGAATTTATGCAGCATTCCTTAAGGCGCTTATGCACAAAATCATGTACATATTCCATTATAAATTCTTACTACACTACTTTTAATAGACAAAAGGAATTCGACTTTTCCTCATTAAAGTTTATCTAAAGCACAAACCCAGACAAGACTAATGTCAAAAGTGAGAACAGTGCTAGTAAGTCGTGGGTTTTATTAATTAATAATATTCCATGTCAAAATTGTGGAAAATATTGCTTGTCCTTTGCTTTTACCGCTCGCATAATACTTACACTTTTGACTTTTAAGTGACAAATTTATTATAAAACTCGCTTTATAAAAATTAATTCAAGCTAACTTCAATATATACGAATGACAACAATTCATTTTGACAAAATGAAAAATTTTGCCAAATTTATTCTTAATGTTTAAAGTTTGTTTGTTTGCTTGTAAGCATTTGTTTTGTACACACGCTCAAGGGATTTGTACCTTTATAATGCTTAGCATAGCGCGGGCGGTAAGAAAATAGGGAGAGGAAAAGATGAGATGTCTATGCACGTGTGTCTTAAATGACTGCAGAAGAAAAAACTCCTAAATGTTTAGTACGTCCGAAAGCAATAAAACAGTGACAAGCAGGAAACATTCTAACGATGTTCAACCGATTCGATTGTTTTCGCAACCAAATGGGAGCGCGCCAAAAGGAGCTCGTGTGTCATTAGCCTAAAGGCTATTTTCCAATTTCATGGGACGACTCCAGAAGAATAACTGAAATGGAAAGCCTACGCAGTGGTAATGCCAACGTTAAAGAACACCTCTTTAAAACTGTAGCGGTGCTACCAGGGTAACACCCCTGGTATTCAGCTAATTGTCAGCAGAGCAGTTGTCATTATGAGTTAAGGGGATTAAGAGTGGTCCAACCACATGGTAGAATAAAAATTTGAATAAAGAATATAGAAATGAAAATTCTGAGAGGCGACAGTAGTAGAGCAAATAATTGTCTCTTCTCTCTAAATATTTATACAACGAAATATTTTATAACTCAGTTAAGTAAAATGATTTCCTTTTCAGCCTCCCATCATCGACAGCATAAACGTCAATCTTTTTTTGAAACACTAGTATAGATTATTGCAGCACGGTTCACAACCAAGTGAAATACAAGAACCATATAATAAGTAAAAGTCATGTAAAAAAGGAAATTGTATGTGATAACCTGCAGAAGGCTGACACAGTCTTGATAGGGTTTGTGCTTTAGATAAAATGTCAAAATTAAATCATTCGAATTTACTTGCTTTGACAACAAAATCAAAATCAGGTGACTTATAGTTAAGTTCCAAGTTCCACAACACAAATAAGTTTTCGTTTCGGAAACAGCCACAGTCATATTAACTGAGTAATTCTGGTAATTTTTGTTTGTTTTGTTTTTATTTTAATTTTCGTTTAAAAAAAAAGGTAATCACAACAAAAAAAAATTAATTTTGGTGCGCTTTGGTGGTACGCTTACGCTCAACGATATTTAAATATAAATTAAAAATACGATTTTTGCTTAAATACGATAAAACTACGCCGTCGGTACGATAATCGCCATCTTCATGGTTGCTAACACTGTAGCCAGATGACAGCAGTTAACGCAAGCAGTTGTTCGGGCATAATGGAATACAGAATAGGCATTAAGTAAAACAAAAGTTTGTATCATTTAATACTAAAAACACTCTAATCTGGCTACACGACGCTGCACTTGCTCTTGTTAATTGATGTCTTGCTCTTGCTAATCGAGTTATATTTTTCGTAATATTGCGTTCTTCTACAAGTCGCAACACAAGTACTTAATTGTGCTTATTCGAAATATTCAGCAAATAACACCAACTTTTAAGCTTCACTAAGTAGAACCAATTGTTTTAAATAAATAAAGTAGAGAATATTAATATTTTTTTTGATGCGACATTTTAAGAAAAAAATAACTGTAACATTAATAAACAATTGATATAATATTTATATAACCACGCTTCATAAATGTGCAATAATTTAAATGATCTGCATGATTTGATAATTATATCTATACGCAAAGTATACAAAGCGCTTATTTTTATATACTTTAGTAATGTGTTCCACTGTACCATACATACTTAAAGCTACACCACGCCAAAGACGTTATCGACGATTGTAGATTGACCTAGCAAAGAATATGTCCAATAAATAATGACCCTCGTTAAAACATTTTCTTCTTTACAGCTGTGTATCGTTCCATATATGTATCGTAACCGTCAAGATCGGTGAATTGTTTTGAATTAAAAAGATTTCCATCAACGGATAAATTGCAGAGTTTTGATTCTTTTAGGATGCGTGGAGTGAATGCAGTTGCCTGCAAGCAATTCTCCTCGATTCGTAATGTCTTCAGTTTCGGGCATGCTACAATCTCTTCCGATAGCGAGGAGATTTGATTTTGATTCACATTTAATTCTGTCACGTACAAGTCGCGTACATCTGCTGGTATTGCAGTGATTTTGTTCCTCGACAAATCAAGTACATCCAGATGCTTTAGGCCGCAGAACATTATCGGAAACTCTGCTATTTGATTGTGACTCAAATTTACTTGTTTTAGATTTTTTAGATTTGCCAGAGTTTTTGGAATTTTTACAAGAAAATTATCCATAACAAGCAGGACTTCCAGTTTTGCCAGCTGTCCGATAACATCGGGCAAGTCGGCGAGTTTGTTTCCGCTCAAATTGAGATGCTTTAGCAGAGTAAAGCGTGAGAGTTCGTCCGGTATTTTCTCAAAGCGATTTTCCGACAAATCGAGAGTCTTTAGAACATTTGGATATGTCTTGAGCTGCGGTGGAAAATCCTGAAGTCTTTGTAGGGAAATCTTCAGAACTCCGGTTTTTTGTGCTGTCTCCAGATGTTGTTTTATTTGCTTGTTTCCCATTGCTGCTACTGCTGAGCAAAACCAATAATAAAGACAATCGTTAATAAGTGTTAAGAGAAGTAAACTAAAAACTTCAATAAACTAAATCTCACCAAAATCTCAAACTCCAAACGTCCAAACAACTCGACAAAATTTTTTTTATTTCTGAATTTTGATTTTCGACTGTCATTTAAACGACACCAAAGCCCAAAGTCAAATATTAAACAACAAATAATTGTCAGCTGTTCATGTCAACTGTAGTCAGCGTAACGAGTAAAATTTATTATCCGAATTAAGTAAGGGTACACCTGTTCCTTGGGTCACGATCGTATCATTAATTTAATTCCAGCTTTAACAGAATTTCGAATTCCATAATCCCACATTTTTACTTGACATGTGCTTGTTTATATAAGTTTTTAAATTTATTTAAATATATTTATTTATATTAAGTTATTACAAATAAATTAAAATATAGTTTTTGTAATAATGAACAATTAAAAACAATATCGCTTTGAATGCTAAAAATTTTTTGTTTCATTTCTTGTTATTTTTCCTAATCGAATACCTATTTATGGGTACTTAACTATTTACTATAACTTTTTCATACAAAAAATCAAAATTTATTATCAATAACCACAAAGAGAAATGTCAAAGAAAACTTGTGGTTTCAATGTTGTCAAAATAAATACAATGTGAGCCGATTTTGTATGAGCTATTTACGAAAATTGCGGAGCTCGTAGCTACTTTTTAGCGGCTGCTTGTATTTAAAATGTCAATAGGAAAATTGTTTAGTGAGTTATTTGTAATATCTACTTTTATTTAAAAAAAACGTGAAACATATGCTTTACGTTTACCAAAGGAAACTATTATATAGAAATAAATCAGATGAGTTGGCTTTATTAACTAACTAGCTGTTCTCGGGCCAGACTATTACGAACATTTTGTAAAAAAAAGCCATATAGTCATTTGATTTTTAATAAAATTTGTTCAAAATTTAAAAGCCACCCACCGCAATGCGTTTTTTATACTAATAATATTAATATTCGGCGTGACAGACCGTTGCGTTCCAAAGCCCAGCTTCTCGCGACCATTTGTGTTGTGCATGTATATTTTTGCACACAAATGTAAGGGACCTACAATTTAATGCTGAATCCGAACAGCGAATTGAGAAGCTTTCAGTGACCAGTTATTAGTCTTGGATGTTTGTCAGACATTCGTGAGAGGTGGGACCATGAAAAATATTTTTTGGTGTTTTGTGAGATTCCAACTACCTGCTCAGAAATCCATGCACTTAACCACTGAGCCACTGCACCCACCGTTTTTTTTTTTAATGGAATGAATTTTCTGTAGTTTGTATTTTTCTTCTCCATTCTACATAAAAAAGAGCACAGCAATTTAGGTGTCTTAGTGAACATACTTAAATCTTCCTTAAGCTTTCGACCACCATTTTTGAGGGCATCATTCTCACAAAATTAATAACTTTGCACCTGAACAAGAAATAATGAAACATTTAAATTTTAACTGTTATTATGTTATATGTTGTAACTTACAATGCACTATAAAATTCTTAAAATTAATCTTCTGGGCGTTTAAAATGCAATCAATGTTTTAAGTTTCCTCCGCTACCTCCTGGCTTTAACTGCATCAATGCGACTTTTACAATCTCCTTTACTTGCAGTATGACCCATCGTCATATAAAATTTATAATAAAATTAAAATTCAAAATATCCCGGAAAATTATGAAGTCAAATTAAAAGACTAGTTTGACAGTTGCAATCTAGTGTATAAAAAAGAGCACAGCAATTTAGGTGTCTTAGTGAACATACTTAAATCTTCCTTAAGCTTTCGACCACCATTTTTGAGGGCATCATTCTCACAAAATTAATAACTTTGCACCTGAACAAGAAATAATGAAACATTTAAATTTTAACTGTTATTATGTTATATGTTGTAACTTACAATGCACTATAAAATTCTTAAAATTAATCTTCTGGGCGTTTAAAATGCAATCAATGTTTTAAGTTTCCTCCGCTACCTCCTGGCTTTAACTGCATCAATGCGACTTTTACAATCTCCTTTACTTGCAGTATGACCCATCGTCATATAAAATTTATAATAAAATTAAAATTCAAAATATCCCGGAAAATTATGAAGTCAAATTAAAAGACTAGTTTGACAGTTGCAATCTAGTGTATATACTTTTCAATTATGGGGATTTCGTGAAAGTTGACGAACTTTCAACTTTTTCTCCGGCAAATGCTTTGACAGTTCTCTCTCAAAGCAGTTTGAAGTTTATTTTGGCATTTGTTTTTGTTTGCTTGTACGACGACAACGTATTGATTGGGTCACCTCTTTTCGTGTATGTAACTTCAACAATTTTGTCGAGCTGGAGCTTTTTAGTAATAAAAAAGACTATGAATTTTATAATTTTTGTGGTAAAAATTTAAAATTAAAATTTGCAGACAAATTAAAATAAAGTGTGTTTAAAGGTATTTTTCCTATCCAACATAAAAAACAGGTGGCAAAAAACATTAAATGATTAAATGTAAAATACTTATATTTAAATACAAAATAAATGATGTTACAAATTTATTAAAAATCTTACGTATTTTCGAACGCAGTTCGGTAATTGAATAGTATAACGAGTACCCAGTGCTACTGTTCCTTTTGACCGTTCGGTTAAGCATATGTAACGTCTTGACGTGTTGATTTAGCAATTGACATTTGCAATTTGCTTTATTGTTTGTGAAGGGAAATCTTTACTGGATACTGGAATCAGCAAAGATACGGAAAAAGTCATGATACACAGCTTATTTATTGTTAATAACAGTGGGTGAGTAGAAACAAAACATTTATATTCAATTGTGCAATTTTAATACACAACGTCTCGATATCAGAGATGTATTTTTAGAAAAACACTGGCGCAGTGTTGTCTCCCGTTCAGTTTGCGATTACTTCTTGGATGCTCAGCGGAACTCACCATATGTAAGTTGGTTGCAACGCGAATTGCCAATTATTTGTGTTATAAGTATGTATATCTCTTTTCTCGTCCCACTGTAGGACGTACCACCAGTCATAGCGACGCCACACTATTACCTCATCACAGTTCAGCGTAATGGCATTTCGTTGGTTGCAGCTTGTAAACAGGAGGTGCCTCCACTGTTCGTTATTGAATTCCTCCATCGAGTGATCGACACATTCGAAGATTACTTTAGTGAGTCCTCAGAGTCTGTGATCAAAGAAAATTACGTTGTCGTGTACGAACTGCTTGATGAGATGCTTGATAATGGATTTCCTCTAGCCACAGAGAGCAATATCCTTAAGGAGTTAATAAAGCCGCCAAACATTTTACGCACAATTGCAAACACTGTGACGGGCAAGTCTAAGTAAGAGATTTTACGAAGGAAAGTGAGCTGCATTTTAAATCTGCCTTCCGTGTTTTTTAAATTTCAGCGTAAGTGGAACGCTTCCATCTGGACAACTCTCGGCTATTCCATGGCGACGAAGCGGTGTCCGATATACTAATAACGAGGCGTACTTTGATGTCATCGAAGAGGTTGATGCAATTATTGACAAGTCTGGATCAACTGTTTTCGCAGAAATTCAGGGCTACGTAAGTATAAGTTACAAATCCTAAAATTTTCCAGCCTAAACCTATTTTCTAATATATCCCTTAGATCGATTGCTGCATTAAGTTGTCTGGGATGCCAGATCTTACATTGTCTTTTATGAATCCGCGACTCTTTGACGATGTGTCGTTTCATCCTTGTGTTCGCTTTAAGCGCTGGGAAGCAGAACGTATACTATCGTTCATTCCTCCAGATGGTAATTTCCGTCTAATGTCGTATCACATCAGCTCCCAGAGTGTTGTGGCAATTCCCATTTATATTCGTCATAATTTCTCAATAAAAACGGGCGAACAGGGGCGTCTTGATTTAACAGTAGGTCCACGGACGACACTCGGCCGAGCTGTTGACAAAGTTAAATTAGAGATCTCGATGCCAAAGTGCGTACTGAATTGCATTCTCACACCAAATCAAGGCAAATATACATTTGACTCGGTGACGAAAACCCTTCACTGGGAAGTCGGCCGCATAGATGTCACTAAATTGCCAAATATCCGAGGAACAGTAAGAGAGAAATAGTTAATGGTTCGTTCTATTTATTTTTTATAATTTTTACAATTTGTAGGTTTCAAACGCTCCTGGAAGCACCAGTATTGATACTAACCCATCCATCAATGTGCAATTCTCCATTTCCCAGTTGGCTGTCTCTGGGTTAAAGGTGAATCGTTTGGACATGTACGGCGAAAAGTACAAACCGTTCAAGGGTGTGAAGTACATAACCAAGGCAGGCAAATTCCAAATACGAATGTGAGATTAGTGCTGTTTTGTTCGAATATTTCTTATGCTCTATAATTTTATTGTCGTTTTTATTACTTGTCCATTAAAAATCATTTTGTTCTAAATTAATCCTAATGTATGTTTCTAAAAGTGATATTTCGTTGTTAAATTCGAAAATATAGTTTGTGTTTTTTGGCTAAATAAGACTCACAAGAGAGATATGTTTTTTAGTGAGCTGTCTCATTACTAGTTCTGCAGCAAAATTAATACCTGTCCATCTCTGGAAAAAAATATTAAAGTTCCCATCGTTCTTGTGGAAAATTATTATTTGCTGTTCTGTCGTACATGTACCGTCCAAATAAGGACAACATAATGTCCAGCATTCATTATTCTTCTCAGTGTATGGGTATTTCTTGTGTTGCGAGTGAATGATAAGTAGTTGCAGACAGTTCTTCAAGCCATAAATATATGGCAAGCATAAAGCGGAAACATGAACATGACGGTTGGGTGTTTCCCCATTTAGAGTTGCAAAAAAATACATTTTATGTTTGGCTGGGATGATTTGGTGCGACAGACTGATGATTAACGACGTCGAGTGGGAAGGGAATGGCTTAGGCTCAACCACACGACCGATGACGACAAGAAGAAATTTTGATTTTTCAGGAGTATTCCTGAATCGTGATGCTCCAATCGTCTTATGCTTATGCTACCTGCAGTTTTATATTAAGCTTGGACAACTAGTTACATATATGGTTACGAAAGTTAGGCTTACTAAAGAAAGCAATCCTCCTTGGGGACATCTCTTAACTGCAGTCACAGATATTCCTCCCGAGTCGTCGATACCGCTCCTACTGATTACCCTTGCAATAGAGTCGTAGCCAGTGTTATCGAAAGCGCCCTCAATGTTGAGGAAGGCACACAGGGTCACTTCCTTGGAACGAAAAGTTTCTTCGATCTTCTTTACAATATAGTGAAGGGCACTTTCTGTGCTTTTGCCTCTCCTGTACGTTAACTTGAGTGCAGAGGTAGATAATTTTAACCGTCATCTAACATGAACATCAATGATTCTCTCCATGGTTTTGAGGACGAATGATGTTAGACTTATAATAGGTCTGTATGCTTTAGGCAGCTCACTAGGCCTATTGCCTGGTTTGGGGATAAATATCTTATTTGCCTGTCTCCAGGTAGTAGGAATGTTCCCCCAGTTGTAGCTGGCTCTAAATAAAGTAATCATACCCGGTAGGATGAGATCGATTGTCTTCTGTAGAAGCGCTGGGAAGATCCCATCACCGCCGGTAGCTTTGAAAGTTTTAAGAGAGCTTACTGCCCATTTAACCTTATCCGGTCTGAAGATTATATATAGCTTATTCTTTACCAACTGAGTCTACAGATGGCCCTGTAAAGTGTACTAAATATATTTTCTTAACAATATTGTTATCTGATCGAACTGGAACTGCATTCCTGCCCTCAGTATGATGTAAAAATCATTCTGGGGGATATGAATGCTAAAATAGGTAGGGATCCAGTATTCAGGCAGTACATTAGCACCCATATCATTCAGGAGAACACTAATAACAAAGGACAATGAGTCATAGAGATGGCAGCAAACAGTAATGTGGTGTTGATAGACCGCCGCCACAACCCGAAATTGATGACGGTACGAACGTAACGAGGTGCCAATGTCTACTCGGACCACTATCTTGTTGTTACATATAACGCTCCGAGCGCTGATTGCATTACCACGAAAGACTGCATCCGCGAATCAGATTCGAGTCAACACGGCTGCTCTTCGCAACGAAGAGAAGGGCGTAGAAGAAAACTGGATACCCCTTAAGAATACTGTCATAAGTAGTGCTGACTCCATCTTAGGTAGTAGTCGTAGAGATCGGAACGAGTGGTTCGATGACGAATGTAAGCTAGCGACTAAATGTAAGAACCGAGCAACAATCTCATAGAACGCGGACACGCGAAGATAAATATAAAGAGCTCAGAAGATATGAATCCGTGAACTAGAACAGTACAGAGAGTGAGGACCGCACTAGGCGCGGTAATTCTACCGAAGAGTCCGGAGTATGACGCAATATACACCGCGTTGCACATACTGCAAAGAAAAAGAGGGTTATCTGATCGCCGATCTCAAAGGCAACTTAGAGCGATGGGAAGAGCACTTTCATGAGTTGCTAAATGACCAGCTAACTGAGGAATTGCAGGCTCCACCAATGACCGAAGATCACACTATGCTGCCGGTTCAAAAATAATAAGGCCGCGGAATCAGAAGGGATCCCAGCGGAGCTAATTAAAATTGAAGGCCCCACATAATAATAATAATGGTAGCCAAGCAATTCATGAAATAATAGTGCAAGTATGGGAGAAAGGAGCGATGCCATAAGACTGGCGAAAAGGCATCCTGTGCCCCATACATAAGAAAGGAGATATCACAACATGCAGCAGTTATCGTGGTATAACATTATTGAGTACCGCGTTTAAGATTTTCTCCTCTATCCTTCAAGACAGGATAGCCCCATACGCTAAAGTCATCATGGGTACATACCAGTGTGGCTTCGTCCCAGTCAAATCAACAACGGATCAAATTTACACCCTTAGGCACAAACTCACTACACCATCCTTTTACAGACTTTAAAGCCGCCTATGATAGCATAGCCAGAGTAGAACTTTATAAAGCCATGACAGAATTTGGCATCCCAAATAAGCTGACACGAATATGTAGTTTGACCCCGACCCATGTTTTAAGCTAAGAAAAAAATGCGTATCAATCCTTTAACTACCGTGACCGTATGTGAGGGAGGACGATTCCGGAGACTCTATAATGATGAGATCTACGAGCGTTACCGCGATATGATATCGACAACGTGAAGAGCATTAAGCTCGGTAGGCTCCGGTGGGCAGGACACATAGCTCGCATGAGCGAAGATGATCCTGCTCGGAAAGTCTTTTGCGGTAGGCTTAATGGAACACGACATCGAGGCCGGCCAAGCCTACGCTGAAATGATGGCGTAGACCAGCACGCCCAGAGATGGCAAACTGGATGACATCGGCTCTAAATCGGGACCGGTGGAGAACACCGGTTATCGAGCTAAATATGATGAAATACAAACAATCATTTCCATTTCTAGCAAAGATATTGAACACTTTGATCGAAGATATAAAATTTATATCCACGTTCGATGCCGTTGAATCAAACCAAACCAGAGTTTCAGATCTTGATAAATCCCATTTTATGGATGGCTTAAATGGCATTGGAAAATCGTCGAGCTAAGTGAATAGTATAGAACTAAAAGAAGCAATAAATACAAAGGTCTTTATAGACCTACGTGTATTAAAACATTTATTAATCCTTAAACATAGACATACATACATAATTAGGTTGTAAAAAATGCAAAAAATTCTGCAAAATGTTAGATTTGAAGATTAACCCTTTCATTATGCGTTTAAGTCATCACTTATATAATATATATATATATATAATACTCGATTTTTGATTCTCCCTTTAAAGAAATACCAAAACTGCCCTAATTGGCCCTAATCGCAGATTGCTTGCGTGACGATCGATTTTGTATCGAGCGGAGCTGTTCTTTTAGCCTAAACGAGTTTCTAATTTAATAATAGGACTAAAATTGTTATAAATTTTAAGCTTCCGTGCTTTCAAATGACTTAAATGATCGACTGCATATGTGTTGTGTATGTTTATAGGACATATCATATCTAAGAAGCCTGAACTTACCAACGTGACGTGATCAAGGAACTCTAAGCAAATATAACAAATTAAGATAAATGTAGCAAAGTAGCCTTCAGACAGTGCCTGCAATACAAAGAAAGTTACACAAAAAGAAGCACATATTAAATGTCGACCTTTTTATGTGCTACGAAGGAAGGAATTCCTAATTTCTAAAGGTGATCGTCATTTATTTAAGGGGTTAGCTTAATGATTTCGCCAATTCTTATATACAAGTCAAAACCACCCGTTTTACTAATAAACGGGCCTCTAATAATTTAATCTCAATTGTTTAGCAACAAAAATATTTCAAGCATTTAATGACCTAGGTTGTTTTTTTTTGTGCGTACATGCGTGCACGAGCGAGTGACATGGGCAATTAGTACATTATTGAACCAATTTTCTAATTTTTTTTTAACATCAACCATGGAGATGATTCCACACATAGTTTAACAAATCTACTTAAGAAGCAAGCTTTCTTTTGTTACTGTTCCTGTCCTTCCTACTATAGTAACAAGTAAGTGCTGTCTACTACGTCATCCAAATGTGTCTTATGTGTTTTTAATAAGCAGCCGCTAGTTTTCGTTAATTTATGTTAGGATTTACTACTTTTAGCCGATATCAAAGAGAAATTAGAACCGCAACGCCTAACTAAATCTATAAGAATTGTCGGCAAATATATTAACAATTACCAATTATATTATCAAAACTAAGAATTCACCACATATCTTTTTTCTTGTTCGTTGAACCAACATTAAGCGCTTATATGCGCTACTTAGTTTCCATCCTAGATTCTAACTTTGTGCTTCAAACAGTCGATAAGAGTTTGCTAAACGAATACGATGCGGCAATGGCAATGGCAATGACGATGACGATGACGATGGTGATTATTCTAAAGCCTGCAGACTTCTTCCACCACTCCTAAGGACCGCACACTACTGTCAGCTATAATAAGTCAGCCTATCTGTCTGTCTGGCTATATTATACCCTTATGAGAGAGACATTTATGGTATAACATATAAAAACATAAAGCATTTTGCCGTGTCATGCGAAATGCAGAAGATATACATGAAGCATAGATCAGTACGGCCTGATAGTATGGTTACCCACAATTCCGATGATATGCAGCAAAGCCAACACGGCGAATGTTCAGCGAGTGGTACTACGTGGCTGTGTGGCTTGCTCGTATAAACATACATCGCATTACAAAACCGATCTTGATGATGTGATATTCAAAGCTTTATGCTGCTACAAGCGTGCGGTTACCTCGGCGCAAGAGGCGAGCTGATTGTTCGGTGGTAGGTACAACAACGATCCTCCGAAACAAAGCAAAAATCCGAACTATTCCCGATTCCCGCCGAGAATGACAGTTAACTCTGGCACAGCATAAACTATATTAGTTGACGTGTAGGGATCGTTCCATCGTGCTGGCCATCAAAGTACTACGCGGTGGTGGTGGCGGCGACGGCGACAGCGACGCTTTCTCTGCTCTGCTCTGGCATTGCTTTCATTTTTATTTATTCATTTTTGTTGTTGGTCTTCTCTTTACAATTCTGGTTTTTTGTATGATTTTATGTGGGCTCCGTGGGCGCATGGCAGAGCGCTCCCGATGATTATGATGACGATGATCATCGCTGATGGCTCCCTTTGGTATGTCTGCGCGGAGGAGGCCTTTAGGGATATATTATAGGGAACTAGCTGTACGGTTGCTACGCGCGCCAGTTTGCCCTCTTACCAAGAGGTGATACTTTATTTAGCCCGTTTTGGATCTTGTACGTGATTGTTGCAGCTTGTCTTAGATGAGGAGCAGCCTTAGCTGTGACTGCTGCTGCATGCTTATTGGAACCAGTTCTTTGTTCAGTCTTTGGTTGTTTGGTGAATTCTTGTAAAGTTATAGCTAAGCTCTTGTGGCATAAGCATATAGAAAGAATTGAAAAACCATCGAAAGAATCCAAGGAGAAAATAAATTGAATGTATGCACATTGGAGAGCTGGCTATTTCCATACACGCCAGGTACAACTCCAAGAAATAATACTGCTTCTGAAGGAAACTTCTCTGGCATTACTTACACGAATGCACTTCAGTTATTTTTATTGATTTTTACAGCGCAAAAGGGTTAATGAGAATACATAATGCAATATAAGTATTGATTTCTGCGATGCAAGACACTCGCTTGACGATGTCTTGCACATGAATTCGCGCAAACAAAATGCACATTCACGAGTACAAATAAAAGACTTAGACGAGAAACTTGTTTTGTTTTATCGACTAAAACCATTTAGGTAGGTTTTTCTTTTGTTTCATGTTTTTCTTTTGGATCATTCGTCTGTTCCTTTGTTTGTATGTATGCTGATACATCGATCGATTGACCGATCGACCATTGACCGCAAGTGATGGTGCAACAATGTGTTGTTACAAGCAGTCGATACAAGTTATGAATTTGTTGGTTTTTTTTTTAATTTCTTATCAAGATTCAAAAGATAAGCATGACCACGAATTAAATAAAAAGATATGTCTACATTCCAAATTCTTCAGTGTAACTTTTTGGGGGTTTTTTGTTTAAAATGTTTCGTAAAAAAAATTCAGGAATCTTTTAGAATCAAGAAGTTAAAATGAGTAACCAACGCTTGCATTATGTGATTCTGAGCTATTTACACTAACCCAAAATATATGACTTTTGGAAATCCCGAAATCGCTCAAAAGCACATATCACGAAATTTTTGTTTTTTCTTACAATTTTAAAATAACTCGATTATTTAATGTAAAGAGAAGCTTAAAAATATTGATTCAATATTGTTAGAATATAAGAAAAAATAGCTTCCTTTGTGGTTACTTAAGTATCTGTACCTCATCACCACATAAATGCTTTATGTATGTCCGCACGATGCACGCAATTCTCCAATCATTATTAAGTGCCATCAAGCATAGCGGCTGGTTACAAGCAAGTTGTATCCGTACTTATAGCTTCTGGTGATAAAACAAGTATTAAAAAGCAAAAAAATTAAACCCTGCAGCAATAATTAAGCGTTTTAGATGATTATATATTTAAAAAAAATTGTACATCATCATCATCATCATATTTGGCTCTAGAACTGATGTCCGGTCCTGGCCTCCTCCGTAGGTTTGGCCGGTCTCGACGTCGTGTTCCATAAATCCTACCGCAAAAGACATTCCGAGCAGGATCCTCTTCGCTCGAGCGAGCTGGGTGTCCTGCCCACCGGAGCCTACCGAGCTTAATTCTCTTCACGATGTCGACATCGCGGTAACGCTCGTAGATCTCATCATTGTAGAGTCTCCGGAATCGTCCTTCCTCACATATGGGGCCAAAAACTCTTCGTAAGACTTTTCTCTCGAACGCGGCTAAAAGGTCAGAAAGCATTTTGCTAAGCACCAAAAGGTCTCCATATGTAAGTAGTGGTATGTCCATTGTCTTATACACCAGCAGCTTGGATGTTATGGTTAAATTCCTGGATTTGAAGAGTCTTGACAGACTATAGTAGGTTTTGTTGGCTTTGAGCAACCGTGGGCGTATTTCTGGTTCCATGCTGTTATCGGCTGCTACAGTTTACCCGAGATAGTTAAAGGATGGCACTACTTCAAATTAGCGCTCCATTATTCTACTACTCGCAGATGTGGCCACTATGTACTTTGTTTTGCTCTTATTTATGTGCAGGTCCAGATTTCGTGCCGCCTGCTCGATCTGGATGAAAGCTTACTGTACAGCCCTTTGGTTTCTACCAACGATATCGATGTCGTCTGCGTAAGCCAGTATCTGAATGGACTAATAGAGGATTGTTTCGCTCGCCGTTACGTCAGAATCTCGGATCACTTTCTCCAACGCCGGGTTGAAGAGGACCCAGGCCAGTCCATCCCCTTGCCGTTCATTTACTGCTTTAAAGCCGATTACGGTGGGTTTCGTTCTTTTCCTGACTAGAATCCCCACCCCGAGCACATGATGTCTTGCATGACAGCTGTAATATATGTCATATTCTGATTTTTGTAAGACACCAAAAAAATTGTACACTGTCCCAAAAATGACTGAAGATAATAGGTAACTCGTAGTTTGATATAAAAAAGTTTTGCATATTTCTTTGTAGTTGTTGTTTACAACTTTAGTGTTGTTCTCTATAGGCAGTACACGCATATCTTATTAAGATTAGTTTTACAATCTTGCCGACTCTTGTCGGCACTAAACTGGGAGGTCGAAAACTATGAATGTTTGTTGCTTGCATAAATTTTGCTGATGGAGTCAAAACTATTCAGACTTACTAGAACCGATATCAGCTGGCAGAAAAAACAGCATTCAAGGAAAATGCAACTGTGGGTAAGAACTGCTTTCGGTCGCTTTTGAAGAAACATCCTAACTTGGCTTTCCGAACGTCATTAAAAAGAACACGAGGATTATAAAAGAAAACGTCACCACATTTTTAATCTGAAAAGGAAATGGATGATGCGCAAACAACATACTCAATGCTGATGAGACCGGCAAAAGCGAGGCTCTCTGTAAACTTCAGCGGGTCTTATCTTTGAAGGCAAACGCCGGATTGGCGCAGTTACTTCTGTCAAGGGAGGCTACACCATTACTTCAGTAATTTGCATAGGTGCATCATTTGCCCCTCCTTTATTCATAATGATACTCACGGAAAAATGCAAATATTTCTAACTATTTTTCAACAACAGGATCTCTCTAACTTGGTTTAAGCTCATAAATCTACGATTTTACATTTTGTGAAGCCATTCGCTCTAGTCTCCAGTGCTGCTCGAGAATCAATTCCAGTTAAAAACAAAACAAAAAAGAAAAACCCGTGGAACAAACTAACATCGTCATCACAATATAAAGATGCTGATGCATACGTCCTCTAGTAAGCCTAATACTTTAAAGAATAAAGAAGATTCTTTAAAAACACTAATAATTCAAAGAAAAAAATCACAATTAAGTTGTTTAAATTTATTAATTTCGACTTAACAATCAAATATTTCTGAGGATCTCAATAGCTTCGAAGCAACTCGGAAGCTACTCATTTAAATAAATAAGTCTCCAAATTTTTTGGTTTTTTGTTTGCAAAAGCCTTATTACTCATTTATCTATAAAGGCTTCTTACGACATTATCTTCATAACTTAGGATTTGTTAAATTATATACGTATGTCATGTCCGCCACCTATACTACAGTTTATCGCATTCGATATACACTTGTCAACATCGAATCTTCCACCGATAACACTATTAATATTGTTCGAAAAGCTATTAGCAATATAACCTGCACACAGCTACTACTACTAACTCATCACATCATAAACAAACTGACATCGGGTCAACAAAAAAACTAAAAAAAAAATCAAGAATTCTTCGAATGTTGCGATCCACCAATCCAACCATCCGCTGAGCAAAACCGAACGTATAAGCTACCATATTATGTTGAATTGGAAATTAATTACCCTCCTTTAAAAGTCAATATTTCAAGCTGGCGACGCGGACAGAATCACAGGTTAGTTGGCTTACTGACTAACTGGCTGCTTGGCTGACGATGACGATGATGGCGTCAACATTTAATTAAAATCGAAAAATGTTGAGAAAAAATAAAGTAAGGAAAGTAAAGATAGCAGCATAGTGTAGAGGATGAGCAAGAGGATGAGTTTCTTGTGTACTCTGGGGCGAACGCTGCCACCACTATGCAGTTATTATTGGCCAACCAATTCAAGCCAACGAAATGACATGGCATGGCATAAAGATTCAAGAAATAATAATTGGTTTTGGCTGAATGGTTAAAACTTCTGTTTCTGTTCTGTTGGACATAGAATGTTGCCCAGAGAGACAACGCGCTACACCATTACAGCGGAGAAGACATGATGTGCCTTTCTTGGTCATCTCAGTATCATCATACCAGCAGTTAGATATACCGAGAAATGCTATTGCATGATGAAGACGGCGACGCACGACCAACACCACCGACCGACCGGTGATTCCGGCTTCCAACTTACGCAAAAATTCCCTAGAGAGGGCAGTAACCACTAAGCCATCCAAGGTAGCAGTATTCGGGAGTCAGGAGTCAAACCAGAGCTGCAGCAGTACCGGCACCATGGCAACATTCCATTAGTAGGAGCTGCTGTTGCGATGCTGAAGTGCACTTTCGAAACGATCATCACGTCAGATGTCCATGTGGTTGGTTGGATGAGGGACGAATGCAAAAAGTGGTAATACTGGTTCCTTTCGCACAGGCGTAACTGAAGAACTTACACTTATGGTGTATCGTGTATCTATGTATATCATATAGTTTACACATATTTATGTATGTAGTATGCAATCCATTTGAGTGTACTTAACTGAACCGCAGCAATAACCAGTAACGGCTTGTTCAGAGCGCATGCACTCGCACTCTCCTCCAATTCACTCAGCGTGATTGGGAATTACGATCGCCGATCGCGAAACAGGTATATATATCAACAGGTCGAATGAGTCGTTGTAGAAAAGCGGCCGTACTGGAAGCCGGTCCGGTCCAACTACCCGTTCAGACATGTCCTAAAAGACAGAAGATATATATATATATATATGTATATAGTTATCTGTTTTCTCGTCACGTATATGAAAACTTGTTTAGGTGCTTCATGCCTCGCCACGCCACGCACAGAATATCTCAATTTTGCCCCCCACACAAGGGGCGTTGTTCGTATGTATCCCAATTATTCAAAATGATCTGCGAGCCAGTCAAAGAGTTGTCTTGTAAGGTTAGGAAATTGCCCAACTGGGTACAGTTTTGCATTAATTTACTTGCTCGCAGTTGGATGCACAATTGTTGCAATGTCAAAATGTTTAGAAGTAGCTTTAGAAGAAATCTCGCACAGTTTCTTTCAATATTTCCAAAGCACTTATAAGAATACTATTTTCGATATACTGCGAATCTAATCGAAGGTTTCCTTTCCTTTATTTTATTTTCCTTTTAGTTTTACAATTGTTCGTTTACTTACAACGGTATACATAACTAGCTGATGATCATGGAATGTTTCAAACGCGTTCTGTGCTTTGCTGTCTTCTGGCGACTAACAACCGCGTTGCTGGTTTCTCCATTAATCATCGTATGAATCATTCCTCCATGATATAGGAGATTATTGATGATGGAAGAATGAATGCGAATGAACGATGAGTTGGTAATTTTAGCTTGAAGAACCTTTGGTGATCTATCTGTTAACGGGGAACGTAGAATTCGCAAATGGAAGATGGCCAACTGCATTCGGTTGGCTGCCACTGAATTTGGTTAGTGCGGTAGCACAACCACTAGGCGGGCAATATGTACACTTTGAGGAGAACGCTACAAACACTAGCTTATTCATATATGTCGAAGGTTAAATATTTTAATGACTTCTTTGTACATTTGCCGCACCAAAAGGCACTGTCTGCCAAAGTATAAAATAACTCTGAAAAGACACAGTAAAGGGAAAAGACAACAAAATATTTTGTAATGAACAAGGCAAAATATTATACTTTAACATTATGCGCGAAGTACTTTTGATGGAATTGAAAAACTCTAGAAAATTTTGTAGACTAGAAAAAGACTTTTTCAATAAATTGAGCTTTTTAATTTTTACAGTCTCTAATCCCTATAAATTTTAATCACGATACGTTATAGAACAGTCTCCAACTTTTCGTAATGTATTGAATTGCATTTAATTTATTTTGTAATCTCAAAACCTATCAATTAAATGCAGGATGCCTATCAAGTGACAAATGGACTTGATGTATAAGACCAACTCTTGTTTCTATAGATATATAACAACCTAAACATAAATATTTAACCAATCATCCATTAATAATATTAATGCTGCAGTTATAGCAAACTGTAGCAAACTCTTCGCGCTTTTTTATTACTTTTTGTAGATCTTTTTTATAAAATTCACTATTACCTTAAAAACACTTATCATCTTGATCATTAATGCAAATAGTAAACCTGCTATTGTTAATCTGACCAAGTTAACCAGTTTTTTCTTCTTAATTTTGTTTGTTTATGAAATTTCTGTGTGTAAATATTTTTCGAAACTGAATGAAATTAACACCATTTCGCCTGTAAAGTCGATTTAAAGCGCTAAATATATAAGCTTCGATTAGCGCTCTTATGGTTAATCGTGCACGTCGCTTTGGACACATTAGGATGGTCATCGTGGATGCAATGCTCCGTTTATAACAAGTGTGTGTATATAAGTGTGACATAGCGCTATCAGCAGGTGAAAGTTGTTATTGTTTGCTCGTAAAACATTATGCCATATGCAGTTAAAAGTAATTAGTTTTATATTATTTTACAAAAGCTATATTGAGTGCAAATAGAAAAATGATAAATTTTATTTTTCTTTCAATGGTAAGCTGTACAGCTTCTCCCTTCTCTGAAACTTAGTGGTAAATAAGCCTGAAATGGGAGGGCTGCAGTGTGATCGGTTATGTGAATGACGTTGCTATGCCGTCTCGGAAAAACACCATATTACCTTAAAGGAAATCTTACAGAATGTTCTTAATAAGATAAAGATATGCGCATATCCTTGTGGTTTAGGGGTGAAACACCACAAAGCAGATATTATCCTCTTCAGTAGGAAATACCAAATTCCACATGTTGACCCACCCGCTATAAAGGGAATAAGCTTAATCGTTTACGATGAAACCATGTATCTGTCTCTTATTCTGGGTAAAAAGCTAAGCTGGAGATCTAAAAAATCAGTCATTGGCTACATTTATTGGTAGTTAGGCCTAAACTTTTGTACGTTGTGGTTATCTGGTGGACTGCCTTAGACAATGCCGTAAATCGTTACACGCTAAGCCAAATTCTACGATCGGATTATCTATTTGTGAGCGGAGCACTTTCCACCACTTCCTCGGCTTCACTGATGGAAATTCTGTTCAACCTAACATCACTCGACATCTTTAGTAGGCACGTAGGTGCTAGCGCGGCTGTTCGCCGCAGTACAACCTCTCAGTAGACCAAGAAAGAATTGGGACACTTTTCTGTTCTGTTCTGTTCAGAATTCCCCCAGGTAATATATACTACACCATTCCGCAATTCCAGTTCAACAAAAACTTCCAAGTAACGATCCATTCTAGGTCTTTTTGTTCTCTCTTGGAAGATGAATCAGTCCATTTTTATATCGGCGGTTCAAAAAATGATGACGGGGTAGGTGGACTCTAAATCTTAGTCTCTCTTTTCGTCTTCCTAATCACTCCAATGTGTTCCAGGCAGAAATTATAGCGATAAAAGAAGTCCTATATATTTGCTGAGGGGTAATGTTATATCCTTATCCGCATATCCTCGGATAGTCAAGCTGATCTGAAATCCCTGGAATCAGTCTCTATTAACTCTTCTGTAGCCCTAAACTGCCGATCATCTCTTACGGAGATGGAAGAGCAGTTCAGTATTTACATGTGTTGGGTGCCGGCGCATAGAGACATTCAGGTGAATTGCAGAGGGCGGATGCGTTCGCCAAACATGAAACTACACTCCCCATTTTACCTGAAAATGGTTCCTTAGGCTATGGCTCCGAATCGCTACATGCTCCTGTTAAAGCTGGATGCTACCGAGAATACTTACATTAGTTGGTCAAATGGAACCACTTATCTAGCGACAAAGCATCCGAAACACTCAAGTGTTTGATTTTTCTAAACAGATTGTACATCCGTGCTACAGTAGGTGCCATTACTGGGCACCGTCTCATAGTCAAGCATGCAGCATAGCTTAATGTATTTTCGAAGACGTAAGCTCCATCTGCAAGCCTTCTTTTACAATGAACTGAATAATTTTCCAAATACTTACATTAGAAATTTCGGTGTGACGTAGAGTGCCAGCAGCCGATCTGCTCAAAACTCAGTCACAAGTTTGTTGTTGTTTTCTTATTTCCGTATATCAGTATATCGTCTGTGAGAAAGTTAAATTGCCCACCCAAAGCGTCAAGAGCCGCATGATCCCACTGAAGAATGAATAATAATTTGCAAGTCTCATGCTGATCATAGGATGGAAACGATCACATCGATAAGACCGATCGAATTAAGTTGTTTGTCACGCCTTATTAGTTTGCGAAAATTGAAATTTATTGGGCAGAAAAGAATCATACACAATATACATAAATATATGTATACATGTTATGTCAATTTGTGGGATTAATTTTTAGCCACATGTCTCAAAAATGAATTTAAACGTATATCTGTACATATTTTGGATTATAAAAAAACGCCCAGGTTCCCACACTTTTTATGACAAATCGCACTCTTAGAGTGTTGCGGCTGAACTTAATTTACAACAAGATGAAATGATCGGAATACACCAAGTTAAGCACTATCGGATTTCTTAAATCAGTTCCGCTTGAATCCAGCGCATTTAACTTAATTATTTATTGCTAAATTGTCATCATAAAGTGACATTTTATTGCTCTAAAAAAAAATGATGATCGGTTTGTGTTGTTTTAGTAGTTGGTGGGAATTCCCAATAAAAACTGGAAGACAGAAGAACAGCAAGAGAAAACTTCTTGAAAAAAAAAGAATAAAAAATGTCCTAGATATTCCTTTTTATTCACATTTTTTATTAAAAAGAACTATTTGCCATCTTGTCGTGTTCGATACATTCTGCTTTTAAAATGTAAAGATCTGAACTCAAAGCTTAATACTGAGGAGTATTTATATCTACTGCGGTGACAAGTTAATTCGCCGGCGTCGGCAGTTTTGTTTTCTTAAATTTCGAGATTGCAGTCCTCACTTTACTTCGGTCAGGTGGACGGAAATTCATCCAGATTGAACGGTTCGTTCTGATTGGCAGCGAAATGTAGATGTTCATTGCCTTTTAACAGTCTGCAGAAGTGGTATTTCTGTTTCCAGTACTGAAAGTTATTCCACTACGAGGTTTCCTTACTTATGTTATCCAGTTATTGTTCGGATTTTTTAGCTTTGATATGTTATTGTTAAAACTGTATTAGTTTGCTAACAAAAATAGTTCATTAGATAAAATATTCGCAAAGTTTAATTGGATATTGTTTTTGCTCCAGCTGTGTCGGGCTGTAATAGGAGTTGTTAATTGCCACTAAATCGGAATAAAAAATATTGCTCGAGGGTTTTGACTTTGATTGTTTTATAATAAGTTAATTTGCAAGCAAGCAAGCAAGCGTATAACATAACAAATCACATAAATTATATTTTATTGAAATCAAAAGTTCGTTAAAATTTAAGCTCAGTTAATTTGTCAATAAAATCCACTGGCGCCCTGTTAAATAAGTGCAGTTTAACTCAATTACATCTGGAACGAGGAGAAGACATCGTGTAACTTAATCTCAACCTGCTTAAATATTTTCATGAGTAATCAATTTCGAAAGAAGTTGCGGTTAATAGCCATATTGTTGACCAACAATAAATCTGTGTGATTCATAACTGTTGTAAATAGTTATTTCACATTTTTAAGCTTGAGTTGCTAAGTTGAATTTCTTTTTGTTGTCTTAATATTTCGACTTAACAAGCATACTAAAGTTGTATTTTTCTTGATTTGAAATTGCGGTTAGATGGCTAGTCAGCAATTTTGGCTTCTCAATGTATTTTTCTTAATTTAAGTGGGCGATATGATAATATATCAATAATGCGACTGTAACTTTGTGACCAAATTTTTGTTTAAATAGCCCTCTGATTTCCAGCACATATCTCGTTTGGGAATTTTTATGAATATGTTAATTGAAAGTAGTATAACAACTTCAAAATTGTTATTGCTATTCCTAATCCAAAAAATGAAAACAATCGCCGACCGGTGCCGTACATACGAGGGCAGGCGGAAAAGTAATCAGCATAGGAAAATTCAATTTATTTCTTAACAAAGTCTCCTATTAGATAATTGCACTTCGTCCAACAATATTTAAATTTTTCGATACCCTCCGAATAATACGATTTCCGAAAACTCTTAAAATAGGTTTCAGTGATAGCTTACACATTCGACCAAAATCTCGCACCACTTCTTTAGGTTTTGAAATAGATAATAATAGGAGGGAGGAATAAGGTTGATGAGGAACCAATTGTTAGGGCAATTTTTGTAATTTTGCCATTACAACTGCGGACTTGTCTGACGGTGCATTGTCTTGGTGGAAAATCACTTTTATCTTCGCCAAATCCGGCCGTTTTAGCTTCAAATCGGTGCCGAATCGATCCAACAGCTCAGCATAATATACGCCGTTGATTGGTTTGCCCTTTTCGGCCATGACCTTGTTTGCCGACAGACCCACATTGGCCTTTTTCGGTGCTTCGATTCCTTCGGAGTAGTCCACTGTTTCCACTGTTTCTTTGTCTTTGTGGTGTTGTAATGGATCCATATTTCGTCCACGGTTACGAAAGGCCGTTGAACATTGCCAAATTAACACTCATTTGAAGTTGTCATACGGTCAAAAGAAAGGAAACGCGGTAAGCTGGCAGTAAGCTTTCACATTCTAAAATATTCAGGCAATATATTCTTCACTCGCTCACCAGAAATACCCACAGTCTCATCAATCTTGTGAACCTTCACTCGTCGATCGTCAATTACCATACTATAGATTTTATCCTATTTTGGACGGTCTGGGCGTTCATTTTTGTAAAAACACAAAAGTTGTTCGCTTTTAATGACTGTCATACACAAAATAAATTACGCAGCTGCCAGAAAATTTTACAGAAAACATTTGAAAGATAGTATGTACGAAAACCAACATTGCTTTGCCGATTACTTTTCAGTTCGCCCTAGTATATAACCACCTGAAACCGCAACAATAATTATATAACATCCGTGAGATATACCAGCATAAGCGAAGCATCGTTTACAGCAAACGATCATTTAAACGCCATATCCGTTTAATGGAAACATTTTTTGCTCATTTGGTAGTAATCAATAAACTGTTGTTCATCATTCTATTCATTTGCACGACAGACGGACGGACAGCCACCTGGAATTAGAGATTCTGTTTATTGATACTTAAACCTTCAGTGGTCATTGTCAAGTTGTAATGACCGTAACCGTATGTCACAAATACAGTACGATCGAAAAAATGTATTTCAGTTCAGTCGAGTGCAATCCTCATATATGCAATGCTCCCGAATTACCCAATTGTTTAGGCGCATGTGTCATTCTAACGCTGATGATCAGACCAACCCGCCGACGGCTACGGCGACAACAATGATAATGCTGGTGATTAATCTTGATGAGGAAGTTTCAATCTTGTTCTCTGACTAGTGGTCAATGGGCTACATATATACATTAATAATAACATACCTATATAGATACATACAGACAACATACATGCATTTCAGATAGCAGAGGCGTTATATGTATACTAAATGTTAAAGCATATTTTATTATTGCTTATGATTTTTACTATTACGCTTTCTCTGGTTGATTGTGGCGGTTATGTACTTGCTATTTACTTATATTAACTGAATGAAAGTACGAAGGCATTCATTTATCTACTGCTGGCTGGCGCACGATTACTCTACAACCTACGTAATTGTTACATTTTAACTGGAATAAAATCCATGTGAACAGTTCTGTGGTCACGACGAATATGGGGCATTGTTTAAAGTTTTTAATGCAAGTCAAAGGTGTTACGTAGCATTAATGCAAAGCCTGCATTAAAGCATTTAAGTTGTTGTTGTTGGATGTAACTCAGTAAGCCAATTGTTTCTGGGCAAATTATAATAATAAATGAAACAATAAAAATTTATGTTAGCAAAATTTATCAATAGCACATTGAATTATTACAGACTCTTTAGTTTGTAGTTTTATTTTGTTTTTCAAGAAACATTTTCTTATTTTAACGCATAGTTTTATTACAAAAATTCAAATAAATTAAGTATCGTATTCGAGCAGATGTTTTTGTAACATTTATTGCTTCTTTTTTTATTACTTGGTGTTGAAAATAATACTGCCACTTACAAAAATTCAAATAAATTAATTATCGTATTCGAGCAGATGGTTTGTTTAACTTTTATTACTTCTGATATCTGGTATTATGCAAAGTTTAAAAGAAATTCTCAAAATCAAAAGATATGCATTACATTGCAGTTCAGTCAACATATCTCAAACACAGGGTGTATCAGAATACGTGACAAGTACTAAAAAAAGTATATAAAGGGTGTTTTTTTGGGAGGTTTGTTTTTCCGATAGATGTCGTTTTATTTTATGACAGTTGTTTTGACAGCTCAAAGTGGCATTTCTACTCAGTATTGTTTGGCAAATCATTATGAAAAAAAAAAAAAAAAAAAAAAAAAATGACATTTGTGAAAAATAGTCGTGGTAGCCATATGCCAGAAATTGTGTTTAAATGTTAAATGCCAAAAAATTATCTACCAAATAAAAAAAAATTTTGGTCATTTCATAATTTTATATGTGTTTTATTCAAAAAAAAAATCGGCAACCTCTTAAAAAAACACGTTATATCTAACGGGTGTTTTTTTAAGAGGTTGCCGATTTTTTTTTTGAATAAAACACATATAAAATTATGAAATGACCAAAATTTTTTTTTATTTGGTAGATAATTTTTTGGCATTTAACATTTAAACACAATTTCTGGCATATGGCTACCACGACTATTTTTCACAAATGTCATTTTTTTTTTTTTTTTTTTTTTTTTTTTTTTTTTCATAATGATTTGCCAAACAATACTGAGTAGAAATGCCACTTTGAGCTGTCAAAACAACTGTCATAAAATAAAACGACATCTATCGGAAAAACAAACCTCCCAAAAAAACACCCGTTATTATATTATATTATTATATTACTAAGAAAAGTGATCCAAATTCTATGGAGACAGTTACGTTCCAGAACACATCAAGCTAAAAGAAAAAAAAATGAAACAAAGATTATTTTTCAACTTTAAAAGCGATTTTTGTTATTTATTCAATCTTAAATTTAAATTCATCCCATCAATAAATCAATTTTTAAATTCTCTATATTAACTTCGCGTGTCCGTGGCTGGCGGACTGGCTGGTTGGCTGGCCAGATCTTGTGATAAATTTATAACGCACTTCCCAAAGCCCAATTTTATTGAAATTTTGCACACGTGTATATTTCCGGTGACAATACTTTCTATTAAAATTTGAAAGTGATTGGGCCGCGGGGTCGGGGGGCTCCCATACAAATTTTTTTTCCCGGCATCAGATCATTTCATACTATAATGACTGTATTCTGTGTGCGTTGTGCGCTGTGCGCTGTGGGCAGCGCTGCTTGCTTTACGATTGCGGTTGTTTTGTTGTTGGGATGCAGTGCTTCGTATGTATTGTTATATTTCAGCATTTATAGTGGAATTCAGTATACTTTTGGTTACTAGAGAAATTACATGAAAAATTCCAATTTTTTTTTTTTTTTTTTTTTCACCCTTAGGGAGGCGATGAAAAAATTTGTAGATTTCCAAAACTGACTAAAGAATCTGTTTATAGATCTTAAAGCCACTAGAATTTCTTTAAGTCAGACTAGAACTTATAAAGCTCTTATGTAAGGAAGGAGTACTCGTGATTAGGAGACTCTATAAATATAAGATATACGAGTGTTATCGCCATTTTCCATCCGTTTCTATCCATTTTTATCCATTCGTTTTTATCCATCAATAGTGAGCATTTTTTGACATTAGCTCTATGAGCCGCTTTGGAATTAATTTATATAGTTTTTTTTAAATAATTAAGCGATATCCCGTCGCAGGCATCTCTAATAGTTTCTATTAGGGCTTCCTTATCTTCAAATTTTCTACCGGCTTTATAAGCGTTTCTATATAGATTGGCCCAAACATTTTCGATAATGTGTAAGTCCAGAGAATAGGGAGGGGAAAAGTTCCACGTTTTCCAACTAAATAAAGCCTCTAGCTACCCTGGAAGTGTGCATGGGGGCGTAATCTTGTTTAGAAATCCACGATAGAGGTCCACAAGTATTCTTTACCCGATTCCCCATTCCAATAAGCATTTGTTCCTATTTCTGTTTATTGTAGTAGTTATAAACGCCGATTCGTTTGTGACATAATAGCGGATTGCTTCCTAGACCATAAAACTGAATGAACGACTGTGATGTCTTACCAAATAAGTTTTTCTTTTGTTAAATTGTGAAAAAAAACCATCGGGTCCGTTAAAATTAAATTCCATTCATTGCCCCAAGCCACGTGCTCTCTGGCGAACATGAACGGAAATAAGACAGGTGGCCAATATTTCCGAGTAACACTTTTCCCATAGGTATAAATAGCAAAAACCGATCACAAAAAATTTGGCCTCAATCAGGTTATTGGGAGCGTATGGTATACATACTGCACTGTGAATATTGTTGTAAATTTGTAAAACTTTACTTTTTTTCGACTTCTTTGTGATACTTCTTACCACCTTTCACGATAGCGAGAGAGCTGCAATTTTGTGAGCAGCCTTTTTCTAATATTCCGCGTGTGACGGGTGTCGCGACTCGCCTGTGGTAGGTGTGAAACTGGGTTAATCTTTGAAATAGGCCCCACTTAAAAAACAGATAATTTGGCGATGCGTCGATGTGTACATAAAGGTCTGTACCCTAAAAACGAAGTTTTTTTTACATTTGCATGTTCAATAAGCAAGGTCTTTCCGATTTATTTAGGACCCTCCCTTCAGAAACCGTCTTATAATGTTTTGTTTATGAAAATTTAGTTTTTTATAACTTGCACATTGAAGGGATTGTCAAATAACAAATTTCTATACACCCTGTATTAGAGTTCTTCATCCATGCGCGACGTGCTATAAGTGTATGATGAAAAGGCTGACGTCACTCTGATAACAAAGCGGGATACGGCACTCTGGGCGATTCTGTGTTTTTCTTTCTTCATCACATAGCACACGCGCAATAAACACATGCAGCTGATAAAACAATCAAGCTGGGCAGTCTATCCAGCTTTCCAGAGCTAAATTAATCTCGGCGGGAATAATAATTCATATAGTGATGGTTTAGCCGCAAATTACAAAT
The DNA here is from genome assembly GCA_947095585.1 of Nephrocerus scutellatus. Taxonomy (NCBI): domain Eukaryota; kingdom Metazoa; phylum Arthropoda; class Insecta; order Diptera; family Pipunculidae; genus Nephrocerus; species Nephrocerus scutellatus. Next base: position 10,358,479 of record OX352763.1, read on the forward strand.
TGTTTACGAAGCGTGTTCTCATCGCATAAACTGAATCAGATGCCAAGGTCAAGGCGAACAGTCTGCTATTGTTGTTATTATTTAAATCAAATTTTAATGAATAAATCTACTTTTGCATCCTGATCTGCATATATGTGTAGGTACTTCCTAGATAACATACAGATGCAACATCGTCTAGAACATCGGAATGTAAATATTTACACATTTGAAACATACATGTATGTATTAATGTGAGAACTTTAATCGCAAGACGGTCGCGCATGCACTCTATGATACAAGATAAAGATCCAAATCAACTGTTGATATAGTGATAGACGGCGGACGTTATAGCAGAACAACTTATTTGAATAAACATTTTGTTTTTCTTTAATTCTACAACTCGCAGGTACATTTCTACCACATATTTATCACCTCACAATACCGATTTTCATTCGGTATAATGTCGAAAAAATGTGAACGTTGCATTACGGCTTTGTAAACTTGTTGAAACATTAAACGTTACGTCGAATTATTGTTGTTGTATTATCTATTTAGCTAGCTTGTAAAAAATCAACAAATAAAACCGCTCACTTTGATAGCACATAAGACTAAAGTTGTGTGTTCTTTGTGCTTTGGGCGTCAGACCTGCCTATATAGCCAATCCTAATTGCTCTATGGTCAGACGCAGTGCTGTTGCTGTGTTGCATCATAAGCATAAGCAGAAGCGCACATCGCATCGGCGATATTTATGAAATTCAATCCTCACACTTGGGACAGGATTTATGTTGAAATTAAAATATTATATCGAATTGTCGCCTTTGCATGTCGATCCATCAATACGATCGCCTTAGCGCGATCATGTCGTGGGTAAGTGAGACAACTAAGCCGACTTTGTCGTAAAAGTTTTGTTTGTTGATTTTGGTTTCTTGTTATTATTTTATTCCCCGAAGCATAAACATTTAGCGCGAGCGAGAATTTAATTGTGTCTGATCGGGATATCAATACTTGATGTGATAATTTTTTTGTCAATTATAGACGAGTTTAACGCCATAAACATAACGGGTGTTTTTTTAGGAGGTTTGTTTTTCCGATAGATGTCGTTTTATTTTATGACAGTTGTTTTGACAGCTCAAAGTGGCATTTCTACTCAGTATTGTTTGGCAAATCATTATGAAAAAAAAAAAAAAAAAAAAAAATGACATTTGTGAAAAATAGTCGTGGTAGCCATATGCCAGAAATTGTGTTTAAATGTTAAATGCCAAAAAATTATCTACCAAATAAAAAAAAATTTTGGTCATTTCATAATTTTATATGTGTTTTATTCAAAAAAAAAATCGGCAACCTCATAAAAAAAACACCCGTTAGATATAACGACATCTATCGGAAAAACAAACCTCCCAAAAAAACACCCTTTATATATACATCGAATTTAAATAATATGCGTCAATTTTTATCAGTTTAACAAAAATCTAGTTTACAACTACTTTAGGTCCCTTAAACTATATATTCCATTGGACTGCCGGATAGATCCAGTACTAATGTATGCTTCCAAGTAACAATATAATAAATTCTAATTTGCTTGAATTTCCTTTAGGCTAATTACTCAGTTTTGATTGAGCGTAGTCGGTCTAGCCTTCTATACTTCAATTACAAAATAAGAATTGAAATTCATGTAAATTGTCAAGGCAAAGTGTATCACTTAGCATAACAAATTACCAATTTAACTTTGCTAAGCAAATAGGACAGACAATAGGCAAATAGTGCAATCTGCATTGGAATTATCCTAAGCAAATACAAACGAAGCTTTCGAGAGCCGACTGTAAACATTGTATGCAACGGTGTCATCGATGACCGTAATAACTAACCTTAAGTACTTGTATTATTTAACGTTCATTATTGTATCTGCATACGAATTGGGAACCAATTTACCATGATTTTAAACAAAGGCCTCGTAGATGTAAAAAATCTATGTCTATGTCAACATTGTCGTGTTCCATGCATTCTTCCGCAAAAGTATTTCTAAGACAGATTTTCTTCGCTTATGAGAGCCAAGTTTATTTTTTTACGATGCCAACATCCCTTTAACTATCGTAGATCTGGGGCCGAATTACCACATATGTGACTGTATAAAGTTGATTCGGCATGATCGCTTACGTGAACGAGTGATGACTAGTGATCATACCAATTATATAATACTCGATCACTCGTTAACGTATGGATATCACCTGTTAACTGAAGTTATAATTCGACCCCTGATCAATATAAATTCTCCGTAATCATACATATGGGATACATGGTGAGCACTTCCTTATAAATCTTTCCTATCGAACGCGGCTAAGATGTCAAATTGATTTTTTTAAGCACTCAAGTTTCGGACCCATGTGTGTAAGTACTAGTACGACCATATTGAATTATACACCAGCAGTACTGATTTTATGGATAAATGCCGTGCGCGTAATTCTGGTTTTCTGCTGTTCTCAGTTGCAACAATTGACACGAGTTAGGTAAAAAATGGCACTAATTCAAAAATTCAGGTTCTTGAATTGCTTGGCGGTTAAGTGCTGGCAAACCGGATTTTATCAGCTCCGCTTGAATGTCATATGATCCCAAGCTTTTCGTTAGCTGGCCATTTAGCACCATTTATGCTTGGTGCGGTCCTCACACTCTGTTCTGTTCTAGCTAAGAACTTTTACTTAACTTGACTTTTTCTGTCTGTCGGTTTTTTCGACTTTTCGAACTTCGTTTTAACAACCTTTCGAAGACGAAGCGTACTGTGAGGAGCTCAGTGTCAATGGCCGTTTCTAAAAACTCGCGTGTGACATGTGTCACGAATCGCGTGTGGCGTGTGTGATGCGTGGAAAGTGGGTTAATCCATTTTTCACAAGATATACAATTTTGTTTTGATTTTTGAGATCCCGCGTGAGATGTGTGTCGTAAGTCGCATGTGGCCTGTCTTATGCGAGAAAATTGGTTTTTTAGGCTTCAATGAGGTCTTTTTTTAACCACCTTCACACGTCCTATAGATCTGAAATGTAAATTTCGATGTATACATAAAAGTTTTTACTCGAAAACAGGATTTTTTTTTGCATTTTTCGGGCTGCTTTCTATCGCCTGTGAACCATTTTTTAATTTATTTTTGGCACTTTATATTCTTCTTCGAGTGTCCGTGTTCAATGAGATTATTGCAGTTAGCTGTCTATTAACACGTGGTCTGTATTGTTGACAGTGGCTACATTAGAATATACCCAGCTTGGCTTTGTGAATATTCTCGTTAACAATTGTCAATAGGGCACTCGTGTAAGCTGTTGATGCAAATGTACTGCTTGGTTACAAACTTCCAACCTATTTTTCGGTCATATCAAACACAATGAGTTTCACGTCGTACTTAGGGGAGGCATGGGGAGTTACCGTTCGTTTGATTCAAAGAATTCGTCTTTTTAGATCTCTGTTAACGTATATGACTGACGCTTATGTTCTTAAATTTGCCCAGCACACGAAGAGTGCAAAGCCGTTTATGTGTTGCTTTAAAGTCGATAACTGGGAGTTACATTCTTTTGCTGACTAAGAAGCTCACCCCGAGCATATGATGTCTTCAATGACAGCTGTAGTAAAATACTCCGATTTTTCCCGTGCACCACATCTTTTGGACATTGAGTCTGTGATTATTAATCTATAACGATTAACGTAAAATCTTCTCACGATCAATAACTACCAACTGGCTGAGATAATTTTTTCAATTTTATCTTTTTGACACTTGTCGTTGATCATATATGGCATAAGTAAGATATTATTTTTTTGATGGCGCCACAGATCTAACCATACGGAGATATATTACAAAGTGGTCGTTTCTTACAAGTGTCGATCTATGGATCGCATCCAAAAAGATAAAAGATATTCATCACTATGAGACACCAACACAGAAGTAATCTTACCCATTAGATTGTTTACATTGTTTGATGTATTCATGTGATAAGCCATGCAAGCAACAAGTAGGAATTTGAATAGGGTTGTTATTGGTAAAGGAAAAGTTTCGATAAAAATTTTAAAGATTTGAAAGAAAGTGCATAAAATTAGTTTAGCATTAAAGTTTTAATATTCTGATTCTAAAGCAAACTTTTGTTATTCCATTTACGTTTGTACATAATGTACATTTGTTAAATGTACGCGCCCCCGCACAACACCTGGAAAAAGTACAGTGCTGCTTTTTTCTGTAGGTTTTCTTTGATAAAATTTCGGCTAAAGTTAAACATTTGTCTAGTTTCTAGAGCTAAAAATTTCCTTCATATATGTGTTAGCAACAGCGTGATCCATCGCTTGGTCTGAATTTCAAAATATAAGTGCAATTATTTCAGTTTATTTTCTCAGACTATTGTCCCCGCGGTACCCAGTTCATGCATGAGTACCTAGAAAAATTGCACTGATCCGTAAAAAAAAACACATAGAAGCTCAATTACAACGAAGGGTACGGATATATATCAACTGACCAGATTTTAGAAATCACCCACCCAAATCAAAATGACAGAACACACACCATAGCAGGCAGCATTCTTAAGGTGAAAAATAAAATAAAATAAAGAAAACGCAGAGAAACATTCCGAAGGGAATTTTCTTAAGTTACGTTGCGCGGCGGCGTGAACGTGTTTTGTTGCTGATCGAACAAACCAAACCAAAAGTAGTCCCACGGTATGCCTGCCCCACTCTTTGTGGTTCACAGTTTTGTCGTGGCTTCTTCGTTCGTTCTTTGTTTGCATTTTGTGCCTTAACTGCAAGACCCAAGAACCCTTACATACTCGTACAAATGATTTTTTCTTTTTTGTTGTGAAATGGCTAATGTTGTTGTATCGTTGATCGTGGTGTAGACCAAAAAAAGAATCCAAAAGAAAAACAAAAGAAATTCTTTTTCTTCGGACGCTTTTGTCAGTTTCTTTCTTTCGTCGCTTTGTCAACTACTTATTATCGTATCCTGGGGATCTGATTCGAAATTGTGCGGAGTAAATACATAATATTGAATTGGAGCCCTAAGCGAATGACACTTTAGCGTCGAGGGGCACTGACTGGTTGCTGAGCTGCTGCGAACTCAACAAGAATATTAAGTTAGCAGCGCGAGAACCTTAAAATGTGCACGATGATGGCGACTATGGCAGTCGCACCGGCAATACGAGCAAATAAATCTTAGAACGATTGGTCGGAAATATTCAGATATTTTTTTGATGATTTATTTAAAATTCTTTTGTTTATAAGCTGAAACAATTTTTAACTAAGCAAACTGAAAAGAGACAGTCATTTGGATTAATTTGATCGATCGATGTTTTCTTTCGTATCCAAATAAACAATCGCAATCTTGGGTGTCCGCAATCGATTAAGAGCGTTTTTTTTCATGATTTTTATTTAAGTTTTTATTAAAAAAAAACAAGAAATAACCCGCCGAAGATGCCTACGATCTGTATGGATATTAATGTTATTTGTTCGAAAATGTTGCATATTTTAGGTCTTGTGAAAATTTATGTCGGTTCGTCCTCTTTCTTCTAGCTGTTTGTGCTTAAATTGGTCATACCTTCAAGATCTACATGTATAGTGAATGGAATCAGAAATAATTTCACGATTGTTAAAACACAAGAAAGTCTTTATTTAAACATTCTTCAACTCAAGAATTTTAACAAATCATGCGAAAGGGCTATGCTGCAGCATTATAATGCACAGCTAGGTGGTAAGATATTTATCATATATTTCACCAATATTTAGAATAGACTTTCAGGGTGAACATAAGGTATGTAACTAAATAACTGAAGTCGACGAAAAAACGATTGAGTGAATGCGAATGCGAATGCACACTGTGCTGCACTGTTCGCTGCGCTACTTTTTGTGCTGTTTTTTGTACGAATATGACGCCATATATAGCGGCAATATAATGACTGTGTTCTATGTGCTACGCTGCGTTTTGTACGTACTATACACTGAAACTAAAAAAACTAGACAGTTGATTGAGCTGAAACTATCATATGTGTTTTAATCTCGATAAACCTCATAGTGCGAATATGGTCCGATAGGCGGCGCTTTGTTTAGGTTTATGCAATAGTACACCCCTCCCGTGGTAGTAAGGGCAAGGCGGGGATTTATGTGTGCAGGTAGCAAAGCGCGTGGGAACATCTAGTGTTTAATAAATTTATATGAGAGTCTTGATAGACGTTAGAAGTCTGCTTCGTTGCCTTTAAACAACCGCGCGCAAATTTATTGTTCAATGCTCTTATGGGCTGTTATGGGACAATTGGCCCGATATATATGGGGCTTTGATGCCATGTAGGATAGAGGAGAATATTATATACCGGATACTCACCAACCTTATACCATGATAATTGTTACATGTTGTGAAATCTCCTTTCCTATGCATGGGGCACAGGATGCCTCTTTGGCAGTCTTCTGGCGTATTTTCTTCCTCCCATACTTGTGCTATTTGTTCAATAAGAAGGTTTGAGAATCGGTAAATACTGTACTCTACTACTACATAAAAAAGTCATCAATTCAAACTTGGAATCGATGGATAGATTTTTTGTGAAAACCAAGACCGGATTTTGTTTGTAGATCAAAAGAAGAATCCAATTAATTCCGCCCTATTTACAATTTATAAATTTCAAATAATTTTGAAAATCAAAACCAAATTCAATTCTATTATTATTTAGTCGTTCTTCTTTATTCAATGATAATTTAAATAATGTTTATAAATGTTAAAAACAATTATCGTTACAATAATATTATTGTTAACATAATTTTCTTGCTGCCCATCGAATGGTTGTCTCACTTCACATTATTTGACAAAATGTCAACAATGTGAGTAATGTCTTGAATATAGTATAGAGAAAACAATATTGCTTTTTTTGTATTATTCATTATTTCTGCTTTTAAATACTAAATTTCATAGTCTATAAAATTGCAACACTAATACATCTGTTTCGTAGTCTCGACACAGTTCAGCTTCGAATGAAAGAAGTATCTCAAATGCGAGTAATCATTTATAAAAAATATATTCTTATATTATTATTATGATTATGGTTATTTAATAAATGTATTATGCTATTCTATCAAATCTATCTAAATATCTAACTATTTATAAATAATGTATTATGTTTTGTCTTAAATGTGTTCTTGTAACTAAAACTGAATTTTTTCATTCAAAAAATTTAGGAAATTGAAATTTGTTTTTGTTGTTGTAAATGCTACGTACATTAATGTATGTATATAATGTAAAAATATTTCTATATACAGGGTGTCCCAGAATTCATGGCACAAACGAAGCAGGGTGATAGCGGAGGTCATTTCCAACCAAAACAGCCAAGTAAAGTTTTTTTGAATTGTTGATGGTTCAGAAGTTATACCACTTTTAGTGTATGCATTGAAATCGAATACACACACACACACACACATTTTATAAGCAGCGTTGTTAGAAATAAAATGTGTGTGTGGGTGTGTATTCGTTTCAATGCATACACTAAAAGTGGAATAACTTCTGAACCATCAACAATTTAAAAAAACTTTACTTGGGTGTTTTGGTTGGAAATGACCGCAGCTATCACCCTGCTTCGTTTGTGTCACAAATTCTGGGACACCCTGTATAAGTATATAGCTAAAATTACAAATGATAATAATAATAATAATAATTATTATTTATTAAAATTGCTTAATCAATGATCACAACTCTTATAATATATAATTAGTTTTTTAATAAAAATATAAATTAAAACAAAATATTGTTTTTGTTTAACTTTTCACAAAGTGTTGTAAAATCGTTCGTTTTTTTTTTGTTATTCGTTTTTTTGTGTAAATTTCGAATGTTGTTTTTAGGTGGTGATCAAACGCGTTATGCGCTAAAATTTCAACGAACAATCGCAATGGCTGGTAGTGTTTTTTAAATTAAAATTTGAATATAAATCTAAGTGGATTGTTCGTAAAGAATTAGCACGTTTGACAGTTTTGTCATATCGTTTTAGAACACCGCTTCTTAAGTATGTTAATCAGAGCTCGATTGTCTTTTAATTTGTTTTTATAAAATTTAATTTAAGAATGTAAGTGTACAATTTTGTGCTTTTGGTTTTTTTATTTAAAATGATATTCATATAAAATACGACGGGTTTTAATTACTAATAAAAGTTTAAATACTTTTCGTTGTCCAGTTTTTAGCATTATATCAATTTGTAGATACGAATCAAAAGGTAAAAGATACAGTCAAAATGGAATCCAAACTACCTTCTTATCAAAGACTTTTCTGTGAAAACAGCATTCACGTACGCATGCATAGCCTGTAATTAATTAAAAGGAGAAATACATTTAATTTAAGGAAACATATTTTGTGTTTATTATCTTTTATGTTTATTAAGTCTGAAGATTTTGTGTTGATGAAGTATATTTTTTTAAATTCTTTATATTAACTTCACCTGCCCGAGTGTTTGTTTGTTTGTCATGGAATCTTGCGATTAATTTTTAACCCACTTCCCAAATCTCGATTTTGGGCCTCAGGGCCGGAGGGCGCCCATTTATATTTTTTTTAAACTAACCCGATTTTCTTAAAATTTTATACGCTTGTGTATCTCCGATGGACAACACTTTTTGTAAAAAATTTACAGACACCGGGCCCCGGGGTCATAGGGCCTCATACAAATTTAAAATAAAAATTAACCCTTAAAATACACATATGTTTCTGCGATGGACAAAACTTTTTGGACATTTTTTGAGCAAATGGGTCCTGAGGCCCGAGGGGTGACCGTATACATTTTTTTAAAAATTATCCCGATTTTCTTCAAATTTTAAACATATGTAGACCTCCGATGGAAAAAACTTTTTGTAAAAGTTTTGGAGATTTTTTAAAAATTAGCCAGATTTTCTTTAAATTTTAAACATATGTGTATCTGCGATGGACAAAACTTTTTGTACATTTTTTTTATTGAACGGGCCCTGAGGTTCGAGGGTAGCCCATATAATTTTTTTAGAAATTATCCCGATTTTCTTTAAGTCTTATGCACATGTGTATTTCTGATGGACAAAACTTACTATTGAAAGTTGGATGTGATCGGGACCCAAGTTTTTTACACATGTCCGGTGACATATATTAGTTTTTTCCAAATTAACCAAATTAATTAACCAATTAACAAATTACTATTAAAGAATTTACATGAACATTTTTATGGGTATTTTTTTATATTTATAAGTATCTTTTATGTTTATCATATATATTTTATATTTTTTACTAATACATTTTTTGGCCGCTGTAATAAACAATATGTGGCGCCGTAGCTCAGTGGATAAGAGCGTGGCTTCTTAGCAGGAGGTTCTTGGTTTGAATCCCAGCAACACCAAAAGTATTTTTCACGGTGTTCCACATCTCGCGGGTCTGACAAACGTCATAGAGTAATAACTTGTCACGGAAAGCTTCTCAATTCGCCGTTGCCAGAAGCCAGGCCTTGGACCGCACTGGTCTGTCGCGCCGAATATTATTATTATATTATTAATAAACAATATAATGCGAAGGTTTTGAAACAATTTTTCTGGCAACTGCAACAAAAACATGAACTGAATTCAGATCTCAAATAAATTAATTTAATGACTCTGATATCTTCTAAAGGCTTATGGCAGAGTGCAAACTTTCGCTTTCGCAATTAACCGTAATTAATCCAATTAAAAGTGTTTGTGTGTCAATAAAGACAGAGGAGAAAAATTTGCTTACTACTGCTACTACTGACCGCTGCGCTTGCCATCAGAAAGACTGGTTGTCTGGAGGGTATTTAAGCCATTTTTTGGACTTTAATTGGTGATGCGATCGCGCAAAAAATTTCTGTCTTAATTGTTGTTGTTTGGCAAAAATTATGCAACTGTCTATCTGCGTTTTGCGATATTGTGAAATATTTATTTTTTTTATGTCTTTGCAGTTGAATTGTTCATTTGTCTTTTGTTCGGATACTTTTAAATTATGCTTTTGAACAAAAAAACTCCACTGAACTAGAATTGCTGTCGATAAGATAAGGAACATATATTGAAGCTTTCATCATAATTAGTGTGATAGTAATTATTGTCGTTCTACAATCTAACTTGTTTTCTTTTGGCCTCAGAAATCTGTTCATTTAATGGTTTCTTGTTTTGTCATGGTTATTTTGATAATAAATTATTAATGAGGCAATCTTATAAGAGTATGCAATAATGTTTTCTGTTCAATATATTCTTTGAAGTTTGCTTTAGCTCGCTTTCTTGTCTGTCTGTCTGGGTTGAATTTTGTAATTGATTTTAAACGAACTTCCCGGCGAGCTAGAGGCATGAAAGCTTAAAGTTTGATGAACATTGACAACGATAACAAAAAATCACACACGCAAGACGTCAACGTTAGTTTGCAATCGGTACCAGATTGGAAATAATTATTTGAATAAAAATAAATTTTTAATTTAAAACGTTTTTAAAACTATCCTAGTTCCATACAAATCCCAAACCTCATGTTTGATAGCCATAAAAATATACTTGTACGATTTAAAATGAAAAACGTGGGGCGCATGCAACAAGTCATGCATAAGTTGGCGCAGGGAACATAAGTCACACAAAAAAAAATGTTACAATTTTTAATTTTTAATTTTAAATCTCACAAGTATATTTTCATTATAAAAAATTCACAATACAAAATTCTCAGCACTATCCGTATGGGTTTAGGAATTAGTATGGAGCTGGATAAATTATTTTATACTTTTTAGTTCGTTTTATAAACGTTTTAAATTAAAAAATTATTTTTATTCTAATAATCATTTTGTTTGTTTAATTTTTTAGTCATAGCTCTAATTGTTTAAGGCTATCAGCTTTATTAAATTATATAAATTAACTTCGCGTGCCCGTGGATCCGTTTGTCTGTCGGTTTGTTTGTCGTGGAATCATGCTATCAATTTATTACCCACATCCCAAAGACCAATTTTATTGAAACTTTGCATACATGTGTATTTCCGGTGACAACACTTTCTATTAAAATTTAGAGCCCCTCGGGCATCTGGGCCCTTAAAATTTTGTTTAACAATTAACCCGATTAGCTTCAAATTTTGTACACGTCTATATCTCCGATGACAAGACCTTTTGTAAAAATTTGGAAGGGAGTAGCTGCTCCCATATATATATTTTTTTAAAGTAACCCAATTTTATTCAAACTTTGCACATTGTTTAAGCCCGATTAGAGAACTTACACGAAAAAACTTAATTTTTATAATTTTTATCGTGTGTCAAGAAATGTTCAAAAGATCGAGTTAACCCTAAGCGTATGTATTCATCAATGTAATTGTTGGTTATATCGGCGCAGGCACATAAGTTCCAATATTTACTTTTGGATCTTATAACCCACTTAAATGGTACATAAGTCCAAAATCAAATGACGGACTTTGTCCCAACCGATGGGTAATAAGTCCCAAATTTTCGGAGAGGTAATAATTAAAAAAAAGTTTTTGGAATTTCATTACATAGAAAAAATAGCTCCTTTTAAAAGGCCAATATCGTGATATCGTCGTTAACATCACATTCATCTGATACAATACAGGATACCAACGCGTATGACGATCAACTGTAATAAAATAATAATATTCGGCGCTACAGACCGTTGCGGTCCAAGGTATAGCTACTCGCGACCGTTTGTGTTGTGCATTTAATGCAGTATCCGAACGGCGAATTGAGAAGTTTACCGTGACGATCAGCAGGAAGTGAAATTAAAATGCATTTAATTTTTTAAATAAAAAAATCCAAATTAAAGGTGTCTTTTATCGGCGTAAAATAAAGTGACCGTAACAAAAAATCAATCAAAGTTTCTAAAACAATTTCCCGTCAAATCCGTTTTCGTAAAAAACCCAAAATAGTACCATTAATCAACAAAGTACCTCATTCTCATAAATAAGAAATTCCTGCTGCATATCGCTGTCAAGGATAAATTCAGGTAGCCAATATCAGTACGACCATGAGTAATTGTATTGCTTTTCTGCCGCTGAAAGATACACCAGCCATCTATAGATAGATAGAGATATATGCAGAACAAAAAGAAGAAGCATCTTTAACTTCTTCTGTTTGTAAAAAAAATAACCCAGCGGTTTAAATCAACCAAAGAACGAACGAAGAGAAAAATCCGGTAAAACCAGTTTTTCGTTAAACAACAACAACAACAAAACATAGAATTCTTCTGTACCAAAGTACTTGGGAATCTGTATTGAAATTAAAGTCCAATCCAAACCAACATCGAAAGAAACCTCAAAAGCGGATTAATAATAAATTTTATGATCTTTGTCAGATGGGTGCACCATTGGGAGATGCACGGCTAATCCAAGATGCAACAATACAGCTGCAGCGCAGCCGCCATTTGGCTTCACAAGAATGCATCAGCCATAATTTGTTTGAAGTTTGCTTTGGCATGGCAACACTCTCTGCTTCTGAGTTTGAGTGAAAGACCGGTAGATAGAGCTACCGCTCAAAGATACGCGATGTTGGCGTTTGCGTAATCCGGGAGAATACGATTTTGTAATAATTTGTGCGCAGCTGTGTGCGTGTGAGACCGAGACCACGCTCTCACCGCTCTCAGGTTTTTTTGCTCAATTGTTCTCTGTTCAAGCGTACCGTGCAAGAACTACACTTAGAGGGCTTTCGGTTAACAATAAAATAGACCCACACATATTTATGTATGAATTTATCAGTCGAATAAATTATTGTTTCCTTTGTTTTTCCCTTGATGTATCTGTTTATGAAAGTTTTTGTATTTTGTATTGTATATTTGTACGAATAGGAAGGATAAATCAATTTGTTTTGTTTTTGTTATCAAATATATTTACTAATTTTTTTTATCTTAATTACTCGATTGGTTGTAAAAAAAATATGTATTTTATAATTATGTCTAAATTTTCTTAATGGTTAAGTTACTTCTAGTTTTTCTCATACCCACAGAATCTCGTCTTTGATCCGCTTTCTTGCTGACTTTAGGCTCGTTCAAAAGGCTCTTTCTGACTGCTGTTTCGACCATAATGTGCTGCCAGATCTGACATAATCTCCTTGTAGATCAGAGGATCGATATTCTTTCCCAGTTGGTAAAGCAGAAACCAATCACCAATGTTACACTGACTTGCCACTGCTTCGACATCTTCGTTTTCCGATAGGCGTGATCTTGCGCGCAACAGCAATAGACGAAGCTTAGGTCCCATTACGACGGCAGCGCGATAAACAAGTGAAATTCCCGATAAGATGCTTAAAATGATGAACCAGAACCATAGGAACACATATATCTTTTCGTTAACAATATTTAGCGGCAACACACAAAGTCCGTCGAATTTCTGCACTGAGCCGGATGGACCATATTTGTGGAATGTACATTTGGTGACTTTGGGGAATACACGAGCCATAGGATCGATACGCTGGTCGGGTTCCATTTCGGTAAATTTCAACACATCACTGCCGTATGTTGAGAATTCACCATCCAAGAAGAAGTCCACAAAGAAAATCTGTCCAATGACATTTATAAAGTTCAACGCTTCGCACACAAAAAATCGGAAAGCATAGAAATTGTGTCGATTCAGATTGCCAGTGAAATATTCAACAAGGATTTTCTTGCGATCGTCTTTACATTCTTCATTGATAATAGGCGAGTTAAGATCCATGACGAGCATCTTAAGACGGCCACCTTCCCATGATTTCCACAGATAGCGAGGTACGTAGAAGAGGATCGCTTGGAAGAACAACACGAAGCACACCCACTGATAGTATTTGTGATATTTGACTTCATCCTCGCCTTCCACATGGGATCCAACACCAGGCTGAACGACATCCCGTCCAGTAATGCCGGTCAAACGTTCGGGTACTGTAAATGTCGAATAGATCCAGCAATATGTGTCCATTACAGCCAGGGGGATTTCATCAACAATACAATCAATTGGATCACCAATGTATTGACGCGAAGTGACCAACAGCGAGAAAGCAATCAGGATGATCACCGTTGCCTTGTAGTGCATGCGAAAGACATTGTTATCGATGCAGACTTGATCGATCTTCAACAGCCCCTTGACGGAGCCGAATACATCAAACATTTTGGATCAGCGCGTTTCTAGTTCTTTGTACTTAAACCGACGGCACTTGATAGGTAAATGTAAATGTTAGATGGTTACGCGCACCTTTCAACTGATCTTCTTCAGCTTGAACACAATTTGTATCTTTTATTTTTTGGCTATTCGACGTTAAGTAGAAGAATCTCGTTTCCAATACTATAAATCAAACATTTCATTAACCTGCGGCAGTAGATATGTAATTTTAATTTTTGATAACTTTTACGATCGATGGTCACGATCACTCGGCCATAAAAATCATAATTCGTTGACCTATTGTGTATGTTTTGGTTTTTATTTCTGCTTTTAGCGCACACGGTAACTCAAGCCAAACTCGCGTTTTAATTTCTGATAAACTTTATGACAGATAAACGGAAGGTTCTGCACCAAGAAACGCACGAAATCTAAACACAGTGCACAGCTCGGAACTACAATCTTGACTGGTTGACTATTCCGATATGGTATGGGTCTGTGCGAAACGCATGGCTCACATCAGCAGTTGTTGCGCTGACAGATGATGAGGAATCTGATGAGAGACATTGTATCACGCATACATGCAAATAAAGTCACTCAATAATTGAGTCTGATATTGTATCTCGAACTTGGGTCCCTTAGCGAGTGTACACAGCGACATCGAGTCATCGAACCGCTTTCTGGCATAATATCGGTCGGAACGTAGAATGAAAATTTATTATACGAGTACGTTTCTGGATTTAAAAGAGTACTTAAATAGGTAGATTGATCTTGTGTGGAAGAATTGGAAAAGATATAATGCGTGTGAGAGAGAGAGAGTGGAATATTTATTTTCCTTAGTTTGTAGTATGTGTGTTAAGAACGTGGGGAAACGATTGCTCTCAAATATGGGATATTTTATACCATTCAGCGTAGATAATATCCATGTGTGTAATAAACATGTATCCATGATATTATTGCTAACTTGACTGTTTCAGATACTTCTGTTTTACATGGGTGCATAATAATTCAGATATTCTCTTTCTTTTAAAACAACACTAAAAACATATGATCTCGAGAGAGTCTTTAAACGAAGCCTCAGAAAATATTTTCCCACTCACAATAATATTAATTCAAACCAAAAGCAATGTTGCCAGATTAGCGAGTTTATATAAAAGATATTTAAATATTTTTCCAATTTATTGTATTAATTTGGGGACAGTTTTGGAAACCTATTGCTTTAAGTAAATATAATAAAAAAGGGTATTTGCGAAAATATTCTCAGGTCGTAAAAAATACATATCTAACCGTGATGCATTTTTCATTATAGCTTGGACATCTCCAACGAAAGCAACGTGCCTTGGTACATGTATTGGAATGTTGCAACAGAGAGGGTGAATAGATCAATCCCAGTAAGACCGTCTTGATAACTTTCACTAGAAGAAGAAAAGTCAGGTTAGGACCTATCTTCGTTACGGTTACTACCAGTGCGGTCAAGTATTTAGCTTTTGTGCTAGATAAAGGGCTAAATTGAAATGCCAATATAAGGGCGTTATTTGAGGTTGAGATATTTGACAGCGAATAGTAATGGGTTTAAGTCAGTCAGGTGGCCCAGAAAGCTCTTAGATTCCATTGTTTAGACTCAATGCTGGACAGATGCTGATTTGATGCACTTCAATCCCTGACCAAACACAATAAGCTTAAGCTAGACTGGGCATCCGACAACAAAAAGATTGCTGGCAACGAAACTGTGGATAACCTATCAAGGATAATAGCCTAACCGCCATCTTTTAGAACCCGGAGTCAATTGGGCTATTCTCACAGAAAAAAACTACTTCCTAGGAAAGACAGTTTTGTCAATCTCATTGGAAGAGCACCACAGGACTTAGACTAGTAAAGCCATAGTCTTTTATTTGAGTTAGGAACGTGTAAGAATGCTCGTGGGCGTACTTACGCTCTTCAGACTATTTGGGGCTTAAAATATAATCTTCGAAAACTGAACCTATTTCCGGTGATTGTGTGTAAGCTTTGTCTGGGCGAGGAGGAAACTAAGAAATATGTTTAAGGCGATCGTTTCTCCAGCAGCGCTTTGTACCTCTAACACAAGAGACGGTTTCACTTTCCAATGGAAAATGATGCGATGTTTGGGTTTTGTAATGGCCGCAGTGTCGGCCATTAAATAGTGTTTTCTTCCACAGAACAAACTGTTTTTAGTTTATTCGAAGCAATCGTAAAGTGTGGAATATTTAGTTACACTTAGAGCCAGAGATTTTAATGTTCAAAACAAACGCATAAAGTGGATTTTCCAAATCGTAAAACATTGTCCTCAAAAAGACCGATAAGAAACCAAACCTTCAAGAAATGGAAAGAAAACCTATTAAAGCGATATGGCAGTTTAACTACCTCTCAAACTACCTGTATTCTTAGAAAGACATTATTAAAAAAAGGTGAATAGACCATGATACCTACTTGTGCTACGCATATTATAGACGTTTCGCTTTGTATTTACTTTTCTCGTTCATTTTACCTTTGGACTGTACTTGTGTGACGATCTTTAGAAAAAAGATTGTTAAACTTACACTACACATATACACACTTATGTATATTATTTTATTTTTAGTAATCAGTTTCTTCAAACTGCAGGTACTGAGCAGCAGACGATAACGCTAATGACTAACACAAATGTCTTAATTCAATCCCAAATGTTAAGAGGATTCTTCTATTGGGTTAAAAAAAACCAGAACACAAATAGTTTTTGTTTTTCGTCGTATAACGATATACTGAAGAATATTCAGCACATGAAAACGTTTAACATTTGTCTGCCATAAGTTGGACATCCCTTTGTGGAAACACCCAGATTTATTGATCTTCCTTAAAGTAGAAAATATAACAATAGCCAAGTACCTGGCATAAATGCAAAGCGTCAAATAATACCCAATATCGTGTGAGACGAATGCAATTGGTAGATTTGTTTTTTTTTCAGGAATTCACACACTATACGTGATCATATAGGTGTGTTTGTTCCCACGTGAGTCGGATCTGCGCCGAGTTGAAACTGTGACATTTTTAATTTTGATGTTATCGGTCGGATGTCTAGGTGCTAATAAAGATTTTGTGCTAATTAAAAATTAACATTTTAATTAATTTATTTTCCGAAGTTTGAGATTATTTTAATTGACTTGTTTTGTTTGCACTTTTTAATAAGTTAGCTTTTGTTAGAGTTTTGTTGTAAATTAGATATATGTATATAGATATGTTTGCCAATTCTGCAAATGTCTAAATTTTTAAATAAAATAAACCGAAATTAATTTGCATATTATAATATTTTTAAATAAATAAAAAACAAAGGAAGTAATCTAAGATTGAGGCAGTGGTTATTACTTATGGAGTCTGGTTTCAAAAAATATACCTATCTTTGGACTAAAAACCATTTGGGACTATGATTTAGGTCAAATGGTAGAACATGGCTTAAGTTGTTGTTAGCTATTTGTCAGCGATTTTTGAAACAATAAAATCATGCTAAGGAATTAGGAAAGGCGGTCAGCCATCAGCAGCTTACACGAGAACACTAATGACAATGGACAACGAGTCATAGAGATGGCAGCAAGCAATAATTTGGTCGTTGCGAGTATAAGGTTTGTGCGTTAAAATATCCACAAAGCCACCTGGGTATCTTCTGATGGACCCTCATGGACCCACTCGCAACCACATAGATCACTTGTTGATAGACCACCGCCACAGCTCAAACCTGATGACGGTACGAACGTAACAACGTCGACTCGGACCACTATCTTGTTGGTATGGTACTTCGCAACGAAGAGACCAGACACAACTACGGTAAGCGATACGACTCGTCCTAAATGCAGCGAGAGTTGCACATACTGTAAAGACAAAGAGGGCAATCTGATCGCCGATCTCAAAGGCATCTTAGAGCGACGGAAAGAACATTTTCATGAGTTTCTAAATGGCCAGCTATCTGAGGACGAAGTTTGCAAAGCGATGAATCGGCTCAAAAATAATAAGACCCCAGAATCAGATGTGATCCCATGTGGAAGGAGGAGGTAGGAGGCCCCGCAATACACTAAGCAATTCATGAAATAATAGTGCAAGTATGGGAGGAAGAAGCGATGCCAGAATACTTGCGAAGAGGCATCCTGTGCCCCATACATAAGAAAGGAGATATCACAACATGCAGCAAATATTGTGGTTTAACGTTGTTGAGTATCGCATATAAGATTTTCTCCTTCAATCCTTCAAGACAGGATAGCTCCATACGCTAAAGTCATCATTGGTCCATAACCGTGTGGCTGCATCCCAGGCAATACAACAACTTATCAGATTTACACCCTTAGACAGGTGATGGAAAAATATCTAGAGTTTCAAAACTCACTTCACCATATTTTTATAGACTTTAATGCCAGAGTAGAGTAGAGTCGGCATCCCAAATAAACTGACACGACTATGTAGTTGACCATGACCAATGTTATAAGGAATGTAAAAATGTGCGGATCAATATATCAAGTCCATTCAACATCTACGGGCTACGATAAGGGGATGGACTGGCCTGCGTCCTCTTCAACCTGGCGTTGGAGAAAGTGATTCAAAACTCTAACGAGAGGAACGATCCTCTTAAAGTCCATTCAGATATTGGCTTACGCAGACGATATTGACATCGTTGGAAGCCCAAGAGCTGTAAAGGAAACTTTCATCCATAAATTTTGGCCACGTCTGAGAGTAGAGGATCCAACATTGGTCCCGCAATTAAAATAGTGGAGCGCGAATTTTAAGTATCGCACAGTTTCTTAAAGCCAAGAAAGCGTACTATAGTCCGTCAAGACTCTCTAAAACCTGGAACTTAACCATACTATCTAAGCTGCTTGTGTATAAGACAATGGTCATACCAGTACACACATATGGATCCGAGACTGGGTGCTTAGCAAGAAGCATCCCGACCTCTTAGCCGCGTTCGAGAGAAAAGTATCAAGGAGAATTGTTGGCCCCGTATGTGAGGAAGTACGATTCCGGAGACTCTATAATGATGAGATCTAGGAGCGTTACCGCGATGTCGACATCTTGAAGAGAGTTAAGCTCGGTGGGCTCTGGTAGGCAGGACACCTAGCTCGCTTGAGCGAAGAGGATCCTGCTTGGAAAGTTTTTTGCGGTAGAATTTATGTAACTCGACAGCGAGGCCGGCCAAATCTACGCTGGAAGTATGGCGTAGACCAGGACGCCCAGAGTTTAAGGATGCAAAACTGGATGACATCGGCTCAAAAATTGGGATCGGTGGAGAGACTTTTTGCGGGAGGCCAAGACAAAACCCCGGTTGTAGAGCCAAATATTATGATGAATATAGGTAAACCGAGCAAAATTTCGACGAACCAGAAAGGTTTTCAATTTCTACCTTCGCGACTGTAATTCGCCTACGACTCAAAATTTGAGGTAAAAATTTGTCTCAAAGGTAGTAAAATTTTTTGTCATACGTAAAACAAATTAAAAATACTGCCCTAATACTATTCCAATATAAATTTATAATGAAATTTCAGCTATCAGGTCTGAATGAGGTCAATATGCTTTCAGTGCATTTCCAGCTAGTGCCACGCTTCCAGATTGAGCGTTCCTTCCTCTTGTCCTCTTGTACCTCCGAGTATTGAGCACTACATGGGCCAGATCTAATTTCACAATCACAGTTCCTAGAATTTTAAGCGATCTCAACATAAAAAATTCCACGGACTAAATGGTATTCCTACAATACATCTGAAGAGGTGTTCTTTAAAGCTGGCATTACATTTGCATTTGTTTTCCATCAATCCTTTGATTCAGGACTCTTCCCGAAAAGTTGGAAAATATCATTTTCATAACTGTCAATGCGATCCTTCTTGGTACCAGTACATAGCGCTTACATTTCTTTTCTAAAAGGTTATGAAGACGATGATTAATCAACAGATTGCAACATAATTTGAAATACACGAAATTCCAAGTGACAAATAGTACGGATTTTTCTGGTAACGTTCTACTGAGATTTTTTGTTATAGTTACTGCAATTGACATAAACATGATTGTAGATTTAATCTAAAGGTTTTTGAATGTAAAACAAAAATAAAAATAAAAAACCCAGAACTCGTTCCATAGTTACAGCTTTTTCAATGCTTCACTTCATTCAAGTTTTTCAAATACCTACTGACAATATTCAAAATTTTTATCACTTTCTGAAACTTTGATAATATTTTTCTTGACTATACATAGTAAATGCCAAACAATTTGTAAACCACTAAGGTTGATAAGATTAAATTTCAAATTCTAAAAACTCTGCTGATCAAAGTAAAAATTCTGACTTGAAACTGAAGGAGAAGAAATTCAATATTTTTTAAAAAAATTCCTATGTATATGCATTTCACAGTTGTGCTGTTGTAGAGTTAAGCAATAAAGTTTGTGGTTATTGACTTTGTTATTAGATACTACGTCGGCACTGATATAAGAGAAAAGCAAACAGAGACAGACAAGTATAAGCCAATTTCGACGTCATGTTACAACAAAGTGGGACATACCTTTAAACAGTACTTTCGCACCCATCAAAATAGAAAAAAAAGTCAGATAAAGGTACTGCCGCTTAAATATAAATTCGTATTATTTAGGTAATCTTCGAATACCTAACTTATGGACTGTCAATCAAATATCAAAGTGCCACTCGTAAGTACTTGTCTGATTTCGACTTTTATATTATTTACTCAGCTTCTACATTTCAGTCGAAAGTTGTTGACAATTGCAGAATTATTCTTTAATTGATTATTTAAAAATTTTATTGAAATTAATTCTTACGATATTTACCGAGAATTTTTAATTGAATAGTTGTGCATTGATTAATGACTAAGACTAATCCCGTAGTAAAGTTATTTATCACCAATTTTATAGACTCACTACACATTTCTCACTGAATCTTTATATCGTTAGTACTCGAAATGTCCCACCTTTGATATCAATCGAAGCTTCCATGTCAACACAATAAATATCCAAGATAAGAATAAATTTTAAGCGAATCTTTCTATTGGTTTTCGCTACAAAGAATATCCGATGTCATTTGTTTCTATTTCCTTTTAGATTCTTTTAAACGCCTGTCTTACTGGTATTAACTTTCTTTTCAAGAAAATGCTACTGCAAATACATACAGTATGTTTCCACAACATACGTGTATACATGGAAGTATCTTGGGTTCTCAGTTAAGTATCAAATGAAATCGTTTACAACCTGATTGACCTGATTTACTTTGCATAATCATCGAGACTCGTGTGATTTTCAATTTAGATTTGCTTTTCAAAATAATGAAAGGCGTAACGCTCCAATTGTTTTGGAATACACTCACACACAAACTCATCTAAAAAATCATCCAACTAACTGACTTAGTAGCTAACTGACAAGAGTCTGTCTGACTAGTTTGGATGAAATCCGATCCAATGGGGCAAGGTCAATGCAAATTTTACTAACGCAAACATAACACGAGATGATATCCATTCGTCCAGCCATCCTCCTCAAGTCAGCCCATTTCACATGACTTGCGATCTAAAATATACATTTTACTGCATACAGGGAAGGGGCAACATAAATTATATAACAGAAAAAAAAAAGAAAAACACTTCGAAAGTTTTGCATGTTGCTTCTTGGCCACTTCTGTCTGGGCCATATATAGATTGTCAAATTATTTAAGGTTTTTTTCGGGTGAAATATTAGAACGACGACGACGGATATTTGGTTTTTATTTTTTACTAAAAGATCGTATCATCGTAAAAAACAAGGCGATATTTTAACGCGATCGTAATCAATATTTCTTCTTTGGATTGACACTAAAAGGAGAACTTTCGAGTTTGCTTTATTTTTTATTAATTTTTCTTGACATTTTGTTTCTATGGTCATACTAATAAGATGTAAGGTCTCATAGTAAAATTTTGTGGTTGAAACTAAGAAGAATCAAAAAAAAGTATATAAAATAATGTGATGGATAAATTTGCCCTTGAAAAAATTCGTGTACATCACACAATCTGCAGTCGACTGTCTCGTGTATCAAATTCAAAATTCTTTGCAAGGTTACTTTGCATTTTTTATTTTACGCATAAGCAACTTGTGCATAAATAGCACAATGTCTGCACTCATTGTTGTGAAATCTGATAGGCTAAATATTTTTACAAAAATGCTCACGTGTGGCATTTTATAAAACTTTTTTTTACCTTTTCAAGTATAATTTGAGTGATACTAAGAGTTCATCACACGTTGATGTTGATGTTGATGAAAGTTATAAGGTATCAACTAATTGTCTTGTTAAAGTGCTTGACGCTCACTTATCAGTTTTCTGAGAAGCGTTGTTGACGTTGGTTATCGGAAAGACACATAAGTGTCTGTCTAAGGATTTACCTTAGAAGAGAACGTATAACTCAGACTCTAATTTCAAGTCTTATCATTACTCTGTATACGGTTAACAATAAATTGTTAACGCATGATTGCGACAGAATGTGTGAGTTGTTCTGTGGACTATAAAAAAACTTTAAGATAAATTTTGAAGTTTTACCTGACCTGCTTATCGGTTTATTATATGACGTGACGTTTTTCATCATTACATTGGTTTCACTTTATTTTTTTTTACATAGTAATCTATGAAACTAATGAACAATGACGAATCACAGAAATTCTTGTTCTCATTGTTTTAAATACTTAATGAAGGTAGATGAATGATATTAAAAAAAAAACTAACAAACAAACAAAAAATCTTTATAAATTTATTTTTAACGTAAGTGCGCATTCGAAGGCTATTCCTGGAGTAATGCTGAACGTTTTACCAAATGTTAAAGGGAACATGTCACATCCAAAAGAACTGATTAGAAATGTGTCGATATAAGGAAAGAAGCATCGTAGTGCAATCACAATGAGTGCTGATAACATGGAATTACGACTTCTGCAGATTGTTAAATTGTGATGCAGATCAACATTCCGCTGTCAGGCAGAACAAACTATTCAACGTTGACTTCTGTTCACCTGTCAAACATGAGGATCGTCTTTAAAAGCTGCATTTAAGAACTGCAAAAGATCACTTGGTAGTGTGCACACATCTGTTTTTTTTTACATCGCCAAGAAAATCCAAGATCCTTAATGCCTAAAGCCACTTATCAACAACCTGATTAGCCCATATCAGTGCTGTTTAAAGTTAGAGAAGTCCACAAACGAGATTCTTTTAAACGCCTGTCTTACTGGTATTAACTTTCTTTTCAAGAAAATGCTACTGCAAATACATACAGTATGTTTCCACAACATACGTGTATACATGGAAGTATCTTGGGTTCTCAGTTAAGTATCAAATGAAATCGTTTACAACCTGATTGACCTGATTTACTTTGCATAATCATCGAGACTCGTGTGATTTTCAATTTAGATTTGCTTTTCAAAATAATGAAAGGCGTAACGCTCCAATTGTTTTGGAATACACTCACACACAAACTCATCTAAAAAATCATCCAACTAACTGACTTAGTAGCTAACTGACAAGAGTCTGTCTGACTAGTTTGGATGAAATCCGATCCAATGGGGCAAGGTCAATGCAAATTTTACTAACGCAAACATAACACGAGATGATATCCATTCGTCCAGCCATCCTCCTCAAGTCAGCCCATTTCACATGACTTGCGATCTAAAATATACATTTTACTGCATACAGGGAAGGGGCAACATAAATTATATAACAGAAAAAAAAAAGAAAAACACTTCGAAAGTTTTGCATGTTGCTTCTTGGCCACTTCTGTCTGGGCCATATATAGATTGTCAAATTATTTAAGGTTTTTTTCGGGTGAAATATTAGAACGACGACGACGGATATTTGGTTTTTATTTTTTACTAAAAGATCGTATCATCGTAAAAAACAAGGCGATATTTTAACGCGATCGTAATCAATATTTCTTCTTTGGATTGACACTAAAAGGAGAACTTTCGAGTTTGCTTTATTTTTTATTAATTTTTCTTGACATTTTGTTTCTATGGTCATACTAATAAGATGTAAGGTCTCATAGTAAAATTTTGTGGTTGAAACTAAGAAGAATCAAAAAAAAGTATATAAAATAATGTGATGGATAAATTTGCCCTTGAAAAAATTCGTGTACATCACACAATCTGCAGTCGACTGTCTCGTGTATCAAATTCAAAATTCTTTGCAAGGTTACTTTGCATTTTTTATTTTACGCATAAGCAACTTGTGCATAAATAGCACAATGTCTGCACTCATTGTTGTGAAATCTGATAGGCTAAATATTTTTACAAAAATGCTCACGTGTGGCATTTTATAAAACTTTTTTTTACCTTTTCAAGTATAATTTGAGTGATACTAAGAGTTCATCACACGTTGATGTTGATGTTGATGAAAGTTATAAGGTATCAACTAATTGTCTTGTTAAAGTGCTTGACGCTCACTTATCAGTTTTCTGAGAAGCGTTGTTGACGTTGGTTATCGGAAAGACACATAAGTGTCTGTCTAAGGATTTACCTTAGAAGAGAACGTATAACTCAGACTCTAATTTCAAGTCTTATCATTACTCTGTATACGGTTAACAATAAATTGTTAACGCATGATTGCGACAGAATGTGTGAGTTGTTCTGTGGACTATAAAAAAACTTTAAGATAAATTTTGAAGTTTTACCTGACCTGCTTATCGGTTTATTATATGACGTGACGTTTTTCATCATTACATTGGTTTCACTTTATTTTTTTTTACATAGTAATCTATGAAACTAATGAACAATGACGAATCACAGAAATTCTTGTTCTCATTGTTTTAAATACTTAATGAAGGTAGATGAATGATATTAAAAAAAAAACTAACAAACAAACAAAAAATCTTTATAAATTTATTTTTAACGTAAGTGCGCATTCGAAGGCTATTCCTGGAGTAATGCTGAACGTTTTACCAAATGTTAAAGGGAACATGTCACATCCAAAAGAACTGATTAGAAATGTGTCGATATAAGGAAAGAAGCATCGTAGTGCAATCACAATGAGTGCTGATAACATGGAATTACGACTTCTGCAGATTGTTAAATTGTGATGCAGATCAACATTCCGCTGTCAGGCAGAACAAACTATTCAACGTTGACTTCTGTTCACCTGTCAAACATGAGGATCGTCTTTAAAAGCTGCATTTAAGAACTGCAAAAGATCACTTGGTAGTGTGCACACATCTGTTTTTTTTTACATCGCCAAGAAAATCCAAGATCCTTAATGCCTAAAGCCACTTATCAACAACCTGATTAGCCCATATCAGTGCTGTTTAAAGTTAGAGAAGTCCACAAACGACCAAATATTAACACTGCAGCTGAACCTGGAGAGAGCTGGCATTCGCTGACGACTTCGATATAATTGGCGGAATACAGCGAGTTATCACATTTGCCAATATTGAGACAGAAGCGGCATAAATGGGATTAACAGTGAACAAGATCAACATTTCGAAAGTCTGGAGAAGCAATGTTTTCAGCTTAAGAACTAAGCTTCGACTGTTCCGCTCCTACGTCGAATCAGTACTCCTGTATGGGTGCAGTACTTGGAAGGTGGATATGGATACCATAGCAATACCACTCACCCAGGCAGGTAGAACAGCGGGACGCTCTAGGAGAACTTGGCGCAGGACAGTGGAGGAGGAAGCAGGGTCCTCAGGGGAATGAGTTGGAGGCTGCTCAAACGAGTTGCAGATAATAGAACAAGATGGCGCGTAGGCGTTGTTGACGCCCGCGAGGGTTGAAAGTATTTAAGAAGAACATCAACTTGTGGTCAGCACGTCATGACAGAAAATTATAATTTGGATATTTTTTGAGACTTTGTCTAACTGGGCTTCGCTCAACATCATTTATTGAAATCACTACAGAAATCAAACGAAGAATCACTTTTGACAATCATTTGGCCTTTTTTAGGAAATTTAGTAGTAGTCTTCTGAACCATTGATTAAGGTCTTAACTAGGATTTTCTTCCTGTATAACCCCTTTATCATGCCAGTCTCGTTAATCGGAGAGGCATGTTGCTTTAGTGGTTTTGATTTTAGAAAATTTAGATTTTTTTCAGGATAGTAGAATGCCCTTACGTACTACAAAGAGTTTAATTTGGGTTTAACACTTTCAAACTTGTTCTTAACTACCCATTTAACCAACTCATATTTTCTATTCCTGGCATGGTTAGGCAGCACCATTTAAACTATTACTTAAATAAGTACCGTTTTGCTAGCTTCTTAAACCACAATCCGACGTTGCGTATTATAACTTTGTTTGATTTATCTAACACAGAAAGCATCATTGCCAACTTAAATTCGCTATATCTACAACTCTGCATCTTTCTTTTGCACATCTCGAACACACAATGAAAGTCTGACGGGTATCGTCAAAACTAAACAAAAACTAAATCTTTATACTGGCAAGTTGAAATATCAATCTTTTCCATTCTATGTATACAGCAAAAGATGAATTTTTCGGGTTTTAATAAAGTCTGTAGGGTCTCATGTGGATTGGTCTCACTCCACATTCGGCAATTATTTTTTTATTAAGAAACTCTTTCAGCCAAAAATTAGCCTTATCGCTACACACAATTTTGCTATAAAACAAAGGGTCAGTTTTCAAGTGCCTTAGAGCGCAATTGGCGAAAGAGCGACGCATATCATGGTCTCGTCGATTTAATTTCTGTACCAGCTGGATCTTATGCGAGTGTTGGCCAAGATCTGTGCGCAGATTTTTTTACGAAGTGGACGGATAGAGCTCCAATTCAGACGACCAACGACGAATCGAGAAATTTTGATAAATTTGGATCTTCATTTTGCAGCGGCAATATTCTCTTCAGTTCCGCACAAAAAAATAACTAGCTACGATTGACCCCATAAAAATCACGCGATTCGTTGACTGATTCTTAAAGTAAATTTGGTAGCGTTGTTAAAGCGTGAGTATATTCATGATGATTTGCCAGAGTATACTTATATAATTGTCAACCAGTTAGCTACAGAAAACACTTTATAACTTAAAAACTAGAGTATGAACTCGAAGTACATAATCATACTTTGACTACCTCGGGGTTCGGTTCTAGCAGCTGAAGAGCATGAAACGAAAACTACGCGACTGCATCTTAGAGCCAAAAAAGCCCATAATATTACGCTAAGTTTCCAGTCCAGTATTCACAGATGAAAAATAAGGCCATACGAGTATATGGTATATGATTGGTAACGGTCTATTCGACAAAATTCGTTTCGCAAATCTTAGCTAGCATAAGCGAAATACATTTTATTTAACTCGCAGTTATTTCGACAATTTTCATTCGATCTTTGACTCATCTTGCAGTGTGATCATTTCACAATGTTTTTTCCGCTATTTTCTATCTAATTTTCATTCTAATTTTTTATAAATGAAATACGGAATAATTAAATTGCAAGACAACAAATTGCGAAATTATATATTTCCAAAAAAAAAAAACCACGAGTAGATCCCTACAAAAAGGGGAAATCTAAGCAGTCGAAAAAAGTGTGCTGGTGGGTATAAAACTAGTAAGTAGCTAAAATTATACTTAATCTTTGATCTGATTATAGGTTAACCGAACAGAATTATTAAATCTTACAATAATTTAAAATGTAATCAATTTTGTATTACATCACAAAGAGAGAAAAATGTAATACACAATTCTTAAGTATTTGCTTAGATTATTCAAGATGTTTATCATCCCATGATAAACGCATCCCAGTACTAAAAGTAGTTTTTAAATATTTCCAACTTTATATAAAATACATTTCATATACATATTTATATGGTAAAATAATTTATATTTATATCTTGGCACTACCGTGCATCGTTCACCGCTTAAAGCTATTTGCAACTTAATACTTCTATGAATGACGAATTGGTTTCGCATGCTTTAATCGTTACTGTTCATCGAATCAAATTTCTAATAGAATGCGAAATGCCCCGTGCATTTAAAAGCGTTAGCATTGAAGTGAAAAAGAAAAAAAAAATTCAACAAACAGAACCAAGTCACAAAGTTTTCGTGGTAAACGGTTTGCAAATGAAATAAATGTCATCGAGAAAATTCATTTTTTTTTTGATTTTTTCTCACGTGATGTGTGTTGTGTACTGCAGTACTCAAAAATCGGCTGATCGAATACGAAAAATTTCTTCTCAGAAATTCGTTTTGCTTGCTCTCATCGCAATCATGCTGAGTAAAAAAACCAAAGCTTCGGTTAAAAATGTTTGCAAATGTAATACAAAATCAAAAGAAACTCTACCCAGCAAATTGAAAGAGCGATAGATACATTCTGAATACTTCCGGCTTAGCTGGAGTTATTATTTTATCACAAAATGAAGACGAAGATATATCTGTATTTTATTTTATTGTATTGGGAAACAATCCGATGTCATCGGTTTGTGGAAATTACATCTGCTTACAACATTTGTATCTAAATGGTATCGACCATACACGAAGTTTGTGTGGCGATAACTTCAAGGTGAGTAGTTTGTGGTAACATGTGACGCCAAGGTAAATAATGTAAACCACATGAAGTTTTTTTTTCTATTCTTATTACGTTTTAGTTTTTATTTTATTTTATTATATACAAATAAAGAATTAGGTTTGTTTTACGAATTGATAGGAACTTAGACGATTGGCAACAAATTGAGAAAAAATTTATTTAACCGTATTTTTGTCGTGTCCTATAAACTCTAGTCTAACCAACGCACCAACGAATGGCAATGACTGAGTTTTCATAGTACGCAGCTAGGAGTTCCGAATGTTCTTTAATTAACATCCAAGTTTTGATCTTTATTTTATTACGGGAACACACCTGAAGCTTTGATGCCATGACCACCATATACATACATACGTGTATCGTGTATAGTTATATACTAATTATGTATAAGAAAAAAGTTAAATTTTCCAACTTTGGTATAAGAAAAAAGTATGTCTTGTATAAAAGAATAAGCATTGTATTAAATTTCTTAAGAATTAACAAATTACCAAAAACCATAACATACAATTAGGCTCAGTAATTTTATTTATAAATTATATAAATAACACTAGCTGTTTCCGGGCGCTTCACTACCCGCTCATAGGAACCCCAGCCTTCCTCCCAAGCCTTCCTCTTATCACATATTATCAAAAAAACTTTTTGTGTAAAATGAATAACTAACAATAACCAAATTATCGGCATTCTCGTGAATATCCAGACTCAAGCGCCACACATAAAAGCACCAAAGCACATATAACTATGGCGATACGTTTAAGAGTGATGATGTCTTGACCTCAGCGCCACCTACCGATTTCAAAATAACCATAAGCTAATCGGAGCAGCAAACGAACATTGATGCGAAAGGTGCATAGCCATTCATTTATTACTTTGAAGCCGATAAGGATGAGTTTCATTTTTTTGCTGACTAGAAACCCCACGCCGAGGACATGATGTCTTGCATGACAGCTGCAATATATGTCATATTCTGATTTTTGTAAGACACCATTCCCCGTCCACCGCATCTCATGAATTGCTGTTACGTCAGCATTACATTTGGACAGGGTGTCGGCTAGCTGCTTTGTAGCTCGAGCTCTATACAGTGAGCGTACGTTCCATAAGAAAATTCTTAAATCGTTTAGCCGTTTTCGTTGCCGTGGTCTTCCTCGTGCATCAGTGTATCCGAGGCTGAGTTGGGGTACCGTAATATGGTTTTCTTACGAGCGAGATTATTGGCCTCGCGCCAACCTTACTTTGAAGGGAGTAGACCGATCATTTCGCTTCTCTTGTACTGGTAGACAATTACCAACGGCCACCACGTGAAGGTTTGATTGCACCAGTCCACCAGTCTGAGATAGTTGCGGCCACCTACAATTCTGAAGCATTCTGTGTTAGTCGCCCTACTCTGCTGATGGCGGCTGACCGCCGGCTTTGCTATCAAAGCCGATATTAAAAGCAAGTACCAAGAAACTGTAGATATTTTTTCATCGTCTGCTTTTAAGAGAATTCGATTAGTTGTGATTTTGTCGCGGATGGAGCCATAATATTATATTATATTATAATACTTGTATATGGAGTTATATTGTCTTGTAGAAAATTTAAGAATGTCTCAAAAGTGAAACAAGGCAACGTTATGAAGGAATTAAGCTTGTTTTTAAAGAACAATTTTCATGTATTCCCCTTAAGAAGAAAAGTTCCGTATACGCTTCAATTAGATTAAAAAAATAACGGTCAAGTTAATTTAAATTGCATTGCAAATAAAATATGAAAATAGCTATTGCCTCCAAAGTCCACAAAAATTAGCCCAATGAGTGATTTCTGAGTGATTAGCTGCGAATTTATTTTTACACTTAAGACGAACACAAAAAGTGTGAATTGTTTTTACTTTTTCCTCTATCACTCATATCTCATGCGTCGCACAATTACCTATAATTGTTTTGTTATCTTATCACCGCGTCAACGCGTTAACGCGTCAGGAATTGATATCAAAAAATATAAACCATCGAAAGTGTTAGTTTGTTTTGGTCTTTCGCGGTTATGACTTCATAGCTGCTGCAGACTAACTGTTCGGCAAACGAGCACATGTTTGCCGCAAATACATATACGTGTATAAATTGTCAACATGTTGAAAACATTCAGTTCAGTGACACCGCTTTTGAAACTCAATCAGAAAAAAGTTAAAATCGACAACTTTATATTTAAGCTGCACTATCGATGGACATTTATAATTCTACTTGGAGCAACACTTTTGGTGACATCTAGGTACCTAAGCACACAAGATATGGGACAGTCAGATTTATTTGTTTTAATTTGCGTGTCTTTTTTTCAGGCAATACATTGGTGAACATATAAAATGCATTTCCGATACGATTCCTGAGAGAGTCATAAACACTTTCTGCTTCTTCACGCCGACATTCACGCTGGTGAGCAAGAAATGGATATCATATTAGTTTTATAATCACTGTTATTTTCTTCTTGGAATGGGATATGAGTATAGGTTCGTCACTTGAACAACACTGGTCTTGAGTCAGGAGCGATTTTCCAACCTGGTATTGGTCCATATGAAAGCCAAGAGGAACCAATCAAGCGGCATGCATACTATCAGTGGGTTCCATTCGTACTGTTTGGACAGGCATTGTGCTTTTATGTGCCGCACTTAATTTGGAAAAAATGGGAAGGTGAGATCTAATGTGATGTTAAAATAAAGGAAGAAATGTGTACAATAAGGAATTTTTCCTAATCAAATAGGTGGTCGCATTAAAGCTCTCGTCTACGGCCTTAAAATGGTTGGACTAACTCGTTACTTAAGAGATAAAAGCCTAAAAATTGGCAAATTGGATATTCCATCGATTCAAGATACAGAAGACCGCGTGCAAAAAATCCGTCGGGCAATTGTTCAACGAATGCAACTTAATCAGAGTTGGGGAATACACTTGGTACTCGCGGAAGTCCTTAACTTATTTAACATTTTACTCCAGATACATGCGACAGATTGTTTCCTTAACGGTGCATTCTATACGCTCGGTTTTAAAGTAATGAATGAAACGTGGACGAAACAAATGGATGAGTTGGATGTTATTTTTCCAAAAGTGACCAAATGTCATTTTCACAAGTACGGAGCGGGGGGATCGTTGCAAATGCACGACACTCTCTGTGTCATGGCCTTGAATATCATCAATGAGAAAATTTTTACGATTCTTTGGTTTTGGTACTTTTTTGTCCTGATTGTAAGTGTGCTCGGTCTTGTCTGGCGAATATTTACACTATTTCTGTTCAAAAGGTAAGAGCAATGAATGGAGTAAAATTTTTTTATTTGATTCTTTTCCTTTGCAGTAAAAAGTTCAGCTGCTATGCATTTTCCTATGCTAAGCCGGGAAAATTCGATCGCCAAGAACTGTGTGCAGTTATTAAGCGTTGCAACTTCTCCAATTGGATGTTCTTGTATTTCTTGGCAAGCAATTTATCTGAGTTTCTCTTCAAGAAAGTAATCTTCCATTTGGCAGATGAATTATCTGTAAATCCAAATCGAGATAATGCTTACAATGACAATTTTGAAACTACCCAAGTTGCCAAACCAAGTAATATGGAAATTCCGAGCTTAGACACTGTAGACTCGCCGCTTCTTGTAGTGAAACTACAAATGGAAGAAAAACTACAAAAGACGGAGTGAAGGACTCTTGATCGATTTAGTTATAGTTGATAAAGTTGATAAAGGATTAAACCAAATTGATTAAAAATATTAAAGTAAAATATTTTTCTTGTAACCATTATTTACTTTTTAGTGGCTATGAAGAAAAAAACATTGCGATTTTGGTTTTTTTAAGTGCATTTTTTTGAGGTTCGTTAAGAGTATAAATTTTTAAAGCCACGTTGGAATAGGCATGTTTTATTGTTTTAAAAGTTTTTTAACCTATCAACATTAAATAAAAATAAATACGAAAATATATAATGTATAAACATATGTATGTTCTTTATAAGATTCCACGCCGTTAGAACCCAAACTTGGACCTTTACCTTGGACTTTTATACACCTAGCTAGAGAGTCCCCTCAATTTGTATAAAGAAGCCTCCTGAAATTTTATACATTTTTGAGCAGCGAATCGCACACAAACCACAAGCAATGTGTTATGACGATATTCATATTTGACTCTATAACCTGTATCCGGTCCTGGCCTCCCGCAAAAAATCTTGTTTCTAGACCCTTCGTTGCGAAGGGCAGCAGTGTTGACTCGAATCTGATTCGCGGACGTAGTCTTTCGTGATGATGCAAACCAAGAAGACGTTCGTACCGTCATCAGGTTCGGGTTGTGGCGGCGGTCTATCAACACGTGGTCTATATGGTTGCGATTGGCTCCATATGGAGATACCCAGGTGGCTATGTGGATATTTTTACGCGCAAACTTAGACGCGAGACTTATGTTTTTAAATCTGCCCCGCACGCGAAGAATGCATATGCTTTCATTTACTGCTTTAAAGCTAATAACGGTTGGTTTCATTATTTTGCTGATAAGAAACCCCACCCCGAGCACATGATGTGTTGCGTGCCAGCTGTAATATATGTCATACTTATACTTATACATATTTTTGTAGGACACCATTCACCTTCCACCGCATCCCTTGGATTCTTGTTATGTCAGCATTATATTTGAATAGGGTATCGGCTAGCTGCTGTGCTGCTCGAGCTATGAGTGTACCTTCCATGAGAAAATTCTTAAATCGTTTAGCCGTTTTCGTTGCCGTGGTTGTCGTCGTTCATCAGTGTATCCGAGGCTGATTTGGGGTTCCGTAGTAACGTTTTTTACGGGCGAGTTTATTAGCCTCGCGCCAACTTTACTTTTCCGTCCGAGGAAAATTACTAGCGGCCACCAAGTCGAGGTTTAATCGTACTTCAACTAGTCAGAGATAGTTACGGCCACCTGCAATTCTAAAGCATTCTGTGTTATTCGCCCTATTCTTCTGATGGCTGACCGCCTTATTACGATATTGCTGCTGATAATAATGAAACTGGAGATAGATCAACGTTTTGTGTATTAGTCTGGTTTAGATCTCCAAAGAGTTTGTAATTTTTAATAAAAAAAAAACCAATGTGAAGCATTTGCAATTATGGACTGAACATGCACGCTTACTTATTATTGAGATATATCACAATAAAAATAGTAAAAAGTTAGTAAATTTTGTATTCATTTTGCCTTAACACACATCTCAACTGGTCAGGTGAAAAGCTCGATATTATTTCTTATTTGTAACCGGTCCGACAAACTGAACTAAATAAAGAATGCGAATTAATTTGCTGCTGCTTTGCATAATTTATTATAAATTTCTATTATATACATTTTATGGATTTTTCTTTACTCATTCCAAACTGGTGATTAGAATTTCGTTATTAAGTCAAAACCATTGATCAGTGATCATTGGAATTGAGTTAACTAATTTGCAAGTCTACATATGTCCGAGAGAAAACCAAATACTTCTTGTATTTTAAAACCTGTCAAGTGAAGGGATGTGGTACTAACCTGCAATTATTGTTATCCTTCAACGATAAGCAAATATCAAAAAAATTACACTTTGACTGCTTCACTTGGAAAAAATTTAAGTTTGTGTTGGCTTATTATATACATAACTAATATACTAAGAACCTGTTGTATTATATATTCTATCTGCTACAAACTGCTCAGCTTGCTCACCTTTATTTGGCTTGATTTGTGTAATTTCTTGAATTGTGTATAGTGCGTAGACAGATGGTTTACCCTTACAGCAACGGAACGTTATTTCATATTATTGGCAAGTGTTATTTACTTGTTTCTTAGATAATCTATGAATGACATATAAAAATATGGTTGGCACACAAAACATATAGCTTTTTATGGGCTTGGCACAGTGGCTTAGCGACGAATCGAATGGTAGCTAATGGAAACAATCATCCAAACCAGCGAGCGAGCACTTCTGTCCCAAGTTGGCTGGTAAGACAGCTCGCAGCAGTTACAGTCACCTTATAGTTCGGTGTTTGGCTTTTATCTTGACGTATTTCGATTTATTACACCGTATTCGTATCGTAAGTAATGGTGTTGTGGATCTGTGCTGCAAGACAAACGACGCCGAGACGCAAGCACAAGCACAAACCTGACATTTTGCGGTCAATGGTAACGGGTATTTTTATATTATTGAAAAAAGGACAAAAAGATTTATTGATAAAAGTATCTTTACTCTTTATGTTCAATCTTCATACCCATTTTGTTATAATTTTGATTTGATAGGCTGTCAACTGTCATGTCATGGACGAGTTTGTGTATTGTTGTTTGAAAAGACATTTATAGAACAAATTTCTTTCTCCAGCTTTGTGTTGAGTGGCAGAAACTTTCTAGCTTTAAATTTATGGTAAAATGACAACTCGAGAGTCTTACATGTTTTGTTATATTGTTGTCAGTTTTTAATCCCAACTCCGGTTGTTAGATAAAAGCAAAGCGCACGTGAAGTAAATTACAGCTTCACATAATTTAGACCCTTAATAAAACTGAATATCTTTGGTTGATAGTTGAGAGAAGGTGAAAGGCCTTCCAAGTTTAACACTTGCAGAGTATGTGCTCAGTGATTTCATCATCTTTCTGACAGACGCCAAAGCGTTGGTTTTGTCTATTTTAATCTAGGCGATGTCAAAGCGACTTATATCTACCTAGGTTGCCAGTAAGCATTTATGGGTAACCTTCGTTTAGTTTAATGGCTTTTTGTTTAGGTGAGAATATAGATAAAGTTGACCAATCTAAAAATAGAAACAAGAACGTCAAAAAAAAAAATGCAGCAACTATGGTGTCTCACAGACTGCCAAGTACAGAGGTTGCCCGGTGTAAATCGATATAAAGCAGAGAATGCGCCCCTAACCAAAATAACTAGTCATATCTGCAATATTTACAGCAAATCCCAACGGTTTCCCAACAGGCAAGGTTTTGAATGCCGCAACCTATACTAATGTAGTAAAAGTAGGACCCACTTCCAAATCCGAGAAACCAATCAAGGTCGAAGAACCACCAAACATGAAGAATTCAAACAATCTAGACCAAGCTCTCTCCTCTCTCATCCAAACCCTCTCCCATTTTATAACTTCCGTCCAAAATATGGTGCAAGAAATCATCCGAAATCAATCCCAAATCCTGCAAATCGTACTATCTAACAAATGAACGAACTTAAAATTTGTCATTGGAACGCCAACGACCTAAGCCAACATAGACTAGAGTTTCAATACTTCCTACTTAGGAACTTTCAAATAAAAGGATACGAGTTTTACGGCACCAATCACTTATACGACATATCTCATGGTGGCTCTGAAATTTTTATCAAATCCTGCCTTGGCCACCATCAGGAGAACCCATATCAGCCATATACTGTCCCCCTAAATTCACTAAATTCAACATTACGACCCAACAATTCCTTCACCAGCATTGGAAACAAGTTCTTAGCAACTGGCGACTGTAATGCTAAGCACACCTATTGGAGTTCTAGGCTAATAACTCTAAAAAGCAGAAAACTATGTATGGTACGCGCTCATGCAAAGTAATTTTGGTTTTGTCTCTGCGGGTCAACCCACCTACTGGCCTACAGATCGACGAAAATTGTGGACCTTCTAGACTTCGGCATCACAAAAAATATGAATAGGCACAACCGTAAAGCCGTGCTTTTATTTGAGTTTTAAGCCAAGGTCACTATCCCCAACCTTGGAAGACGTCGAAGATAATCATGATACCAAAGGTCGCCAAGTCCATACCCTTGTATCGTCTTATCGACCAATAAATTTATTAGCTTTACCATCCGAAGTCTTCGAGATACTACTACTCGAGAAAATAACTCCGTTCTTGGAAAAGGAAGGAATAATACCTACACACCAGGCTGTCGAACAACAGACAGCCGAAGTTTCCACTAAGTTCGGACGGTGTTGTCATACAGGACCCATCCGTAACTCGCGAGGGTGTCGGATTAGACGATGTAGAAACTACAACCACTGATTCTGACGAATCCACACTTGTTGAAGTCTGTAGCATTATCTCGGAGAACTACGGTTGTTCTTCTATTGGGAAGATATTAGATGGACTACAGTTACAGAAACAAAGGGGTGGATTCATTAAAATTAACTCGCTTGAGAAAAGCCGGTTTAGACATGCTTTACGGACTGGCGGGATTAGAGATAGTGGTCTCGAATATGCCAAAACAACGCAGGCGGTTATTGATACCTTGGCTCATATTTCAAAACGGGGTGGCTCATTTCCATGGTACTACTGCGGGCTGGTTGCGCTCGAACTTCGAGAAAATTAGAGCCAAGAGTGGATTGAATGAGACGCTGTTGGAAGAAGAATCATAACCCAAACCACACATCGACCGTGGGTTCTTTCCACAGATTATGCAGCTTTCTTCGGACAAGATTCAAGCGCAGATTATGCAGCTTTCTTCGGACAATAGCGGCGCAGACTGCCGGACTGCAGGCTAACTCGTGGAAAGTCATACAGAGGAAGCGGGAAGGTGAATTCCTCCGCCTCGCATTGACGGTAAATGGTGCCACCGTAACTAGGCTTAAACCTACTAGGGTAAAATTGGATACAGCTTTGGTCATGTAAAGCTAATCCTCAAGAGCACCGACAAGGATTTAGCGACTGGCCGCGGTACTTCAATTAAAAAGGAAGCCACCTCCTTTTTAAATACCGTCGATGGGCAAGTCAAAAAATAACTTTCCCCACAACCGTCCACTTCCAATCCAATTACTTCATCCGTCCGATTACTTCGACCAGCAGCACGTGCTGGGCATGCTGGTCCTAGCTCTTCTGGCAACAGAGGCGGCAAAAACATAGTTAGACCGGTGTTTTTAACATCAATTTGATTAGGTAATTGGCATACTCCCATTATTCAAAAACCTGGTCTAGAGCGGCATAGAGGGTGTGAAATATTTACCTCATTTGGCAGAAATGGCTTTAACGCGATTAATATTTTTACGAATTAAACTCAATATTGGTATTAATTTATTAATTATTTACTTATTTAATAAAAAAGAAATGAAAAGCCAAATGTACAAAGCTTCTTAGAAATTTGTTAGTGTAAACAGAGATCACTGACCATTTTAAATTTCACGTATAGGTATCGTTGTTTCTTCGTCAATTCTTCACAACAATAAATACGTACGTTCCTCAAGTTTATTGAAATGCCATGACAATTAAAAAACAACACGTATTCCATGTTACGTGTAACTGATCACGTTCTTTCTTTCGAAAATCACAGAAATGCCTGCTTATGGTTAGGACGATGTGAAAATATACCAAAAATGATGACAAGAGACGCGGTCTCTATTTCATCAGCTTTCTCGTACACTTATAACAAACCTCTTTTCATTTTCTCTGACCATTGAACTGAATACAAATTAGTGAATGAATGAATGAATGAATTTGGTGTTGATGGCCGAAAAAAATATCGCCGTGCAGAAGAGCAAAGAAACTCTATACGCCAAACGTAGTTTTATCGCTGTTTGCTAACAACGGTGATCAAGTTTTCTCAGAATAAATAAATTGGCAAGCATGCCTTGTCTTACGGAATTATATTTTCGATATAGCCAGTGGTGATGACAGGCTATATTGGGTTGGTTTATGAACAAAATGTAAAATAAAAATTCTAGGGGCTTTATCTATCCAATTAAAAAATGATATCCCTCTGTAGTACGTTTCCAGTGATGGTTTGATCCAATCGAAATTAATAGTTCCTATACAAATATAAATATGAGACAAGGCCCACCTATATCACATCGATCTTGAAAACAATTGAACTCAGGATCGTAAGAAATTATTCACAAGAAAATTAATTCATGCTTTCATTTAGATTTGCGATATTACGAGTATATGCGCGTCTATAAATCTATAATTAAAACAAATGAACACTATAACTGCATCATTCGGTGGCTTATCGTGCAAGTGCACCTACGTAAGTATTAGAAATCGACATCGAATGTTACAGCATGCCTAGAATACCATAAAATCAACCCAAAGTCACCTTTTATTGGCCCAGTTCTAAATTGTAACCATTTAAGCAAGTGGCAGATGCCATGTGTGTAGCTTTTTTCCTTGTTTCATTATTAATTAACATATAATTTACACTTAATTTATTGCTTTTAATTAGAATTCTTATGTAAATTTATGTGGAAATTAGCATAAGATTCACTCGTGTATTGGGAGATGTTAGTCGAAACAGGCTAGACGAACGAAGTCTACATCACTGATCTACTAATTCTCGTTTTATTGGCTTAATCGTTTGTTTGTAGTAGAAAAAGTAGACTGTAACAGTCTAAATTTGATTCATTGAAGGAGACCTTTAGCTTTTTCTTACAAGAATATTTTCGTTCTAATGTGGGTTTCTGCAAAATTACAACACATTCTAAAAAACTGTGTTCAATGCAAAACAAAAATAGTAAACGAGGTTAATTGGAGGTGGCAAAACTGTCTCATGTATGCACTGTACCAATATATATAAAACTTTGTTAACAATTTTTTATAGCTTATTATATTTCATATATATTAATAGAGAGTAATTTTTGAAATTTAAAGTTTTCTACATATAACATTATTAACAAAACTGAACTTCTTGCTTTTTATGTAATGTCTAAGTTCATTGTTAATTCATACCAGTCTGGCTGCATTTCAGCCACTACTGATTAGATATGTATTCATTGACAGTCAGTGGAAAAATGTCAAACGTTTCCAGGCTTGCTGCATTTACAATACATGCCATAAAAGCTACGAATGAATTGGGCATCCTAAAAAACTGGCACGAATATGTCGGTGGACCGTGACCAATGTACGTAACTAAGTGAAGATTTTTTTTACTCGGCTCTTATAATGCTCGGCTATTTGCTTGTCACAGCGTGGGCGTTCAGGAAAAGGATGAGAAAAGAGCTTGTGTTTTGAATGCCTGTGGATCATAGTGATGTGGGAAGACAGATCTTGGCAGAGCATTCCACATACGGCTGAAGAACTTAAACTTAAGAGTAAACTGATGAGTATTTAGAGCGCCACGTGTATTGCGGTGGACTTCAAGGAGAGGTGGCATGCAGCTGGCTATTTCTCTTGAGCACCGCTGGTAGAAGAAGTGATAAAACAGTGACAAGCAGGAAACGTTCCTGCGGTGTCACCGATAAATATTATCGCACGGTTTTGTATTCTATCTAGTTGATGCAAGGTGGTTTAAGGCGCACCAGACTAAGTATGACAATTGTACTCAAGTTTAGGGCTAACAAAAGCCTTGTAGATAGTAGCCAGATCAGAGGGAGTGATATAATATAAATAAACCTAAACATTTCGCAGCATTTTTGGCGACGGTAAATATGTGGTCATTCCAACGAAGCTTGTCGTTAACGCATATACTGAGAATTGCGAGATTTTAATTTTCCTCGATGTAAGTGCTATTCATGGATAATGGCATGGGACTTAGGATTCGCTTAGACGACAGGAGACAGCATTTGGTTTTGGAAGCGTTAAATTCTACTAGATTGATTTCTCTCCATTGTATTACGGTGTTTAGGTCAGAATTTAACGTTCTTAAAACACGAAGTTGTTTGAGTTCCACATGAGAAGTGGAGTGACGTTCCGCAAACTTATATGAGAAACTGAGAATGCTGACGTCGGCGAAAGAGTGAATTAGATTAGAACAGGAGGTCACGCAATACACCAAGCAATTTATGAAATAATAGTGCAAGTATGGGAGGAAAAAGCGATGCCAGAAGACTGGCGAAGAGGCATCCTGTGCCCTATACATAAGAAAGGATATATCAGAATATGCAGCAGTTATCGTGGTATAACTTTATTGAGTACCGCGTATAAGATTTTCTCAAATAGCCCCATACGCTAAAGTCATCATTGGTCCATACCAGTGTGGCTTCATCCCAGGCAAATCAACAACTGATCAGATTTACACCCTGGTCACCCCTGGCAGGTGATGGAAAAATGTCTAGAGTTACAAAATTCACTACATCACCTTTTAGTAGACTTTAAAGCCGCTTATGATAGCATAGCCAGAGTAGAATTTTATAAAGCCATTAGAATTCGGCATCCCAAATAAACTGACAAGACTATGTTGGTTGACCATGAGCAATGTTATTAGCCAAGAAAAATATACCGATTACTACCAAGTCCATTCAATATGTATAACGGGCTCCCATAAGGGGATCGACTGGCCTTTATCTTTGTCAACTTGGCGTTGGAGGAAGCGATCAGAGGCTCTAATGTCACGGCGAGAGGAACAATCCTCTATAAGTCCATTCAGATACTGGATTACGCAGACGACATTGACATTGTTTACAGAAACCAAAGAGCTGTACATGAAGCTTTCACCCACTGAAACCATAAAAGCAAAACAAAGTACATGGTGGCCTCGGGTGCGAGTAAAATTTACATTGATCCATTGGGTAATTAAAATAGTGGAGCGCGAATTTGAAGTAGTGCTCAATATGGACAATGTTTTCGAGCGATTAAAAATTTGTTGTTTTTAGGCGATTTAGAATTTCATTTAGCCAAGAAATTCTTCCTACCTTCATATCGAAAACTACATAATTATAATATTGAACTTTTTTTTTTAAATTATTCATTTTAGAGAATTCGTTTTGAATTTCATATTTTATTTCATATTTTTTTCTGATATTTAAGTTCCAAGCTCGAGTTGTTTAATAGCCAAATACGATGTATTATCATATCTCTATATTGTGGTACTCATGTGCGCAGACTGAACTTTTTATTAACCGCAAACCACAAACAAAAACAAATTATAAAATTAGATATTAAAACGGCAATAACAACTTTAGAATGTTAATTGAAAAAATAAAGCAATGTTTGGGCAACACAATTGCATTTATCTAGTTGTAGGAGAAGTAAAATCAAACAATAATACTTTATATTCACGATCAATCGATCTATCGATTTAGAAACCGCCATATTCAGGTGATGACAGGTTATATTGGGTTGGTTTATGAACAAAATGTAAAAAAATTTCTAGCGGTCAATCGGTCTATCGATTTAGAACCCACCGTATGTATTTCGTATATACGCGAATACAAATAATATAAAATTTTACGCATATTTCATAGCCAATTGCCGATAAAAAGATCTCTGTGAACTTCCATAAAATTAACTTCCTAATGCAGACGGACTGATAATTTATCATAGATCCAAGACAAAAAACTATTAATTGTGCAATTAGGTTACAGTTAACAGTGACTATCTGCCAAAGAACTATGAGTATTGTCATTTCATGGTAATTTCACTTTATGTCGCAGCGTTTTCCAATCGAAATGAACGAGCGTTGCTCTTCACAACAATTATTCTTCTTCTGATCTAATTTTCCACGTTATCATCAATAGAGATCAAGTAGTTAGTGAACTTCGGGTCCCACGATGTTTCTAAGAGTGAACGCTGCAACTAATGAAACTTAGAGCACTCTACACCGCCGCTCGAAGAAGCTTTTTGATGTGTTGTCGTTGAAAGTACGAGTATTTCGTTCCCGTAATTTTTTTAATGCATTTTTTGATAAGAAAACTTACAGTTCACTATATGTGTAACAATTGAAGTTTGTGTTACAGAAATATCCAAATACATAAAAACACATTAAATTAAAACTTAAACAATCCCTTATGACCCATTTATGCGCTTTCGTTTCGCATAAAAGCTAATATATTTTTATAGCATTTGTGACAAGTGCATTTGATAAATCTTTATTACACAAGTGAGCGATTAAGATATTGCATTGTAATTGGAAACAAAACAATTCTCAATTTTAAGTGTAGGAATGAATAAATAAACACTTGTTTCCGGTTAGATAGTAAGTATATGATTTCAGTTTGCGTTATTAAGCGATTATGAGTAATTGAGCAGCATTGCTAATAAAGTTGCTGAACTGCAACAAAAAAAGCGTATCAATAGAGTTTGCAAAATAATCACCTGAACTGCTTGCAGAAATCTGTTTGATGGGTTCCATGAATTTAGAATGACGAACATAAAAATATCTGCTTAATTGCTGTAATAAAATTGCAATATATGATGAATCATGTTTCTATACCATAAGTATGACATGGAAACTAAATAGAAAACCAGATTATGGAACAGACGTAGAAGAAATTTTGAATTGTTTGAAAAACAGCTTATTTGAATGGAGCCGGAAAATTGTGAGTTCTATTGTTAAGAGGAAACAACAAAAACCAGCAAGCAGCAAGTCATAATTTCGATTTAGATCACAGGGGTTGGACAAAATCGCTATTTCCCTAAATAGCCACGACGATAGACATTCGGCTGTCTAGCAGAACGAAGCATTCAACCTGGACGATGACAACTAAAACTTTCGTCCACCTGCAGGTAAGGTCAGGAAAGCAAAATCCAAACTGAAAAATCACAAGGTTGCTTCAAAATGTAGGACATTATGGTGCATACACCAGATAATTTCTGAAATTTGGTCAGATGAATGGATGGCTGAAAAATGGAATCTCAACATGGGTTTCCCGATCCAGAAGAAAGAATATCAACTAAACTGCTAAGAGAATTATTCTCCTTAACATCGCCTATAAAATACTATCTTCCACACAGTGTCA
Source organism: Nephrocerus scutellatus (assembly GCA_947095585.1). Taxonomy (NCBI): domain Eukaryota; kingdom Metazoa; phylum Arthropoda; class Insecta; order Diptera; family Pipunculidae; genus Nephrocerus; species Nephrocerus scutellatus. The sequence continues at coordinate 10,401,567 of OX352763.1, forward strand.
ACGTCTGTAGCAACTCAGTGTACAGACAAATATCCACTACAATTTTATCGACTCTCAGGTTCACTATAGAGGCACAATTGGCTTTAAGTCTATTCATTTGCTGACATACGCTGACGACATTGATATTATTGGTAGAATCCATTATATGTATCAGTCATGGAACAGAAGCGACAAAAATTGGATTGGCAGTTAACGAGGACGAGGCCAGAGATAAAGTAGTCAACAGGAAGGGGCAGCAAACACTGACGTATATATTGTCACATTGTTTATGTGGAATACGCTATAATAAATAACTAATAAGGACACCAGCTCAGAAACCAATCTAAGAATTACTCTTGCCAATCGCTGTTTCTTTGGACTAAGTAGTCAGGCCCTTTGCGAAACCACTAGAAAGACCCTGTATAAGACCTTAATCATCAAAGAACTGCTCTATTGCACTAAAGCATTGACTTTATAGAAGGCGGATGAAGATGCTCTTTTTCCTTCGTTTTGGGCAAAAAATTTCTTCGAACGATTTTCGATCCCATTTGCATTGGTGGACTTAGAGGCAGAAGATTTAAATTCAAATTATATGCAGTGACATAGACCTAGAAACCAAGCCCAAGAAACTACGTACTGGACGTTTAAGATGGATAGGACATGTTGAGCGGACCCTCTAACATCCCGCACACAGAGTCTGCGAATCTACCCCAGAGGGACAGCGTAGTAGATTAAGGCCTTGTCTTAGGAGTCGGGTACAAGTGGCGGTGTACATGGAAAGTGTGCGTAGTAAAAATAAATCCAACGGCGTAAGATCGCACGAGCGAACTGACCAATTCGATCGGAACATTTATCGAGATTACACGTTACCGAACTTCCTCTTCAATTGATCAATTGTTTGACCAGCTGTCTGGTATGTAGCACCATCGTGTTGGAACCACATATAACTGGTCCATCCAATTTTGGCCAAAAATAGTCTTCCAACGACAGCGAACTCGATTGACGGTCCAATCACACCTCCGGCATGAAGAAATCTACACCACACGGTCACTTTTTGTGGATGCAAAAGCACATGTGGGTTTGTTGCTGTCCAATAACGGATATTTTGCTTATTTTGATGAAATTTAGGATTTTCTTCACACGTTTGCAGAGCCAAATCGAATCGATGCCAATTCAAATGATCAAGAGGCTTCATTTCTGGAGTTAATTTGATCTTGTTATGGTGTAGTTCAAGATTGAAAAACCGTTTTTTCGACGGAAATTTGCAATTTGGACCCAAATCCACCTATAAATTGCATTTCTTGATCTAATTTCGATAGCAAGTAAAGATTACCTATAATAGTACAATAAATGATTTAACTTCTGTCTGATGGTCTGACTACTCAATTATAGTAAAAAAAATTAATGATTTACTATAAAAAAAACGACAGTAATAATTTATCAAACGATCAATTAAAATGTTTGTGGAAAATAAATTGCCATCGACTGGAGTGTTGGTGGTTGCTCTGCTCGAAAAACAAGGTTGACATGTTTTCGTGGTTTTTAGCTTAGCGATTGTATATTAGAAAAGATACTCGACATACTTCCAAGCGTAGATACTTTTAAATAGTAAATGTTTTTATGACGAGCACTCGTACATTCGTCCAGATATTCGCTGTATATTTCATTCTAAAAGATCTACTCTGTCTGCCACAATTTTTGTCATGAAATTTCGTTCAATTTAGCCAATTAAGAAAATTTTATGTACGGATCATTGCTTGTATGAATGTAGCTGCGGTCGTGTGCGCACGCGGATTACAAATTCCTTGATGTTACGCTGCACGACAATTTTGTTTCGATGTAATGTTGGATTTATTATGGAGAGTGCATGACCGCACTTTAAAAATTTATTTAGTTTGACGTCGTTGTAAGCCTTGGGCACATATAAATATATATCTATATCACTCAAGCTATAGCACGAATTCTAAACAATTGACCCCAAGTGTCAGCTGAAGTAGCAATCTATGCGGCATATTCTCTGCGGTAACTTATCAGCAGTTGCGAACCGACCAAATTGCGAGTTAGAGATACACACGGCGTTTCTACAGTGTACTTAATGAACAATCTATCTTCGACGAGCTTGAGCTGGAGCCTGGCAGATAAAGGCGATTATTATCGTTTAAGCTGTGTAATTCTCGTTCATTTCATTATGTACTGGCGTGTTGTCATTGAGAAGAATTCACTTCGAGTACATTCGTAATTTATTTGTATTGCCAATTTATAAGTGCGAGAATGTGTGTATGGATGGATTTATGTAAATAATAATTCTTAATCAAAAAACAATGCTTACTAAAATATTTAACTAAAAATAATAAATAAACATTTCAATTTCTGTCTGCGCTAAAATGTAATTTCTATGTGTGCAGAGTAGAATTGGTTTGTTTATATTGACACGGGTGTTATATATCAGTTTGTCATCGGATGTTTTTTTTGTCATTACTTTATCTCAAGTTTATATTGGAAAATATTTGGGCGTTAAGTGATGTCACTTTATCTAAATAAACAAATCCATGTGGCCGAAATCTTTAATGGGACAAAAATAAAACGCATAAGCAAATGTTTTTATGTTCTAGTTTGGTTGGATATATAAATGTATGTTTATAGATAATATTGGAATATAAGAAACTTATAGTTTATTGTAATATGTGGCGGAATCCAGAATCCATAACCAGTACATTACTTACTCGATAATATAATTGAAACTAACAAGCTGTCCTTAGACATTCCTTAGGCTGATATTTGTATTCAATATAACGGAGTAATATATAATAATAACTGAAACAAAATAGTCTAGTAAATACACAGACTTAACGTTAAGATTATCCACTTCAATAATATAAAGTTAATATATAAAATACCCAAATAACTTAAAAACTTTTAAGCCTTTACAAAATTGTTTCTGTTCCAATCCTAAACAAATACATAACATAAGAGTTAAAATTTTCACACATTTGAAACTTTGATTTAAAGTAATTGATCCGACGTTTATACAAATCGACATTGGTGTTCATACATATGGCATCATAATCTGTCAGTTTAAACTTAATAGGCCAGAAGCCTAATGAGCGTCTAATAAACTGGGACAGGTGCCGCACATGCATTTGTTTAGCTGCTAGCGACGCCTTTGCGAATGCACTGAGTCAGATGAGATTAGAATCGATTATGCACGAGTGCGGTGTTGGCGGACAGACGGTTTTGCTCCAATTGTCGTATGAAACGCAGGAAAAAAGCAAAATATCTGATTGTAAAATTGCACGTTTAGCTGAGCGACAAAACAGCAGCAAAAAAGTTTCTAAAGCTTGTGTCGCGTCGTAATGGCTACCTTAATTCAAGTTTTTTAAATATTATTATTATCCAATAATATGACTCGGATTAAAGTCATTAGCCGTGTGAATAAATTATTACCTGAGCAGCTCGACATTTCATAATTGATAAATTGTTTCACTGGAGGAGAGGATTTAAAATTAAAATAATTGTTGTTAGTATTAATAATGGCTTTAACATTGCAAATCGTTCAGATTTTTTTATTATCAATATATCAATTTAAATTTTATAATATTATTATCCAATAGCTTAGCAGAGCGATGGTCTTGTAAAAAACATGTAGCAAATAATAATCGGTCACAGGTTATGCAGTTTATGTATTTTATATTCAATTTACTATCGGTTTACTATCTTATAGATAGAAGTAAAAAAAAACCCATAAAAATTAAAATTTTTCTTGTAAATTCTCTAATCTGGGATACACACACACACACACACACTGCGTGCTTGTTTTGTGGCAAAATCATCCACCAAATGCCGCAGCGGCAGCGAACAGCGCTGCTCACAAAGCACAGAGCTCAGACTTTTCCGTGATCTGATGCGATATAGCGATATTTAAAAATTGTATATTGGGGTCCCCAAGGGGCCGATTGCTCCAAATTTTTACAAAAAGTGTTTTCCATCGAAGACACACATGTGTACAAAATTTAAGAAAATCGGGTAAATTTTGTAAAATATTTGTATGGGAGCCCCCCGAACCCGAGGTTAGAGGGGCCTCAAATTTTAATAGAAAGTATTGTCACCGGAAATATACATGTGTGCAAAATTTCAATAAAATCGGGCCATGGGAAGTGGGCTAAAAATTGATCAGAAAATCTGACCAGCCAGCCAGCCAGCCAGCCACGGGCAAGTGAAGTTAATATAGAGAATTTAAAAAGCGAGGTTCTCAGCTCGCACTATGGATAGTTGTAGTTCAGTCTAAACACTGAATTATCTTAAAAGCCCAATAGTAACCATTTAATTCACAAAATTTTTTTAGGAATTTTTTTTTCGGTGAGAAATAACTTCTTAAAATAACTTTTTTTTTAAAAAAACTTTATTTTTTAAAAGAAAAACTTTTTTTTTATTTTTTTTTATATTTATTTTTTGACGCGCCACACGCGTCACACACGCAACATACGCCACACGTGTCACAATTGCTTTTAAACTTGTCCCATTGTCCCATCCCATCCAATGTATCATTTAAGGACTTAGACCCAAAGTTCTGCCGTAGAGTCGTCTACTAGCCCACAAGGCCCTAGTGGCGCGTTCGATGGCGGACTTGCTATGAGAATTCCAGTTAAGCCTTTTATCAAGGATGACGCCGATATATTTAACCTCACCGAAGTAATTTAACGTGGTGCATTTGTTGATGATAGGTCCCAAACCGACCAGTCTTCATTTCGTGAAGTCACTAGAACGGTTTCGCAAGGATTCATGAATGGTCCTTATCTGTTTCACCAATCTAAAATGCGTAGTAAAGCCCCTTGCATGACTCTAGTTATATTCGTACATTCCTTACAACTAATAAAAATCGGCAAATCGTCCGCATAACCGATAGCAATGTAGGCCTGATCTGTGAAGGTCAACTAGAAGATTACTAATGATTGGTAACCATAGAAGGGGAGAAAACAATCCTCGTTGGGGACATCCCTTAACTGCAGTCACAGATACAGGCACTCCTCCCGAGGAACGCGGATAAGAGGTAGTAGTACTTTTTGCTATACACCATTACACTACATTACATTACGACCATTGTCCTATCCACAAGCAGTTTGGATGTACTACTTAATTCTCAGATTTAAAGAGACTTGACCGACTTAAGTAGGCTTTGTGGGCTTTACACAACCGTTCGCGTATTTCTGGCTCCATGTTCATTCCATTGCCTGTCTAATGGTGAAAATCTGATCAGTAATTAACTTGCTCGAACGAACTCACACTGGAGTAACCCTGTCTTATAGTATATGTCATACTCACTGTTTTATTATCATTTATATCATACATTTATTATCACTATACGCAGGTAAGTTATCATGAATAGACCCACGCACCAACAAAGTTACCAAATAATCCAAATTTGCTTTGAAATTTAGTCGTCGATTCGCGCAACAGACTCCCCTACATACAGAAAAATTAACCTTTTCTTTTATTTCCTTATTTCTTCAAAAATGCTGTCGTAGTTCGCGTTACAGACGATATAGATCATTACCGCAGTATCATCAAGGATCTTTTGTTTGAAAATATGGATAACATTGATCAGGACGAGATCATACGCTACGTGCAATACGGTGACATCAACCATCGACTTATTGAAATCTACTTCTATATTCTACCACTGGCATCTCAGCCACAGAACTTACTCTACCTTCGTTAAGTGCGAGTCACATGGTTTTGCGAGTGACTCCATATATGTATATACCCATTGATTTGAATGGACAATCACGTTAACTTGAAAAGGGTATATTGACGTGTTCATGATAGCGTGAGTCTACTGTGTTTCTATTTTGGGTTCTGCTAAATGGAACTCTATATCAATTGCGATGCTACGACAGGTATGTATGTAACTGCAACTAGAAAGTAGACGATTGCATCTTTTCATCTTTCAGTACAATGTGTGATGTGCATTGGCTTACAATTCTTGCTGGCTGCTGCTATCCGTAGCAGTGAACAAACTCTAAACGAACGCATGCGCATATGGCACGTACATACTTACATGCATTTCCTTGTTTAAACAACGCAATTTAGTCAGCTGCTCGAGAAACAACCCCCGGATTTCACAGCTTCCTACATCCTACCATGTTACCCAAACAAAATTAGTTCTTCATTATTTACGACCAGCGTACTTTCTGATGTATCCATAGTGATTTTGCTATTTTTTTTGTTAACAGTAGAATTTCCATAAAGAGACGCGATCGTAAGGTGAAGGTAAACACAACAAATAATGCGGTATAATCGGTAGCTATTGATCTTAAAAAAGCGATCCTAGAAAGAAAGTTCTTGTCAACATGTAAGGGCGTGCGTGGTCGCCTAAGTACTAATAGACAGGAAATATTTGCTGTCTAAATTTTTGTTTTAAAATTTATCAAATGTCTCATTTTTTCTTGTTAGTTGACAGCTTGAATGTTTTCAGTGTATTTAGAAAGTAATATCCTAATAGCGTCTGTAGGGTTACAGAAATAGTACTGCTCATTCAATGAAACGAAACATAAAAATGTGCATTCGTTTTTCCGCCGCCAACACTAACTCAAGGTCATTGCCAGAGCCACGGCAATGACACCCTATCGCACGATATATACACAGATGCAATAACAGAATACGCTCTGGAGCAGAAGCAACGCTCACGTTCCCTCAAATGTTGTGTATTTATAGCTAAGAACAAAAAACCATGAATAAAACAATTCTATGAAATTCTTCAATTTTTACGCAGTTATGAGCGAATTGAGAATGCCTCATCCAAGTACATGGTGTACATTACTCCTGCGTCACAGGATAACATCCTGAAAATTGAGGGTTGTTTTGCAATTGGTATAAATTACTCACCTTGAGTTGTTTCAGATTGAATTTCACCAAACAGAATATTCCAAAATAAATGCATACCAACTGTAACATAATTACTACATACATATGTACATATCTATGTACATATATTGAGGACATAAAAAGGAAGTACGTACATTTGCAAAAGTAAATGCGTGTACGTATTGAGGGTATTTTGTTTTTGTTTTGCTAACAATGGCTTACCAAATGATTCCTGTATTTCCTGAAAATCACGTTTATTGTCACGCAGTGCACATTGCTGCTGCACCCTGATCAGTAAGTTCTTTTATTGGACGCACGATCGCCTTCCCAATGCAGTGTACGTGACTGCAGTCGCATCCGCGTTGCACCATGTAACTCTCTATGCCCGCCATGTCGCGCCGCGCCGGTCGGTTTATCTTTTTTCACATATACCTACTAATGGAAAAGAGAAATTTCATTAGAATCGGCGTCGGTGAGTGCATAATCACCACCGCCAGCCGCTAAGGGCAATAAACTAAAGCATCGAATGTCGCGTCCACCAAACTTATAACGAGACGATGGTCAGGTTCATTGAAAAATCTGGTTTTTCAACATTCGAAATTGTTGTTGTTGTTGTTGTCATTTTTGGTATTTTAAATATGTATCTGAAGTAGTTATCTTATTTTTCTCTCTACCGTACTCACGGCATGTAACAAGGATGAGGGTCTGCATCTTATATGTTTCGCCTACATGTTACGTGTAACACGCATACAACTGCACCACGCTATGGCATAAAACGCATAGGAACATGCGTGCTTTCCTTTCAAAATCAAAAAATAGAAGAACCACATCAACAGATAAAAAGCAACAACTGAAACACCAGAAACACCAGAAAAGGGTGATGATTGAGTGAAATACGAAATTGTTGTTGTACTATACACAACGTCTGATTATCCTATTGAATAGGCGGGATGACTGGCATTTGTTATCCATAGGATTTGATGCTTTTGTAGCGTGGGTGGTATGTGGAGTTTTTTTGGAAACAGAAATTCGGGTTAGGTGTTACCAGAAACGAGTTCAGTTTTTAAATAAAATGAACTCTATTGTCTTTTGAAAGAATTCGATTTTATTGACTTTCCACAATGTAATGTTTCTTCAAAACAATATAAGCAGGAATATAACGACAAAATTTTATCAGCATAATTTTTGACTCTACAATCAGGTTCAGTTATTGGCCACCGGTTTCAATTCCGGGGCGATGTTATCTAGTTTGGAACAACCAAATATTGCTGAATGTTGCTTGACCATAACTTTTAGCGGTCAGCCATCAACGGAATAGGGGGAATAACAAAGAATGCATCAGAATTACAGGTGGCCGTAACTATATCTGACTGGATGGCGTGCGGTCAAACTCCACGTGGTGATCGCCGGTAATTTTCCCCCAATTAAGGAAAAGCTAATTGATCGGGGTAGTCCCCTCAACGTGATATTAGCGATTAGAGCCAATAAACTCGCCCGTAAAAAAAATTACAGAACCCAAAATCAGACTCGGATATACCTACGGATGAAAGTGTATATAGTGATTGACACATTTATGTTAAAGGGAAAATTTTCAAGGTAAGGGACGCATTAAAGGACTATTGTGCAGTATATCCTACCGGACTTAAAACAGTCTATTATTGAATATCCATTTTACAAATTGTGAACAATCCAGAAATACAAAATTCTTTATTTTGTAATGCAAATTTTCTTATCTTTGTACTACGTGACTGCAATCGCATCGGCTATTCTAACATATACACAATATCATTAACATAGCACTGTAGTACAAAATAAATTTTAAAACCCCTATTAGGCATATCTATACCGTTTGAAGAAATGTATCGTGAGTAACCAGGATATTTTCAAATTCAATTTCAAAAAAATTGAATAACAAAATACGTGACTACAGTCGCATCGCTCTTACAAGGATATTAGGGTATTAAAAAAATTACACAAAAATCTTTGCATATGAATATACCTGGATGGCTTATTTTCGATCCTGCTGATTAACGTGTTTGTTGTTTTATAGAGGAGAAAGTAATAGGAATGTATGTGATCTTAGTCACGGTAAAATAGTCATAAACTCGTAACGTAAGAACCCTGAATTCAGGATGAATCCCAGTAAGACCACATTGGTCCCCTTCACAAAAAAAAGAAAGCTGGGGTGGCAACCAATCAACCTTAACGGAAAAGAGATTAATGGCACCAAAGAGCGGTTAATATTTGGACTAGTATTTGACAAACACAAACAAGCAGTAGTACTAAAAGCAAAAAGAGCGCTCAGATAAAGTAACCAACAAATCGTTGGAAGTAAGCTCCAATGTACTGGATGTACACCCGCGTATAACTATATACTACCAATGATCACAGACAGAACCCAGAAAGTCCAAGCTAAACTTTCGGAAACAGAGAGTTGGAAAATACTTCGGCCTGTGTCTTAATAACAGAGGCCATGCATACCTGTCCAACAGCGGATATAGAGGCGATACTTGGATTACTTTCACTATATGTAGTGGTGATAAGCAAATCGAAGCAGCCTAAGCTATGTTTTAACTTTGTAGTCGAAATTGAAGAGAAGTAGACTCACTTTTTGGGCAGATTCCGCTATCAAGCATGTCATGCGATAAATGATAGGAAAGTTTTACTAATGGTAAGCTATGCGCTTAATGAAATATATTTCAAAGATGCATCAAATAACACTGGGACTTAGCAGAAGTAACGTTAGAATCATTACAGGGTTCCTAACAGGTCATTACAACTTGAGGGGACACATATGGAATTTCGGGCTGGAAGATAATGACAGCAGCAGGCTGTTTGGAGAAGCGGAGGAGACCCCGGGCATGTGGATCAATGATCTGACACATATTGAACTGTGTGAATGCCCATGCGGTCTCGGAGTCTGAGCGGCATTCTCTAAATCGGTTCCATATCATTATTTTTTAGAGAGCCATTGATATTGGTGGGCTACTCTACTGGCTTACACTATAACAATTGGAGGTAGTGCAAATAGATCCATATAGATTGTAATGCTCCATCAATTGATCAATCAATCTTTAACTTGTCTTCTTACTAGAAGTTCATATACAGACTTACAAGCTTATCATAACCGAGCGCTTTCATTGCTATAAAGTTACAGTGACCATCCGTACTATATTTTAATGGACTGTCCTATTATGGAACAAAGGATTATTTTGGAAATACGTCCCTTATTTCCTGATTTCTACAAATAAGTCGAAAAAAAAACACTTTACATGCATCCCACGTGACTTGCGGCACGCGGAATTTCGGCAATGCCCGACGTGACTAAGCTGCTCATAAAATTTCAGCTCTCTAAGAATTTAATGAATAATTGACTAACAATAATACAGATGTTTAAAAAAAATTCCACTCTGTGGAAAAGTATCAATAATCGTCATAACTTTTATGTATTTTTTTTGTATTTTTCTGTCTGTTATTCTAATCAAGAAGTCGGAGGTGTTTTCTCAAAAAAGGTAAATCTTAGCCTCTCTTTCCGTCTTCCTAAGGACTGCAGTGTTTTTCAGGCTGAAATTATAGCGATTAGTGGGGCCTTGTCTTGGAAGAGAAACGTCATATCTGCTAAGGATATCCGTGTATTCTCGTATAGCCAAGCTGCACTGAAATCCCAGGAATCAGTCTCTACAAATTAAATTCTAACCCTTTAATGCCGATCATCTCTTATGGAGATGACGGAGCGGTTCAATATCCACCTGTGTGGGATTCCGGGGCACACAGACATTCCGGGAAACAAACTCGCTAAAAATGGATCTGCACTACCCATCTTACATAAATATGGTTCTGTAGGCATACCAATCGCTACGTGCAAACTCGTGGTAATGTGGTGGTGGGATGCTAATGAAAATCTTATCGTATATGATCAAACGGTACACCTTGCATAGCGACAAAGCAGATCTGGCCCAAGCTGGATCTGAAACGCTCCTAGTGTTCGATCTCTCAAAAAAGATCGGTGCGATTTTAGGTGTCATCACTCATCGGCAAGCATGCAGCGAGACTTGAAGTATTCTCGAATGACTTTTGCAGAAGTTGCATTGATAAGGAGGAGTAGGAGGAGGAGACCATTATCCATCTTCTCTGTACCTGTCCAGTCCATTCCAAAAAACGTAAACTCCATATAGGAGCTTTCTTCTGAACTTAACAACATTGACTTTAGCTGACTTATACTATTAATTGTTTTGTCTTTTTTATTTTGAACATAATTAGTTAGATTATTGAATGTCCTGTATTTTCTTTTCACAAAAAAAAATGGTCACTGTATCTATAGCCCACTTTGACGAAGTCCAAAAGTGGAAAATCCTTCAGTCAACAGGAGACATTAAAAGGTGCGTAGATCTGCAGTTGTTCGACCAGTTATTCGGCAACTGTTAGAGTCGCTTCCAATTCAAATCAGTTTTTAAATAAAAATATTTACATACAGCTAAGATTATACATGTGGATAATATCTGTGATGTCAAACATCAAGCAAACTTCATAAAAAACCACCTGTACTCAAACAACAGAGACTAAAATGATGCACTTATTTCTTAGACTAGTGTGGTATACGGCTTTTAAAAGCTTTTAAAGCAAACTAAAAAGTCATAATTTAAAATTTTTTTATCGTTTTACTTCATGTGACGTTTATGTGCTTTTAATGGACAACAAGCGGCCTAGATGTTTTATACTTTTTTTAGTTTATGGCTGTTAGTCAAACTAAACTGAAATTCTCTAGCTTTTTGAAATTAATGACTTTTGCTGGTCGACTAAATCGGTAAATCGTAATATCATAAAAAATCCCTTTTACCCACCGCCTACTTTCCATAAGCAACTCATGACAAGCATTTGAATGATCCCGATCCCAACGCTACTTCATAATTTTCTCAACTGTTGTTGTGGTTGTAACGAGCCCAAAACAAAACAAACGATCTATGTGGATATCAGTTATTCTACAAAAGCAAGATTTCAATAATGTCAACCTGGCAGTGCTGGACTTTTTTAATTTCCACGAAATCGCTATTTCAAGTCTGGAGCATGCTAATCTTGCAACTCTTACACCACACAATTGACTTCAATAAAAACTCCGATTAAGAGTTGTTCTTTAAAGTTGCAAGTCATGTTGTTTAACTGTGTGGAAAGAAGAAGAAGACGAAGAACGGTGTCGTTTTTCAAAACAAGTTTTTATCTTGACACATCATCATCATTTCTCCAAACTAAACTCTGATTTTCGTGTATACCTTACGTTTGCGTCTGAATGTAGCCGCGTGCATGCGATATAACACGTGGACGTGGCAACAAAAATATTTGACTTTTTAAATCTTTTTTTTTTAATCGTTTTTTCTCTTGTTGTCAGTATCTGAATGCTGTTGAGTACCACAGATGTGTTTGTGTTCAATTGAAATTTTGGATAGCGTCGTACCGCTCCGCTCAAACCAAACCACTTCTATGCTTCTTGTAAGCGGCACATACTCGTAACTCGTAAGTCTGATTTTCACTCAATTACTGTGTGAGCAGATGCAAGTAACTCGCACGAAAAAGTATCTGAGAGTTCTGAGGGCAGAGCATCTGTGAATTCTGATGGCGGAGTATCTATGAGAGACATGCACACAGCCAAACGTGTGTCTTCTCACTTTAGGTATGGTAATGGTAACCATTGATTAAAGATTTTGGAATCCAACTGAGTTCTTGTGTTGGTGTGTGTGAGGCGTAAGCGTTAAGTGAACTAAACACTTAGCGTCGCTACGTCGTGAAGTGCATGCGCAGGGGAAAATTTATTTTAAAAAAGCGCTTGGTTTTGGCTCTCATATTATACCAGATACCTATTTGGTTCGTCCTCAAGTCAAAGTTGTCGTTGTATTAAGGTTAGCGTAAGCGTTGCAAGAAGTTAGAAATCTCTCTTTCTCTTCTTAGTAATGGCGCTGGTGAAGTAGTGGCCAATTTCGGAGACTCACTCACGAGTTGACTCTGAGAGCAGCGTGTGTTTTAAATCGTTTCTCGTTTGTTTGCCGTCCGCTGGACAACAATGTTATTATCAGAGCAAACGTTCGTAGTTCGCGCTCGCTTGTAGTTTTGAGCTTCTTCAACATCAGTCACTGTACAAGCAAATTAGTTTAGTATTTGTGTTTCACAGTATCCAGCATATTATTGGTGGAACGCGAGGCAGCGTTTCGTTGTTTTTATTTTTTATTTATTTAATTTGATTCTGATTTTGCTTACCACGCATTGGTTTCCAGTTTTGAGTTTAGTTTTTTGAATATTTTGGCAAGCTCCACGACTAAGACGACTATTATATTTGACCGCTTGCTAATATCTGCATCAGACAGTGTTATGCTGATAACAATCTCAAACCTGATCGTGTATCACATTCAAATCAGAACATCAGGAAACAAACTTATCCGCGAGTGATATCTAGACTATCCATCTATCCTTCTTCTGATATTGCCGTTTTTTAAATTTCTGTTTCCTTTTTAACGAACAAAGTGTGTGACAACTAAATTGAAACAAAATAATCGTCATAATCAACATCCAGTCATATATGGTAATATATATAATAAAGTCCTGATATCAGCTGCTGCAAAGTCAAAATTTTGAACAGTCATCCATTCATTGCGAAGCACAACACACGACATAACATAAACATACGAGCGACTAGCTTGCTAAACGCTAAGCCAACATTCATCAGCACTTTTGTGTAAATGGAACCTGTGTAAGTTAAACTTAAATCACGAATCATAATAATTACTAAGTAAATAATATAATGTACGTATGTATTATATGAGTGTCGTCTGAGAGAGATTACAATTATGCTCCATACTTAGTATATTTATACTTTGCTTGCAATTTTTGCATTTGCATACTTATTTTGATGTAATTTTTGCTTTTCATTTTGTTTGATAAAAAGTCTTGATTTTCGTTGTTGTTGTTTTTGTTGAGCTGCAAAGCCAACAGCTGCTATGGACTGTGATTGCTGTGCGTAAAGATACCTATCGCTAAAAGATTATAATGAAATCTGCGACATTGCTTGTACGAGAGTATTTTACGTGCTTGTGTAATACAATAGCAGATGTTACTTAATTCTTCTGTCTAGTTGGTATTGGTAGATGTACATTCATAAATGGAAAACAGTATAAAGTGTCAAATAGTCTGAAACTGCTAACAACACCTTCTTAACTCAGAAAGAGCGGACGTAATTTTCTGTCGTTTCAAGCATGTTGTTTGATATTGTTGTAGGCTTGTAGTGAGCTGCCATCGCTTGGCTTACAAGCAAGCAGGTGAGTAATTCAACCTGATTTAGCAGTTTGCTTATAAAAAGTAAACCAATGGGATGAAAATAAAACATCAGAATTAACCAAGGTTGCATCATTTGTAGGAATTTATAAAAACTTTAAAAACTATAAAACTATAAAAAACCAAGATCCATAGCTAAAGAGGTTCAGGAGCATTATTCATCATCTATTTAAACAATTTTGGCTTAACAACCGGGGCCAATTCCTTGTTTGGCACGACCGACGGTTACGGTCCAAGGCCTAGCTTCTTGCGACCGTTTGTGTTGGAAAGGAACCTAAAATTTAATTTCGTATCGGAAAGACGAGTTGAGAAGCTTTCCGTGGCAAGTTATTACTCTCGGAAGTTTGTCAGACAGTCGCGAGAGGTGAGACGGTGACAAATACTTTTGGTGAGTCTGGGATTCGAAGCTCAAATCTCCTGCAAACTACGAGAGCTACGGTGCCCACTTTTCTATTGTGTAGAGGTAAGAAATTGTATCATCACTGGTTCCGATAATGTCCATTTAGTCAAACATTTGCAGCGAAGATTTCGTCTACCCCACTTTCGTTTCGTAACTATGATAAAACATAGTAGGTTCTTCTCCAGCTATTCGAGCTAGGTGTGCTGATCCACCAGAGCATAGCAAGCATAATTTTTTACACATTGTTAATGAAGTGGAACTCCACATAGATCTTCGAAAAGAAACATTTCCGTAAGATAACTGACTATTGTACAAAAGCTAAAAAACGATACTCAAAATAAAGTACGAGGGTGGACGGAAGACAGAATTATACGAATTCGGTTTTGTTGTAACCGGCGGACTTATGCAAGAAGTCTCAAGGTTTCGGGATATAAGCAAATAAAATGCTTTTATTTCTCAACATAATCACATCTAAGCTCAATGCACTTCTTCCCTCTTATCACTCTGAGGTCATTACATTGTTTTTAAAAAAAAATACGTTTACCTCTATGTTTATTGCAAATAGTTGTGTACTCTAAAATATTTTTTTTTGTTGGGGAGCAGATAAAACACTCACGAAGCGAGATTAGTTGAATAGATTCTAATTTAAACCCACAGGTATAGAATTGAACGTGACTTGTGAAGATAAGTTCTACATTGTGCTAAGGAAACTGAAATTTTCGACTGGACATTCCTGGACGTTATTCTGTATTTTCTTTTCGCATCGACACAAAAAATCGAAAATGTAAGTCCAGTTAATTATTTGACAAGGTAATAAAGCGTCAGTGGATGCCGTGATGGCTTAGTGGTTAGTCCGTTTAACTACTGAACGAAGGGTCAAAATTTTATAAATATTATAATAATATTATAATAATCACCCATGAAGATTCCATTTACTTATTAAAAAACTGATGTCGTTACCTTATCCGCTGTTAATATAATCTTAACGCTGATGATGATCTAGATGTTCTCTACTCTGTTGATTGATGGTCGGTCTTAGGGGTATGCCGCGGAGATGGCGGAGCTGTTCAATATTCACCTGTGTCGGGTGTCGGGGCATATAGACATTCCGGGAAACTGTATGGCTGACGTATGTATTAGTATTGAATCAATGGTTAGAGCAGGACCAAACTTACATCCCTGCCGATCTTTGGTTCAAGACAACCGGTTGAGATATGCAACTCCACATAGAGCACTTACTCGCACCGGTTACATAAGGACGTTTACTCCCTAACCAAAGAAATTGGTAACACCAGGGGCGGCTGATGTACCAATGCTAGTGCTCTACCCGCATTTGGTTAGTAAGCCACCAGCCACTACGTACGTCAAGCCCAGTACGAGACTGGGTCCTTAACCAAAAGTTTGCATGGACCCAGCTAACCTCCAAGGAGGTCAACCTCATCCATCGGCATAAACCAACTCCCGTAGTACCAACGCAACCTTGGTTAGATCTGAATTCAAAGGCATTAGCTCGCTCAGTATGAGTGCATGTTAGAACCAAACCTAACCCTGGCAGCACATCATCCGGAACCTCGAACCCAATCACTTTGATAGAAACTATATCAGGCAACATCACGGTCCTGCAGTGTAGGACCAGGCTGCTAAATACGAAGACAGTGTCCATTCTAGACATTCTAAGTACTAGCAGCCTTGCCCTATTTATCTGTCGAGTTTACCAAACATTAAACGCATCGATGAAGTTAGATACATCGGTCGCCTCCGGGAGGTTCTCTAGGCATGCCAATGTTAAAGCGGGATGCTAACGAAAAAACTAATCGTACGTATAACCGAACCGTATAACTTGCTTAACGACAAAGCAGATCTGGGCCAAGCTGGATCCGAAACGCTTCAAGTATTTGATCTCTCAAAAAATATCGCACATCGTTGCTATTTTAGGTGTTATCAATGAACACTCTGTCTAATAGGCAAGCATGTAGCAAGGCTTTACGTTCTTCCCGAATAATTTAAGTTGTTTGGATGAGGAGGAGGAGGAAACCATTCTCCATATTTTCTGTACATGCTCACAGCCCTATACAAAAAACGTAAAGCTATCTTCTGCAACGACTATATGATCTAATCCATACTGACATTAGCAGTCTACTATGCTTCATACGAAGCTCTAATTTGGTTTCTTGATCCACGAGGTATCAAAATGGACCATTACTGGTCTAAAAGTGTCGGTTTTTAACTAACCGCCACCTTAAGCTTACCTAGGGGTAAAGTGATGAGCTAATTTGCCGTCACAAATCTGGCCAAAATTTTTTTTGGATAGGATTGAAACAGTTCCAAACACTCGCGAGAGAGCGCCAACTGATTGCGTTTCTGTTCCGCTGAAAGGAGTTTTGCAATACAGCTTAGTGGACTCAATATCGTTTTGAATCATGTTTATGATCTCAAATTATCTCAGCTTTCACACCTTTTGTGAATCTAACCTATCCATATCCCATGATCAGATCACAAGTTTTTCAATATATTCGTTTGTACTTCAGGTTGATGGTTTGACTTTACGCGGTTCTTTTTTAACTCAGGCTCTTTCACCTTTGAATTCGGCTACTCACTTTTTGGCTATTGTTTTTGATGGGAGGGACAGACAGGTTTTCTAACCCGGTGCAAGAAATATTTTACTCCCTCTGATCTGGCTACTATCTACAAGGCTTTTATTCGTCCTAAACTTGAGTATAATTGTCATATCTGGTCTTAACTACCTTCCACCAGCGGTGCTCAAGAGAAATAGCCAGTTGCATGCCACCTCTCCTTGAATTAAACCGCAATACTCGTGGCGCTCTAAATGCTCGGGATTTTGAAGAAGTAGAGATTAGAAACAAAAAAATCAGTTTACTCTTAAACCCATATTCGGACGTACAGTTAAGTTCAGAGATTCCTTCTTCAGCCGTAGACCACGTATGTGTAATGGTTTGCCAAGCTCTGTCTTAACACACCACTATGATCCACAGGTATTCAAGGCACAAGCTCATAGACATCTCCTCTTTTCTTTATGTTTTAATTTTTTTTTTTTTTTTATAATTACTCTGCTTTTTCTCACTGAAGATCCGAACTAAATGCAACACAGAAAATAAACTTCACCGAATAATTCTAGAAATATGAAATTAGAGTGTTCTGATAATCGAGAGTTCCGAGAGTAATAACTTGTCACGGAAAATGCTGCTCAATTCGCCGTTCGGATCCGGCATTAAATTGTAGGTCCCCTCCATTTGTGTGCAAAAATATACATGCTCAACACAAATGGTTGCGAGAAGCAAAGCTTGGACCGCAATGGTCAGTCGCCCGATTATTATTGTTATTATTGATGATATAAAGAATAACGTCGGTTGTTTTTCTCTTCATTAACTAGTTTTTGCATTTCCAAAACTTCTTGGGATTTTGAAAAGTATTTACGATTTTTTTGATCATAAACATATCTTGCTTCGTATTAAATGGGTTTTTTCCTAATTTTTTTACTTGTTTCTCCAAGTCAAATACAAATCAAAGCAACCTAAATGGAACCTCATTCTACTTCCTGTTTGGCGGAATACAAAAAAAGAGTCTGCGATAGATGGCTATAATATAATTCCAATGTTTCCAGCAATTTTATGACGTGTTAACCCAACCAACCAGCAAGTAAGACGAACATAGATTGCTCTTGTATCGCTTTTTCACTGATTACCAAACCAAAGCCATCTATTCCTCTTCAAAGGAGAACTTACATGTTGCCTGCCTTGCTATATGAAACGCTTTCAAAGTTACAAGTGATGTTCAAATTGTATCTTTGATATTCGTTTGAAGATATAGATTTATCATATGTTGCACAGTCATACTGTATAATTAAAACAGGTTTCCACTGCAGTCCAGTGAAACATGTCGAGTAGCAAACGACTGTAAGCATAGGTTTGATATCGGATTTGATGGTACTTCTTCCCTATTTGGTTGTGAGTTTCTTCTTTTTCGTAGTTGGTTGGTATTATGATATACGAGTATGTACTTAAATTCATTTTAAATTTGTTGAGTAAATTTTCGATCTTTGCTTGTGTGTATGCCCCAAAACCAAATTGATCTTCTTCAACGTTAATGATATCTTTGAGGTCTACGAAATATACAAATGATGCCTTGGATTATCGTTATTAAATTGAAATTTGTTCAAAAAAATTTATCCCTTCTTAGGAAGAGATTTTTATTTTCTCCCTAACCTATTCCCTTAATATGTATTCCTTATTATATATTATAGAAATGTTACCCTGCGTTGGTCTTAAACAGTTAATGTGAAAAGGTGTAAATAATATAAAACATGCCAATCGAATATTGCAACATACATTCATTTATTTCAAACTAACGGGTGTTTTTTTGGGAGGTTTGTTTTTCCGATAGATGTCGTTTTATTTTATGACAGTTGTTTTGACAGCTCAAAGTGGCATTTCTACTCAGTATTGTTTGGCAAATCATTATGAAAAAAAAAAAAAAAAAAAAAAAAAAAAAAAAAAATGAAATTTGTGAAAAATAGTCGTGGTAGCCATATGCCAGAAATTGTGTTTAAATGTTAAATGCCAAACACCCGTTAGATATAACGTGTTTTTTTAAGAGGTTGCCGATTTTTTTTTTGAATAAAACACATATAAAATTATGAAAAAATTTTTTTTTTATTTGGTAGATAATTTTTTGGCATTTAACATTTAAACACAATTTCTGGCATATGGCTACCACGACTATTTTTCACAAATGTCATTTTTTTTTTTTTCATAATGATTTGCCAAACAATACTGAGTAGTAATGCCACTTTGAGCTGTCAAAACAACTGTCATAAAATAAAACGACATCTATCGGAAAAACAAACCTCCCAAAAAAACACCCTATAGTTATTTATTTATTAGAATTAGATATAATAATAAAATTATTACACCTAATAAGGTAGTATCAGTACTAGCTACCAGGGGTTACGACTCAATGTTGAGAAAGTAGTTAAACATAAATATAGCTATAAAAGAAAGAAAAAGCTAAATACTAGGTAATTAATTAATAGTTAATTAATAGTTAATTAATTAATATAACTGTATAATAATACAATGACGAACAAATAATAATAAGAAATAATAAGAAATAAAAGCTAGATACGGTTAAGAAGATTACAAGATTTAATAAAGGAATACATTTTTTCAAAATTTAGTTCCGTTGTTCTCTTCAAAGGTCTTTGGGAAGGCTAGATCCAAATATTCCGTTCCTGACTGTTGAAAATTAGCGGCACTCGTTTAGTAGGTGATTGGCTGACACGTCTGTGTTGCAAAGTTCGCAATTAGATACAGGGATAATTGGGCGCCGTGACTCAGTGGTAATGCTCATGGCTGCTGCGCAGGAGGTTCAAGCTCGAATCCCAGCAACACCAAAAGTATTTTTCACGGTGTCCCACCACTCGCGAATGGGTGACAAACGTTCCGAGAGTAATTAACCCCTTGTCACGGAAAGCTTCTCAATTCGCCGTTCGGATCCGGCCTTAAATTGTAGGTTCCTTCCATTTGTGTCCAAAAATTAACATGTGCAGCACAAATGGTCGCAATGGTCTGTCGCGCCAAATATTAATTATACTTTTTAATAGGTGTTCGTGGGAGTTTTTGGTGTGTCCGGACAAATATCTTGGTTTATTGACGTATACAAGATGGTGGATATACTGCCCTAAGACCATCGGAGTAGATAATGATTAAAACTTACAGTAGTTACATTTAAAATAATCGAATTAATCTGACAGCCTAAGAGTATGCAATTCTAATTGCTTGTTTTCCATTATCGATCGCGGAACGCATAATTCCTTTTATACATCATGGCGAAATCTACTACTAACAACTTTTTGTAACAATATGGAGAAGATGGAAACATACTATAATATTTTTTTGTGTATTCTGGGACTCAAACTACGAACCCCCTGCTCAGAAATCCTTGCACTTAACCACGGTTTTTACTAATTGCAATGGAATGACTGGACGGCCGTGTCATTCCTTTACAATGAGTAAAAAAATATTGGTTGTTACCTATTTTTTTAATTTAAATTTGCTACTTATCTCGAATGCAAAACAAGTACGAGTTACTTCAACTACCTATAGTTCCATATACGTTCTTAATCTACTAATGCATCTCGAGATGTGTGTATAAGCAACATAATACCAAATTGTTGAATAATAATATTGTTGAGCCATATCTCATTAAAGTCATAATGCGAAGTGATCACGTTTCTAACCGTGACGTAAAATAATCACATATCGTACTCTATGTACGTACTTCAAGTATTCACATATATACTCGTATATGGGTAAAAATTACCTACAACAAATTCAGCTATCATTTCCCTATTGCATAATGTGCTTGATTCAATATAAATTCACATTTGGGCGCAGCTTTTATTAAGAAAATCACAAGAGTGATCCTAACTGAATGATTGACTGCAGTCTGACAGCTGCTGCATCTAATATCTTAATTATCTTACTATTCGTATATACGTGTGTGCAAAGGAATTTAATAATTGGGATTAGGTTTGGTCCAGCAATGCAATTTTCTATTTTAATTGGCAATAACGCTCGGATATAGCTCAAATAATGTCAGAATTTGTGAGGGAAAAAAATTAAAATTCTGTTAACGAGTATCAGGTTGGCTTAAATGGCTCGATTTATTTTCCATTTTTTTAAACTTGTTGTTAACCCTTTTTGGGGTAAACATTGGAAAAATATTTTATTTTACCGTACATCAAGAGAATTCCTGTTATCTAGCAAAAGTGCACTTACATTGGATGATCGTCGCTAGTACCTGCTGCCTGGTGTCTATGAGCTATTTTTAAACGATAAATTTTATCGTCTCATGTTCAGAGGTAAAGACGTGATTGGAAATTCGATGTTTAACGTTCACAACTACGAATACAAAAAAGGATAATACAATGAACATCCATTGTTATATAATTAGTATTTAATTTGTTTATTCTATATAAGTGTGCACGTGTCTTAACACCAACTCTGCCCCTCATTAAAACTTTAGCAGCTCCAACAAGCAATAGAGTTTCTATAAAACAAAAATGTTTTCTGATTTTCTTTTGCATTTTGCTGTCTGTCGAATACTTAATAACATAACGAGATACGAGGCGAGGAGTTCTTTGACCTTTTGAAATGAAATTTTTCAAACCAATTCAATTAATTGTAAATGCAAACTTTTTTCAACTTCTTTGAAATCAACGTAATTGATGCTGCTACAACTGAAATATTGATTACCAACTGAAACTGAAAAAAGTCCAACATGTAACCTGAAACCCAATTTAAATTTGTATTGAAATGATGACCAACTCAGTCAAAGTTTAGTTCAAAAGCTCTATCGGACATCTTTCGGTTCAACATGTAACTAGTATTAAATAAGACTTTGCACCGGCATTGAGTCCATAATTGTTAAATAGAAAAGGCTTAAAAGTTGGCGGTTTAATCTAACGAACTAACGACATTGTTAAGTAATTCAGTCAATTAAATGAGTAAAAAATATTTCCCATAAAGTATCACATACATAACCACTTGGTGCGATTAGGTCAAATTCAATTTAGTTTAATTTGAAATGAATAGAGTGGAACTTATTTAAGAGCTTTGTTATATCTAGTTTACTTGTCAACTATAAACTGTCAACTATAAACTCTCTCGTTGGTAATAAAAGATTTTGTTTTAATTATGCATTTAGCCATTTTAGTGGTAGTTTAACGTAGTGAGTATTGTACTGTAACAGCTTGCTTATAACCTTTGACAAGCGATTACTTTTTAATTTGGGTGAAATTATGAGATTCACATCACCAGATTTTTTCATTTGTGAAAAGTAAGTCTCTTTGCTTTTAAATGTTCAGAGCGTTATACATTTCAGAGTTAATTTTTCAACAATGATGATAGTCTTAACTTGATTGGCTGTTTCCCCCTTCTCTTATCAGCCCGATTATAGTATTTCATAAGTCTAGTATTCGGAAATAGAAAATCTTTTCAGATATGTATATTTGTAGAATGGTTTGCAAAACTTTCTCTTATTTATTTCGCGGTGAGAAATCAACAGTAGGTAGGTAGGTACCTCTATGAAGTTTTTTATACGAAAAGTAAATTAAATTCATTGGAATACCGGCCATAGTGAATGTAATCTAAGAGAAAGATGATACAGCAAATTAAAAGCAGAGTATAGTCTAACGTTAATTATAAAAACAACTCTATTTAAAACACTTTTTAAATTCACTTAACTTCGCCTCGGCATGTTCTGTCTATCTGTAGGTGGCTGGCTTGTGGAATATTGTGATCAATATTTAACCCACTTCCTAAAGCGCGATTTTATTTATACTTTGCACACATGTGTAGCTCTGATGACAACACTTTTCGTAAAAATTTGGAAGTGATGATTCCCCAGGGTCGGGGGGCTCCCATCTAAAAATTTAAAAAGTTTTCCCGATTTTATTCTCCTATTAGAGAATTTACACACAAAATTTAAATTTTTATGGGTAGTTTTTTTTAACATAGATTTTGCGTTGTTGATAAGATTAATAACTAACTAGAGCCGCGATTAGTGGCTAGTGCATTGGACTTCTGAGCAGGACGGTCGAGGTTCCATTCCCAGAAAAAACACCATAAATTTTCATTTATTTTTAAATTTCCACGGTCTTATCTCCCGTAAATGTCTGAAAAACATCTGTATTAACTGTCACTGATAGCTTTTCAATTCGTTTTTTGTATAAGGCATTAAAATGTAGGTCCCTTCGCTTTGGACCGTACCGGTCTGTCGCGCCAAATATAATTATTGTTATTATAGATTAATAATATAATTTTCGATCAAATCCACTTTAGATTTCGCGACTTAATTGTTAGTTGTGTCAAGTGTCGTGCACCATACATAGATATGGTCTGAAAATAATTGATGTAGACATTGCCTTATCGGTATACCGCATAGCACCTATGGTGAGCAAGTCCAAATCATTCAGTCCAGATTTCAAAATTATTTTCAGTTATGATCAGTTAATCCGCTGTCACGTTTTAATAATACAAAGTGACTCATGAATAACTTGTGGAAGTTCATTTGCCCAGAACTGACTGTTCTGTTTATTGACAAGACCCTTTAAATGAATATCTGCGTCATCACTCATAACGATTTTTACCTAAAAACCAGTGCTACTCGTATCATCATTTCCAATCTGTAACGTCTAACGTGGCACGAATGCTTATTGCATATTAAAGAAGCTTTTGCATCAACTGAATATTGTACTGGAAGAAATCTAGATCCAAAACATTCGGACAAATTACTCTTCGCTAAGAACCATGTTGATGGTGGAGTGATATTTTTTAATGTCGATGGAGTTTAAAACACGCCGATTCTCATGTGTACTGCTTTAGGCAATGTACGGTAAATAGCCACTCTTGTTGGTACATTATTTTAACTCCAAAATTGTTCGTACAGTTCGCTTGGTTATCGTAATCGCGACTGATTTTAACTTAACGTTTTATGTTTTTTTGTTGGGTGCGTGAAATCCATTCGGGCAGGAAGTTTTTATAGCCTCTATGCTGTGTATGAACTCTCTCATTTAATAACTAAGGACTCCTGCCATGTCGATGTTTTATGTGTTGAGGATGACATCAATGATGGTTCAGGCTCCAGGTATCCTTCTGCACAGTATCTGTTGACCATTCACGAACTCTCATTTAAGATTAATTTTTTGTTGGGCCCACCTGTAACACCAAAAGTAGACATAAAAGGGCGCTGCTTTCAAGACTTTGGCCGCCAACGTTTGCCATTAGTCTGCTTGGAACCAAGACCTGCTTCACAGCCTTATCTGCTGTCTGTCGAATATATTCAAAGGAATTCATTTTGAAATTAATCAGTACTTCGCAGCTGGTTACGTCGTAATAATATTTTCGTCAAATACTCATATCATCGGGAAGATAGTCTGAGAATTTTTAGGTTTTTTCGGGGGTTTTGACATTCCATGCACTGCCATCCAATCCTACAATCCTAGTCACAAAAAAAAGTTGGGCCTGCACTGTATCATGGGCAGCTATGGGTACCGCAACATCATCTGCATACCCAATTAAGATGTCATACGTGGTTCCCAAATTCAAGTCTTAGAATAGATTCCTTATGTGTCGTTCAGTCGTTTATGATCCAAAGGAGAAGTTCCGGTATATGAAATTGATTCTTCAAGACATCAATCATATCGCTCCATCAAAACTGAAAGCATTCTTGACATGATGCATCACTGAACGTCGCAATGACCAAATGGATTGCATCAACTGTTGGAGCCCCAGCTCTGAAAAGGTACTGCTTGAATGAGGGTTTACCTAAAGCTTGAATCGCACTTTTAAGTCTTGACCCAATTAGATTTTCCAAAACCTTTCCAACTGCCTCGATCATCCACATTAGTCGGTCGGACGAAGGGAGCCCAAGGTTGTCTTTATCTTTGACGATAAGTCGGTAATATTTTAGCAAGAAACACTACAACTGATAGGCACCAATTGTACATGTACAGTAACAAGGTTTAGTAGAACACCTTTAAAACTTCACTAGGTATTTAATCTGGTCCAGGAGCTTTTATTTGTTTTCATGACTTCATGACATTCTAGTACAAAAAATTTAATTTAAATTCCGCTAGGTTACCGTAAGCGTTGACTAATTCCAAGTGAAAATTTTAGCAACTCAAGTACGTTGACAGTTCAGGAGTAT
The DNA here is from genome assembly GCA_947095585.1 of Nephrocerus scutellatus. NCBI lineage: Eukaryota > Metazoa > Arthropoda > Insecta > Diptera > Pipunculidae > Nephrocerus > Nephrocerus scutellatus. The sequence goes on from OX352763.1 coordinate 10,426,852, forward strand.
CAACTGACAAAATAACCCATAACAAAATGGTGACATGTCCTGTATTCTAGGTTTCTATAGAACACCTTGTGATATTTTTGTTATTGATATTTTGATGCTTTTCATTGCAAAACAGCAAAACGGGTATCGTTGAACAACGTTAGCCAATTGTTAGAATAACATTTTCTTCGATCAAATAAATTTTGCTTCGTTATAGTTCTGGTTTTTATTCATATTCTGTGAACAGCTCAATGCATATATGCAATCGATAAAAATTTTTGGTGCGTGGGATGTACGACCTTGTTATTTTTCTTCAATATCCCATTAGTCATTCGACTTTATAGTTTTAACTTTATATTGCACGGATTCTTAAAAAAGGTATTAATTATTGGCCCGACACAACTAAAGCTAACTTTTATCCAAATTGTGCTTGTTTTTGTAAAGCTTGACAAATCTTACTCAGCCGATAATTGTTTCTTTAACTTTCTATAATTTTTTCAAAATTTTTTAAAAATTAAGATAGTTAATATGTTTGTGGAACCCGTTTAACAGCAAAGAACATGAATCATAATCGAAATGAAATGGAATTTCGTAGCAATCGATTTTTATTATTTACTAGCGGAAATACCCGGGGTTTCCCGGCTGCACAATATCACTGGCCCCAACGCTACCCTGTTAAAACGCCAACTGACCTCTCGACCCATTGACCACCTCAGCCACCAAGAAAACTATAGAATCGACACTTACATCAGCAAAAAAAATATACACGTTGAGAAGAAATGGATATATGTCTTGATATTCATTTCTTCTTTACAGTGAATCTTAGGTGACTTTAGAAAATGCAATAAGGTCCAAAATTCAAATTGGACTTTAGTTGATTTTCAAACGTGGAAATAAAGTCGTTGGACTTTGAATTCAACTGTTTAAGGGGAAATAATAGATTTAGCTTTGGACTTTATTGCCCTTTAGGAAAGGCATCTAAGACTAGGGCTTTATTGCATTTGACTTAAAGGCCTAGTTTTGGATGCCTTTCATTGCATTTTAGTTAATTACATATCACCGAATCTTATTGACTTACTGAACTAAACGTCTGCTAATATTTTCATAAGCATCCCTACTAAGCTTTCGAGTCACTGTGACAAATTGTTTTTAAAATTCACCTTCGCTTGTTAAATAAACAAACGACACTAATAAAACACCTCAAAAGCCCCGCTTCTCACCGACCGCAACAATTGAAACATATTTTATGCTTCGCTGAGCATTCTTAATTAACTTTTGATGGTTATTAATAGTTTGTGTGACTTATTGTAGTGTAAGTTCGAAGCGCGGAGCATTTATTTCCAAAGTCCAATGCACTTACAATCTTTTATTTGTATAGCTGATCGACGGACGGAATCGAATGGAAGCATTGAAGCACAGCGGTCTCCCCTTTGGATATTCTCTAAAAACCAAACAGGCTGGTGCGTTGCGGCGGCGCCATTTGATTCGTACCCCATAGTATACATAGTTATACAGAGGAGCGCATCAAACGAGAAAATTCAATGAATTCCAAAATGACAAATGCAATGTTTTAATTTATTGGAATTGAATTCAACTGAGACAACTGGTGACCATAATATACGAGTATTGCCACATATGGAGGGAGATTTTGTTCATCAAGCTTCTTGTATGCTTCTCCATCTCCCGATTTCGATAGTCACTTGTAGCTACAAGTCAGACAAAACATTTTACATTTCGCTGCAGATATGGGTTCAGATTTAATTTCAATTTTTGTTTGTTTGCTTGTAAATTAATAGAGTAATTTATTAGTGAAAGTTAAATGGCTTTTGTTTAAGTTAAGAACGTATATATCTAAAAAGATTTTTAATTTGTTTTTTTTTATTATTCTTTGTATTTGCTTTTCCAGATGATATGAGTGATAATCACTTTCATCGTTTTCAACATTGAATTCAAAATTTTACCCTGAGAAGGAAGTCAAAATCGAATTAAGCAACAAAAATGCATAAGGTACTCGGGAGTCTAAAGACCTACCTGAAATGGCAGGAGATTCAAACGGATAATGCGGTCTTTCGTTTGCACAATTCATTTACCACTGTACTGTTGCTGGCGTGCAGTTTGATTATTACTGCCACACAGTATGTGGGACAGCCGATTAGTTGCATTGTCAATGGTATACCAACGCATGTGGTTAACACATTTTGCTGGATATCCAGTACGTTTACGATGCCAGACGCGTTCCGGCGACAGGTGAGTTAGAAATTTTGTTTTGTTAATTAGAATAGTCTTTTTAAAATATTGGTTGGGCAAATACTTTCTTTACATAAATGAAATATGTATACACATTTTAATAAAAGTAGTATACCGTGGCATTCATTTGAACTACCGCTTTAAAGTTTCATTTGAAAAAAAAGAGACTACGACCATAGTGTTAGTAACAAACGCATTCATAACAGTCAAATTAAGATAAGAAGTAAAACAGAAAAATATAACATCAACAAAATAATGCACGAAAGTTAGCAATTGCATTTATTAATAAACTCTTCTGAGAACAGCTTACGTTCGCTTAGTAATCTTTACAAAATACAAACAAAAAACTGCACAGCCCAACCGATCCGACCAGTTAGCAAGGGGACATTCTTTTATAGAAAGGCACACAACGTAAAATGCCGGCCGGCGCAGGGAATATCCATTTAATTGGGAAACAGCTTCCTGACCACATTAGTCGAGGTCTGCTTAAATTTCAAATCACGGACTTTTGTAAACAAGAGATCGTTCGGTGATCGTTGCGGTGCTGAAGCCCTCAGTTTGTGATCATACATGGGGTCACAAAGGAAAGCGCAAAAATAAAAAACAACATACGTTAAAATACTGCACAGGAAATTAGCAACGTAGTGAGACTGCTTGCTGCCGGTTGATGAACAACAGGATTCTCTCATTGAAAACTCAAAATATCCTAAGAACAAAGAATTCTTTTCATGTCGGGGAGTTTACCGTACCATACCATACCATTGCCAACATACTAATAAAAGAGACTTTTTTCTTTCTTTTTTGAATTTTGATTGACGTACGAGGCTTGCTAAGGATATAATGCAGTTCGTCCATACCAAAAAAAGTTTAATTGTCTCACCACATCCATTTGGACAACAGATGTTTTAGTTTAGCGCATATTCCTAATAGGTTGAACAATTACAGAGGATATGTGATGAAAATAGTTTGCGCTTTGATCGTGTTTGTCCTGCCAATTCATTTACATCTACAGATACATGAACAATTTATTGGATATTTCTAAAACACAAAGTTCTTGGTAATGAATAACACCGATTTTTTTTTGGCTGTGCTACCAGTAAAGTAAAAAAGATTCTGGAGATTTAAGAATCGACTTATTGATCGAAATCATCTAAATCAGCACATTACAGTGCAAAACATCTTAATCAAACCTCAACGGTTAGACTCACATGAGTTTGACTGAGACAATGTTTCTCAAGATATTAATATTTTACAAATTCATAAGCAAGTTGTTTTTAGAACGTCATTCCTTAATATTTAAATCTAATGGGCGATTACAATTGAATTGTTTTTAATTCCATAAAGGTAAAATCGAATTTATAGGGAGTGCGGTAAACAACCATCAAAAATTGGTGAAATGTAACCAAATTTCAGATTTGGATACATTTAATATGGTCCAAATTAAGATTTGGACTATATTGCATGTCCTGCATGTCACCTAAATAATTCGCTATCACCTATCAATTTCGCAGGATTACAGTTGTAATAGAAGATTGGATTACTGTTGTTAAGGGCAAAAAAAAAACATTGATCGGAGTATTTGTACCAACCCAAACAGAAGGTACGAATACTCCTTTATAATAAAAGACTATCTTCGAAAACGGTTGTAAATTGGATATCTAATCGGTGTGACCTTTAATCATGATAACGCCAGACTGTTTGCAAATTTCTAACTAGCTCAATCAGGTTGGCAAGAAAGGTTTTCCTAATTTGTGGAGTCGGAAGTCCGTCAGCGCTGGACATTTGCAGAGATAACGAATGTGAGTTTATTTCTCATTAAAATCCCTACAATTTCTTCAAAATATATAAAGCGTGCCAATTAATTTATTACTCTCAGATGTTTTTCAGACATTCGCGAGAGATGGGACCCTGAAAAATACTTTTTGTGTTTTCTGGGATTCGAACTACGAACCCCCTGCTCATAAATCCATGCACTTAACCACTGAGCCACGGCGCCTACCAGGTTTGCGTAAAATAGAACATACCCTGCTAAACACTGCACTAACTTGACAGTAAAAAAACCTTCATACAATAATAAACCTATGTTCCTTACCTTATGACAAGAATGTACCTAACAAGTCGACGATAAAGGCTTTTAGCCTAGCTCTTAGGCGGGTTCAGAATCAGCTAATTTGTAAATGACAAACCAGAGATACCTTAAAGATCCTCATACATTTGCGATACACAGGAAACCAAATTTAGGAAGCTACTACAATTGCTAAAGTGGACATCATAAGCGAACAAATAAATGTACTTAGTAGTACCTAAGGAGAGGTGGCAAATCGTTAAGTATGTGATATAAATTTATTGAATAATCCTTGATTGCTTTCAAACCACACGAGCGATGTTGACTACCCAATAATTTCCAATTTCAATTATTCTGCAATTCATACCTCTCTTTGTAATGTTACCATTTTACAAAAATCACTTCACCTTTATATAGATTGAAGGTACCTAAAAGCTCTTGCTGATTTACATTTGTCGACGATCTTAAATGATTTTACCCTGCAGTCATATTTTTTGGTTCTCAAATACATTATGTAATCATGAATGCATTTACTTATAACATGACATGTGTTATAAAAGGAAAAGCAAGAAAAAGAGAGTGCACGTATTCGTAGTACATTTCTAAGTAAAGACGATGCAATATGGGCTGCAGGCTGTTATGTTACATGCTCGTAAGTCCACACATAACCAAGTAAATACAAGTTATAAAAATGTTGAAATATGAAAAATTCGAGGGTCATAACTGACCGCGTTGAAGCACCTCTTATAAAAGTACTTAGCAGCTCTGTAAGAGCGCGTAACATACAAGTACATAGAATTTAGCAACTGCTTGGAGAAAAACGTTTGGTCGTAGTCTCTACTCTTTCCTTACGACTGTTAATTTTAAGTGCACATATTTATTTACTACTCAGTTCCAAATATTATTCTGTTTCTTTTTTATCTTTATTTAGGTAGGAAAAGAAGTCGCCCATCCTGGTATTGCCAATGATTTCAACGATGAGGACGCTAAGAAGTACTACACATATTACCAGTGGGTCTGTTTCGTGTTGTTCTTCCAGGTAAGTGAGAAGTGGGAACTGTATCTAAGGAGACTTACGAATGTAAAAATGCAACTGAACTTTGATGACATTTTTGTGGTTTTGTGGTACAATGTTGCACCTCGACGTTTGACTTTGTAGCACAAAAGGAAAATTTAATTGAACTCAATTAGACTTACAGACAAACTAGAACGTAATGGCAGACATATCGACAGACAGGCCACAGACAGAAAATACATATGAAGTTGGTAAATTAGTATTACATTAAAAATGTGAACATAGGATCACAGCAACATTCTCATTGGACACAGATTTTTTTTGCAATTATGCTGAGACGAGACACTAATAGGATGATAATAAGGCGACGTATCTCATTTTATAAACTCATACATAGAATATAATTAGATAATATGAGAGATACTTGGAATTACTCAGTAATAAGTTATGCGTTCTCAATTGTCCCAGAAAGTGAACGACTTAAAGGCAAATGGATGCAGCGAAGAATGTGGAGCATGAGATGGTTTTTTGTAGTTTCTTGAAAGTTTAGTATTGTTTGAAGGCCCTTTTGTGCACTCAGAGGTAAAACTAAATCCTTTTGTACGCTTGAATACATCTAGAAGTTCAACGATTAACAATTTCAATGATTCAAAAGTACACAATGTACAGTTACTATCTCATATTGCCGTAGATTGCTAAAGTTCTTATAAATGTATTTTAATTTTTAATGCAATAAGGAGTGCTGATTAAAGAAATTATGTTAAATATAAAGAGTTTTTATTACACATTGAGTGTATATGAATTTTTAAAAAGACAGAGTTAAAATGTTTTTATTGGTGGATGCCGTGAGCCACTTAATAAAATGTGGAATGACGAGAACTGGCAAAAAAAATGCTTTCAATGTTCTAAACTTATCAATGCAATGAACGTACATGAGCATGATAAAATAGAATCAATGATTAAAAATGTAGCCCGGAAGGGAAGTAGAATTTATTGGACCTTTTTCGAGATTTACCTTAGTTCCTGGAACCATGTGGAGTTAAAATAAACAAAACCTTAAAATACGACCAATAAAAATGTACAACTGGCATCAGACAAAGCAATCACGTGTCTCGCCTTTGAAAACTGTGTGTCAAAAAAACAATTTGAATCCCTTTCTGGATTAATATACGAGGATAATATCTAGAAATATTAAAACTAGCAATAAGATAGTTGATGCTGGACTTACTAGAAGTTTCTGTGAATGTTCCTTTTCGAGTGTTTTTAAAAAAACAAAAATACAGAAAAAGACTTTGTATAGAGCGGCTAAAGTTAAGTTGTAAAGTTTCAATCCTGAAATAGAGGCTTGGCCGGCCTAAATCATATCGCAAAGGACTTTCCGAGTAGGATCATTTTCGCTCATGCGAGCTAGGTGACCTGTCCACCGGAGCCTTATGAGCTTAATTCTCTTCACGATGTCGACATTGCGGTAACGCTCGTATATTTCATCATTATAGAGTCTCGGAATCGTCCTATCTCACATACGGAGCCAACAATGCCCCGAAATCTCGAACGCGGCAAAGACGTAAGAGTGCTTTTTGCTAAACACCCAAGTCTCGAATCCATATTTAAGTATTGGTATGGACATTGTCTTATATACACGCAGCTTGGATGTTATGATTAAGTTCCTGGATTTGAAGAGTCTTGAAAGACTATAGTATGCTTTGTTGGCTTTAAGCAACCGTACGCGTATTTCTGGTTCCATGGTGTTATCGGCTGCTATAGTTGACCCGAGATAGTTCAAGGATTGCACAACTTCAAATTCGCGCTCCACTATTTTAATTGCGGGGCCAATGTTAGATCTTCTGCTCGCAGACGTAGCCACCATGTACTTTGTTTTGCTGTCATTTATGTGCAGCCCGAGATTTTATGCCGCCAGCCTGATCTGGATAAAAGCTTCCTGCTCAGTTCTTGGGTTTCTACCAACGACGTCAATATCGTCTGCTGAATCTGAATGGATTTATAGATTTCCCCTTGCCGTTACGTCTCAGGTCACTTTCTCCAACGCCAGGTTGACGATGACCCCTTGTCGGGGCCAGTTTTAGATGTTGAATTGGCTTGGTAGTTATCCGGATATTTTTACTTGGCTTATAACGTTGGTCATGGTCAACATACATAGTCATGTCAGTTTATTTGAGATGCCGAATTCTCTCATGGATTTATAAAGTTCTACTCTGGCTATGATACCATATGCGGCTTTAAAGTCTACAAAAAGATGTCTACAAATGATAACTATCCTGTCTATCCTGTCGTGAAGGATGGAGGAGAAAATCTTATACGCGGTACTCAACAACGTTATACCACGATAATTGCTGCATTTTGTGATATCTCCCTTCTTATGTATGGGGCACAAGATGCCTCTTCGCCAGTCTTCTGGCATAACTTCTTCTTCCCATACTTGCACTATTATTTCATGAATTGCTTGGTGTAATGTGGGACCTCCTGTTTTTATCAGTTCCGCTGTGATCCCATCAGATCCCGGGGCCTTATTATTTTTGAGCCGATTTATCGCTCTGCTAACTTCGACTATGCTTGGTGGCAGCAGCATAGTAGGTTATTGGTGGAGCGTGTAATTCCTCAGTTAGCTGGCCATTTAGCAACTCATGAAAGTGCTCTTCCCATCGCTCTAAGATGCCTTTAAGATCGGCGATCAGATTACCCTCTTTGTCCTTGCAGTATGTGCAACGCGGTGTATATTGCGTCATACCGCGGACCCTTTGGTAGAACTTCCGCGCCTGGTGTGGTCCTTGCTCTCTGTACTGTTCCAGTTCACGGACGTGATTCTTCTCCCAGGCTGCTTTCTTTCGCCGGTGAACTGTTTTTTCATATCTTCTGAGCTTTTTATATTCATCTTTGCGTGCCCGCGTTCTATGAGACTGTTGCATTGCTCGGTACGCAACATTCTTACGTTCAGTCGCTCGCTTACATTCGTCATCGAACCAGTCGTTCCGATCTCTACGACTACTGCCTAAGATGGAGTCAGCAGTACTAAAGACAGCGTTCTTAAGGCGTGTCCATTTCTCTTCTACGCCCGACATCTCAGCCCCAGGACTTACTCTCCCTGCATTTAGGGCGAGTCCTATCGCTTGACCGTAGTTGTTTTTGGTCTCTTCGTTGCGAAGGGTAGCCGTGCTGACCTGAATCTGATTCACGGATGCGGACTTTCGTGATGATCCAATCCGCGCTCGGAAAACCATACCAACAAGATAGTGGTCCGAGTCGACGTTTGCACCTCGGTACGTTCGTACCGTCATCAGGTTCGGGTTGTGACAGCGGTCTATCAACACGTGGTCTATCTGGTTGCGAGTGGCTCCATCATCAGATATCCGGATGGCTTTATGTATATTTTTACGCGCAAATCTTTTACTGGCAACGTCCAAATTATTGCTTGCTGCCATCTCTATAACTCGTTGTCCATTGTTATTTAGTGTTCTCGTGTCAGCTATGGGTGCCAATGTACTGCCTGAATACTGGCTCTCTACCTATTTTAGCATTCATATTCCCCAGAAAGATTTTTACATTATACTGAGGGCAGGCATCCCGTTCGACTGATTCAAATAATTATTCTTCTTCATTATCTGGAGAATCCTCTGTAAGTCCGTGAACGTTTATAAGACCTTACTTTGAAGGGACTAGCCTACTCATTCAGCTTTTCCTGTATTGGAGGAAAATTACCGGCGGCCACCACATGTAGGTTTGATCGTACTTCCACCAGTCAGAGATCGTTACGGCCACTCGCAATTCTGATGCATTTTATGTTATTCTCCCCTATTCTGCTGATGAATGACCGCCTTTTCAGTAGGATAGAACATCTATAATTTGAACAGAAGGATTTCAAAGTGGTGGGTTCGGGAACCGCCGGTATCAGTAATTCGATTGTTTCCAGTTGATTATTAATTAATAAACTTTCCATCTATAAAAAATTAGGTTGTCAAGTGTCAAATAAAGTGCTCAGAATTGAAACATTGCTAAATGCCACTGATAACCTTTGATGTTGTGGAAGATTTTTTGGTTCTTATGCTGATAAGAAATTATTAAGAAAATTTTGCAATTTACAAATTTTGTTGATAACAAAATATTTTGTAAGCACTAATAGCGGCATTTTCAATAAAAACAATTAAAATATTTCTTGATCGTGGTTTGACTTTTATAAAAGTGGAAATATTTTTAGTTTTCTCTATATAGTTGCCGTTCACTTTATTCCTTTAATGCCTAATCGGACTAGTATAACTCACCATGTCTTTTTAACAATAATACCAGTACATATAATATCAACTGAATATGTAATTTGTATTTTTCAATTCCGATTCCGAGGATTTAAATGAACAACTTTAGTTTGAAGCCTTAATTCAAATTAGTCATTCTTACAAGGTCAAATTAGGTTTAATTTTATAATTTGATCTTGCTTTTTAATAAAAGCTACTTTAAAATGCCACAATAAAAACCAAAGTAACAATAATTTTGAGCTCATAATGAGTTATAGTCGTTTCCTTCATATAAACAGACATTATGGGAATTACACATAGCCTCTGCTGGGAACTGGTAAAAACTCGTAACTTTAAAAGTTTTGATCATAATGAGCTATAGTCGTTTCCTTCTTATAAACAACCATTTTACGAGTATGAATTACTCATCTATGTGCTGCTGGCAACTAGTAAAAACCCGTAACATTACCAGTTTTGATGCTATGTCCATTCAATTGCACTTTACATCCATAGTACACACAAATTAAGTTGGCCAACCTTAACACCACGTTTTTACTAGAAATAATGATCAAGCATTAGTGTGGAATTTCGATTACTCATTTTTATGAACAAAAAATTGGTAGGTAGTAAAGGTCAACTGTTTAGCCCTGACATAGTATCTAATCAGCGAGATGTGTCTTAGACTTCAATATCGGATGTACAATCATCAATGCTAGGAATATCGTGGCGTTTAGTTATTAGGGAAAGTACAATGAGACGTCTGTGAGTTTACAGTTTGAGTGCTTAAGGATTAATTGCTGTTGGGATAGAGAGCTTAAAAGCATTTAACATGCGTGTTGAATGGCTGAAGAAAAAACCTGTAAACTTAACAGTTCGTCTGACGATATGCTTGTCCTATAAATCCTTTCCATCACAAAAGCGAGTTTTCGGCTTCAAAAAAACACAGTGCGCACTTATTTTTTTTTTCCAGTACTTGCAGGATTGGTCCCCAAGACTGTTTTAAAAGTATTCTATTTTGTTATATTGAGGCAAAATTATTCAATTCAGTGTTAAGAAAAAGTTTTTTTTTAACTCCCAAGTCCATCCACCATTCTCAATATTACATAGCACACCATACTGACTCGTTTATATACAATTTATGAGAGCCAAACACAAGTCCCAACTGGCAAAAGAAACCAATACCATAAATAACTCGTAGAACACCCTGTATTAAATGGCACTTTAAGCATTAAGATTTCAAATTCTACATTTTATTTTCAATTAACACGTCTCTTTACTGTCTTTACCATAATTTATGTTTCAACAACTCTCGTCAGTTTTGTCGTGCAAGTCTCGATAGTTGGATGCGGCGGCCGGTGAATGCAGCCTTCCACATATAAAAAATTAAAGAATTCAATTGATCATGATCGTTAAAAATATACTCACAGACAAATTACACACAAAACACTACTTGATTATGAATGTATTGTAGCATACACTTATGGTCAAGACAGACTGGTATTTTGATTCTTTTTATTTATTTATAACAATTGAGCTGCAGATTGTTAAGCAAAGCTTACGAGTAACATCAGAACATAAAATGAATTGTTATTGCAAATCTTAAGTTAGACTCGAATTGAAAAGATATAAAATCCATCAAGATAACAAAGTCAATGGCCAAGAAAGGCATGGAGTTGCACAAACTCCGTACTTAGTGTCCAGAGCGAGCTTATATATTTGTAGATACTGTAGATACTAACTATATGGGTACATTCGTACATTCACTCAGACACAACCGTCTTAATTGACCTAATTCAGTGGGATCATGAGAAATAGTATCATGAGTTGTTATGTTGAGATTGGAGACGCATTATGACCCTGAGATATAAATTCAAGAAAACAACTTCACTTTATTATTTCTGTGGAGATTATTGCTTCAAAGGCTGTTCTCATATGTTCATTATAATGAAATAATATTTAGTTAGCTTATATCCTGCTTACTTTGTTTACTGTAATTTTAGCGTTAACCCTCCTCAAACAATTACAAAAGTGGTAACAATAATTACTAAAGCGGATTTCAGCTTTTTGGGTCGGCTTGATTGTCACCAAATGCTATTTTCTGGTCTGACTTTCAGTCACCAGAACATCTAGCATATCAATCGGAATTAGGTTGAAGCGGGTACGCTTTTGTATAGAAGCTAATTAACATAAATATGCACTACTCACGCACTTACTGTACTATTTCGTATGCTAATTCGCGAATGCGATTTTTGACATTTCGCTACCGACCGGTAATGAGCGTATATATATGAATATGTACACTATCTACATAGGTTGCTATTGAAGACAGTGGGATTCAATTAAAATCAATTGAATTTGAGCTGTGATGGGGTCTAAAATTGAGTTCTTTGGTACTTTGTGGAGAAGTCCAGCGCGGACTAGTTTTTGCTATTGAACATTGATTTGACATTATTCATTTCTCCATTAAAACCTGTATTATGAATGTGATCGTTTTGCAATCCATTATTTGTTCAGCTTAATTTATGAGTTAAATATAGGTAGTGACACGTGGGGTTTTGTTGCAGATTTGAACATCGATTGTAATGCGGCCTTCTGTATTCAGTTTTATGTTACGTACTCACTATCAGTAGCCACATAGAGGTTGTAAATTTTTAATAGTTATATGAGTTATATGAGTTTTGAAGTTAATTATAAAACGGGGTGTGCAAGCTCATTAAGATTTAATATTTCATGCGTATTAAAAAGGTTGCACGCTATAACTGTATCGTAAAATGTTCAGCTTCAACCTAAAAAACGAAATTAAATAAAGGGAAAGGAAAATATAATAATATTAATAATAATATGTGGCGCGACAGATCGTTGCGGTCTAATGCCTAGATTTTTGCGACCATTCGTCTTGTACGTGTTATATTTTTGCACACAAATGGAAAGTACCTAATATTGAATGCCGTATGCAAAAGGCGAGTTGAGAAGCTTTCCGTGACAAGTGATTACTCTCAGACGTTTGTCAGACATTCTCGAGAAGAGGAATCGTGATAAACACTCTGGGCGTTTTTAGTATTTGAAACTTGAACCTAATGCTTAGAAGTCCAACGCACTTACTACTGGAGCTAGGGCGCCCAAGGAAAATACAACATGTAAAAAAAATTGAAACGAAAAATTGTATATGAAATGCATTATGTGAAGATACGTGAATTTATTTGATGGACCACAAAAGAGAAATGCAATGAAATGCAGCAACGAAACTCAAAGAGCGATGGGAAGAGTTGCTAAATGGCCAGCTTAATGAGGAATTGGAGGCTCCACCAACGACCTTAGACCATACTATGCTGCCGCCACCAAGCATAGAAGAAATTAGCAGAGCGATAAATAGACTCAAAAATAATAGGGCCCGGCATCAGATGGGATCCCAGCGGAACTGATTAAAATAGGAGGCCCCACAATAAACCAAGCCATTTATGAAATAATAGTGCATGTATGGTAGGGCGCTGTGGCTCAGTGGAAATGAGCATGGCTACTAAGCAGGGGGTTCGTGGTTCGAATCCCAGTAACACCGAAAGTATTTTTCACGGTGTCCCACCTCTCGCGAATGGGTGACAAACTTTCCGAGAGTAATAACTTGTCACGGAAAGCTTCCCAATTCGCCGCTCGGATCCGGCCTTAAATTATAGGTCCCTTCCATTTTGTGTGCAAAAATATACATGCTCAACACGAATCGTTGTGAGAAGCTAGGCCTTGGACCGCAATGGTCTGTCGCGCCGAATATGCAATGAAATGCAGCAACGAAATAAGGCACTTTCCAAATTTGTACTTTTCTCCTTTTTTTTTTACTGAAAAATGCAATAATTATTTTCATCTGTCCTGATTTCTGTACAATGGCATCCTAAACTCTAGTCATCCAGGTATACATCTCATCCCTTTAGCAAATCATTAGTATGTCTCATAACTCACACTTCAAATAACTTTCATAGGTCACTCTCCATTTATGCAGTTTTGGTGCCCTGCGAATTGGAAAGATCAGAGATCTATAATACATCTTAAAGGCGACCGTAGATCTTATTTTTGAATTTCTTATCATTCTAACTTACATAGAAAGGCTATGAGTTCAAAGTGCTTTTTCGTTGAACCAATATGTAAGAATTATACGACTAGTTATAGTGTATAAGCATTAACGGGTTATTGCGTTTATTAGCATATACGAGTATAATACGTATATTCATTATTTTATCATCTATTTTCTAATAGCATAACAATTTTTATTAAAAAAAAATACACACAAAATCATACATTCTTTGCATTCCCATCACACAGGCCATAGCATGTTATACACCAAAATTTCTGTGGGAGAAATTCGAGGGTGGTCTACTGCGAACTATCGTAATGGGACTCAATATAACCATTTGCACACGCGAAGAGAAAGAAGCCAAGCGGGATGCTTTGTTGGATTATTTGATAAAGCATGTAAAGGTGAGAATCATAACCAATAGTAACTTATAGAAAAACATGGCAAAATGTTATTAAAAAAAATTTGTTTTTCCATTAACAGCGTCACAAACTCTACGCCATTCGCTATTGGTGCTGCGAAGCTCTGTGCCTTATCAACATTATCCTACAGATGTACTTGATGAATAGATTCTTTGATGGTGAATTCTTGTCGTACGGAACACGAATTATGCAGTTGTCCGATGTGCCTCAGGAGCAGCGTATTGATCCAATGGTTTTCATTTTTCCACGTGTGACCAAGTGTATATTCCATAAATATGGTGCGTCTGGCTCTCTGCAGAAGCACGACTCATTGTGCATTCTTCCACTGAACATTGTCAACGAGAAGACCTATGTTTTTATTTGGTTTTGGTTCAACATTATGTTAGTCTTGCTGATCGGATTAATGATATTCCGGTGAGTTTACTAAAAATATTCATCAAAAGTTCAATCGTTTGATTAATTTTTTCCCACAGTGCTATCATCATTTTCATGCCTAAATTTCGTCCACGCCTTCTGAACGCACGCAACCGCATGATCCCGATTGAGACTTGCAGATCGCTGTCGAGAAAACTTGATATTGGTGATTGGTGGCTCATCTATATGCTTGGTCGTAATTTGGATCCAGTCATCTACAAGGACGTAATGGCTGAATTTGCAAAACAAGTAGAACCATCACGGGATCATCGATCCTCGAAGTGATCGAACGAGCCTGAATCCAAGAATAAAGGAAACAAGATCATTTACTGTGCACCTTTTAACGTTTAACTAATTTAACAAATCGACTAAATATCTTAAAACAAATGTGTAGTTCTGTGATTAGGATATTTTAACTGACACATACCTACGACATATATTTATATACGAGTATATAATTTTTAATATGATTAGAAAATGACAATGTTATGGAGAAGTTTACATAATAATTATTATATTATTTATCAATGATCACAACTCGAATCGAGGAGACTAGTGTAACTTCATTAATGCCTCTTTATTGCATTAATAGAACAAATCTAATTTTAGAGTTAATTAATAAATCAGTTTTTAAGTAGACTTAATCATAATATTTAGTGTTCTTCTTTATTCAAATGAGCTGCTTTTGAGTCTTGAACTTTTTTTGAACTATTGATTAATTTTAGTTCATATGGAAATATTTTTCGAATATTTTAAAATCAATTATTAGTACATAAGTGAAAAAGACACTGAATGAAAGAAGAAATATAACTACTTATAGAAGATATATTTTGTGCATTCTATGCAAAAATTGCAGTTTTGATTTTTCATTACATTGTCTTTCTAACATCCAAACGTAGTTTGTACACCTAGTAATGAGGTTATGACATATGTTGCTATTGTTTCGAAGTTTATATGACGGAAAAAGTTTGACAACCTTTAGAGTTTTCCATTTATTATTACTTTTTTGTCGTCGGTGGTCAACGGAGTTTTTTCATGAAAACGACATAAAAGCTGCGTTCGATTCGACTGAAATAAGTGTTCGATTGGCCTGAAGAGTACAACTCTTCACTTGAGTTAAAAATTGGGCAAAATTGGGCAACTGAAGTAATTGAAGAGGTGTTCTGCTCGTGTAGTTACCTCAGATGAGTAACATTGCAATTTATTTTAAGTGAAGAATACCAATCGAACAGTCTCTTCACACTTCAGTAGCTCAATTAAGTGAAGAGTCGCTCAATTAACTGAAGTGAAGAGGTGGGTTGTTCAGGTTCGCTTTCGTCGTTTTGGTTTGACGTACTATTTGCAAACTGTACTCAGGTTACGGTTTGATTTTGCGTTTTATTTGCAAATTTCTCAGTTTGTTTTTGACATTTTGGTTGGTTTTGGTTTGGCGTTCTATTTGCAAAGCATTAACCATGAAAACTCTGTTTCTTTTACAGCTTACCCGTTGATTTGGTTTCGGGTACGATTTGAATAAATCGAAAGAGGCATTAACTAAAATTTTATGGAAATTAAATATTTGAAAAAATTTTGTTTTTGGAAATTTGACATTGGTGACATTAGTTCAGAGTGACAGCCGTCTTTATTATGACTTTGAAGCAGCAACTTAATATCTTTGACATGCCACTGATACAGAAGCCCGACCTCGTCTCAATAAAAAAGTGGAAAACCATAGAATTAAGCTATCGATATATTCCTTACTGAGGGCTGGGAGAATTGCTATGATTTTCTGAGTCTAACTTCATTTTTTTATGATCCGTCATCTCTTCTTGCTTTGTCAGTTGACAGTTTTTATTGCTGAACAGGTAGATAGCTGAAAATCTTGGCTCACTAAATTCAAAATTCCTCACTTTTAGGAGAATGGCAATTATATTGCGCCCTCAGTTAGTTGGGAGAATGGTTTTTGCTTAGTACCCAGGTCTCGGATCCATATCTAAGTACTGGTATGACCATTGTCTTATATACCAACAGCTTGGATGTTATGATTAAGTTCCAGGATTGGAAGAGTATTGACAGACTATATTAGGCTTTGTTGCCTTTAAGCAATCGTGCGCGTATTTCTGGTTCCATGCTGTTATCGGCTGCTACAGTTGACCCGAGATAGTTAAACGATTGAACTACTTCAAATTCGCGCTCCAATATTTTAATTGCGGGACAAATTTTAAGGTCATAAAGTTATCTGTATCAAAATCATATTTTAGTTTGTGGCAATGTTTAGCGAGTGCTGATCTATAACAAGTAGATATATGTTGTCCGTCTTTAAGTTTCTTAACATTGTCAACATCTCTTTTATGTTGTTTGATTCGTTAGGTTAATGTTTTACTTGTTTCTCCAATAAAACATGCAAAACAATTGTTGCAAGTTTCTTTATATATCAAGCTGCTTTTTTAGATTAAATACAAATTATAAAAAGGAAATAAAAACTAATAATAATCAATATTAATATAATTTTTAAACTCTGTCAAAACTTTATAATTCTTAATTTTGCATAATTAAATTTTATAATAAAAACTGTTTGGTTTGGTAACGTTGTACCACATTAAATTTTCTTTTGCAGTTTGGTTACTACTTCGAAACTATAGATGGTGCAGCAACGCAATGAATTCATATATGTAATTGCGTGGTTTGTGAATTTACTTAGCGAAACCTATAATTTTAATTGGAGTATGTATTCCATTATCCCTCACATTTCTTTAAAACCACTACTATTTTTTTACAAGTTAGTGCTGTATTTTATTAAGCAACAACAACTGCTCGCGTCGAATTTGTTCGTTTAAAGAATTAAAAAATAAATTGGCAACATTTTCCATTTATTTTGCTGTCACTCATATATTTTGTAATTACCTTGAATTATTAATATATTGTTTATTCCTTAACTAATATACGAGTATGAGGGCTTTTAAAATAAAAGTAAAAGCCAAAATTCAAAAGTATAAAGTTTTGCATTGTCCGAGCGTTAAATGCAGAGGAAAGCAATTTTTTTTCCACAATTTTGAAACCGAATATTTTTTTAATTAATAAAACCCACGATCTATTAACACTGTTTTCACTATTATATTAATTTTGCCTGCGTAGATAAAATATAAAAACGAAAAGTCACGTTCCTTTTATCATCTACTCCTAACTAGTTTGTATGACTGATTTCAACTTTACCCATCAAACGTTTTCTTTCATTCTGCCATCACAATATTTCCAAGCCCACGCTATGCCTTGGCATTATAAGGGTGCAAATTCTTGAAGCGTTTAATATACAAATAAATGCTACAATACATGGGAATGATATTCTCCAATTTTTAAGGATGAGCTGATTTAAGCCTCTTGCATCAAAGAAAATTGTCGTCATATCCTTCGCAGCCTTCTTAGGCGGCTAATCATCCATTGTTTTAACTGTTCCTTCATCTTGGGTGTTAAATTATGGTTCCATGTTTGGTCCACAGTTATGAATTGACGCAAAAAAACTGAATCACATTTAAACATCGCCAAAGATGCTCCGAAGTTGTCACACGAATGCATTTGTTTTGAACTGTCAGCAAACACGGCAACCTTCACACGTATAGCTTATCCATGTGCAAGTATTCGTGTAATATATGTATAACGCACAAGAGTATGTGAGATCCCGAATCCTGCGGTGTTCTAGCGAATGTATACATTTCGCAATGTTTTCGTCAGCGCACGGTTTTGTATTCTATCGAGCTGATGCAAGGTAGTCCTATGCGCACCACACCAAATAAGGCAAGTTTAGGGCGAATGAAACCTTTGTAGATAGTTGCTAAATCATAGGGTGTTAAGTATTTCTTGCACCGGGATAGGAAACCAAAACATTTCGCAGGATTTTTGGCGACAGTGAACGAAGCTTGTCATTAACGAACATACCAAGTTTTTGATTACCTCGATGCAAGTGCCACTCATCGATAATGGCATTGGATTTAAGATTCGCTTAGCGCTTTGATGACAGGAGACAGCATTGAGTTTTGGAAGCGTTAAATTCTACTCGATTGTTTTCTCTCCATTTTACTATGCTGTCCAGGTCCGTTCTTAACATACGCAGTTGATTGAGTTCCACATTAGAACTGGAGGGACGTTCCTCAAACCTATATGAGAAGCTGGGAGTGCTATCGTCAGCGAAGGAGTGAATTGGATTAGAAGTAACCAACAAGAGATCATTGATAAAAAAAAATAAGAAAGATTGTCGGGGACAAAACAGAGCCCTGGGGAATGCTAGCATTTATGTTAGCTTCAAGATATTTCATGAGCTGAAAATTGATCAGCGTTTCCATGACATTGGAAAGAATGGATGTAAGTTCTATGAGTCGGTACGAAGAAGGTGATTACGGCTCGCCTTTTTTGGGTATGGGCTTGACAAAGGCTGTTTTCAACTTCTCGGGAAGAGCCCGAAAGAGTAAAATAGATGGAAAAGCTTAAGCAATGATAATTCCAACTTGGAAGGACACCTCATCAGAACTAATGGGGAAATACCATCTGGCCCAGGGATTTTTGAGTTGAGATCGTTTAAAACTCTAACAACTGCAAGAGTACGAATGTAGTTTTCAATACTCGGACGTGCAGGCGGTAGCAATGCACAATCTGGAGGCGTGAAGCTAGCTGCAAAATTTGCAGCAAACACATTAGCCTTGTCCTTAGAGCTGACAACTGGAATGTCATTACAAATAAGCCTTGGCATCGACGACGAGGTTGTATTTTTGATTCTGGCTTTTAATTCTTTTTATATTCCATATGAAATTTCTACTCAATATACGAGTAATTCTGCGGTACACCAAGCAACGCGTATCTGTCGAACTAAAAAAAGTAATGTGCGCGAGCAAATGGAAGCAAATTAATATTATTACTAAATAACACCGAAAACATTATTCTGAAAAAATGACGTGAAATCAAACGATGTTTCACTGTAACTATCGTCGTCCTACCAAAATGGAGATTTGATATTTACTTGCTCATAATCGTAGTGCTGAGGCCGAATATCTTAATCGCTTATACGGGTATAATGATAATGATGTGGATCTACTGCGCTTTCCCCTGACTTGCCCTATGAGGACAGTGCATTCCCATTCCTATGGCACCACAAAATTGTGTGTTTAGTGAATGTCGCGCAGACTCTGAGATTTTGCGGGGTCCCATATGGTATCTTCTCTGTTAGATCGTTAAAGGTTCCGCATCTCCATAAATCCAGCAGCTGCTGTCCTCTTTGAGTCTACAATTTCTGTTAGGAACCCGGTAATGATTCTAACATTTCTTCTACTCTATCGTCTATCTATCGAGCTTTACGTATTCGGGTTATTGTTCCCAAACATTTCCTTTGCTTGCGAGATTTTCCCATCTTATGGAAGTGACTGCCTTGTCTATATTTCGTAACACTTCCCGCATCATGCGGTACGCTAGTTGGCAAAGAGATACTGGCCCTATCAGCGGAGTTTTTGCGAGCCTATCCGCGTCTTCGTTAACTTCTATTCCTATGTGTCCCGGCAACCAGAACAAACGTACCCTGTTGGCTTCGCCAAGTCTGTTTATCTTCGCTCTGCACTTCTCCAGCATTCTTGATGTGATGTGGAATGCATCAGGGCCCTTAGCGCAGCTCGGCTCTCTGTCAAGATGGCTATTTCTTGCCTCATGTATGTAGTTTCATTCCAGATTAAAATGAGCATATCTTTCGAAGGCATGTACTTCTGCCTGGAATATGGTCGAGTACAGCCCCATTACTTCAGAGTACTTGGTTCTACTCCCATTGATCCATGCTTTCTTTGATCCATCCGTATACCACTATATGGCTCCCCGATGTATCTGATATATGGGTGTAGTGATGTTATGATTTCTTTTTTAGTTCAAAGTTTCTAAATGCAACGCAAATCAAAACCTCAGAGGCAGAAGGTATGAATACAATGCTCTATAAACTACGGAGACAAACAGTAAAATTGGTTGGACTATTAGCAAAAAATTGAATTTGTACTTGGCACACAAGTACGGTGTGATATTATTTTAAGTTTTAAAAGAAACGTAATTGGACGTTGTTGGAATTTTGTAAGACCGTTTTTTTGTTCCGTTCACATGTACGAGTACGGACTAAACACACACACTGTATACATATATTATGGCAAATTCATTACGTTACATAATAGAATTTGAAATTGTTACAATCCAGCTTCCTTCGACATTATTACTACGTGATGCATACTAATTGCCAAATATGTACTGAATTGCGGCTACATCAGTTGCACCACATTCATGGCATCCTTTTATTTACAAGTGCTGTGCAATGACGAATTGTAATGCCAACGGAGTCCCTGCTGTATCCCAGAAACCGAAGATCATCCGCCATGTCTCTATAAAACTTTGCACTGGAAAATAGCAATTCCCTCTTTCTTCCTTAAAGGCATAAAATTCAATTTTTCTCTATATATTTGGTTAGGGCTTCTATGTTTTTCTCTCTCTCGAATTAGGTCTTTTCAGTTGAGTCTGTTGTTTTTTCTTCTTCTTCCTTGTTTTCTTCTGCAACATCCAGGACAATCAAAGAACAAAAACTGCGCCTAAACGTGATTGCAATCAACAAACTGCCAATCTGGTTCATGTTTTCGGCATCTGCGACAGAACGACCACGCCACGACCATCACCACCACCACCACCACCATCACCACCACTATCATCGTGAGGCCTTGAGATGTACCAATTGTAGGATGGTAGGGAGGCGAGTTATCGAACCGTCGAACCACCGAAAAATCAATGAGCAACTTAATACTATGACAGCACTCTCTCAACTACGAGTTTATTTAGTTCTTGGTAGTGGCACCATTCATCGGCTGACGGGGACGACCGACAACATCGATAACGACAATGAGGGGAGGCAGACGAAGACTCTTGTAGATGTGAATGGACAACCAACCAACCACTCACGTTCGTGCCCAATTCTGAAGAGAGATGTGCAATAGGCAGCCCAATTATGGTGTCACACAATTGTGTGCTGCAAGCTTTTTCCAGCATATAGCCAGCCAGGCCTCGTCAGTTACCAGTCAATATGATGAGAAGGACACTTTACGAATAGGTTTGTAGGTACATGCATACATTCAGTGCCGACTAGATTATTAATACGAGAGGAAAAACTCTTTGCGGACGTGTTTAAAAAATTCTAAATTCTTTAGCACTTGCGACACTGCACTCACTGCATTCGACACCATCTGGAAGAAAGAAAAATTATTGTGTAAACAATGGTACTAGGACACAATAATATCCAAAACAGTGTCCTGTTTATTGCACGACATGTTGTGAATTGCTTATTTGTAGTTTTGGTTGGACGGCTTGAATCCTCGGCCTGTCGGCGTTGGACCATCACCATAGCTGACACGTTTATGTTTAAGCGCATTCAGTATGGATTGGTGTATGTGTGAGTTTTCTTTTTTTTGTCACAGTGCGGATTAACCCAATTTTTGTTAAAAACTGTTTGCACTGAACTTTTACATCCTTAGAATTAAGTTGTTATTAGTTTTATGGTGTGTGTGTGTGTGTTTGTGTGCAGTACATGTATCCACTATAATTACTTCTTGCTTTTTGGTAAACGTAAATCCAGCTTGCGAAGAATTTAAAACAAAAATGCTGTGAAAAATCTGTCATGTAGTTGTAGTTCACTTGCAAAAAGCTTAAAAAAGGAAAGGGTATTAACAAAACATACAAAAAGTTTTTCTTTATTTCGCCGAATTTAAAAAAAAAAAAACACTCAACATTACTTAGGATACTAGCGACTTAGTGCTTACTGAACTGTTACAGCAAAGTCTTCTTTTGTTGCCCATGACAAAATCGTTATTGAGGACTGTTATAGTAATGTTTTTGCTCACGAAGAACGGCATTCATGCGCATTTGCTGACACCGGCAGAGTTAGGCAATAAGTCTTAAGCTTACGAAATGTGCGCTAACGAATTGTTTTTCTTGACTTTTCCAAGGCATTTGACTCTGTCAAGTCAAGGAACTTAGAGAAAAATCCTTTTATAATCATATGTTATCAACAATAATGAATGCTCATCTAAATTAGTTGTTCCATTAGGTGTCCCACAAGATTACATACTAGGTCCGATGCTATTTTCATATTGTATAAATGACATCGCGGACTACATAACGTCTAATATATATGATTTCCATCCATCTGGAGCTTACAAGTTCCCTCCATCTGTCCCGATTCGCTGCCCCGTGGGGTCCAATTGCAGCATAATATCTAACCGTTATGTTGCAGGACTTGAACACGGTATAATAAGAAACGGTTTACTCCCGAGGGAGGACCGCTAATTAGTAAATAAAAAAGAGTTTGCTTAATACCGCAAGGTTGGAAAGCACGGGGCTCAACTCTACCAAGACTCGTGTCCCGATTCGCTGCAAGAGGCTTTAGCTGTACGAATATTCTGAAACCTAGCTTCCACCAATACAGTTGACTTCCATGTTGTTTTTGCACTTCCAACACGCCTTACACCCTGAGGATTCCATTAAAAAGATTGTTTCGGGTTGTTATTCCATTCCTTAAGGTGTGGCCAATCTAAAGCCATTTTCATTGCATAATGTCTGCATCCACTTTGTCTAACCGATCCTATTCCACAACTCGATGCTTAATATGGTTTGTGGTGAACGGATCTTCAGAATGTACCGCAGCCACTGATTAACGAAAGCCTGTAACCTGTTGCAGTCATCTAATCATTAAAAACAGAGAGGTGTCAGAACATCTCCCTGTCTAACACCTTGACACACCTCGAAGAATCGGAAAGTTGTCCACTGTGCATAAAACCGAAACACCTTGCTCAATTGTAGGATCTTCGTAGGGATACTCCTCTCAATAAGCGAGTTCCAGATGCATTTCCGATTAAGCCAGTCGAAGCCCTTTTCAAAATCTACGAACATGTGGTAGAGTAGTGATTGGATATCGGACGATTGTTCAAGTATAATTCTTAAGTTGTTAATGTGATCGACGCATGATCGACCACTGTGAAAGCCCGCTTGTTGCCTCTTGAGCGTAGACTCGATCCTTGACTTTATCCTTTCCAGTATACAGGAACACGGACAAAACGGTGATACCACGCCAGTTATTGCAGTTTTTGAGGTCACCGTTCATTGGTAACTTGACAATTACATCATCCTTCCAATCACTGGGATAGGTTTCATTCTCAAAAACAGTCTTCATTAGTGGTTGCAAAAAACATGAAGCTGCTTCAGAATCTACTTTCAGAAATTCTACAGTCCAGCCCTCAAGTCCAGCTGCATTGTTTGCCTTTAGAAGATGGATCGCTATTTTTATTTCTGAGCTTGTTGGAGGGCTGGTGTCAATATTAACTATTCAATTCAATTCATATTTTGCATCCTGGTCATCGTTAAGCAGTGAACCAAATTGATCCTTCCACATTCGCACCTGATCTTCCATAGTTACCAACAGGTTGCCGTTCACATCGAGTACAGGATGGTTCGTACTGCTACGCTTTCCGACAATATCTTTGGAGATTTTCTACAGCTCCCGTGCATCAACTCTTCCAGCAGCATGTTCCGCACCCTCTGCAAGTTTGTCCGCCCTTATCCGCTTGTCACGTCTCACACACCTTTGCACTGTTATCATCAGTTTCGGATAAGCATAGCTTTCCGCATTGATTGTGACATTTAAAGTTACAATCAATGCGGAAAGCGATGCTCGTCGGTGTGTGATATTGTCTCAGGTGTTTTGGGAAATCCAAGAATCTCTAGTTCTTGTCTGTCTAGGTACTGTTTCTAATTTGGTTGCAACTATTATTATTGTTATTGTTATTGTTGGTGGGCTGAAAAGCCTTGTGCACTGTGACCTTAAGGTCTATTGTGCGTCCCAGATGTCTACCACATTATGTGGTGGACTAGTCCTTTTATAAATGCCAATATATCCGCCAGGTCGATAAGTCTGGCATTCTGCCATAGAACTGTGTGAGCCTTGAGGTATCGAAGTCTTTTCCGGATGAGGGCATCACATATAAATAGTATGTGTTCTGGCGTCTCCTCTGCCTCGCCGCAAAAGCGGCAGCGATTTGTTTAGGATTTCCCCTTTTTTTTAAGTGGCCAACCAAACTTTGATGATTTTATTGAACCGAATTACGATGGCATTTTTATGAAAGGGACTGCATAAATTTAACCCGATTTTGGTGATTGCTAGTGCTGGAGTGATGCGATCTGTCGGTAGATCTCCCATGATCGGTTGAGCAGTTGGAGCCCTTCATCGGGTGCAGGTTGGAACCTTCCGAATACATTTCTTGCCGCGTGAGTTTACAGCAGGGATCTAAAATTCTTCCCTTATTAAGTGTTCAATTAAAAAGTTTCCGTAATGGTGATGATCCACGTGTGCAATCCTTGACTATCTCGGGTCAACTAGAGCAGTCGATAACATCATGGAACCAGAAATACGCGCACGATTGCTCAAAGTCAACAAAGCCTAATTTAGTCTGTCAAGACTCTTCAAATCTAGGAATATAACCATAACATCCAAGCTGCTGGTGTATAAGACAATAACTTATAAGACCAGTACTTAGATATGGATCCGAGACTTGGGTGCTTAGCAAAAATCATTCTGACCTCTAAGCCGCGTTCGAGAGAAAAGTCTTACGGAAAATTGTTGGTCCCGTATGTGAGGAAGGACGATTCCGGAGACTCTATTATGATGAGATCTACGAGCCTTACCGCGATGTCGACATCGTGAAGAGCATTAAGCTCAGTAGGTTCTGGTGGGCAGGACGCCTAGCTCGCATGAGCGAAGAAGATCCTGCTGGGAAAGTCCTTTGCGGTAGAAATTATGGAACACGACAGCGATGGTTGCCTTGCGCTGGAAGAATAGCGTATACAAGGACGCCCAGAATTTAGGGATCCCAACTGGATGTCATCGGATCGAAATTGGGAAATGTGGAGAGATTTTTTGCGCAGTACCAGGACCGGACACCGGTTGAAGAGCCAAATATTGTGACGATGATGGGACTTAATTATGTAATTTCAGTCCTACTGTATGGCGGTATAGCATGGACACTATCGAAGGAGGAAAGCGGTAATTAAAACTATGGATCAAAATTGGTCAAATTAATATTTCGCTCTTTATAAATCTAGAATTACAGATATATAAACTGATGTGGCTTAACTGATTCTGGTACAAAGAAAGTACTTCTTTATGGATTTATCATCATTATCATTATTTTGGCTCTACAACCGGGGTCCGGTCCTGGCCTCCTGCCTTTCTCCACCGGGACTAATTTCAAACCGTCATCCAGTTTTGCATCAGTGGAATACTTTATAGCAATACGTATAATCAAAAGAATCCACGTTGTCCAACGTTATCAGTCTGAAAATACCCATAGCCATCATATCGCAAAAAACAATCAAAAAACTACCACCAGAGTCACAGACCTCGAAATTACTACAAATTCATTCAACTTTTATCGACGTGTTAAATAATTCTAAAAGTCAAAATGTTTGTCCCTAAAAATTATGTCATATAAACCCGTCGTATCCTCCGTTTGCAATATGAATGCTTATGCAATCCTTTGACTGATTGCACGACGCCCTTCAAAAAATTTCTCGCATTCCATTCCTCTGCCCTTACCGAAATTCCAGGGGTTGGAGGATGAGCGCTCAATTGAAAATGTCCTTTTTCAAACGTACGAACCATCCAACACCAGCGCGAGTCATGCGGAGTATTCGCAACTCATCCTGCAGACTGCAGTGTTTCATCTGCACTAGAGCACACCACTTTCCCGTACAAAAAACTTTAATGTAATAATGGAAAAGTTTTTAATTGCTTTCGCACTCGCATTGAAACGCGTTGTGTCCATGGAACTAGCAGACCTAGACATACGTGCAGGGAGTGAATGGTTTGGGTACGGAAGAGCAAGCATCACAGCGAGCAGCTGAACTGATGAAGTATGCGTCGTTGGACTTGACTGCCATTTTAAGCTTGGATTAGCTTTCACCATTGTACGAATGTTTGAAACGTGTTCCAATTTTTTTATTTGTATTTTTAGTTTTTTCTTCCGGAAGACTGTGTCGTTACATTATGACTGAATTAAATTTTCAGCTAACGTCAAAATCATAATTTAAATTTTTGTTGAACTCTATTGGGTGTTGTAGCTAGTTAAAGCGAGTTATGTGTGTTTTTGTGCGTGTGTGTGTGTGTGCGAATTGCATTCATAGTCTGATGAATGTTTTCTCTGTAACGTAACGTATGAACACGTTTGGATGAATGGCTGTGCATTAGTGGAGCAAAATGATGTTTTAAAGTTTTTTAATTGAAATACTTGAACGGAAGGGTTTTGTACGAGAATTTGAAAAGCAAAGTTTTGAAGTGTAAGTGCGGGTTTGCAAGTTTTACACTTGATTTTATGCAGATCAAATTTAAGGGGTTCATCATTTTTAAAAACTTGTAATCACGAAATCTTTAAAAACAGAAATTTGGTTGGAATTTAGAATTACACAGCATTTATTAGAATTCATGAAAATTAAATAAGCTGCGTGAAGTGGAACTAAATAAATATAGACCAGTTACTCAAAATACTTACTGGCTATATTTTAAAAAAAAAACATTTAAATGTTCAATTACCTTTCTTAGCTTTAACGAAAAACGATACAACTTTCATAATAATTTATGATAATAGAAAAATTTCCAGTTCTTCTGGAATCTGGTAACGACGGACTTTATGAGTGCGCATAATCCTTAATTCTTCAAAACCTGAGTATACATATAACCTTAGTTACATGTTAGCGTGTATACATAACTTTGAAACCATTGGCATTCAATAGATTTTTTTTTATTGGGAAACACATGACCGTGTTATTAAAATATTACAATCTAGTCTTAGGGCTAATAAGTAAGCTGAAAAGAAGAATAAAAGTTTAAAATATTGGCACTAACTTATAAGATATGTAATTATATAAGCTGACATGATTTATTCTTTTTAATTTTCTTGTTTGATTTGTATGGTCCGAAAGCAGGGTAGTGTCAGGTTTCAGGGTGGTGGTGAAGTCGATTTTAACGCTTTTTAGCTACCATATGTATATCATTATGTACGCATTCCACGCCCAACTCCATGTGAAGGTGATCGTTCCTTATGTAGAAAGCTGAATTTACAATGTTTCCCAGCTCCTTGCTTTGAAACCGTTGTATGATTTGAATGCTGCTTTTTTGGTACAACCCCAAAGTTGAATACCATAAGTCCATGGCTTTTATAATTGGCTTATTAAGCAAAATTTTGGTATATGTTGATAGTACCGGTACCGAATACCAATCATTTCCCTTTTTTAAATTCTCTAGATTAACTTTACGTGCCCGTGTGTTTGTTTGTTTGTCGTGGAATCTTGCGATACATTTTTAAAACAATTCCCAAAGTACGATTTCAATGAAATGTTGCACACATATATATCTCCGATGACAGAACAACACTATCCCTCGGGCCTCGGGGTCGGGGGGCTCCCATACAAATATTTTACAAAATTTAACCGATTTACTTCAAATTTTATATACATGTGTATCACCGATGGACAACAATTTTTGTAAAATTTTTTGAAGGCCACGGTAGTGCATGGTTCAATTTTGTACCTTAAATTTCAGCCATATCCGGATTGGAACTTTGGCTGAAGTAAGGTAGAAGTTGTAATAATTTTCCTCACAATGCACGCGATATGTGTCCTTTTATGTACATTATAGCTGCCCTGTATACGAGAATGAGTATAGGTGTGAACATGTACAGTTGAATTGATCTATGAAGTAATCCTTCCCTTGGCTTTGAATCTATATTGTTAAAATGTATATCTTCATATCTGGAAAACCGTCTTTATAGTGTTCGCTTCAGGTCCGTCTTATCGTCCACATTTATGGCAACCTCTGGAGTCCCACAAGGCAGCCATCTAGGCCCCGTTTTCTTCATCATAACTATTAATGATCTTAATAGCGTCATCAAATATTCCGCCCTCTCAATTTACGCTGACGATACCAAATTTTTCAAACCCATTTCTTTCCCAAAAGACGCCTATCTCCTTCAACAAGACGTAGACAATTTTTCGACCTGGTTGCTTAAAAATAGCTAAGATCTCAATATCACCAAATGCCAATCTATTACCCTATCACGTAAGTGCAACAAGCCCCCTCCCAGACGTTACCTTCTCCACGGTCAACCCATATCCCGCGTGCAATCTTTTCATGACCTCGGCATATTGTGCGACTCGGAACTAAATTTCATAAAGCCAACTTATCACTTGGGTTTGTCAAACCGTGGTCCAAAGAATTTCCCAACCCTTTACTTGACCAGATCCCTCTACATCACATTTGTCCGTCCCCTTATCGAGTACGCTAGTCAGGCGTGGTTCCCATATTATCAAGTTCATGTGTCCAGAATCGAGAGTATGCAACGTCGATTTCTCCGATTTGCTCTTCGAGGTCTACCTTGGGACAATCATCTTATACTGTCTCCCTACCAACACCGCCTCAACCTCATAAACTTGGAAACCCTAGAAGAGCGCAGAGATATAGCTGACATTATTTTCATACATCGTCTGCTCTTAGGCTCCGTCGATTGCGCGTCTCTATACAAATCGATTTTCTTTAATACTAACCCTCGTAATCTACGATGCCCGCCTCTCTTCTATATACCGACACACCGCACCAATTACGGCTCTAACGAACCAATCTCCCGTATGTTGCGAAAGGTTAACTTAAATCTTACCGTTTCCGGTTTTAGCGGCAGCACTCCCTACCTTAAACTTGATCTCCTCCGCCATCCCCCCTAGCTTAATATGTTAGCTTTATGTCTTAGTTTTAATCTAAGTTTTAAGTTTTCAATTTTGGGGCAATAGCCCCCACCAAAATTAGTCTAGGTGTAGAACTTTACTCAATAAAGGGACAGAAGAATCATAATACGAGGAAGAAAATGGACATGGATTAGCCAACTTAGAAAGTTCCATTTCAAGATTTGTCACCAATAGAACAACCAATAAAGCAGAAAGTTGGTCGCTATAAGCAAACTGTTGAGGTGGAATTAATGCATTTGGGCAGACCGAAAATGAGTTGGAGAGAGTTAAAGTACGTTGCCAGCAACTGGACATATTAGCGAGTAGGCATATGACCCACTTGGAAGCTACCAACAACTACCATGGCGGGAATGTTTCCCGCTTTATCACCAATTTTCTCAAAAAAATGAAGAACCACTTGCGTTTCACCTCTCCGTTAACTTAACTCAATTCAATTGTCATATAAGTACTTTGAAGTTGTGGAATTCTTTCTTACCCGCACTACAGCACAATCAGAAAGCATCATACTAACTCCTCTTATCTCTTCTTAATACCATAATGCCATCACTGTGCTAGACATTATAATCCCTTTAGCGAGCGCAAATTGTAAAAAATTATTCTGTTTACAACTTGATCAGATATCTCTTCTCGTATTGACATCGTTGTATTACCAATGCCTTATCCTGGGGATAAAGTCAACATATTAACAAGCAATTAATGCTAAATCACTTGTTAGTTGTGTAATAACAACAACAACAACAAGTGGCACATAACACAACCACCGCAGCAAATATTCGAGAATGTTCAACTTATTCAATACGATGCGATAACAAGTTGTACATCACCGCACTGCAAAGCAAGCGCTGATGACTGATCCCAATCGCCTGAAGGATAATTCATTGGTATTAAATGCATCCCACTCATCGTCATAATCATCATCGTCATCATTATCATCGGCGAAGTTAAACTTAGTGCATTTCCACATCGAGTGCCAGAATGACTGATGTCTGCTGATTTCAGCAGACTGGGAATATGAGAAACTATGACAAATCGCTCAGCGTGTGTGCGTGTGCGGCATGCGTGTGAATTCCTGAATTCCTCCAGTGGCGCTAGCTATCAGAGTTCTGCGTTGCAAAGTGCTGTGATGCATCCTGCGGAGATTTCACACGAGACGAGTTTCCAAAAGAAAAGTTTTCGTTTAAGTAAAAGTGACGACAGAATGGTATATTGTTGCTAGTTAGTCTCATGCACATGCTTGCATAGCATATTTGGTGGAAAGTTCTAAACTTTAGATATTCGCGTGGCACACACAAATACACAACACACACACATGAGCATATTCTGTAGCAATTAAGTGTGTTATTTTGCTTGTGGTACAATTAACAGAACGAGGAAAACGAAAAGTTTCTGCAGCAATAATAAGCAATGAACTTAATGCAGTTAACTTTTTATGCGTTTGTTTTTGTTTTCTCAATTACTAAAATAAATCTAAATATGTCCATCAGCTGTTATCTACTTTTGGGTCAACAACTTGCTTACAAAAAAAAAGTTTTCGCCAATTGTGTTCATTTAATTTTTGATTAGCAATTTGTTGGAAGTTTGTTTGTTATCCAACTTTCTGTTTCAATTAAGAGTTCCTGGAATTACTGCATGTACAGTATATAACATAAGCTTGGTCAAACTTGTCAATAAAAATGACTGCAAAATACATGAATAAAACTAAAAATATAGCAATAAGCTCAAAAGGCAACACTATTTATTCAAATGCATATCAGTAATTGAAGTAATAAATCATGCATAAGTCGTAATGAATATGAATGCTGTATTGTATGTATTGTCCAATCTACCGCACCTTTATTTAATTCCTTAAATTTCCATTTCCTTATATTGTAAAACTGACCTCATTTATTTGGTCTTCTTAATCATTTTAGCCAACTCTAAATTTACTGAATAATAAGAGCCCATAGTACATTATAAAAGTACGTACTTCACTACTCGAACATAATCGCATTAAATAAATGAACACCACCAAAAATCTGAATACAGTCTGAAGTTCCCTTAATTTTCTGTAGGCCAGAACACGACTGGATGCATTCTAAAACAAACTGCTGGACTGGACTTGCTGAAAAAATAACTAACCTGGTGCACTTGTGTAAAGTACCAACATGGAAAAAGGATTCGTGTAAATTGTTCTAAGCTTCCCCATTTTAGCATCAACACTCTTATTCTCCTTTTGTGATATATGTGTCTAGGTGTATGTGTATGTGTGTGATGAGATATCCTTTGTATCATCACCGCACTCCAGCAGGAAATGAAAAACACTCTTCGATGCGCTTTGAAATCTCTAACTACTAATCCTGTCGATGAAAAGCACCAACATACATGCATGGATACTTTTTAGTCCTTTTGTTTTTTGTATATGTATATGGCACAAAGCAGCACAACACAAAGTCCATCTCCTACCTATCGACAGCTTGATTCTATTGGTAAAATAGAATCTAACCTACAGCATAAATAATACAACCAGCAGTGAAATCTTTTGTTTTTAGCACCCTTCTAGATGTGATAGTGATACCTTTTTACGATAACCTTTATAACTTTTAGCGTAGGTAAAGTCCTGTATAAGGTAAGATGAGGCAAAAACAAATAATTAACACAGACTGGTGATATCAATCAAGAAATTCAATTTAATTTGATTCACATGTGCGAGTTCATCATTAATTATTGTATATAACATCTGATGATAAGGATATATGTAAGTTACCGCAGCTTCACCCTTCAGAGACCAAGGAGAAAAGAGCCAAATTAAGTTCCAAGATAAACATTAGAAGCAATGGGATTATATTAGAGTCATTGGTGTTTATTGATGAATGAAACGAATCGATAATGTTCGGGGTAAGAAGCTATCATTATATGCGTAATACAATTTATTAAGTTTGTATGTCAAGCGAAACTTATCGCCCAAAGTCATCGCTCCTTCTTACGACATCATCAACAAAGTTACAACATTTGGGTGGGATTATACTGGGTATTTTATCTCGAAATATTTATTGACCTATATTAGCTATGTTAGTGATTCTTGACTTATGATTATATGACGAATTAGTGTCCCTCAATTATTAATAATTTAATGTCGGTGCAAATCTGCTAATTAAATTTAAGTTTTGACGACTTTTTTTGAAGCTGGCTACAAGCTGGACAAAAGTTATAGACATCGAAAAGCAACCGACCGTTGGAGCTAAACAGTGCTTCAAGCCTTCAACAGATAAACCCTACAGCCACTACACAAGATCAGCAAGCAAGAGAATAATCCGACTCGAAGAGGTAGTTGGAGTTTGATTTATGAAGCCCCTACAGCCACTACACAAGATCAGCAAGCAAGAGGATAATCCGGCTCGAATAGTTAGTTGATGTTTGATTTATGGAGCAATACTGTGATGTAAGCCAAGTCTACACTGAAAAGACAGGACGTCTAGAGTAAGCGATGCCAACCTGGTACGTACTACAGTACTTGGATCAACTGGACCGGTCTTAAAGCCAAATATGAAGATGATCTCCTTGAAATCGACACCAGTGCTAGGTAGGTACTACAGTACCTGGATCACCTGGACCGATTTTAAAGCCAAATATAATGATGATCGTTACAAGGTAAAATATGGTTACGACTAATTACGACTATACGCTGTCATGTTATGTCTTTTAGAGTGGACTGCCTATAATATGGCCATCTTTTGAAATAATCCTAAACATGAAAGCTAGAAAGGCTGCAACTTTTATATTCTCGAAGGCCTATGAATCAACCAAGGAACACTTTTGTCAACCTTCGGAAAATCAGATATTGGTTCAAATTACTCGATTGTGAAGGTCCCTGCCTACAATACTAAGAACGATTAACAACAAAACTGGCACTGCACCGTGGAGCTTACGGAAGACATTCGGGTTGAACAGCTTGGCTTGAAGTAGCTATCGAAAGTTGCGAAATAGTATCAGGCAACTGTCGATAGCTTACTTGAAAGCTGAAGTCAATGGAGCACTCGGAGGGCGTTCGTGTTGAACAGCTCGGCTCGAAGTAGCTTTCGAAAGTTGCGAAATAGTATCAGAAAACTGCCGATAGCTTACTTGAAACTGGATTCAATGAAGCCACGGAGGGCGTTCGGATTGAATACCTCGGCTCGGAGTAGCTATCAGGTAGCTTACTTGAAACTGAAGAAGGGTATTGCGAAATAGTATCAGTTTATGTATGGTGTAACACACGGGGGGCGTTCGTAAAGAACAGCTCGGTTCCGCTGTATTTATCCAAAGTCGGGAAATACTATCAGACAACTTTCGAGTTTTTACAGCAAACGTCTACTCTACATTTATTAATTATAGTGTATATATAGATATGGTGTGTAACGTAGGTGATTTAATCCAAAAAATAGTTGGATAAAACCAACTTCGTTACAAGGTAAAATATGTTTACGACATAGATATTTGCAAGGCATTTGATAGTTTCGGCCAACTACAGAAATTAGTCGAAAATTATTACCTTGTACTAATTGAATCTTAGCTATCTGCATGACCGTTTAATTCAGGTGGTATTGGACGTTAACCGTATGTCCGCTGGTATTCTCCAAGACTATGATTTGTCCCCCGACACTCATTTTCATTAATGGAGATTATTACTTCTCATCAAATTAATTGCCGACGATATCAGTCTCAGATATTCATATGAGTTCAAATAATCTGAAATTCTCTCTTATTCCCAAGAGGAATTTAAGTAGCAACACGTTAAATACTGACCTGGGCAACATAACATTAAACAATAGAGTAGAATTTAACGCTTCCTATGCTTTTCTGTCTTCTGCCGTCTAAGCGAATTATAAACCTCTTAGATATACAAAAAGACAGACCGTTATGCTCTAATGCCTTGCTTCTCGCGACCATTTGTGTTAGATGGGTAATATTTTTGCACACAAGTGGAAGGAACTTACAATTTGATTCCGTATCCGAAAAGCAAGTTGAGAAACTGTTACGCGACGAGTTTGTCAGACATTCGCGATAGGTGGGACCGTGAACAATACTTTGGGACAGAAGTCCAACACACTAACCACTAAAGCCACGCCGCCCACGTTGTGTTTAATCTTTTCCTTTAACAATGGATCTTTAACTTAAATTTTTATAGATAGTACCTTAAACTGTGGCTTACTGGTCAAGTTACCAGTTTACAGTTCACAACTAATTAATCAGTTAACAAATGACAGTTAGCAAAATTGTTTGACCCTATTCATTGCACATTATCTCTGAATCTGTCACCCAAAAGCTCCTGTACACACATGGAATAACTAAAGAAATAGTCGCGCGCAGCTAACTAACTAACCGTGACCATGTCAACGCCAATGAAAAAGTGATTTATCAGATTACAACACAAAATGCTAAGATTTGACACTATGCGCATTATTTATTATTCATTTGTACACGTGGGTATATGGCAAAGGTTACCTGCCGCAATGGTATTGAAACTTCCAGACAAAAGGCACAAAAAAAATTGCACCACGATTTTGTTTATCCTTCGAAATGGAGTGTCGTGTGCTCCAAGCCGACTAGCAGAAACGGAATGAACAAAGCATTCCGTGTGTTAGGTGATATATCTGCAAAACGTGCTGAAGGCCGCTTGACTGCAGCAGTCTTTCTTCCAACTCTGCAAGTACTGCAACGAAATATTTGTTTGTCCGTTTTATTTTGTTGCTTCCGAAGTTCTTCGTTCTATACATTTGGCGAATACGAAATGGAGAATTATTCATATTTCATTCATTCATCTTCATAGATTAATAATTCAGGAGTAGGTCGCTTTAAACCCTTTTTTTGTAGGAAAATTATCGAATATTACAAACAAAACCAAAGGCGGAGACGGCGGTATGAATAAAAATTTTGGGAGACAGGGCAAAATGCGATACAAAGTCCTGCTCATTCATTTAAAAATGTTTACAACGTGATTGAAGCCATTGATGGGTAGAGTTCTTATCTTCAGAACAAAACAAGTAATAGTTTAGGACAAAACACCAAGAAAGAAGATTTTCGAAGATCTTTGAAGTTTTATTTACCTACATTACATCCGAGGAACTGCAAAAATTATGCATTCTATTAAAGTGCTGTCGGTAGTCATGAAAACGAAAAGTGTGGCGTCTGAAAATATAAATTATTCCAATTTGCCGTCTCAGTAGTAGAGATTAATAGAGTTTACCACACTACCACATGAATAGAAAAGAAGTTCAGCGTTGCTTGAGAGACATGACAAGCGCCATCAACCGCATCAACGCCTTAGATCAGAAGTACCGCTTATATGATCACAATGAAGCTGATAGATAGCCAGATGTCCAAGTTATATTTCGCAGGAATATTTGACTCTTCCTTGGTTATATATACTAAGAAGTGGAGGGACGGCCAAACCATGATTTTAAACTGGCTTGACGATAGTATAGCTGCTCCATATTGAAATGAGCTTGTCGATGCAACCAATAAAAGATGAAGGAAATATTAAATGGATCCCTGTCTATATGGGATTTGTGTACCAGCTTAGCATGTGGAGGGGGCATTTTGCCACAGTTTTAAATATACTTGATGAGAGCATATCTGCTCCATGTTTAAATTATGTGCTATCTGAGGCGATCAGAAAGGAACCAAAAGAAGAAATGAATATTAGACGGCTAACTTTTGTTGTAGACCAGCTGAGGAAGTAAAGGGTGTTTTTTTAGGAGGTTTGTTTTTCCGATAGATGTCGTTTTATTTTATGACAGTTGTTTTGACAGCTCAAAGTGGCATTTCTACTCAGTATTGTTTGGCAAATCATTATGAATAGGTTAACTCCAGAACAACGTTTTCAAATCGTGGAAATTTATTTTCAAAATCAGTGTTCAATTAAAAATGTTTATAGAGCACTTCGTGAATTTTATGGTGCACATAATCGTCCGTCAGAGACCACCATAAAGAACGTAATTACCAAATTTCGGTCTACATTCACTCTTTTGGATGCCAAGCCACCGACAAGAATGAGAAGAGTTCGTACAGAAGAAAATATTGCTGTCGTTGAGGCCAGTGTCGAAGAAAACGACAATTTATCGATTCGTCGTCGTGCTCAGCAAATTGGACTTTGTCCATCGACTTTATGGAAAATTTTACGTAAAGATTTGGGTTTGGTGCCATACAAAATTCAATTGGTGCAAGAATTAAAGCCACACGACCATCGTTTGCGCCGTGAATTCAGTGATTGGTCGTTAAATCAATTGAACGAAGATCCATTTTTTTACCGTAAAATTCTCTTCAGTGATGAGGCGCATTTTTTGTTAAATGGATACGTCAACAAACAAAATTGTCGCATTTGGAGCAAAGATAATCCACACGCCGTTCAAGAATTACCAATGCATCCTGATAAATGTACTGTTTGGTGCGGTCTATGGGCTGGTGGGATCATCGGTCCATATTTCTTTAAAAATGAGGAAGGACGACGCGTTACCGTGAATGGAAATCGATACAGAACCATGTTAAATGAGTTTTTGTTGTCAAATCTTGAAGATATGGATATGGATGAAATGTGGTTTCAACAAGATGGTGCCACTTGCCATACAGCACGTGAAACAATCGACTTATTGAAAGAAACTTTCAACGACAACATTATTTCGAGAAATGGTCCGGTGAATTGGCCTCCGCGTTCGTGCGATTTGACGCCACTCGATTACTTTTTGTGGGGATACGTGAAGTCATTGGTTTATGTGGATAAACCTCAATCGATTGACGCTTTGGAAACTAATATTCAACGTGTCATTGCTGACATACGCCCTCAAATGCTTGAAAAAGTGCTGGAAAATTGGACCTCCAGAATGACATTTGTGAAAAATAGTCGTGGTAGCCATATGCCAGAAATTGTGTTTAAATGTTAAATGCCAAAAAATTATCTACCAAATAAAAAAAAATTTTGGTCATTTCATAATTTTATATGTGTTTTATTCAAAAAAAAAATCGGCAACCTCTTAAAAAAACACCCGTTATATGGAGCATTTCGCCAGAGTTTTAAATTGGATTGACGATAGTATACCAGCGCGTTTATAAATGAGCTAGCTGAAGCAATCAATACCACAATTTGCATCACCACTTCTAGCAGCACCGAGATCCAAACCTCACTCAAACCATCAAAAGAAAGCGGAACTTTTGTCACTGCTTCTGAAATTTTCCAAGCACCGCAATGGCTGCAAGAGTGGAAAAAATGCATATTGATCAAACTTCTTCTTCTTCAGAAGAAGTCTAAATGTGTGTATGGCAAGGGTGCATACTTACACCATATCTATTTCTAGTGAGTTCTATTAAATAAGTGCTACTGTACCCAGTAATACCTAGTACCGATATTTTCATTTACACTAGGCTGCAAGCAGTTGTGAATAGTTTCTACTTGGATTTTATTTATAGGAGGATTCTAGAGCGATAGAAATAACTTGGGCCGAAGTAAAGCACATTTCGGGACTCCAAATGGCAGGCTAGGTTTCCGCTCTGTGGGGCACAAATTATGACTAAGTAAGTAATTTGTAAATGTAAAAATTACAGTTCGGTTAGGAGAGGAATAAATAAACGAAATTTCTATAACTATGTTATACCCCGTTCAGTTTCACAATCACTACCAATTTTATGTCATAGAATTTTTATTTACCTTTTAGTCTAATAAATATATAGTTCCCTTAGGTATTAGATTCAAATTGAACATCAACCCCCAGATGAATTGTACATTGAGTTTCGAGTGCAGTACAATCTGATTGTTCAGACTTGATTGGAATCACTTCCACTTGTATTTGCCCGCACATACAGAATTACATGATATCAATAGCAAATAACAACTTTAAGGGTATGTATTAGTATAAACCTTTAAATGCGGTGTCAATTGTATCACAATCAACGCTCAATTATAGACCAATTACTATTACCACTACAGCCCTTCTATAAGCTCTTTCTGAT
Organism: Nephrocerus scutellatus; assembly: GCA_947095585.1. Classification (NCBI taxonomy): domain Eukaryota; kingdom Metazoa; phylum Arthropoda; class Insecta; order Diptera; family Pipunculidae; genus Nephrocerus; species Nephrocerus scutellatus. The sequence continues at coordinate 10,465,079 of OX352763.1, forward strand.
GACGACTATTTTAATAAAATCCTTGATTGCCAGCTTTTATTCTACATAATTGAATGTGTGCTAAGAGGAAGTCTTCACTTCGGCAACTGTGCTTGGTAAACAGAATATCTGATGGTTGAAAATAGTTGCAAACTAAAAAGTTATTTCGTAGCTTAATCGCTGTTTTCGTAATTAATTGAAATTGAAAAAATTAATTTGGGTATTTGTTTTGTATCCTTATTTGTTCTTACATTTGCCGGGATTGGGATAATCGAGTCTAAATGAACGAGAAGAAGAAAAAAATAATGAAAAGGAATGGTAGGAATTATAGATGATTAGTATTTGTCTAATTTTGAAATACTACCGAGATGTTGCTGGTTGACTGGTTGACTAATTTTACATTTTAACAGTTTTTGATTTAATTAAAATATTAGCAATTCAACCACTTGATTTCTATAAAGATTATTGAAGGTAAACTCACCGGAAGGGCTTACGCGACTACTACAATAAGCTATGTGATCGCAGATTTCTAAGATATTCATGAGATCGATAGGTCGAAAAAGAGTAGTAAATTATCTTCAGTGTTCTAGATGTCCGCAGATTTCGAGCTGTCAAACAAAGACTTAGATCATTACCTAGCTGCATCCAAGATGCAAATGATAATAGCCCCTCCCCACAGCAACGGAGAATCACAGTGAGAAAATCTAAAGTCGCATTACTGTAACCGCAAGATACTGCCATATTCTTAGCTGACCGCGTATCCTGCAACCTCTTGAGAAATTCAATGTCATCCATAAAATACGCTGCTACTGATGTACTAGGTAGATTTTATCTAACCACCAGAATGAAATCCCTGGTTCGATGACGAGGGGATGGAGGCGCATGAAGCAAAACAATAGGCATACTCAGTAGCGCTGCTGAGAGCTGATCGTGAGCTATACGACCACAAGAAACGAGAGGAACACCGTATTTTATAATTGAAAAGAAAGACCATGAGAAGTGCAAATCTATGCGCGTAGTAAGCAAAATACCGTGCTAATTAGGGAATCATGTTGATTGAGGCCCAGATTCACCACGAACTACAGCGTCACCTAATTAAGTAAGTATTTAATAGTTCATCCAGCCATATCAATAAATACCATTTAGTCATAAAACGTATTTCTAAACACTAAAACGAATTTGTTCACTTTGTGTAGTTTTCCTTCATAGGGCTCATCTAACTCCAAGAAATAAATTACAAACATTCCTCATTTTTTGATCTCTCTCTTTACTTTTTTATATCCTTGTATGTATGTAATATATTTCTTTGCTATTAGCACACAATTCACTTAAATCACTTTAATTGCAGACTCTGAGAAGATCAATACTATCTGCTGCTGCGACGCTATCGCAAACCATTTATGTTTCCTCACGGAAATACGAGAAAAGGACAAAAAGGAAAATTAAAATGAATGAAAAGAAGAATTCCTAGAAAGCAAAATAAATGTCGGTAGGGTGTTTGCCGGAAGGATATTAACTACTGTAGCAATCCAATTGCATCGGTGCTCTTTTTCATCTTTATAAGGTATACGTAAGAGTACGAGTATAGCTGGCGAACCAACTGTGTATCAGTAGCTCCTTTAGGACTCTTCATATATGAGTAGTTCGAATATATTTTTTTTCTCAATTTTGCGACTTTTTTACGGTTTTTCTATTTCAAGTTTGAAATATGATCGACCTATAAATTTCATCCTTATCACTTAATGTCCCAATTTATATCTACGTTAAGCGTCTTTCCTGCTATTTTAATTGGTCAGTTGTAACTCTTGGAAGATTGAAGGCTGAATATTAACAATTACATTGGAGGTATTAGAAAATTCACTTAATTAACTGTTAACTATTTTCTGTTAAGCAAGTGAGATGCTAAAGCATGCTAATGATTAGTTAAACGTTTTAATATGATCGATATACAATTATTCAATTCTTACGAAACTTAAATATATTTAAAGATGACCATTGAATAGTAGGAACAAGTGGGATATCAAAAGGATCGTCTGCTACCAGAAAGATAAAAATGCTGGCTTCGTATCACATCGACATAGACTAAATTCCAATGTCTAGACAAAGACCAAAAACAAAGGGTTTAAAAAAAGTTTTATCTTCTTTAAATACCACACTCATTTCCTCTTATAGTTATAATCTTCATTAACCAGTAGTAACGACATGTGTGACGGCTAGGGAGGCTGGGAGGTCAGGAGGACACATCTATTTCATCTGTTTTATTCCTAAGTCCCAAAATAACTATCTGCCTTCTTTCCAAAACACAGAGCACATCGTTCAGTTGGAGTTAAGCACTGTTTCCGTTTTCTAACAAAAATCTCCACTTAATCGCCATATACTTTGGACTTTTAAAAGTTTTTTTTTTGCTACATTTTGCGCTTAGCAGTTTCCCAGTCAGGAAGGTTTTCTTTGCTTACTTCATCGAGAACGCATAGCACAGTACAGCATACCACGTATATGTCGTATGTGTGGGTTACGTATAGTAAAAAGCTTAAGCATAGTCATTAACCCGCAAACAAAGTGACTTGATGGTGTGCAAAACGGAAGCTTCAAAGCCAACTACGCCGCCAGTAGACAACTATCCTCTTGCCAAAATTATATTGTTCGTTAAGCAGATATGTGTATATACGTATGTACATAAGTACTTAATGGAATTTACTAATCCTCCGCGAATAGCATTTCTAAGGGAAATCATAAATGTGGTTTTAATTCGTTTTTCATGAAGGGGAAAATCTAATGATGTTTTGGTCCTGGGTACTTTTTAAAGTCTTTTATTATTTTAGATCTTATTAGTTTGCTGGTAACTAACTAAGTTACTTTTAGGAGTATTACCCTAACAATTAATAATTAAATTTTACATTCAGAAACAAATTGAATTTTAAAATTCCATTGGAGCTTCTCGGTAAGTTCTCGAGCAATATTCGTACACTAGTAATTACTGAAAGTAATTACTCGCAAATACAAAAAAAAAATTAATCTTCTTATAGAAATAACTATTTCAAGACAAAATTTATATCTCTTTCTTCCATTTCTAGATTGCTAACCAATCAGCGGTACTAATAAAAACAAAAAGAGAGCTTACGGTGTGCAGAAAATTTGCATTTAAATCGTAAGGAATAAGTCCCAGAATATTAGTAATGGATTTACATGACGTTCATGATACCAATATGATCACATACGGTAAAATAGCAAGCAATAATGTTACTTCCCAATTAGTTATTAAGAGGGGCTCTTTCAAGCCGGCATTACCATTGCTTAAGTTTTTCCATCTATCCTATTCTTCTGGACTTTTCCCGAGAAGTTAAAAGACAACCTTTGTCCGGCCCATACCCAAAAAAAAGCGAGCCGTCGTCTCCTTCTTCGTACCGATCCATAGCACTTACATCCATTCTTTCTAAGGTCATGGAAATGCTAATCAATTTTCAATACATGAAATGTCTTGAAACTAACGAATTCCTTAGTGACCTCAGGACGGATTTCATGGGAAACGATCTACTAGTGATTTGATGGTATATCTCATCGAACAGTGGAACCGGTATTTGCATCAATTTGGTGAAAGCAAAGCTGTTGCACTCGATATATCTAAGCTGACAGAGTTTGGCATCGAGATCTTTTGTCCAAAATTCATGCCTATGGAGTCGATGATAAACTCCTTCATTGGATTAGAAGTTATCTTTTGGACCGCTCAGTTCAATTTGTGTTGGACGGTTTTAAGTCCAAAGTACATCACATAAATGTTGGCGTTCCCCAGGGCTCTGTTTTGTTCCTGACACTATTTCTCATTTTTATTAATGATCTCTTGTTCATTACTTCTAATCAAATTCACTCTTTCGCTGACGACAGCACTCTCAGCTTCTGATATAAATTTGAGGAACGTCCATCCACTTCTCATGTGGAGCTCAAACAACTACATGTATTAAGCACGTTAAATTATAACCTGAAGAGCATAACAAAATGGGGAGAAATCAATCGTGTAGAATTTAACGCTTCCAAAGCCTAATGCTGTCTCTTGCCATCTAAGCGAATCCTAAATCCCATGCCATGAATGGCACTTGCATCAAGGAAACTGAAAAACTTGCAATTCTCGGTAGGTGCGTTAAAGACAAGCTATTGTTGGAATGTCCACATATTTGCCGTCGCCAAAACTGCTGCAAAGTGTTTAGGTTTCCTAACCCGGTGCACGACATTTTTCACTCCTTCTGTTCTGGCTACTATCTATAAGGTTTTTATTCGCCCTAAGCTTGAGTACAATTGTAATATGTGGTCTGGTGTTCCTAAAACTACCCTGTATCAGCTAGATAGAATACAAAACCATGCGATAGAACTTATCGGTGACGAAAACATAGCGATATCAATAGATTAGCTCGAACATCCCAGGAACGTTTCCTGCTAGTCACTATCTTATTGCTTCTTCCGCCAGCGGTGCTCAAGAGAAATGGCCAGTTGCATTCCACCTCTCTCATTGAATTCAACCGCAATACTCATTATGATAAGCACATATCATATCAATACAAAACGTAAAACAAATTTGTGTTCGTGGAGATTTACTGTTTCCTATGCTTCTTCTCTTCATTAATCCGTTTAGTATTATGGTTACTTTTCAGTTTCTTGGAAGCTAAGATACCATGGTCCATTCTAGGCCTTCAAAATAATTTAAATACATATCTATAAATTGGGTAGTTTATGTTAAACGACTCTAATTAAATTTTTGTAAGTAACTTTAATTTCCCACCCCAGACAATAACAATAAAACTTAAATATAATTTTCCCTTCTATGGAGGAATTAAATTGTTCTGTGTACAATGGAGCACTTAATGTCAATTGCTTTGTACACAACATAACTGAACTAAATCTGCATATTCATCGGTGCATGTGCATTTTTGCCCGTTTAAAAAAACGAAACAATTGCTGTGTGGTTTTCTACAACCAAAAAAAATGTATCCCAACCCCCGATATTTTTTGAATGTTTTCCCTTAGCCTTATCCATACCTGCTACATCGTAGCACACTAGTGGCAAAACACAGAGCATTCTTTACGGTTTTTACTTGCGGTACTATGCATATGAGCATAGTGCATTGGAACATCCTTTGCTATAATCCAATTAGCTTCCATTCGAGTGGCGCAGCGCAGATTCAGCCAAACTACACATACAACAACAGCAATTGATGACTTGGCAGTATTCTTCTTGTAGTCGGTGGAAAAATTATAACTGCCAAAAATATTTAAGGCGGTTGGTGGGAGGTTGAGGAGGTTACAGCAAAAATGGGCAAAATCTTTAACAGGTACTGATGCGGTGTTTGGTGTTTTTTTGGTTACTGCAGTTGCAATTGCATATCTCAGGGGGCAAGAAACTCTTGCGGATGTATAATTTACCAGAGTGAATCATTTTCATATGGATGCATGTGCATGTAAGGGGAAAACTTGGGTTTTGGTTTTTTTTGGCTTCGGCCATTCACCCGCCACCCAGCCTGAAATTTCTTTAATAAATGGATTACAAATGACCTGCATGACCCATGCAGCCACAGCAGACAAAATGCCTCAATGTTATTGCGTACAAAATAATAAGTTTTTTGTTTGATTTTCAAAGCTAAATTAATTTTTTTCAAATACAAAAGAACTGAATTTGAAGAATAAAGAAGGAATATTTGCATTTTTCGGTACGTCCGCAGATGGGTTAAATAGTATACGATTGATGATCGATGCCGTGGGAGTTCTAGATGTCCACACCCAACATTGACTCTGGTCAGTACCTATTTGCAGCGAAAATGCGAATAAGTATGACCCAAAGAGAAAAGCACTGTATGAAACGGCTGCAACCGCAAAACACTTCCAGGATTTTTGCTGATCTTTTATCCAGAAACCTAAATATAAATCCTATGACTTGAGCATCAAGTACCGACGACCAGTGGCTACGAATCAGTCCCAGCTGCTATTTAGTTACTGTGTTTCACCACCAACCATCATAAAACCGCAGGAAGGCATGTGTATAAAAACAAAATGTATACTTAGCGGCACTGCAGAAAAGGACCAGAGCTGCTCGTGAAATTTGCGAGCGCATACGGCGAGAGGAAGATCAAAAAAGGTATGCGATTGAAGAATTGGGATATCCATTTCAATTCCATTTTACCAAATAGTAAAGACTCATGTCAAAGCCACAAAACAAGAATCAAAACCTGTCGAGATAAGGAATAACAAAAAGACTTAAAAACATGAAAAAGCCACTTCTGACGACTTTTAAACGGCAGACATAACGAACCATTCAACCTGGACGATCACAGCTAACATATCCGTCCAAATGACTAATATGAAGTTAGGATCTTAATATCCAAACTTAAAAATAACAATGCTGCGGGTCCTGAACTTGCATCAAGACAGTCTTTTTTTCAATTGAAGTCAGATGAAAAGCTGCCTGATGAAGTGAATCTAAGTATTGTTTGAACGATATACGAGAAAAAAGGCCAGAAGACACAAGGCGCCAGCAAACTGCACCAAGTGAATAGGAATTAGACCCCATAATATCACATATATGGCCGTATTTTCTGTATTTGGTAAACGCCTTAGAGTAGAACTTTATAAAGCCATGAGAGAGTTCGGCATACCAAATAAACTGACAGGACTAAGTAGGTTGACCATGACCAAAATTTTAAGCCAAGTAAAAATATCCGGATCACTATCAAGACCATTCAATATCTAAACCTGTCTGCGAAAATAGGACGGAATGGCCTGTGTCCTCTTCAACCTGGCGTTAAAGAAATGGATCTGAGACTCTGACGTTACGGCGAGAGGAACAATCCTCTATAACTTCATTTAGATACTGGCTTACGCAGACGACACTGACATCTTTGGTAGAAACCCAAGAGCTGTACAGGAATCTTTCATCCAGATCGTGCCGCCCGAAATATGTGTCTGCATGGAAATGAGAGCAAAACAAAGTTAATGGTGACCACGTCTGCGAGTAGAAGATCCAACCAACATTGGTCCCTCAATTAAAATAATGGAGCACGAATTTGTAGAAGTCCTTTAACTATCTCGGGTCAACTTAGCAGCCGATAACAGCATGGAACCAGAAATACGCGCACGGTTGCTTAAATCCAACAAAGCTTACTATAGTCTGTCAAGAGTCTTCAAATCCAGGAATTTAACCATAGCATCCAAGCTGCTGGTGTATAAGACAATAGTCATACCAGTACTTACATATGGATCCGAGACTTGGGTGCTTAGCAAAAAGCATTCTGACATCATAGCCGCGTTCGAGAGAAAAGTCTTACAGATACTGGCCCTGGATGTGAGGAATGACGATTCCGGAGACCGTATAATGATTAGATTTACGAGCGTTAACGCGATGTCGACATCGTGAAGAGAATTAGGCTCGGTAGCGAAGAGGATCCGGCTCGAAAAGTCCTTTGTGGTAGAATTTATGGAACACGACAGCCTATGCTGGAAGAATGGCGTAGACCAGGACGCCCAGAATTTTGGGTTGGCAAACTGACATCGACTCGAAGAGATTTTTTGCGGGAGACCAGGACCTGACTCCGTCCGGTTGTAGAGCCAAATATGATGATGACTATGCCTGGAAAAAGCGCTGGCTTGGAAATATTTGGATAGCGCAACAACTGAAAGTGTTGTGATGTGTGGAGTTGAGTTCACAACCGATCACTCAAAAAATACTAACACACTAACTTGGCACTAAATCGTGATTACTTCATATATGCACTCAAGCGTACATGTGAATACAGCAGTATACGGCAACTGTATATCACATATATAGCATTGTATTACGTTTATTTATAATCTAGAAGATCTGTGCAGTGAGAAAAATTCGTGGGTTTTTTGGATGCGCCTGGAATCGAACCTGGTGTCCTCCGAGTGGGAGCCAATGGTTCTAACCACTGCTAACCGACGACGATATTTTTTTATTGGAAAAAGCCAGCGAGCTGTCACTGATGCCTTTAGCAGAATTGCGGTACAAGCAGTTAAATTGGGATTGACAGTTAATGGCGGCAAGACAAAGAATTTGCTGTCAACAGGTAGGATCACGAAAAAACGACGTATTTGTCGGAACGTGACTTCAGGCAGCCATAACTTTGAGTAAGCTAGGAACTTTGTCTACCTAGTACCTAGTTAATTACCATATTGACAATGAAAATAAATGTCACCAGTGGGTGCAGTACGACAGCTCGGGGTTGCCAGTTGACACTTAAGTAAGATCTATAAAAGCAAAAAAAAAACCTATACTAATATCCTATACTATAAATAAACCATTTAACTATATCGACGCTAGTTCCTTATAACTGCTTTGAAAGACTTTGTTCAATGTCAATCATAAACAGTACTACCTTGGTTAACGCAACTCTTCGATTATTGCAACATTGCCATTGTTGACTCAGTAAACGCAACTTTGGAAAAAATATTTGACTAAATTAAAGCAACATTGGTGCAATAAATTTTATTTGTTTATTTGTTTAATATTAATTTTTAGTGTGTTATTCATTTACTTTGGTAAAACTTTGTTTTTGTTAGTCGTTAACCCGGACTCGGTTTTTCAAAAACCTCAGTTAACGCAACCGCTTCTATTAGTTGGGTTTACCAAGATCGTACTGTATGTCTTTCTTACCTAGGCCTAAGAAATTTAACCTCCAAAATTTCGCCACTACACTGTCAATATATTACTATTTATGATTCATTTATCTTTAACAATATTAACAGTCAAGTATACAGTGTTGGATTCAAAACCTACACAGTGACCAACAAATCGGAAAAGCAATGACCAGAAATTGGCTGACATTTCACTGAACTAAAAACTTACCAGAGATTTGGACGTCTTGTGAATCATGTTGTCGCTTGTAAGCATGACTGCCATTTTTAGTTAAACTAACACCAAAGGTAGGTCATACATACATAGCATAGAAAAACATTAAAATATCGATGTTATTTCTTCTGAAGTATACATCCAATGGAAATTTCCTATGATCACAATGGGATAACACTCGCTTGAAAAGAATGAACCGCCATGTATGCCATGCCCTATTTCTCTGTTTGGTCCGTTCGAACAACTTCCCCAAAAACAGATAATTGGATCAATCAATAATTTTAAAAAGTTTCATCTCATATTTTGTCAAGCTGTGCAAGTATAACCAGAACCAAAACCTGAACTACCGGAGCAACACAGATGAAACCGGTCAGTCACGAATACGTCCGTCTGACTTTCGTGCGCGCGGCGAACGATTGCAGTGTGTAAACTTTGGCTTGTGGTTTTCTGTGTCCGCAACAATCGCCCGCTTGTCTCATATATATTCGGTATATCGGCACCGGCAGTGGTCAGAGTTGAGTGGGTACTATTGTTGTTGTGTTGTGAAATATCAATGCAACGGCGTGCACACACCGGGCACTCTGTGAGATGCGAGTGTGGCTGAGCCACAGTGGCTCGTGCTTGACAGAACTTATCGACCAACAACCTAACTAGAGGGGGAGGTGGCTACCATAAAACGGGAAACATATAACTGCACACCACTTTTCTTACCCTTAGCAACCGTCAGCCCTCTTCACTGTATCAAATCGAATTCGAACCGAATCAAAACCGCACTGAAATTGGCATGTATCCAGCATTCAGTTGATCAAAATTTTATTTATTGATGCAGCATTTCTATATGAAAGATTTTTGCAGCAGTCGTTGGTCGTCGCACACCAGATCCTCAGCGTAGGCTTCGGACGATTACGCCGCTCAACTACATACTAACACGTGTGTTTGGTGGGCGACATCCTGTATTCGATTCATTTTGTGTGTGGGATATTTTGATTTGTAATGTCCTGGAGACTGAATTTCATGATATGACTGACCGATTGTGGCAAAAGGACATCAGCACCATAAGTCTACTAGAGCGTGGCAATTTACGTCATTAAGAGTTGATGTTTCATTATTATGAATTGGTAATGTGGGAGTCATCGAGCCCACATATAGTGGGCACATTCCTGCATTTTCCTGCATACTCGAATGATCATCCAACGCGACGTCAAACAGGAAACAGGGAGACAGCTAACATATATTGCACCTACGTTAGTTTAATTGGACATTTCTGTCATGCAATTTTATTACTTTGTTTAACTAAATTTCAACATGGAGACGTTTTTAGGACATGACTTCTATCTAAACAGCCCACGTCAATTATTTACAAAAGCTTAATTTAACTTTTGAGCTATTTTGATGCAATTATTTAACTAAAAGTAAAAACTCTTCAACTTAAAAAGTATGGTACAACGAAGTTGGGTTTCTTGTTAGACAAAAATTAAAATTTAAATGCCGGAAATTCAGAATGAAACTACCACAAAAAAGTTCTATGCTGCAGACTGCAAAGACCGACTATTGCAGTAGGCTATAGAACAAAATGACTACAAGGAGCTTTAGTATTTTCGGTGAAAACTGTAAAGTGAACATCTCAATGTGCAGTGCTACTCATCCCCGAAATAAAGTCTCACAGCCGTTGAGAGCCTTTTAGTTGTGAACGTATAATATATACATACATAGGTACACCAACTGGTGACAGCTAAGCCATTGGTTTACCTTTTGGTGATTTTCAAACGAGTCTCCGTATTTGTCAAAGTTGCATTCAAGTCACCATGAAATATAATGAAATCTGCATATGCATCAACTGCGACAACGAAAACTCGACTTGTCGGCAGTGACTGCGTGGTAAGCAATCTAAATCTGGTCGACAATATGTATCATGAAAAGAAAGATCTAGAAATAAATGATGTAAGCGCTGGATGGAGCGATGCTTAAATAAAAACAACGGCGAAATTTGTGAAAATCTCATGAAAAGGTTTGAGAAAAGTGGACAAAAAGTTTTGCATTTATCCAAACAGAGCGGAACAATTTCCTAAGCACTCGTGCCTCGTAATCTGCAGCCAGAAAGTCCTGTTTTTAAATGAAAATAAATAAATTCACTTTTACTAAAGAGAGATAAAATGATTTCGCTAATGCGCCCCTTAGAAGCACCACAACTGCTTTGATATGCTATTTACTTCTCCTTTGTAGGATTACTCTCCAACAGTGAAGTGGAAATTGTATCCTGGTGTAAGTACAGGAGCTCACTTCCGCTTGTTATTATCGACACAACGACGAGGAAGAAGAATTTCAAACGTTGATATTGTGCGTTCCAACCTGACAATAGTGTCTGTGGCTTTTCTTGACGTTCATATACATTCAAGGTATTTCTACCTCCTAGAAAGAACCGACTCGATATTGTCACAGCAGTACTGCAAAACTTAAATAAACAAATTAGAAAAAAAATTGTTTATTTAAAATTTGCAGGACTGCGGTACAAAAACTTAGCTTGAGTTTTCTGGATAATTGCTTTTAATCTGTATCTCTCTGTTGATAATTGTAACATTCTTTGGAGACTTTCTTCGAGGAACTCATGGTGAATTTTATCATAAAATTTCTCCTAATTGAAGAAAGAAAAAAACAACCCATACAAATTAAAATGATTAATTTAATTTCTCTAATCGCAGATACACAGTGTGCATAATTTGATTAAAATCGTGTTAATTTCGAAAAAAGTTATATGGGAGAACCTCAGCTTTGTGCCCGATCACTTCCAAATTGTTGTATTATTATTATTATTACAAAATATTTATTAACGTAAATAAATTACATAAATAAACTTAAAAATTAGATGCACTAACAACTAAAGGTCTTCGGCACTATATATATTATTAGCTATATAAATTATTATAAAAAGGTTTGCCATCGGATGAATGTGTACAAACTTTTAAAAAATACGGGTAATTTTTAAATTTCTTTATATATGGGAGTTCCCGAGTCTAGGGTTCGATCACTTCCAAATTTTAATAAAAAGTGTGGTCATCGTATATACACAAGTGTGCATAAATTGAATGAAATAGGGCTTTAAGAAGTGGGTTGAAAATTGCTCACAAGATTCCACCAGCCAGCTAGTCTCCGATTGACAGACAAACACGCGAAGTTATTATAGGAAATTTAATAAAAGTCTTAAACAAAAGGTCTTAGCTAAGACTGTCTTACGACAAAATCGTCCTGCTGATTTAAGGTTGGGTAAAAATTAGCAATTAGAACGTAAAACTCCAAAGTTTCATCACAATTTGACTCCATTCTGCTACTGAACACGTAGCCGGTATGATGTTTTAACATTGAATTATGGTACCTGTCCATTGCTTCAATTATTAAGTTATATAAATCTAGCGCTTACCAGCCTACATCAAAGAAACAAGGCACTAAAGATTATGTAAATAATAGAGGCATCACTTTGCTCTGCGAGGCTATAAAAATTTACGAAACGATGTCAGAGAGTAGGCTCAAAAAGGCGGTGGAAGAAGACATATCATATGTACAAGCTAGTTCAGACCAAGACCACATTTCCACGGTGCAACAGATTCTGAAATAAATCTGGCCAAAAATTATACGCTTGCTTCATAGACATGAAGAATAAATTTGAAACGTTTAGTAGAACAAGTCTAAGTAATAAAGGTGTGCATGAGCGTCTTATAAGGGCGATCAAAATCATATATAAAATCACAACCAGCAAGAGAATGTCGAGGTGTCAGAGAAGGTAGTGTCTTAAGTTCTCTTCTATTCATCTGTACAATAGACTACGTAATGCGACCGTCATCATCATCTTGTCCTTTGCTCCACTTGGGAGCATAGAATATCAACATTATACGATGCTACGAGGGCGGGTCAATAAGTCCGTGACTTTTTGAATGAAATGAATGGATAAAAAATCATTTTATTTTTCAACATAATGTGCCTGTTGACAGGAGCAGTGTTGCCTTTTCAGTTAAGTGGCGGGAAATTAAAAAGTCACGGACTTATTGACCCGCCCTCGTACCAAGACAGATTGGAAAGTATTATAATTGGATGTAGGCACTTTACAGCGAGATCTATAAAGCCCTGTACATTTAAAATCGGGTACATTTTGTGCTCCAGACTCCAAGATCCGAGAAGCTCCAAATTTTGATGCAAAGTTTGAATAAAATCCTTGTTTAGGAAGTGGGTTAAAAGACAGCCAGCCATCCACAGGTACACGAGGTTATTATAGAGAACTTTATAAAGATATTACTCTAGTTATCATGTCTATAAAATAACGAAACCAACGAGAAACAGAATCAGAACGACAACGACGCTTATTTCAAGTTTAAAAAAAAAATACAATCCATTAAGTTTTTCGTGTAAATTCAAAAGTAGGACTGCAACCCAATCACAAAACAACTCCAATCGTAAAGCAGCACTGCACACAGCGCACCATCGTTATTATAGAATGGCGTGATCTAATGCGCCTATAAGACATGATTATTAAAAAGAAATTTTTTATGTGAGCCCTCCGACCCCGTAGACTAATCACTGCAACATTTTAATAAAAAGTCACCGGAAATATATATGTATGCAAAATTTCAATAAAATCGGGTTATATAAAGTGGGTTAAAAATTGATCGCAAGATTCCAAGAAAAACAGACAAAAAGACAGACGGGTACGCGATGTTAGTATGCAACATTTAAAAAGCAGCTGATTGCAATGCCTCTTCCGTGGATCACCAGCTAGAGTACTAGATGGAAATGAAGAAGCAATGGGTGCTGTATAATAAAAGTTCGGGTTCAAACTGGCCTGAGACCCTTTTTTTTTATTTTCCCTATCCCTTAAGGTCTCGGTTTTGTGCGATTGTCCCGGGGGACCTTCTTGTTTATTGCATGACATCGAATATGAATAACCTAAATAAGATATTAGCTTCATGTTCAGAGTTCCTTTACCTCTTCTCTATGAACAATGAATTTTAAGAAAACGCAAAAACTCAATGGGAGTGAGCTAGCCTGATACTGAGCGCTCTCAACACATATGCAAAGGATGTTTCCTTTCAAAAAATGGGAATGCGAGTTAAAAATTACGTATTAGCCATATACGTCAATGGAAAGGAAGTGGCGCTATGGTTTGGTGGTGATCACACAGACAAAACATGTAAACCAAGCCTACATTACATTCAGTTTCAGATTTTTTAACAGTCTGTTTATGACGATTACATACGAATACATATGTATATAAGAGAAAAAATGAATACGCACATCCATTCATTGTGGTTTGTTCGCACATTTCCTGTCGGATGCAGATTTTTCACGAGACACAAGAGTTGTTCGCTACACGTTGAGTCCTTTTGTTCAGTTACTTATTTATTGTTATAGTGAGAAAAGTTCATTTGCCTCACAGGCTGGACTATTCATGTGTTAATATCCTAAAAAGTAAGTGCAACGAAAATATAAATCATTATAAACAACTCAGCGGATATGATGTCAAAAGAAAATAGTTCTCCAGGAAGGAGACGGTAGGTGGTCCTCGCCGCCTTAGTGAGGGCCTCAAATAGCAATAGATATCCTTGGCAGAGTGTTCGACATTTGTTAATTATCATTGTTGTCAGTGCTAAACCAGCTATGCTGCAAGTGTTTTCCGTATTTAGTACATTGGACCAAGAGGTCCGTAGGGGTGTCTACTGGCCCACATAGCCCTAGTGGCTCTTTCGATGGCGGACCTGGTGTGAGAAGATACGAGCATAAGTTGTTTTTCAATGATAACTCCGAGATATTTAGCCCCACTGAAATAAGCTAAAGTGAGCCTTTGATAGTGAAAGGTTTTTGATAGACCAATCTTCTCTTTGTGAAAGGCACTAGAACGGTTTTGCAAGGATTGATGGATAGTACTTTTCTGCTGCACCATTCTAAAATGTGTAGTAAATCAACTTGCATAACAGCAGATATGGTCATACTGTGTTTAATACTAACAAGAATCGCCAAGTCATTCGCATATCCAAACGCGGTGTAGCCGATCTATGCCGATCGTCTAGAAGATTGTCGATGACTACTGACCACAGTAGGAGAGAAAGGACTCCCCCTGACGACAACCCATAACTGCCTCAGCTCATGAGGAAGAAGTAATATCTCGACTTTCAACCATGGCCCTTATTCATTGATAGGCCGAGTCTTCGATACCTCTGCTACTAATTGGTCTTGCTATTGAGTCCTAGCCAATGTTATCGAATGCCCCCTCAATGTCAAGGAATGCACACAGAGCCACGAACGAAAAGTTCCTTTTATCTTTTTTATCTTTACAGTTTAGTGAAGGACACCTTCTGTGCTTTTAACTTTTCTGTATGCCAACTGAGTGCATAGTGGTAGAAAAATCTAGCTAGCCTCTAATATGAACATCAATAAGTCTCCCTATGGTTTTGGGCACAAATGATGTTTAACTTATAGGTCTTTGGGAAAAATATTATATTAACTTGTCTCCAAGCAGGAGGAATGTACCCCCGCAATTGTAGCTAGCTCTAAATAAAACAATCATACCCGTTAGGTTGGGATCGATTGTCTTCTTTAGGAGCACTGAAAAGATACTCTCACTGTCTTGATTAGTTTGAAGGAGCCTACTGCCTATTCAACCTTAACCGGACTGAAGATTTTTCCGTATAAACTATTTACTCTACTAGCAAATCTTAGAAGCACAGATCGATACTCATACGGTACAAAGCCGTGTCCCAAATCAATTCGACTCTGCGGGATGACGATGGAGTTCGATTTCAAGAGAGGATATAGACAAGTCGACGCACTGTGATGTAAAATCTTAAAGGCTTCAATAGACATTTATTTTCTTTTCTTGTATGTGTAATGAGCTTTGCGCTCAGAGGTGTAGTTTTTAAGATGTTACGTCATCTACTACTAAGAATCAGAGGTCACTGTCATTGCTAAACAAGTTGTTCCGAAAATTCAGGCACGAACTTAGTTTTCATACAAATGACATTTCACGTATGAGTACACAACTTTCCAAACATTTTCAGATAATTCCTCTAACTAGCTTATGGCTAAAATAATTGCTTACTAATATTCTAATTAGAGCCGTGAAAACATGTACACACCAATGCTTGGATGTTCGTGATTTGTTCAATTCACGCTTCGTAGCCTAAACTGCCGATTCAAATGCAGCAAATGGTTAAAATGAAAATGTTCATCCAGATAAACTCAATATTAAATGGTCGATTGAAATGAATAATTGCGTATCCTTGCAACGGTTGCAAGGCTACTTTTACCTATACATATTAAACCATTTGTCTTTCTCCGCAACACATATTCAGGAGTCGCCCGTCCAACAGTACCGCCGTGTGCTGTTTCATATAAATATGCAAAATTTCAGCAAATGGCAAGAAAAGCAAATTTCTAAATTTATAATACGAACAGGACGAACTAATAGTTTCGTCGCTGGCTAGCGCGCGATGAGTTGACTTTGCTCTACATTTTGTTGTTTCTGCTGACGGTGCGCGCCGGAGTTCTGGGATGCAAGCGACAAATCCAATATGTACTTTCTTCCGCTTCACATGAGGCATCGGTGGTGGACCTTATTTGTTTTGTAGTTTACTGTGCACACATTTGGGCGCAAAATGCATTAGGCAAGGAGGCCTCATTGGAAGAAAGACAGGAATACGCAGGTTATTTGAAAAAGGACCGCACACTACCAAATGATATTTTCGTCCATACAACAGAACAAGCGATAACATCAACAAATACATTTTGTGTTTCGAAGCACGTATTTAATTGAATGCTCCTTGTTGTTGTATGTACGGATGGTACGGATGATTCCTAATGTTTGTCTAAGTTTACTTTGAACGGTTCCCCCTGTGTAAGCGTGTAAACCGCTTATAGTTTGGAGAAATATATCGCCTAGTTCTGATTTATTTACCTCTTCGGAGATGGCGACAGAAATTGATGATGGGCACTCTGATTACCAATGGAATACAGTTTTGGGATATTTCAAGTTTTGTTTGGTTTCTATATTACAGATTGGAGCAATGCTCTTCAATTACTGAGAACTTTTCGTGGAAGAAAGTTACTTTTAAAAGTAAATGTATGGTGGTATGGAATTTGTGCCTCTAGTTAGTTAAGCCTTTTTATGCTTTATACTAAAACTAGTAGAGTCCTTCGACTGGTTGACAATTCACGTTGAGCACAAATAAACTGCATAGTTACATACATTTATAATTATAAAGTTACCTTCGGGCGTGAAATTAGTTTCAGAAGGAGCCCTTCCTAGTGTAATAATGGCAATTGAACGAACTAACTATAAACCTGTATATTATATGAGAGGATGAGAGATCCTTCTAAAAAAATTATTTTGTTTTTTTTAACACATGGAAGTATATAATATGACCACCGCTCACTTAATGAAGAATTTAGATTACAATTCCAATTATTGTGCTGAGGGAAAATTGCATTGGTGGTTGTTTTGTACTAACCATAGAATTACATTATATTTTCGTCCTGCGCAATAAATTATATTTAAGCGCACAAGTGAGTGATCCAATTGCGGTGGCAAACGATAGACTATGAGACATTTTTGAGAATATTATGATGGCTATATCCGGTCTAAGGAAATTGAAAACTTTCTCTTGAATAAATGACAAAATATATCCTTCAACATAACTCAGTGCAACAATGCAAAAGGAAATTACTCTTTACAACGCTGTTAAGTTTGAAAGTCGAGCCGAGTGGCTGAGAGGATTTTGTCATTTCTGTCTAGAGGATACAAGGGAGAACTTTTGTTTGTTTCGCTTCCTCATGGGTTCTTAGATTTTTTGATTGTCAGTGAAGATCCATAGTAGGATGAAGGAGTGATTATTTGTCTTTGAGTAAACAGCAAAACGGACACGGATGAATTTGTATATTATACACAGTAAGGAGGAAAAAGTTAGTCCTTCGGAGAAAGCATTCTTTTGGGAACAAAAATCTACATAATATACTATATTCTTGATGGCCGTTACTTTTTTTTTATATTTAGCTGTCTGCTTGTTCAGAGAACTATTTGTCTGTGGACTGTCTGTAGTTACATATATATTGTACATCCTTGAAGAATCAGCTGACCGTTATTTGAAACACAAATTTCTCTTTCGGTAAATACCTGTCAAAACTACAAATACAGCTCAATCTACGTACGTACGTATAAACTGATAAATTCAACCTCTGTATTTTTTTATTTCATAGTTGTTAAAAAGAAAAATTCTAAGCGGTGTTTTAAGAAATTAAATGGAATGCAGATAAGAGCCACTAAAACAAGCTTCTACTCTAGTTGGCTTAGTGCTCTTTGAGTGGGAAGTGTTTTTGGAAAAACCCCGCTTAACGTAGGGATAGGTAAAGCTAATAGACAGCATTTCGAATTGATCTCAATGATCTCAACTATAAATTTGTGTCGTCGCAAACATCGGCTCCATCAGCTTCCACTCATCTAACTGGTGCAGATCATACTATTAACTGGCCAAGTTTTTCTTTCACAGCATAATGTCCATAAAATCAAATTCCTTCGGATTCGATTTAATACACCCATATTGTTTAAAATTAATCTTACCTATCGTGTTGCCCTATATTACGTACATTCTTAATACATGCAATATGGAAATATGCAAAAGTACTGCCTGTCCTCTAAACACCTAAAGGGGATAAGTTTAGGTCAATCTCTATTCTCCCATTTATATCCAAAATATTTGTAAAAACAAATAAGTCAATTTCTCTCCACCCATAACATCTTAACGCCTAAGCAATCTGGACTCCGGCAGAAACATAGCTATATAACAGCCATCATATAGGCATATCAGATAACATACGACATAATCTAGATGAGGGATTTCATTCCTAGTACTACTTGATTTTTCAAAAGCGTTTCATTCAACTTTATGCCATAAATTATCTGGACATTATCATTTCGAACCTATTGCCGTGAATTTGATATTATCATATCTGACAGGCAGATTTCAGGCATTCGAAATTAATAAGGTCCTGTCAGACTATCTGCCTACAACTAGTGAAGTTCCTCAGGGATCTAATTCAGGACTATTATCAATATCCATTGTTGTAAATGAAGTCCCATCCATTGTAAGGCACAGTTCCTTTCATATGTACGCTGATGATACTCAGCTCGTTCTAAGTTGAGCTAAATCGAGCATTCTGTGAGTTTTGTATATGAGGATCTGACAAAAATAGCGCTTTAGTCGAATCGTTATGGTCTAAATGCTAAAAAATCTAAATTCATAGTCATCTCTATGCAGCACCTGGTGTTATTGAAAATTTTGCTATTACCAAAGCATGGTCCTAATGGATCAGATACTTCAATTGAATATTTCTCTGGCATAGAAATAAATCTAAAAGGTGAAGTGATTGACCAGTAGTATCGGGATACCTAGTTGGCTTATCAACAAGTTGGGTGAGAAGATTTATATTTGAAAATAGTTTTGCGGATTCACCAGATCAATCTCTACCATTCGAATAGGTTAACCATGAATCATTGTGGACATTAAAATCGTCCAAGACTACCAATTCTGAAGTTGGTGGGGATTGGTAAATGTTGTCTATAGTTTCCGATAAGTAATTAAACTCATTATTAGTGTCATCAGGTGACAAATTAGGACTGCGATAAAGTGAACAAATAAACATTGGTAAACAATGGTTTGAAATTTTAATTCCAATCCATATCGTATTGAACATGGGATTATAGTTTGGAATAATAAATTTAGGTACACTAAAACATATGTCATCTCGAGTAAATAGAATATCCACACGATGTGGAACAACATAGTCGACACGAGAATACCCCGGACAATGAAAATCATTTGGGGTACCCATATAAGAAGCCTGCGTTTCACATAAACATAAGATGTGCTACGATCGAGTTGAAATTACTTTTAATGCCGCGAATATTTGTGTAATGAATTAAAAATAAGAATTCATTTCACAAAGTAAAATGATCTATGAACGCAAGCAAAGCCATGTGTCAGGCAACTAAAAAAAACTTTGTATAACACCTTAATCATTTCAGTCCCATTTTATGACACTATGAAGCCTGAACTTTTTTGTTTTGAGCGAAAAACTGTTCGGATGTTTCTTAGCCCCCTTTGCGTTGACGAGCTTTGGTGGAAAAAATTCATTGACGAGCTATACACAGTTGTATAGCGCGGTAATGATACCTAGACAAGAACTGTGTACTGGACTTTTGAGATGGATATACTCTGATACGCAGAGTCTTTGAATTTAATTCAGATGGACCGCTCGTTACAGGAAGGTTTGTCTTAGATGGCACGTGCAATGTGTATTGTGACCTGCAAACAATAAGTGTGCGAAGCTGGAGGTAGTTGGGGAAAAAGACCATGCTAATTAAGGAGCCGTATTAGTTGCGGTTCAAGTTACCCATGAAGTGTAAAGTAACCTAAGTAAGTAAGTAAGCAAGTACACATTTTAAGTGAAGACATAAACTCAAATGAGTTTCTAGTTGTTGCTTCCTTCAGGTTCCTTTAGGCTCTTCCAAATGAAGGCAAAAATGTTAATTTAAAAAATCGAAATCCTTTCAATTTCAATTACTAACAAATCAAATCATTCATTTTAAGCAATTCTAAAAAATTTCAATTCAACAGGAAACAACAAACTCCAAAAAGTAAAACAAACAACAACACATCCAATTTTTAAATACCAAAACGAACAGGGAAACAAATGGAAACAAAATTCCGAGTTTAATGCAACTCAAGCGCCGCTGTATTCAAATGCGATTGAATGTATGCATTGTTTTCTTATGTTCTATAGGAATTATAGTGTGCGACGTTGATGCTGAATTGTGCCCAGACGCGCATTATGCACAATACTGGAGCGAATTTTTATCCTGCACTGCAGTATAAACCTAACACAATGGTTGTTCCCTGCGCCGCCGTCACCAGCATACAATGTTGCTTTGCGTCGACGATTGAAATGTTCCCACTCAGAAAATGAAATAAACAAAATCATTGTACCTATATACCCACAGTACAGCACCTGCACATGATCCTGCTGGAGTCCATCGAATAGTATGCGCGTCAATCCTGAGTTTAGGTTTGATTTAAATTTCAAAACCTTCACCAGCGGCTCAACCTAGCCCGGAGATGGAAGAATAAATTTCAGATTTTTCCAAATTTTATCGTCTTCTTTCGGGATGAAAATTTAAGGTACCATCGTACCTCCTGATGGAAGAAAAAGCATCCCACAATCTGAATGCGAGATGTGTATCATGTAATATTTTCCATTTGTTACTGTGAGAGCCGGTAAACTCGATAGAATGATAGTTGCAAAATATGATTGATGATGGAGCGATGGAAGAGGACCAGGTGCTTTGCTGATGACTTTGTTCTCCTATATGCATACAATGTAACAGAACATGTATTCACATAGGAAAGCGAATAGAAACGACGCAGCGTGCAAAGTGTTACATAGGCAAAGGGAACAGCTACCGACGACCTCCATGCAAGCAGGTCGTCTGGAAGCAGGTGTTACATCGGAGTATGCCATGCAATAAGTTTGTTTGCACGCAACGCACTGTACGTGTGCAGTTGCTTCGTTAATAAATGAGGAGTCAACCCACAATGAATGGGGGAAAAATACGCCACTGTATATCGAACCATATCGGATTGATGTGCTTTTCATTAGTAGGAGATACATAGAGATAGATAACTAAAGGTATGCGATGGGACAAAAAATCCCGCCCTGATCACGTTCGTTTTAAAGTTGGACGCTGTGTGCGGTACATATTGTAGCTAGAAGTTGGGAATGTATTGAAATGCTCGCATTCACAACTATATGTAAATTTCAGAAACTTTTTGAACGTCTCTCTGGTTTCAAGGATAAACAGCTGAACCGTTCGAACGTAAGGCGATATGTGCAGTGATTACATTTCAAGATTTGAAAGAATAACAAAGAGTTTTTTGATTGTGGAAAAGTTTGTATAGTTATGTAAATTATGGAGAAGAGAAGCAAGAGGAGACATAATGTAAACTTTACGTTAATAGATAGAAACTAGTGATATGTGGTCGGAATATTCCGGCTATATCTTTTTGGTGGGTCTAGTACAGCAAGTTCAGTAAGAAATAAGATAAAGAATTATCCTAAGTATTTTTCTATAAAATGTTTCATGTCGAGAAATATTTGCGTTATATACCGAATTCGCATAATTTATGTAGTTAACAGATTATAGATTTTTTTTGATAGGATGCGGATAGCTATCATCCTATTTTTTGACCAATTTGAACTCACCACTAAACCACTGCCTAGTTACTTAGACCTGACTTCAGCGGGACTACTTGCATCAGTGTCACGAGACTTGAGCCTCCTTAGGCCTCTTCCTATCCCAGCAATCTTGCAGTTTTCATTGACTATCTGCAGCACTTTGTGAAAGTATTGTACTCATATTCAACGGGATTTTGAAAACGGACATTTTGCTAATTGGAATTTTTCAAATTAGAATTTTGATTTTGGGATTTTATGTTTGGAAGTTTGGTTTTCAGATGGCTCACCCAAGACTTCAACCTCCCCATCATCACATGGTAGGCAAGAGAAATAGAAGCCCATGCATTGTAAGGAAATTTTGAGAGGTAAATAGTTCATCTCGTTGTGTTCGCGGTCAAGGATTTTCCATTTCTCTTATTCTTCTGGAGTCAGAAAGCAGCCTGTTCCTAAAAAAGGCGAACTGTCTTCTCTATTCTTGCACCGACCCATTGCGCTAACATCCATAATTTCTAAGGTCATGGAAACGCTGATCAATCGTAAGCTTATATACAATACCTTGAATCACGAGAAATCCTTAGCGACCAGTAGTACAGTTTTCGTAAGCAACGTTCTACAGGTGATCTTATGACTTATCTCACTGAATAGTGGAACCAGTCTATTCAAAAATTTGGTGAAAGCAAAGTTGTTGCACTCAATATTTCCAAGGAATTTTACAGAGTCTAGCATCAAGTTCTTTTGTCGAAAATTAATTCCTATGGAATTGCTTGATTGGACCATTAACTACCTTTCTGACTCTTCAATTCAGGTCGTATTGGACGGTTTCAAATCCAATGTTCACCGCATAAACGCCGGTGTTCACCAAGACTCTGTTTTGTCTTCGATACTCTTTCTCATTTTCATTAACGATCTCCAGTTCGCTACTTATATTCCAATCCATTTTTTCGCTGAATACAGCTCTTAGCTTTTCATATAATTTCACGCTTTCTGCACGCCTCTCTAAATCACAACGGAAACTTGAACCAGAACATCTGTTAAGCACGTTAAATTCTGGCCTCGAAAGCATTACAGAGTCGGGACTACATAATATAATTGAACTTAACGCTTCTAAAATCCAATGGTGTCTTCTGTAGTCCAAGCGTTATTTAAACCCCCAATAACCTTTATCTATGAATGGATCTTGCATCAAAGAAACTGAAAAACTCGCAATTCTCGGTATGTGCGTCAAAGACAAGCTTCGTTTGAACGACCACATATTTGGGTTTCCTAAAATGGGGCAAGATGTACTTCACTTCTTCAGATCAGATTCTTCAGAAGACATATATTCGCCCTTAATCCATGGTATTCCATTAAGCCTATCTTCGGACGTACCAACCAGTTTAGAGGTTCCTTCTTTAAAAGCACAATAATTATTTGTAACGAATTGCCCAACTCTGTGTTTCAGCATTTGTATGATCTGCAGTCATTTGAGACACATGTTGTGTCGAATAAAATACAATACACGATTAAATTTTTTTTAAAAAACAAAGAGAAAACAATTTATGTAACAAAAATATTTTTGCTAAGATTCTGAGCACTTTGTGTATTTAATATTGTCTATAGCCTGCAGTGTAAAGCTTGTCGGTAGTGAACTTTCATAGATGTCGCAAGAAAAATCATTGAAGGGAAGGCAGAATGTAGTTTAAACAAAGTTAAGTAGAATCTGTACAGATATATGATATAATATAGATTTGTGGTTGTTAAACTTCACCACCACTTACAAATGACGCACATATTTTTTGCTAAACAATGACAGATACATTCTCTTGTGCAGTCTGGTGAACAATCACAATCGCATGTCCTGTAATAAAAACCAAATTTACCCCGAGACGGAAAAACTAACATTTGCATCGCAGTTCCATGCACAAATTGCAAATTTAATTTTCCAATTCATAAACAATATTTCCGGAGATACAACAGAGCGGAGCATTGCACCGGAAACATAGACGCATTACAGTATCTTCGTCTTTATCAGTGCGAAAATGCCTGCAAACTTGTCACATGCAGTGCTGTATCCAAACAAATAGAAGTTTTCAAATTATCGGACAAAAAAAAAAGAATGCACACAGGCATATAGTTCGGCTGTCTACACTCCATGCCCCAGCTGCCTGCATTTGACTTAAAGAATATTCAGCGTTTTCTCAATATCAGTTTATCAGTCCCATTGGAACTTTCTGTGGCGGCGCACGTTGAGCTAAGAGAACTAAACTTTTTTTTGGCAAAAAACTCGCATTGATGTATTTGAAGAAGTTCGTGAACTTGAGGCAACATATCGCGTATACTGATACACTGCAGGCTGTGTCCTTTGAAGGTTCAGACATGGAAGGACTAAAGAAAACAGAAAGACTCGATGTAAAAAATTTAATTTAATGTTTGCATTATCATCATTCTCCTCTCGTTTGATATTTTATTCCAAAAGAACCATTCTCTTTAAGTGAACCCTTCCTCCAGTGGCTGATGGCCGGATCTATATAAATTCAATGACTTCCGCTTGCTCACACACACTTTTCGTAGCGTACGTACGTAAACATAACTTGCTTAATTTTTGTTGTTGTTGTTCAACTTTATGCTCCTGCATCTTGTGAGTGAAGATAAGGTTTCCGGCAATGCATACAGAACGTGTCATTTCAACAATGGTGCAATTGTCTCTAACACACAACGCGCAATTATATAGGGTGCATGTTGTTGCGAAATGCCATAAAAATCGCACAGTACACAATGCGGAGATGAGAACTTCTATTCCATTTTGTTGTTGTTGCTGTTGTTTTGAGTTGGTATAGTGATAAAAGAGGATTTATCTACGCTATTGAGTGGAATTTATTTCCACTGTTTCATTGGTTTCATTTTTCTATGGCATATACACAATAAGAGTTCTATCTGTGCGCTGGACATGACAGCAATACTTTTCTACGTGGAGGGTAATCTGGGTCCTAAATTCTTTTCAGTTTTGCAAGAATACTTTTCGTGAACATAAAACTACAAAGTTTCCACATTCTCGAAAGATTGCTTCAAAAGCAACTGGAACTTTCATTTAATTTCAGAGTTGCATTTTTTGCAAGTATTTCTGAAGATATACTGTTGAGCTGTATTGACTTATTAGCAGTTATGCATTAATTCTTGGATATCAAGACTAAAGCAGACTTTATTGGCCCAAATTTGTTGATTTGCTGGGGTTTTTGTTATGATAACGACTTTAAGGAAGTGGCTTTCTAGATTTAAATAACACTGTTCTTTAGAACAGAGGAGTAAATCTTTTACGTGGTAATGAACAACATTATACCACGATAATGGCTACACGTGGTGTATTTCTCTTATATATCGGGCACAGGTCTACTTCTCCAGTCTCTATAATCGTTTCTTCCTCCCATACTTGCATTATATGTTCATGAGTTGTTTGGTGAGTACGGACCCACCAGATCAGTTCAGCTTTGCTGGGATACCATGTGATCTTTTCACGGTTCCACCTCTCGCGAATATCTTAAAAACGTCTGGGAGTAATAACTGTCATGGAAAGCTTATTAGTTCGCCCCTCGGATATGGCTTTATATTGTAGGTCCCTTCCATGTGTGTGCAAAGATAACGCACGCACAACACTGGTGCAGGTAGCTTACATTCATAAAAATGGGAATCAGTCGTACCAATCTTTGCGACTTCTCTCTAAGATGTAGTAGTAAAAATGGCAGAACTACTTGTAGTATTTTTAAGGCGTCTTCATTTTTCTTCTACGACGGCCATATTAGCGCCAGTCTTAATTTCCCTTCATTAGGAGCAGGCCCGATCACATGGCCATTATGTTTCTGATCTCTTCATTACGAAGAAAATCCTGTTTCTTTCTTGGTAAGTCAATCCGCGGTCTGAGTACCATAACAACCAGATAGTGGTCCGAGCCATAGTTCAATTTATGGCAGCGCTCTATCCACATGTTGGGTATCTGCTTGCGAGTGGCTCCATAAGACGATATTAAAGTGACCAAATTTTTTACTTTCTGCAATATCCGCGATCGGCTGTCCATTTTCATTAGAGTTCTATGGGTAAACTATGGCCTGAATACTGGCTTCTGACTTATTTTTGCGTTCATATTCACCATAAATATTTTCATTTTACTGGTTAAAAAAATCAGTACTTTTTATCATCTGGGTGTATCTTCCGTATGTACGTGAAGATTTATTGGACTTAATATTTGGCGCGACAGACCATTGCCATCCAAATCCTAGTTTTTCTCG
The DNA here is from genome assembly GCA_947095585.1 of Nephrocerus scutellatus. Lineage (NCBI taxonomy): Eukaryota > Metazoa > Arthropoda > Insecta > Diptera > Pipunculidae > Nephrocerus > Nephrocerus scutellatus. The sequence continues at coordinate 10,491,431 of OX352763.1, forward strand.
ATGTGCGTCTTATATTTTGTGGACTTCTGAACCTCCTGCTTCTCACCACTAGAGCCACGGCTTATGTTTTTTAATTAAACCCACACCGCTAGCCCTTAAAGCCGATAACGATGGGTTTAATTATTTTGCTGAATAGGAATCTAACCCAGAGCACATGATGCTTTGCAAGACAGCTGACAGTATATGTGCAGTTGTAGCTTTAGACAGTAGAGAGGAATTTTTAAATCATTTATACGATTTTCTTGGCCGTCGTCGAGGATCAGTATTTCCGAGCTTGACTTGAGGTTACATAACAAACGCTCCAACTTTACTTTGAATCTATAATTTCTATAGTTATAATTATAGAAAAAAAAACTTTACCGATTTGTTACGGAAACCTTTTTTAAGTAACAACCTTGTTGTTTGGGATTCCGCCAACCCAAAACCTACCTACTATTTGTAATAACTTACTATTGGTTTCGACGTTAATTTTAAACATTATTCGCACCAGAACTTTTAATAATTTATCAAAAGTAAGTGACACCCTTAACAGACTAGAACGAATTTCTGTGAAAATTCTCTAACTTCCATAACCCCAACCTCCAAGATAATTTATTATATACTAAATTTAGTGTGCATGCGCGCATAAATATAAACAAACATCTTTTTTTGGGGGAAGCAAATTGAAATGAATAACAATTCGGTGATATAGATAGAGTGGCGTTACACAGCCATTAATCGCAACATCAATCTACAACACCGCATCTAACCATTGAACAATTTATTCCATTTTGAATATACAGTGGGTGTAAAGCAGTTATTAGCACACACAGATGATGTAAAGAAGTTTTCCCAGCCGGGATATCCTCGGTGTAACAAGGATTTCTTTGAATATAATGCCGTTACAATAAAAGATTTGTTTGATTTTTGTTGCGCATGTATATTCTTGGACAATTTAAGGCCGGATCCGAAGCGCGAATTGAGAAGCTTTCCGTGACAAGTTATTACCCTCGGAACGTTTGTCACCCATTCGCGAGAGGTGGGACACCGTGAAAAATACTTTTGGTTTTACTGGTATTCGAATCACGAACCTCCTGTTCAGTAGCCATGCGCATGAGCCACGGTCTACATACAAGAGATAGTAATCTCTTCTATAAAGGAGACAAATGTAAGCCACGATCTTGAGTTTTAGTGAAAAAACATATCAACGCTTTCCTTTAAACAAATTTAAGCTCTGCAAACCTAATAGTTGTCTGGGTAGAGGAAGCGGGGTGGGACACTTGCTTGTGTCCTCGGCGTTTTATTGCACATTATCACCCAGCCACGCCAGAAGAAATCTGATTTGGTAATGTTCACCACAAAATCTAAAATACCGCCCTTTGTCCTTCCAAAACTCAATGGGCAAAGTCTCAGTCTTCCCCTCAGCGCCAAATATCTTAGAGTAAGCTTGGATAGGAAGCTTAGCAGTAAGGCTATCATAGAGAACAGTGCGTTGCCCTCTATGCCAGCAGTAAAATCATCGGCAGGATCTTTAAACAAGGATGGCTCTCTGGCACTATACACCTGTTGTACGGCCAATTCTTACCTATGAAAGTATAATGCCATCAACCTCAGCAGATTACAGCGATCAGCAGCAGTCAGCATCACAGGAGGTCTACGATTGATGTCCTTAACATCATCTTGTACCTATTACCTCCTGACATATTTATCAAGTGTATTGCGACGTGCAGTGCCGTACGACTAAGAGAATCTGAGTGGTTTTCTACTAGACCATACGGGCACTGTAATATACTGTAGAGAGTACCTGAATGTATGATCTACTGACTAGTGCATCACTTAACGTAGCTTCAACTCCTCATTTGGCGTCGAGTTTTCTACCAGAAGAAACTCGAAGGATGAGACAGTAACGAGGCAATTTGACTCAATAATATTCACTGAAGAATTTAAGATTAAGAACGGAGTCGGTGCAGGTATCTTCTAAGATGATCTAAATCTGTTAAGGCCATATACAAGCTACCCGATTCAGCTAGTATCTTTCAGGAAAAGTTCTTAGCAATTAGGGCACTAAGGCTCAGTAACGCACAACTCGGAAGGGTTGGCATATGTGTTGATATTCAATCGCAATCATAAGGGCGATTCATGCGACCACCATAAGCACAAAACTTGTACAACAGTGCCAAGAAGAATTGGCTTCGATCAGCCAATTTCTAGACATAACCATAGTATGGGTGCTGGGTGCACAGTAATATAGAGGGGAATGGAGGGCAAACGAATTGGCTAAGCAGGGCGTCGCTATCGACACCGGCTCTAATGGAGAGTGTGTACAGTAGTCCAATGAGCTCAGTCAAGGTCTTTCAAATTGCGTCATATCATGATTGATGTGGCCATCCTAAAGCAAAAGAAAAACCAACGAGTTGTTATCTAGAACTAGGAAGAATATAGCCAGAGTTGTGGTTATCAGCACGGGCCACTGGCCAGTGGTTAGCCATGTCGCCAAGTTTGGATACCGTACAAAGATAAAATGAGAAAGAAACTCTCTTACACTTCCTTTGTAGTTGTCCGGCTATAGCAGGGTCAAGACAACGAACGCACTTTAGGTAGATCATTTATTGTTGACCTGAAAGAGCTCTCAGATAACAGGATCATCGAATTGATCTCGTGTATGAACGCTACATGCTGGATTTCAATAGCGTAAATATCCATGCTAGGTCTTTCGAGATTTGTGGTATCAAAATGGTGCACTCTAGCACTAATTGAGGACCTCGCAAATACAGCGAGGTTTACGACTCTACCTATCTACCTATCCAGGTTTTTAGTACATGATCCTTCTATACGTCACCCAAGCATAGTCGCCATCTCGTCACTCGCGTTGTCACTTTTGCTCTTCTTAGAGTGTGCTTTGTTGGTTGTGTTAATTCCTGATGCACTGGAAGTGGTTACTCGGTATGCTGAGTTTTGTCAATATAATGGAGATGAGAATTACTATTGAGTAACTATATATCTGTAATTATGGTGATCACACTAGTGGCTTGTGTAATATCCTTGCTGGTACTGTGTGCACTAAAAATAATAAAAACAATTATGTTTCATTGGTGTGGTAGAAATTCATCCCACAATTTGATAAATTTTTTCCCCCCAATAAGTGGTAGAAATTTCCTCAGACGACTATCTCTTTGGAGTGATTGATATCGGTTTAAAAGCCAACTCGTTATCAACATTATGTAAACCTTTGTGTGTCTTACTTGAATACTTAGGTACACATTATATGGCAAATTTTGTATTTTTAGTATTCATATGTAATTTTGCACCACTGTATATACGAACTATTAACGTCTAAAAAGAAACTTTGACAACGAAAAAAGGTCGATGTACCTTACTATCCCTTCATCCCCCGCCAAGTGTAGAGATTTTTTTTTTGGCGTATAGCAGGCGCCATATGAATTTGTTTGTAAATATTTGTTGCGTCTGCAGAGATGATAATGTGTCAAATGGGTGAGATTTTAAATCTATCATTTGAGTGTAGGATTAAGAAAAGCGCCAAAGGTTTATTGTTCTGTTTAAGAAAGCCTACGAGTCTGAATAATGAATAATGAAATAATCATAAAATCCACGTTTGGCAAATTTCAGTGATAATTGCTCCATCTCACAACAGAATAGATAGCACAATTAAGCAGTGTAAAGGGCTTAAAGGATTTGACGCATTGCAACGGACGCACAATTAGAAATAAATTAAATCGTATCGTCCATAGCGTTTAATTGATTGATTTAGTCGCAATGTGTCAACATGCATGTACATGCACTCACACACCTTCATTCAAATAGTGTCCCCCCCCCATCCACCTTAACCCTTGGTATGAAAAGTCGAATTCTAGCGGCTTAATGCTTACCAATAATCACCCAAAAAGCTGCTCAACTCTCAGCCCAATGCAAACATTGTATGTACACGATTAGCTTTGTCGTTTGATTGCTTCATGGGGCTGGAGAGGTGCATGCATCGTAATGCATCCAGGATTCTGTTTAGCTTTTCAAATTAAGTTACAGGAATGAGTACTCCAAAATGGGCCAAAAGGTTCTCTTGACTGAATATGTGGGTCGTGTGTTTGGCTGCTGTTTTGATCTTGGGGAACGGGTGAGTATGGAGTTTAGTCGTTTTTGAAATAATGTAACACTTTACGGTTGCCGGAACGGTATGCCTATTGGTATCCTGAGCGTACGGCAGGATAACTCAATTGCCTCTTTTTACGGCGAATTCAGATTGGAAAGGAAGACACGTGCGTTGCGTCATCACTGTGCAGCAGAAGCGATACTCAACTCTCTTCCAAGGCAGACGAATTTCTCTTATGCAGATGCGCAGTATCTGTGGGGCGCTCAAGCCTGAAAACAGATGAAATGAAAATATCTGCACATGAACGGAATTTCCAGGAAATTACGTAAGAACAACTACTGTGCACTCGTCTTTCGCGTAAATGAATGAAAAGTTTTCGCCACCCAATGCGGCGCGTCAAAAAGCGCCCGTTTCGTATCGTGCCAAACCCATCGCCAAGTGACCTCCCGACAATGGCGACGACGGCGACAACGACGAGGACGACGACGCGGACAAGGATAATGACACTTTGATGAGAGTACTGCTGTGTAAACACTCGCTAGTCGGTCGGTGATGGTAGTCATCCGTCATGTCACGCACCATTTCACGTTGAACATTCATATATTAGCGCATTATTTGGAGCCCGGTGTTGTGCTGCTGCTGCTCTGTTCTGCATCACCTTTGTACTGTAATTTCCCAGGTGTGTATGCGCAATGCACTTTTAAAAAGCAAACAAACAACATTAGCGTAGTCCTTCCTGTGCAGACGTGCCTACGTTTATTATTATATTAAATACTATTGACCTCCGTTGGGAGAAACAGTACGGTTGTGTTTTCGCACATTGTACTTCCTGTTTTGAATTTGTTTAGTTTGGTGCTCTATTCTTTGGTTTTTTTTTATTATAAGAAAATGGAATTCAATGAAAAAATATAAAGTAAAAACGGCAATACCTACATAAGCAATTAATATGTATTAAAGACCTAAACATTAAAAATTTATAAAAATACTGCTTTCATGAGTTGCTAATGGAGTAATTGGAAGCTTCAACAATGACAGAAGACCACATGATGCCGCCGCCACTAGGCACAGGCGAACAATATTTGTAATACTATCATCATCAACGGTATAAGAAGAGGAATACGACTGGCTCTCTAGTGGATCTCGGATCTCGAAAAAGCCTTTGACACGGTTTTGATCGACACGCTGATTTAAAAAGTTGTAAGATATGGACATCAGCAGAATGAGCGAATAACACAGACTGCTCTAGAAATGCAGGTGGCCGTAACTATCTCTGACTGGTAGATGTGCGATGTGGTGGCCGCCGGTAATTATCCTCTAAATACAGGAAAAACTAAATGATCGGGCTAGTCCCTTTAAAGTATGGTTGGCGCGAGACAAATAACTTCGCCCGTAAAAAAACTTTATTACGGAACCCAAAATAAGCTTCGGATACACTTATGATGGTCGGCAAAGAATACGGGTAAACGATTTAAGAATGTTCTCATGAAACGTACGCCTATTGTATACAGCTCGAGCTGAACATCAGCTAGACGATACTCTGTCCAAATATAATGCCGACATAACAGCAGTTCAGGAGATGCGGTGGACGAGAAGTCTTACAAAAATCAGAATATGACATATAATACAGCTGTCATGCAAGACATCATTAGCTCGTGGTGGGGTTTTAATCAGCATTGGCATCCATAGCTTACACAAGAACACTAATGATAATGGAAAACGAGTCATAGAGATGGCAGCAAGCAATAATTTGGTCGCTGCGAGTACAAAGTTTGCGCGTTAAAATATCCACAAAGCCACCTGGGTATCTCCTGATGGAGCCACTCGCAACTTGTTGATAGATCGCCGGCAAAACCCGAAACTGATGACGGTACGAAAGTACCGAGGTGGCAACCTCGACTCAGACCACTATTTTGTTTGTATAGTACTCCGAGCGCGGATTGCATCATCTCGAAAGACTGCATCCGCGAATCAAGTTCGAGTCAACATAACTGACCTTAGCAATGAATAGATCAGAAAAAAATATTGTCAAGCGATATGACTCGCCCTAAGTGCAGGGAGAGTAAGTCATAGTGCTGAAATGTCGGGCTTAGAATGACATACCTTAAGAATACTGTCATTAGTACTGCTGACTCCATCTTTGGCAACAGACGTATAGATTGGAACGACTGGTTCGATGACGAATGTAAGCTAGTGACTGAACGTTGTGTACTGAGCAATGCAACAATCTCATAGAACGCAGGCACGCGAAGATGAATATAAAGAGCTCAGAAGGTATGAACAAATCGGGAAAAGAAAGCAGCCTGGGAGAAGAATCTCGTCCGTGAACTAGAGCAGTACAGAGAGCAAGAACCCCCCCAGGCGCGAATTTTTACCAAAGAGTCCGCGGTATGACGTAATATACACAGTTTGGCAAAAACTGCAAAGACAATGAGATATTACCCTCTCCGACCTCAAAGGCATGTAAGAGCGATGGGAAAAGCACTTTTATGAGTTGCTAAATGGCCAGCTAACTGAGGTATTGGAGGCTCCACCAATGAGCGAAGACCACACTATGCTTCCGCCACCAATCACAGACGAAGTTAGTAGAGCGATAAATCGGCTCACATATAATAAGGCCCCAGGATCAGATCAGAAGCGAACATTCCGATTATATAAATTATGTGTCGAATAAGAAACTCCTGGATGCTTCAGGATTGTCCAGAATTGATATTGTCATTCTGGGTCTCACTAGAAACCATTTCGCTCGGTCATCCTCTGTTAACAACGACTTAGTTTCGGGAGCCTTTTATCCTAATCTTCATTACTTTGAGAGGTGCACTGGAGAGAGGATTTATACCATCTGAGGCATTCTTGCATCTCGAAGCATTGACATATTTGTCTGCCTCACGCAACGTGTTTCTGGTCTACCATAATGCTAGGAGGACAACAGACAAAAGCATCAAACATGCATCGATGACTTAGGGCAGTCATAACGCGCGATGAAGATACTGCAGTGACATACATCAACGAGATAGAAATAAATGTAATCTAATCAGATATTTGTAGCCCCAATGTGCCGTGGCCGTCTTATAAGCGGGGGCAGCGTCTGGGGTAATCTGTATGATGGGTATCACATAGTTGTCATAATGATGGCTCTATGTTATTGGTTGTACTGAAGACCTGAGACGCTGTCAACGAAATATTAGGGAACCGACCTTTCATTCTTCTTTTCTATGTTATTTTTTTGTCAACTGGTTTTAAGTAGATTAAGGTAATTTTATGATATATAAAAAACATAACGAACTAATGGTTTTATTTCTTTAATTTTTCTTTTGAAATCAAAATAATTGTATTTTAGTAAAATAATACCTTCAAATAAATAAATTATGATAAATAAAAAACCAACCCAATTAAAATGTTTGCAAATTATGAATTAAATTGGGTTAATTTTTAAAAATTTTATATAGGAGCCCATCGGAACTGGACCACCATCACTCCCAAACTTTTATAGAAACCCTTGTCATCGAAGATACACGTGTGCAAAGTTTGATTAAAATCGGGCTTTAGGATGTTGGTAAAAAGATTTGGCGGCTACAAACAAATACACGGGCACGAGAATTGAATATAGAGAATATAAAAAAACAAATTTAGATATAGAATATAATAAGAACCAATCTGGTCATTTGTACAAGTATACTAACATAGCTTGTAAGTTTCGTGCTTTTTTAATAACACTACATAAAAAAAAATAATTAGGAATAAATAATTTATTAAAAACCGCTTTTAGGTAAGCAGATTGTTTGGCTTTTCTCGTTCTCATAGAGACTTGGAAATTTCGCAACTATCCATCCTCGTAACTGTCCATCTGCTCTTTTCAAAATTTTACTATATCTTGTAAGTACTGTTTGTGCGACTTCGAAAGATTTTCTGCTCCAATATATAGGAACTGAGTTAGAAACCATCTCTCTTGGTCTGCAAGTAGTAGTAGGTCTAATGATGGATAAACCATTATCCTGTTTTGGATTGTAAGACATGCACAATAACTTCCCAAACAGGTAATTCTAATTGGAAGTTAAAACAAAATTAGTAATATTTATCCTTTGAAGCATCGAATTTTGTAAGCATCGATTGTTAACAAATGTTAAATGAGCGTTAAAATTTTAACATTGAATTGTGCAATTATGCAAACTACAATAACTCGAACTAACCCTTCGTCTAAAAATAAAAAGAATATTACTAAACTTAACTCAACTGACTTTAGCTAGAGATTGAATTTTCAACAAACTAATCGCTTTAATTTCCAGCACTTGTAGATGATGTTCTCCTTCCATAAATGCCACTAATTCGTACTTAAGTCGCAGACTGACTTCAACTGTACTTAGCTGACTTGCCCAACTCCAAGATGCACGAAGGAATTATTAGCTAAAGCATTGCAGTTCCGCCTGATTTTGAATATAGCATCTGCATATCTGCCGTGTATTTGCAGAAAGAACATAACATATATATATATATATGGCACTTGCATAGTGAAAGGAGTTTCATATTAATCATCCGCTGCAAAATAACTTCTGGAGAATGCTGATAGCGCCACATCGTGAAATATAGTTTTTTTTTTTACTTTGCTACACCCTATTCAAATGGTTATTATATTACCACGGATAAGTATTGTCCTTTAGTCAGTCTACGGGTACCTACCTACCAAGAAGCAGAGCGACTAAAGTCAAACTTTTCTCGAAGGCAATTTCGCAAAAGTTTAAGGTTTTTAAGTTGCTTTTATTTTTTGTTTGTTGTTCTCTTCTATTATCATACCCTTTATTGCCCCTTCTCTAAAGATCAGAGATGGATTTTGTGTGTTTGTGTTATGTACCTATATACGGATATGTATGCAGTTAATAAATTTAAGATTTGTTTTTGCTGTAGTCTGTCTTCTAGTGTAGCAATCCTCTTAATTTACCAGCATCCGATAATAGCCAAAATGAAATTTAAACAACGATCAAGTTTGTGGTCCCATGATGGGCTTATATAAAAATAAAATACCAAACATAAAAGTTTTATAATAAAATGACTATTGAACTTTTCGCTTGGTTGAATGCAATTTTGTACAATTTCAAAAGTGCAAAGGAACACATATGTATCGCATTTTTGTAGTTCAATTCAGTTCAGTTTAGGACGACTTGACGGCACGTTAGTTTCTGTACAAAAATTGAAATAACACATCATCGAGACACTGATTTTATGAGTCTTTTGAACTTTTTTTTATAAGGGTTGGTAAGTAGACGATTGAAAGCACCACCACCAATAGGCTCAATGATCCTATCGGGATATAAGTAATAATGTATACATAGGAACTTTTATAGTTTTATTTTCAAAAAAGTTGAGCTGGATTCTTTCAATGATGTTGATCAACACCGCGGTAACGGTCATATATCTCATATTATTGTCTCCGGAATATTCCTTCCTCACATACGGAGGCAACATTTCTATGTAAGACTTTCCTATTCTATCTATACAGCCCCAGATTTTGTAATGCCCCCTTAATCTGGGTGAAAGCTTTCTTGAATAGGTCTTGCGTTTCTACCAATGATGTCAATATCGTCTACTAAATGGCTTTAAAGAGGATTGTTTCTCAGGCTATCCATATAAATGTCGAAGCCTATAATAGATGTGGAATGGATTTTATAGTGATCCGGATATCTTTACTTGGCTTATGTATTTGGCAAGTAAAGTTTATCTGGATCACTATAAACCAGTCAAACTTGTTTTCAGTTTGTTTGGGATGCCGTAATCTCCATATCATAAAGTTCTATTCTAGTTATGCCAAGATTATAATAAGCGGCTTTTGTTTTTAGACAGTAAGTAAGTTTTGGACGTCTAGACATTATCCATTCATGCATAAGGGTGAAAATATGATCAGTTGTTGAATTGCCTGCGTTAAAGGCGCGCTGGTATAGGCCAATTATGACTTTAGCGTATGTCTTGTAGGATAGATAGCACAAAAACTAATAGGCGGTACTCAACAACGTTATATCACGATAACTTTTAGTTCATGATCTGGTTGGTGAAGTGCAGGCTATCCAGATTGAAAAAGCACTACTGGGATGCCATCTGAACCCAAGGACTCCATATTTTTGAGCCGAATTATCGCTTTGCTAAATTCGTCTATACCGCTGGTGATGGCAGTAAAGTATGGTCGTCGGTCATCGGTGGATATGGCATTCCTCATTAGCTGGCCATTTAGCAACTCATGAAAGTGCCCTTGATATCGATCCATGACATCTTCTTGATCGGTTACAGATAATCTTCTTTGTTTTTGCAACACGGCACAATAAGGCTGACTCTCTGAAAGAAATTCCGCGCCAGATGCATCTCTTTCATTTCTTTATTGAGCGGGGGATCATAGGGCTTCTACAAATGCCCGCCAATGAACTCGATTTATTTATTTATTGCCTGAAGTTTTAAGAGACGCCACTCTGTCCCCTGGGATCTTGCTTCCTCTTCTATTGTGCTTTTCCATGTCTTCATGGCCAACTCGGCGGCTTCCTTGTGGATTCCAGTCGAGGGCTAGTTTCGTAATATCGTACGCTGGCTGTCTCAAGGTGTGGCCAGATCCGTCGTCTGATGGTAGTCATAGTGGTTTCAATCACGGTTCGCACCTCTATACGTCCGAATTGTAACCAGGTTCCGATACGTTCGTACCGTCACCAGGTTCGGTTTTTAGCAGGTCAACACTCGGTTATTCTGGTTGTCTCCAACCAGGAGTTAATGGATATACGCGCAAGCCTTGTAATCGAAATGACTAAACGAAACTCGGAACTCTAACTTGCTCTCTATGAGTCGTTTTTTATTATCATTAGTATGCGCACGTAAACTATTGATGCCAATGTACTGCCTTAATACTAGCTCGACCCGACCATTTTTGCGTTCATATCCGCTAGAATGATTTTCACATTATATGGAGGGCAAGCATGTACCTACATGAACGTTTATGAGGTCTAGTTTGTAAATTTGCCCCGCACTCCAAGTGTGCATCGGCACTAATTTATTGCTTTAAATCCGATAAAGTTTGGTTTCATTATTCATTCTTCATTCATTCTTCTAGAAACATGAAATGTCATTTGGGTTGCAAGATGTACTGAAATTGAAACTCGACTCAACGAACTGCATCGGTGATAATTTCAGTCAATATTTACATCTTTGACATTTAGTTCAGATTCAATTGACATCGATTTAATTCGTTGTGTAATGTAAGTATTTATTTGTTTTTCTTAAACTTTTAATGCAATTTTCTTGTTTTTCTTCGACTATGTTAGCCTGATATCCGCTTATCTATTGTTCGTCTGGTTGCCTAGATTTTGAATCAGTTGTTGACTTTATATAAACAGGTTTTTTTACTATATAAGTACTTTATTCTATGGACGAGAAAATACAGACTTACTAACAGCTGTTCTGTCATGTTACGAATAATCAAAAAAATGTCCTACTAACCTAATGCATAAACAAGGTACATATGTGGAACCATCCAAATAATGGCATACAACAAACACTGAAGGACAAACAAAGAAAAATACCTACAAATTAACCCTTTGAATCCGATCATTACAAGGGACATCAACTTTGCATCGCCAAATATCTCATGAAAAAAATTTTCGTTCCACCTGTCCCGATTTCGAGCCGATTTCATCAAGTTTGGTATCCCTACACCCTGAGCATCCTGATCTACGCCATCCTTCCAGCGTAGTCTTGGTCAGCCACGTTGTCGTGTTCCATAAATTCTTAACCGTAAACGAATTTCTGAACAGGATCCTCTTCGCTCATGCGAGCTAGGTGTTCTGCCAACCAAAGCCTACCGAGCTTAATTCTCTTCACGATCTCATCATTATAGAGTCTCCGCAATCATCCTACCACACATACGTGGTCAACAATTCTTCGTAAGACTTTTCTCTCGAACGCCGCTAAGAATGCTTTTTGCTTAGCACCCGAGTCTCGAATACATAGGTAAGTACTGGTATGACCATTGTCTTTTATACCAGCCGCTTGGATGTTATGGTTAAGTTCCTGGATTTGAGGAGTCTTATATACCATAGTAGGCTTTTTTGGCTTTAAGCAATCTTGCGGGTTTTTCTGGATTCATGCTCTCATCGCCTGGAACAGTTGACCCGAGATAGATAAAGGATTGCAATACTTCTAATTCGTGCTCCAATATTTTAATTAAGGGACCAATGTTGGATCTTCTACTCGCAGGCTTGGCCACCATTTACTTTTTCGCCGGTGAGCTGTTTTTTGATATCTTCTGAGCTCTTTGTATTTATGTTCGCGTTCTCACGTTCTATGAGATTGTTGCATTCCTCGATACGCAACATTCTTACTTTTAGTCGCTAGCTTATATTCGGTATCTAACCAGTCGTTCCGATCTCTACGACTATTTCCCTAGTTAGAGTCAGAAATACTAGTGATAGTATTCTTAAGGCGTATCCGATTCTCTTCTATGCCCAACATCTCAGCTCCAGGACTTACTCTCCCGGCAATTAGGGCGAGTCCTATCGCTTGTCCGTAGTTGTTTCTGGTCTCTTCGTTGCGAAGTGCAGCAATGTTGACTCCATTCTGTTTCGCGGATGCAGTCTTTCGTGATGATGCAATCCGCGCACGGTGCACCATACCAACAAGATAGTAGTCCGAGTCGATGTTGGCACCTCGGTACGGTACGGTTCGGGTTGTGGCGGCGGTCTATCAACACGTGGTCCATTTGGTTTTGAGTGGCTCCATCAGAAAAATACCCAGGCGGCTTCGTGGATATTTTTACACGCAAGCCTTGTACTCGCAACGGCCAAATTATTGCTAAATATATCGGCTAGCTGTTACACAGCTGGAGCTCTATACACTGAGCGTACATTCCATGAGAAAATTCCTAAATCGGTTGTCGTCGTTCATCAGTGTATCCGAGGCTGATTTGGGCTTCCGTAATAAAGATTTTTACGGCGGAGGTTATTGGCATTGCGCCAACCTTGCTTTGAAGGGACATATATCACAATATCTTTTATATTTTTCAACTTACTGTTTAAACGTTTAAGATCATTTTAATGTTTAATTTCTTTTATCATAAAACATTTTTTAACATTGTTGAATATTGAAACGTTTTGTCAATCACAGTGGAAATTCCAAAAAATATATCCAAAAACAAAAGTCAATTTATTTTTAAATTTTTGTATTCCTCGATGTGTTTTTACTATAAAATAAACGCAAGTTAAATAAAAGATCCTTTTTTCCTGGGAAATATCTCGGAACTCAAGGGTTAAGAATTTTTGTTGATTTCAGCATCGCTTGCATCGTGTTGCATTGTAACAAAATGCGAGTGCATTTCTGTCATAGGTATGCCTACCAATCTACCGCTAGAGGCATTTCGCGTAGATTTCAAAGAAGACTGACCTTTAGTACAAGCACCAGGCATGTGCACACATACACACACACACACATACAATATCTCAAGTGCCAAAAAGCAAAGAACATGCAAAAGCACAAAACGAGCGAATTACAACGAGAGCGTGCCATAGGCGATGGAATGGTAGATGTGCATGCACCCAGAAAGTGTCACCTACTGCTCCACATTATTATGTATGTCTTTTGTCGTAAATCAAGGAACGCCATCAAGGAAGCAGCTCGAAGCGGGCACAATTGGTGGACTTGAGACGACCATACTCGTAGTGACGTGTGCGCGGCAAAATAACAAAGAGCATGTTTCGTCCAAATAATAATCATTGTCGACGAAGGAGAGCCATAATGTGACGTGGTCTGCCTGACGGAAGATCACAGCATCGGAGTGTTGATGGTGGTGGAGTTCAACGTGTTGGGTGTATTTATGTGGGTTATTATTGTATGTATGCTCGAAACGTTAATCAGAAGCAAAGAATAAAAGCAACTGAAATAAGTCCCATATTGTATACTTGTGCGATAGCAGTCGCTTTCCATTATCCTTTCTTTTTTTAATATTCTGTTGCTGCATGCACGCTCTCGTCTATAGAAGACAACGAAAATTGGTGAACAACCATGTGCGAGTACAGCGAGGGGTGGGAGAGATTGCGTCCTGTGACGTGGAAAACTGTTTCGCTTGTTAAATTACGCTGACAATGTGCATTTGATAGAGGGTTTCGCCTATCTTACCTCTCCATACATATACCGATGATGGTGTATGCGGGGAGATACGTGTATTGCGGCTGTGCATTTGCGAGTTAAATAAAAACAACAAAAAGCAACAGCGGGAACACTTTGACGTGGACATTGATTATGATACTGGTAAGTAGTGGGAATCGAGCCAGAAAAAAGAATCCTGGATTTTGCTGAACCGTTGATCTGGTGCTGCTTCTTATTTTCTGATGATGACAAGCTAGCAACGCATCTATGTATCTGTACTTACCTGAAGAACTCGCTCATGATAAATTTTACGTATTGTAGATATGTCAGCAAAAATATATTACAGAAATGGAGATAGTATTGGCTAAAAAATGGTGTCCTCATTTATCCGTTACACCGTAAGCAATACATTGGAATTAAGATTGGATTTCGAAAACTAAAAACCTGTTATTTTTCTGATATGTTATCCTATTCGTAGATACAAAATATAACCAATGAATTTATAAATTTGAATTTTAGGTAGGCTAGGTTTCCTTTTTGAAAAGTACATTGACGGTAACGACGTATTCGTTTGTTTTGATTGCTCTAATTTTTTTCGGTACGAAGTCGCAAAATTTTATTCTTCTGTACAGTGCAAAGAAGTGGCGTAGAAATGATATTACCCTAAATGTAAAAAAATTCATTTAAAAATGCAACACAGCTTTGTTTTAAAAAGACTTAATGATCTATCTATACAGAGTGTCCGGTGACTTCAATGCCATAGCTTAAGTGCATATTCTTTGGAAAACAGTTAAGGAGTTATGGACAATGTTAAATATAACGAATTAAATAAAGACCTAGTTGAATATAGAGCAATTTAATGTTTTATTAATTAAGAAATTTTTTGGTGTAATTGTGAGAGAATAACTTAATAACAACTTTGCTAACCGGTGCATTGAAGGAAGTTGTTCAGATTTCTGCCCTCCGAGGTTACCGAACCTAACGCCTGTTAACAATTATCTTTGGGGACACATGAAAAGTCTAGTATATTTAAATAAACCACAAACCAGATATGAGCTAAATCAAAGTATTATGGCCTTAGCTGCATCCATACAAGACGACACAGATACTCTTCAAATTATTAGAAGAGCAAGAAAGTAGATTTTCGACTTTAAATTTTCCCAAAAATATGCTCCAAAGCAATGGCCTTTGAGTAACGGGACAAGATAATTACGCCTAACAACAACAACAACAACAACAACAACAACAATTTTCAGCTCTATAGGTCGTGTGGAAGTAGTTAAAAAGGACCTCAAAGTAGTCAAATATCAAATATAGACAAAAGCGGATCAAGTGAAGTTAAATAAAAGTTTTAAGCAATGAGGCAAATCGGTGCAGCCGTTCTCAAGTGATGAGCTTACTAACGAACAATATTTAATATTTATGTATATATATGTACACAAAAAGTTACTACAACATACTCGTATTACAAAAAAAACCGTATGCAATATTGGTATTGGTACTGATTGGAAGAATGGTGTGGAAACGTAAAATACCCACGACAGATTTGTTGGTTTCACTTTTACTTCACTTTATATCGAACAGCTTTTAGATATATCGCATTTAATAGTAAAAACCCTCAGGATGTTTTTTTTTTATCTAAATTGTGTACTGTTTTGTTATTAAGAGGAATTGTAAAAATCATTACACTACAAAT
Source organism: Nephrocerus scutellatus (assembly GCA_947095585.1). Classification (NCBI taxonomy): domain Eukaryota; kingdom Metazoa; phylum Arthropoda; class Insecta; order Diptera; family Pipunculidae; genus Nephrocerus; species Nephrocerus scutellatus. The sequence continues at coordinate 10,507,315 of OX352763.1, forward strand.
ATTTTTAGGGTTGAAACTTTTAACAAATATTATAACAATCAGTTAATCTCATTGTATACTTTTAGAATGAGATAGTTTAATACACTTGTATATTTCAGCAAATAATTACATTTCACTGTATACTTTTAGGGTATATTATATTAAGGTACCCAAAAACAAGCTTTCATGCAATTTTGAGTCGAAAAATGGACTTCGATAAGTTGCCGCTCAGTAAATAGTAGGTATTAACACTACAATTGCTGCCATCAGCCTTGATAACCTTCCGACTTAAAAAGGAACATGTCTTATATGTCAACAACAAAATCCCCCTACGATTAATAAAAGAAACATAAAAAGAAACCTCGTGGTACATAGGTTCACACAAACTTTCGCCCTTAGAAAGACAGCTGCTTTGCAGGCTTAATCCGATTCGTAGAATTTTGTGAAGTGCTGGGCTCCCGAGCTCATATGAATGACACTATCATCCAATGATGATAGGTGCTAGTAGGTTATCCCATTCGTATTGTCTGCAATGTCATATAAAAATACGATTTTCATATTATTCCCGAATATTCTATTATTCTGCTCTCTGAGTGAATTGGGGAATAAAAATACGTCGATTAGCGAATTCAAAAGTATTATGCCAGCTGTATAAATGTTTCAAATAGAGCTACCGTGTACGCTCTACGGAAAGGGGGAATTCAAAAAAAATCTAACAAAAAAACTTGTCGCTTTTTGAAAAATTTGAAATTAACAGCAATATGAATAAGCAATCAAAATAAGCAAGTTTTTTATAATTTAACCCGAGTTTTTCCCAGAACCCAGAATATGGAAAGAATATTGTTGGAATAATCCCACAAAAACGCACACTGCTAAAAATAACACTCTTATATGTAGTCGTATATGCGAGAGAATTGAAAGAGGAGTAATGGAAAATCTGAAGAAAAAAAAACTGTTCAGCTAACGTCAGCAGAAAACCGCACGTCAGTTGAATTGGATTTCACTTTTCCATCTATGTGAAATGTAGCTGTCGTAAGTCTAAACGGCACAAGGAGCTCCTTTTTAGCGTTTAGCCCCTTCAATGGACATCATCGCTAAATTTTTTGCGCTAGTCACTGTGTCACTTTTCAAACTTTCCTTTTTTTTTTTTGAATTTGGGTCGTTTTGGTTTGTCACACATTTTTCTGTGTGCACCTGATAACCAGATAGCACTGATTGAGTTCAGTTGCATTGCATTTGATTTTCAATTCTACTCTTAACAAGTTGATCCCGTTGTTGAGCTGGTGAAGTGGGCAGAAAACTTTTTCCAAAATGCCAACAAAAAATCACACAATTTTCCTATTTGTATATACTGCCTTACTGTTAGGTTTTTCAAGCGATCTAAATGTTATGTTAGGATTTCGGTGAAAAAATAATAAAATATCGAGAGGTTTTTAACAAACTCTCGCTGTTGATCCACTCTAATTAAGATTTTTCTATGGACACAATCATGTTGATCCAGTCTAATTAAGAGATTGTTGTATGGAAACATTCAGGTGCATATTGAGCATTTTTTTTTATTTTTCATATCCGTGATTTTTTTTAGATAATTCATTTAAAACACCGTCAACTGAAATTTAAATATCACTCTGAATGCATACATAAATTTACTAAACCACTTAACCGTTCTTTAGTTATGGTGCTACGTAAATAGGTTTTAAATGACTTTGGTGTCTGTTGAAGCTAATGTTATTGGTTGGTAGGTAGGTAGAGTGGTGAAACTAGCTGTACTTAGTGCTAGAGTGCACCATTTTGATACCACAAATTTCGAGGGACCTAGCATGGATATTTTAGGGTTTAAATCAAGCCGGTAGCGCTAAGATACGACATCAAATCGATGATCCTGCAATCTAAGTGATATTTTAATTCGTCAAGAAATGGTTTACTTAAAGTGCGATGTCTTGATCCTGCTAGTGCCGGACAAATCCAGAGAAAATGTATGAGAGTCTCTTTCCCATTTTCATCACTAAACTTCTGCAGAAGTTGCTGTGCGGTATACCGTTCTTGATATGGTGCAGTTCGATAGACTGCTCCACCTATGCTGTGACTAAAGATTGAAAAAGGAGAGAATTTGTTCCTTGACCGAGCTCATTGTACAGCTTACCCCATCCTCAGTCCATGGCGACGCCCTTCTTAGCCAATTCGTCCGCCTTCTTTTTTCCCTCTATGTTACTATGCCCTGGCATCCATACCATGCTGATGTCCGGATATCCAGATGGAAGCAAATTCTTCTTGGTACTGTCTTACTTACTGTCTTACAAGTATCATGATAGTATCATGCCTTCAGGTACTGCTTGCAGTATATTTCAGTGCCCGTATGGTCTAGTTGCAAATCACCCAGATTCTCTGAGTCATACTGGACTGCACGTCGCAACATACTTGAAAAATATATCAGGAAGTTGTAGGTGTAAGATGGTGTTGAGGGCCTCGGTCGGGAATGACCGTAAAACTCCTATGATGCTTCTGCTGATCGCTGTAATCTGCTAAGCTTGGTGGCATTGTACTTCTTCCTCCTCACTGGCCACCAGACAAGCGATCCATAGTTAAGAATTGGTCGTACAATAGTACAGTCAGAGAGCCATCACCGGTTGGAGACCCTATTTTCTGCCGATAGTTCTACTGCTGGCATAGAGGGCCACTCATGCTTTCTAAGCCCTGTTCTCTATGTTAGCCATCAAGCTAAGCTTCCTATCTAAATTACTCCAAGATATTTGGCATTTTATTAATTACTATTAGCCACTTTAAGGGAGAGATGACCCCATCTAAGAGAGTGACTCTGTCGACTAGTTTGGTAAAATTGCAGTTCCAGTTTGGCGAGTTGATCAGCCTTACAATATCTGGGAATGCCCCAGCCTCAGCACCCAACACAGATGAATATTGAACTTCTCCGCCATAGCCTTGAGAGATGATCGCCAGTTTAGGACTACAATAGAGTTAGTAGAGAGTGATTCCAGGGATTTAAGCGGAGCTTGGCTATCCCAGAAGATGGGGACATCCCTAGCGGATATAACAGTTCTCCTCAGCCAAGATTAAGATACTTTTTTTATCGCCATACTGAGGCTATTACCTACGTTTGCAGCTTCTTGCCTACTAAAGATGTCGAGTGGTGTTAGATTGAATAGAATGTCCAATGCAGTGGTTGTGCAAAGTGCTTCGCTGATACATAGACAAGCCGATCATTGGACTTAGCTTAGGTTGTCGTAATTTACTGTTTTGTCTAAGGCCGTCCACCATACAGAAATGTATGACTTACTACCGTTGTTTAAAGCTAACGGGTGATATGGGGTTGAAGACTCCAATTGCTTCCAATGGCTTTTCTTCATGGGAAGAGAGCCACTGTGTATTTACGGACTCTTTCTTGTATTTTAGGTTTTTATATAGAATATCAGCCAGATATTTGGCATCAGCAGATAAAGTTAAGCCTTTATGGAGGGGGGTTTAACATGTGGGATTTTGTATTTCCTGGTTAAGATGACCAATTCAGTTTTATAGGCATATACTCCAAAACCAGAACGATCTGCCCATCTCACGTAATTAAAAGCGCCTTCGATGTTCAAGTGTACTGCTTGTGGATTAACGTGGCATACATGTTCCTAAAGAAGCAGAACTTTGCTATTCAACATATCTCGAGATATTTCTTTTCTCTCGCAACCGACGCAAAATGACCAAATAGTAATCTGAGTTAATTTTTTGACCATTTACAAGTTATTCAACCCTAGCGATTTTCTTTGTGTCGCCAAAAAAACTTATGCAATTACTTTCCCGCCAATATTGTAGCCTAAGTTTACTCTCATATCTGAGTACACATCAAAAAACAATCTGAAATCTTAGCTGCGTTCGATAGAAAAAATATTTCAGACAATCGTTGTATTATGGAATAAATATTAGTTTGGTAAACTGCGGTGGGCAGGTCAACTAACGAAAACAAAAAAAGAACTTATTGGAAACAGTCACAGATAAAGCAAAAAACCAATGCTTAATTCAGTTCTAATCTGCATAATTGACAGTTGACATTTTGCAACCAAAGCATTTCTATTTATTAAATTTACTAAACAATTCCATTTTGTAAATGATTTTCATCCATTTGCGTTTAGCGCTTTTCCATTGCAATCATTTACCACAGGAATGGATATCTGCTTGAATTCGAATGCAAATCACTTCACCATAAGACCACGCCACTGTCGCACACCGACTGTTAACAAATTCAGCGGTATCTACTGTAGTAGTATGGTTGGATATCCTTGGTCCTTGCCAGCAAATTTGTTGTCTTATCCCCATCAAAGCAAAAAATAAATAAAAACTGGTAATGGATGCTTACCCATTGCATTAAAAAGGAGTACTATACACTAACCACAAGGCTGGTCGTACAGAAGCAACAGAGCATGACGACGCAGTGCAGGAAGTCGGACGAAAACCCCGAAAAAGATTATTAATGACCTGACAAACAGCGTACCATATATTTCTCATTTGTTATGCGCTTAAATTCAAAGTCGACCTAAGTGCAAACTTTAGGTTGGATTGCTCTATGCTTCTTTGATTAATATTCCATATCAAGGATTCTTTGTGACAATATTCAGTAGCTGTGTAAACAATTTGGCAATGACTTAGCAACGCTGCATATTCGCTACAAAATCAAGGGCGCAACATTATCCGCAGTCCGAAGGTTTCTCAACGTGTCGTCCTGAACAAAAAATTAAATATTTAAAGTCGACCCTTAAGTTTAAGCTTGGTGATAATTCAATTTCAAAATACACAAATTTGTGTTGTGTAAAGTGACTAAGTAAACTAAGGTCCGTTTTCATATTAATTTTTTAATAATCCATTCATCTTCCACATTTCTAAATGATATAAAAATATATTTTGATCCCTTTTATGAATGATTTTATCGACCAACAACTCGCATTCTGGAATCTGTCCTGGATGTGCAATAACTTCATCTATATACCAAGTGTTAATTATATCAAAATCGAAGTGGACATGAATATCAGATGCTTTGTTCAGATGTTGTTTGTGATGATTTTGTTGTTGCCAGTTATTGTTTTTCTCTTGAATCTCTTTGTCGACACTAAAAGCATTTGCCTGCAAAGGATAGTCCTTGCCGTCATCAAACAAAGGTATGGCAAAAGTGTAAATAAATAAATAAAGCAATTTCTCATAGAACTGAAGTGTCAGACACGTTACATGGTTACCAATGTGCTGTAATAATTGTTGATTCAAAGCTTCGCCTTGTAAGGACATGACTTGTATTAACAGAATTTTAATTTTTATTCCAAATGTGAAATTTTAACTCCGCCTTGCTGCGATGAGAGCATGCCGATACCAAGCCGGGTAAAGGAGGAGGGTCCTATAGTCCTATCCTCAGTCAAAGATATTCCTAATTCAAGGTGGAACAGCTTACGCCGATGGATGCATGGCTAAGTGGGAGCTTAGTCGCTAGTAGCGGACTCTGAATACCTGGCGTCCTTCGGCTTAAATCAGTCTACCCATGGAAACCGGACTCTGTCATGGGTAACCACTTTTCCTGGATTCTGGTGGGTATCAAAACTGATAACTTACAATTTTTTTATGAGACTGATGCATCTCAAACTGCATCAATCTCGGGTACTGCTGAAGGGCAACCCGTTGTACCACAAGAAGTTGTTGTCCTTTCAAAACCTCTGTTGTCGAGCAGACGAAGTCTCCCATAAGTTCTGACGGCGTTGCCAAACAGGCCCCATCCGTAAAGGATGTAGAATCTATGTACAACCTCTTATTCTGACGCATCTACACTTGTTGATGTCTTTGGCGTCATGTCAGAGAAACCCGGATTATCTTCTATTGGGAAGGCATTAGATGGTCTACAGGTCCAGTAACAACAAAGGTAGATTCATCAAAATGAACTCGCTAGAGAAAATGTGGTTAAGACATGCTATAAGCATTTGCAAGAGTAGAGAGAGTGCTCTCGAATTTTCCAAAACCGCTGCCCCTAAGCAATGTGAAACTAAGCAATTTAGATCTGAGGAACAGACTACACCTTATTCGGGTGCCAAAGTCAAGGCGGAACCTACACCTTACTCCCCACTTTCAGTATAGTGGCTAGTGCTGTCATGTTGGGTTTAATCCCGACAGAATTGGCTACACAACCCCTCTCGAATGAGCAAATGGCTGGTTTATATGACCAGGTTATTAACACCTCCATTGAGATGACCGATAGCGGTGTGTGGCCGCAATTTAATGGATCTTATTTCACATCAGGGTGAGTTATTTTCGTCTGTTCGAACTTCGAGAAGATCAGAGCCAAGATTGGGTTTGAACGTGAAGAAGGATCATTCTCTAAACCAAATATCGTCCATGGGTTCTTTCCACAAAGTTTGGAGCTATCTTCTGAAAAAGTTCTAGCTACCATCTCAGTGCAGAATGCTGGACTACAAGCAAACTTGTGATTATTCCAGTGAGGAAAAATTACTGGAGTGATTTTTCCTCACTGGAATAATCAGACACTTGGACACTGCGACCTAGGGTTGTCTTAAATAAAAATTTAAAATTAAGTGTGTATTTTAAAAAAGACTGTTAAAGATAAATAGTAAGAAATAGTTTATTGAGGATTAGTTGATAAAAAATAGCTTTGAGTTAGAGTTTAAAATGAATCCTTTAGGAACTGGTACCATGGTAACCTGTAAAATTTTCCGTAAAATGTATTTACAGACCAACAAACAGTTGGAGTCACGCGTCATTGTTGTGCATAGTAGAAATTCAGATGTCCGGGAAATGCAAAAGTTCAATCTGTAAAATTTCCCCCCATAAATACTCGTACATACATTCATACGATTGCATTACACTCGTAGTATGAGTATAATATAAATAACAGTAAACAGTACTCTAATACATGAAAATCCTATCAATATTTAAGTCTAAAGTCCTGTCTCATTCATATGAGCGGCGATCCGACGACAATTTCTCTGTGTCCTTGTGTCCTCTACTACACAATCACAAAACAATAAAACAACATTGCAGAGAGCAGTTGGCATTTTGACTGTGGAAGTAGTAGTACATAATGTAGATACATATGATGTCTGTATAGTACTTGTATATCGGGGCAAATAGATAAAAGGATTTTTCATTTAAAAGATAAAGTTCGATTTGTCAATTCACAATGTCCTGGAATTTTGCACCGTTCACTTCGTATGTGAATGTGTCGCCGCTTATCCACGAAATCAGCATCGACATTCAGAAAAGCGTCAGGGCAGGCATTTCGTTTGTTGTTAGGGTAATCGGTCTTTGGAGTTCAACGAATAGTCAAATAATAACACAGTCTGTTTGTGGGTATATCCTGTTCGTTGTTGAACGTCCACGTGTGTAAAATGGCAATGGAAAGTGGCACAACGTTGTCTTGTCACTTAAAACACGATCTATATGCTATACTAGAGTAGTATGAGCACAATCGACAATGAAATGCACAATCTGATATTGGACAGATTCTCGAGCTGTTGTTCTTTGCCTCTACTATACGTGTACGGGTATAGTCATATTTAAGATTTATATTGCAGGAAGTTAATTCAATTGACATAGCAAATGGATTATCATTGCTGCTACCCATGAGGTCTAGATCAAAAACCTGAGATGCCGACGATCCACTGTCTGACACATCGAGAAGATCCGACAAACCAGAATCTGGTATGGGACTTGGCGAATGTAAGTCACGCATTGTGACGGGACTTGGTCATCTAGTCGCCGGCAGACGTCCGAGCAAGTGCGTGCTGGTCTCTTCCATTTGGCTTGATACTTTGTTAATAAGATCTTGAGTCTGTTGCGATGGTGGTGGAACTGGCCTTGGTGGCGGATCTTTCCTTTTTGAGATTTCATCTTCGCTCAAATACGATACAGTTGGGTCATCTGTAGTCGATTTAGCATCAATGCTGATGGTGTCGTTATCTGTTTCAATGGTTAGGCCTGGTTCAATGGAGTGGAATGCTCCGGCTGCTCCTCTTACTATGGTTCCGCCACCACAACCATCAACAATTGCAGTGGCAACTTAAACAGTTGGACTAGGCTCGGCAGCTACAGCTGCCTGACAAATATCGGCTATTATTGTTGTTGTTGTAGCAACTCCAGGTTTGGGAGTGGATCCAAGTGATTCAATCTCAAACCTGTTGTTTTGTTGACGATCTTTGGCCCAATGTTGTGGAAAGGATCGGCTGTTGAAGTTGGCACTGCTGATAAGTGATGGCGCTGCTCCTGACATTCCTCCTCTTTGAGATCATCACCAAACGCAAAAGGATTTGAAGCTTGTTCTACGATTGGATTGTCAAATATCTCTAGATTATCTGTTTCATTTTCTGGCACATCTTGCATAAGAAAGGGATTCATCGCAGCAACAGCTCCCTCGTCTAGCCCCTCATCCATCATTAAGAAAGGATTGGCCATTTTGAGTTGTTATTGTTTCTTGGTTTTCTTTCCTTTCATCTCTTCTCCTCCTCCTCCTTCCCTTTTCTCATCTTTAGATCTCTTTCTCAACAAGTTTTATCTCGTTTTGTCCCAGTGCACGATTTTCAGCTATTGAAGGTGTCAAAGGGATCGATATACTCCAGTACAATGCTCTGCTTGACCGACAACTGTGGTGTAAGAACCTTATCACCTAAACCCAAGTTCTGAGCGTCTGTCAATGTATATAGAATGCTAGTTATTATTTCGGGTACAACCGCTGGCAACAGTTCACTCTCGAGTAACTTTTTAGTTAGGGCTGAATATTGGCGGCAATCGATATATTATTTATTAAACGATCTACGTAAGTTTCGAGTTCGTAAGCTAGATCTTTGCTCATTTGGGCCGGGGTGAGTACTTTAAGGTTGATATTATCTTCGACAGCCAAAAATCTGTAGGCGTAGCGGGAGTACGGTACGACGGTGCTCTTGGATCGAAATCAGAATCGGAAAGACTGTGTTTTAGCTTAGAGGTTGTCAGCAAGTCCCTTTCAAGGTTTTTCAGTTCGACTGCACATGGTTTTGTCTCTGGCACAAATGAGGTATCGAACGGATCTTCCGGTTCCTTTTCTACAACTGGTTCAGCAGTTCAGCAGCAGCGTAGTACGGAGTTAGCGGCTTCTGTGAGTTAGAACCATCATTAGCTGTGTCGTGCAAGTCTTTTTGATTAGTTACCAAGAATCCAACGGACTTCGATTGAACGTTTAAGCTGCCTGCTGCCTGCTAGCCTGGGGTACTTATCTGTACAGTTGCTTCTGTGGCAGCAATCGATTCGTCTGCTCTTGGGTCAAAGTCGTAGTGAGTGTTTAAGCTTCGAATCTTGTAGGAGTTCCTTTTCGATAAATTTCAATTCAGCTAACTTTGGCTGCATAAGCTCACACACCGTCGATGTATCGAATGGATCGAAGTCGTCGGTGTCTCCATGTGATGGTATAATTGGCCTTAATCCGAATGTTAAAAGATCAGTGGTGCTGCCTTCAAAAAGGCCTTTAGGCTTACTTGCTTCCAATAAGGTACGTTCGACTTTCTTTTGCGGTAGTACTAGCAGTGGTGCATTTCATTCGTCTGCTCGTTGGTCAAAGTTGAAGTCGTCGTCGTCTTCCTCTGGCTTGACTGTGATTACTTTTTCGACATATGCTATGTTGAATGGATCGTCCCTTGTGTCGAAGTTGTCATCGTCACTAATGTAAATAACTCCTTTAGATATATGTGGTGCAGTGATACACAGTGCTTCTCAAAAAATCAAAATGATTTCGGAAGCATTTCAAGATTACCTAATAAATATTGTAAGACATTGGAAATTGGAACTCTTATAAATATATACATATTTCAACTAATTAGCCTTAACATCTAAAAATGCTAGTGATTAAGACGATGACTCGTGCTTCGTATTGCAATATTAAATAACATTTTAAAACATATTTTCAAAATAATAAAATTTATTACCTCTAAAACGTAGCAAACATATATGATAGAGCGCTTACTTATAAATGTAAAAAAGCTATTATCTTACCAAAAAGAAAATTCCTTTATTAGCCTTCGGTCATAAACCAGACCATCATGTTATGCTACTTTACCACTTTACCACCCTATAGCAACACATATTACAAAAGTCAACGCCTGCTCTCCTGTTATTTATATAGAAATCAAAATAATTGGCCCATCGACACAATGACGTAAAATATGATGTTTACATCAGTAGTACTGGAGAAACAGACAGACTATCCTCTAAGGGGGTAACATTGCTGATACCAGGCAATAAATTTTTAGTACACAAACACGATGACGGCTGAAATGACAAAGTGACGCGCCATAGATTGCTCTTTAAATGAGAAATGGGGCACGGATCAGAAAGGAAACGTCACATTTACAAGCGATGTGCTATTACATTAAAAATCAACTCAATTGGTAAAACAAAAATAAGAAAAGACTGCGACGTAAGTGTTTTGAGTAAAGAGTAAAGTAACTGCTATTAAAGTATGCATTTATAAGAGTAAACTATCGGCTTATAACATAATTGCCGTTATCGGTTTGTTTGGCTGTATGGATATAACGTTTTTATGTCGTGGGGCCCCATACACATTTTCTTAAAAAGTTAACCCGACTTTTTTTTAAATTTTATACCGATTGACAAAATTGTTTGTAAAATTTTTGGAGTATACGGGCCCCGAGGCCCGCTGGTTGCCCATATTTTTTTTTTTAAATTAGCCTGATTTTCTTCAAATTTTAAACACATGTGTATCACTGGTGGACAAAATTTTTTGTAAATTTTTTAGAGTGATCGGGTCGTGAGGCCCGAGGGCCGCTAATGTAAATTTTATAAAAAATTAGCCCGATTTTATTCAAATTTTAAACATATGTGTATCCCCGATGGACAAAACTATTTGTACATTTTTTTTTATTGAACGGGCCCTGAGGAAACTCAGGTATTTCATAATTCCGATATCTTGGAGATAAATCTGCCTATGTATAATTTAGTGCCATTATTTTTCCCTCGACGCGGACTTGCAATTTATATCCGTAGTGATCAGTAGAAATTTAATTTCATATGGCTCAAAGTGAAGGTTCAAAATCGTAACATACACTACTGTTTCTTATAAAGAAGCCCCAAATTAAACGAGTTTGATGCACTGTCCGATTCAATTACAACAATTGTCCCATTAGATGGTCATACTGACATCGTTATTGCGGGCGATTTCAATGTACAGAATTCAGAGTGGCTTCGCCATTATGGCCAGACAACCCCCGAAGGAAGGTGTGTTCAGATATTCGTTGATTTTAATCACCTTACTTAGCTTATAAATGAGCCTACAAGAATATCATGGCAAATCATTCCGCAAACACCCTTGACTTGTTTCTTACCTCTTGTCCTGATAAATACAACGTCAGTGTATTATCGCCTCTAGGTACATCAGACAATTGTATCATCTAATTTCTCGTAAATAAACCACGCACCAATCTGTTTTCTGCACATTTTGCAGCTAGCTCCAGGCTTCCAGATTTTGTATGTGGAATGTTTCCAAACTATCCACATCACTATGATCCATAGGCATTCAAAGCGCAAGCTCACATATATCTCCTCTTTTCTCCTCTTTTCTCCTCCTTTTCCCTACTGTGCCAAGCATATAGCTGGGCATTATAAGGGTGCGAACCCTTTAACGCGTGCGAAAATTATATAACCAACAACCCACAAAAATTAAAATTTCCTTTTTTTTTTATGAAATTCGACCCGGGCCTCGGGTGTTCTCCGTCTGAGATACATATCTGTATAACATTTGAAGAAAATGGGGTATTTTTTTTGTATAAAATTTATATGGGAGTCCCCTGACCCCGAGACCCGAGGGGCCCCAGCTGGCTGGTTGGCTGGCACACCAAATCTGGTGATCAACTTTTAACTCACTTCCTAAATCCCGATTTTATTCAAACATGTGTATCTCCGATGACAACACTTTCTATTAAAATTTGGGGCTCCCATACAAATATTTTACAAAATTTAACGGATTTTGGAAGTGATCGGGTCCCATGATCTGGGGAGTTCCATACAAATATTTTTCAAAAATGTACCCGATTTTCTTTATACTTTATACAGATGTGTATGTTCGATTAGAGAATTTACAAGAAAAATTTTAAGTTTTACGGGCTGTTTTTTGTGTCGATATTTGAAGTAAATCGACATCGATATAAATTGAAATTTGTCTCTTCGTTAACTGCTCATGCAAAAGAAAACATTAAACGGCAGTATATACTTGTACGGAACCCAATTTTGCCCTCTTAATAATCCTTCGTATTTTATATGTATGTAGTGCAACTGTTCCAAGGTAACCGAGGTAACCGCAGGTTACTGTTTCCACAAGGACCACCAGCAGGCGGACTAACGTATAAAATAAAATAACATCGGCAGCAACAACTTTAAATTGTCGCAATCGGGTCGATTTGAATGTAGATATTTGGTTATACTACAAGGATACATACATCTATTACCCTATTTACGTGCAACTTGACCTGCTTTTTCGATTTTGGGTTCCTCCTTGAAATGAAAAAGAAAAATGAAAGAACCACTCTGACATCTACGAATATCAAAATCGAAAATTGTACACGACATTCATAGCAGCGGCAATTTTACCTCGTGTCCATGTAAATTGCTTTTTGTCCAATGCCATCAGCATGGCTTACACTTGCACACATACATCTATATATTTATTAATACCTAAGGTTGCAGTGATCGTAATTGGTAATAAGTCCTTATGGGAAATCATTCGATGTTATTTTGGTGTCCCTCTGATAAATAAATGCAAGAACTGCACTGTACAGCATCGCGTTGGCCCAAATTAAACGAGCAATGGAAAATGCTGTTTAGAAATGATTTAACCCCAAATGGTGTTTGTTTGTGTACCAACATCGGTTAACAGTTTTACTTAAATAAGAAAAATGACGAAAAAACAGTGCGCCCGGTTGGAAAATTGTAATAAGTCAAGGATATTGAAGATTGCCTCAGGACATGGGGACCTAATTTAAATTCCAATATAATTTAGAAGAAAAAAGTTGGTCATATCACTCAAGTGAATTACTGTAATGACTTGTAATTTGATTTAACAGTAAATGTAATTGGCACAAATGTACGTGATTATGATGCTAAAATTTAAGTAGAAAATTCCCTCAACTACTTTCCATAGGTACACACGCAAAGGCACATATAATATTTTTACTTCAAGAATTTCTGCCGTCGTCATTTGAAACTCAGATACTCACATGCATTACGCGTATTTGCACCCATGCAGGTCAATTCACAAAGCCATATTTTTACTCTGTTGTAATTAAATGTGTCACCAAATCGCAATTTCTTTAAAGATTCGTTTTTTTCTTTTGTTTTGCTCGTAGCCAATGCATTTACATGTTGGTAGTTGGTATACGAGTACATACTTTACAGATTAGCAAGTGTGGCAAAAATGGCTAGACCTCTGAGCATAACGAATGAGCATTTTGTGTTTGGCGTTGAAGTCTCCATTTGCCCTGTCTTGGTCGTTCGTTACAGTTGCACACTTATAACCTCAGATTATGGGTGCGGGGAAGACATAATACGAGTGCATTAAAGTGCAAAATGACCCCTTTAGCAGACAGCCGGCGGTTATGAACTGTACAGAATAAAAGGGCACAATTTCATTTTACACTTATTTGACGGAATGCGACCGTACGTACCTAGTCGGATTTTTCTTTAAATTTTTTAATATTTGGGTTTATGGTATAAGATCTTTTGGTTTCTGCTTTTCTACGTTTCTATGCTACTATTCAGTTGGGGTCGTGAAGAAATAATTTAATATCTTAACAATTCAGAATCGATTTTGATATGTCATATTCAATGTGGATAGAACCAAGAAAACCAGACGTTATTAATGGAAGCCGTAAAACACTTCCCAAAAAGTGTTAATAAGTACAGTAGTCAGGGTTATGTATATATTTTTTTTATAATAAGCGAACGCTTCACGGGATTTATTATGCCTAGGCACACCGCGGGCTTGGATAGAAGAAGGAAAGTGTTGTGGTAATTGAAGTTGAGTTCACACCCGAGCCTCAACAAACCAGATAATTTTTCCGCTACTTATATGGTCTGTTGTGTGTGTGGGCAGCGTGGTTCAGTGGAAATACGCGTGGCTACTAAGCAGGAGTTTCGTGATTCGAATCCCAGTAACACCAAAAGTATTTTTCACGGTGTCCTTCCTCTCGCGAATAGGCGACAAACGTTCCGTGAGTCACGGAAAGCTTTTCAATTCGCTGTTCGGAGCCGGCCTTAAATTGTAGGTCCCTTCCATTTGTGTCCAAAGAAATAAATGCGCAATACAAATGGTCGCGAGAAGCTAGGCCTTGGACCGCAATGGTCCGTCGCGCCGAATATTATTATTATGTGGTCTGTCGAGAGTGCGAACATTCTTTGTGAAGACCCGGAAATTGTTCTTCTTATTTCGTTTTGTATGGTCTTCATCAGTTATTTCGTCCATGCAATAAGCTGTTCTCTCATGTCGCATTGGAATTGAGGTGTTTAGATGGTCTGAATGAATGATGGTCTGGTGTTTAGATGGTCTGAAGTTAAAAAAAAGTCCAATTTGCTCAAATATATTCTCCAAGTCTTTCGTCGTAGCTGGAAAAGCCTTAGTCAACCGTCGATCTGGGGAATTCCTTCGCTATCTTCTCATCTGTTGTGCTGGTTGCGATTTACTCCTTCGCACTTCAACCTGTCTAACATGACGTGAAGCCATACTGCAGATAAAAGGTAGCTCAAATTTTCAATGTAGTATTCGTGTAAGTCCTTTCGCCGCGAAAAGTCTATACCACAAGGAATCAAATCGTAAAAGACATCATTTTCAAATGTTCCATAAAAGTCCACCTTAGCTGTTTCCATTACATAAAACCGTGCTCTCTTTGTTGTCAACTTCTTTTAAGCGAACTCTTGTAATTTACAATTTTTTTAAAATTTATTTTATTTAAATCACTGGGCGTAAAAACAATTTTCTCTTTTTATTTAAAGAATATCTGCACAAAGGCCAAACGAAACGATTCGAAACGACCATTCATCATTTAAGGATTTCATAATGCTTTCGCAATGATAAAGAACAGATTATTATAATTAAAAATTCGAGCGAACACAGACCGCATTACCCTGTACAGCACAGCAGAATAAAGTATATCCTTCATTTAATAGCACCAGACGCAGAATATGTAAAAGTTTATTGAATCGCACTCTGTGTACTTGTCAACAAAAAAGGAAAATGTTTCACCAATCTCCTACCAAGGATGCTATTACTGCATTCATTTTCATGGACTTTTGATAGGTACATGTCTACAGCTGGCGGCTTATTTCAATAGAGCTTGTCAGAATTTGTCCATAATTTATCCATTTATCGTACGTACGTACATATAATGGCGATATTCCTTTTTCCATCGCTATTTCGGGTTTGCCTTCATCCTTCAGCGGCACGGTTTATGTTGTCGAACTACGTAAATGTTAAGAAAAATTGCGCTTATCTACGTTATTCGCTTATCATAAGAAATTTTTAAAATTAATAATATTGCAGCTTTGAAGAGAGTGTATTCAATAAAATCGATAAACTCAGTAAAGGAAACATTTAGAGCACAATACGGACTAGGTGTGTCACGAACAACTAATGAGGTAAAATGAAACAAAACATGGGAATCTGGGTTATTGTCATTTACGGTTTTTTTGGGATGTGAACAGGCACGAAGGTTTTCATTAGTCGAGCGTTTTTATGTTTTGTATTTTTGTAATTTTTCGTTTTTGCTTTTTTGCAAAACAATGCATTTTCCAGATCACTGTTTATTCGCCGCGTCAGTGTGAAGGGCGAACGAACCAGGACTGATGACTGATGGCAGAGAGCACATATAATAAATGTATGACTGATGGAGTGGTGGAGAGCACTGACAAAAAATTCACATTGCAAAGTAAATGAACAAAAAAAAAGTTCACATACGTTGTAAAAGACATTTTCATTATTAAGTTTCGTTTTTTTATTAATTTTGTAACTTTTCTAATAAATTTGAAAGAAATCAATTCGACATCATCGAAACTCCAGGCAATAACGAAAAAACATCCTAATAGCGTGCCTTTCTCTTAGTGTAGCACAGCAAGGCTTCAGCAAATCCCACTCAAGCTGATATGTCTGCCTTAGTCAAAAAAAAGGATGTTTATACGCATGCTTAGCTAACTAAATAATACCAAAAGTCATGTTAGTTTGCATTAAAGTCGGTAACCCGAATTGTTTCGCCAGCGTCGCATCGGATTTTCATTATTACAATGGTGCGATGTGCGATGCACATCACATTGATGCATGATGATTCCAGCCAAAGTATGAAATTTCCATCAAATGTGGAAAACTTTTCAAAATTATGCAGTTTTGCAAAAAAAAAAAAGTTAAATTCAAGGACTGCTCTGCATTAAAAATAACTGATAGGGATAGTCACGATGCAGCAAAGGGTTACGCCAGCTGTTTGTCAGTTGTGTTTAGGGCGCTAAAGCTAATTTTTGCCTATGATGATGAGAAGGAACATATGTGGACGTGCGAAGGACGTTTTGGAACTCTTTGTTTTGTTCTTCATGTAAATATTTTAGGTTTAGCATAAAATTCACATTCGCATTAAAATTGCTTCGGTGATGAAATTCTGAGTTCTGGTTTTTGTAAATTTTTATTTCTCATAGCCTCTATCTGTGATTTGCGTACTTGGCATATCTTTCAAGGTCTATTTTATAAACAATCCGTTGTCAACTCATAAAGTGGAACAAAGAAACTAACGAACAGTGATTACACAATAAGTCTTATGAGGGACTTTTGAATAAAACGCAGGGACATGTTGAAGCTGTTAATCAAAATATGCTAAGGTAATTAAGTGTATTTAGTGTAATTAGTAATTAGTGTATCTATAAAATGGGTGCCGTGGCTTAAGTGGGACTTTTTCCCATGGGTATCGATAAATTTTTGGGTCCAAAGACACCAGCTCCAAAACTACTTTCCATCTTCGATCCATCTGTGAACCAGAACAGAGCTCTAGTGTCCAGTGCCGGAACACCATTGTGTTTAGCCTTTTATCAAGGATGACGCCGAGAGATTTAACCTGACTGGATGACACTAGTAATAGTCGTACAGTGCTTACCACTAATAAAAATCGCCAAATCGTCCGCATAACCAATGGCGATGTAGCCTGATCTGTGAAGATCGACTAGAAGATTGACTAGTGACCATAGAAGTGGAGAAAGCACTCCTCATTGGGTTAACTGCAGTCACAGACAGTTGTCCCAAGGAGGAAATAATATCTTGAATTTTAAGCATGGCCCTAATCCAATGATTGGTCGATATCCCTGCTATTAATTGCCGTTGCAATAGACCCTTTGGTCTGATGCGTTCGGGTGCGTGTATGGTGCACGAGAACCTATATTCGTCCCAACTCTTCGTGCGTTTAGCAGAGTTGAAGACTTTTCTAAATTTCTTCTTAAGATTAGCCAGCTTATCGTTCCACCAGGGAACCTTTCGTTTACACAAACTGGTTTTACGGACACAGTTGTCATGATAGGAATGTTGTCGTCGACGCCGGAGAAATATGCTGAAGCCTACACGATGTTCTGAGTTCCCCTCTCGGTCTGAACTTCAATCAGCAGGGTCACCAGGTCTTTCGTTATGAATTCTGATATAGGAAGAAAGTTGATGTTCGTGCGGGCAGGACCCGAGGTTAATGCGCTTTGAAATGTATAGGTGTCATAATTATTATTGCTTGAATCAATAATGACCTAAGAGTATCCGGGAAAGGAGATCACCCATGACAGAGCCCGGATTCCATGGGAAGGCCTAGTTGAAACCGAAATTCGCCAGGTATTCCGCATTCTATCAACTAAGCACCCTCTTAGCCATGCATCCATCGGCGTATGCTGTTCCACCTTGGATTAGGAATACCTTTTACTGTTGATAGGACTAGTCCGTTGCCTCAAATCCTCCTCCTTTACGTTGGCTTGGGCCCGTCATGTTACCATCGTAACAAGGCAGAGTTACAATTTGAGCTTATACATGTGTAGTCTATTGACAGATTTTAAACTTGGTGGGAGAGAATTGCCTTGAAGAATATAAAAACCAATCCTGATAGTGCATACCACCAATGAATTTCAATTACTCGCGGTTTCAATGAAACTCCTTTGTTTTTGAACTTGGCAAATCAAAAACGACCTTTTGAACCGTGCGATTTTTGAAATGTTTTTTTTTTCGTATTTACAAATGCATTACGATTCTCATGTCAGAATATCACAAATTAACATGCAAAAAAGTTAGTCCCTTTGATGCAGAAAGTTAGCATGTTATGAGCTTTGATGTAGACCAGAGGTGAATGACATCTGAGATACGTGTACACTTTTTATAATGTAAACTGATGTTGACTTCGACGTTAGACAAGCAAAGGAGATGAGAAAAAAATGAAAAAGATCACGAAACGAATGGCTCTCAAAGGAAAAATTGGGCACATTTTCAAAAATGTCTAAATCCCCACAGAGTTGCTCCAGATAGACGATAGATTATGTGTGTGTATGTGTGTGTGTGTATGGCTGCTGCACCACACCACCCCACACTCATGTGCCCTTACTTCGTTTGACACACCCTTTATACGTAGGTACTTATATCGCCACACAATAAAATCAAGAAAATGGTAACAACAACAAAAATAAATTCACAAAGCTTAGTTATTGTTGTTGTATCATATTACAGTTTGTCAGGTTGGCTTTTTTGTTGCAAGACCACAACCACACATAGATACTCGTAAATTCGCATAAGCAGCAAATGTTAAAGGGAAATTATTCATAAACACAAGTAGCTATGCACCATATATGCATTATTGTTGCAATGTTATAGTATTGTGGGCAACAAAATAACAAAAATTCCCTTTTATAGCTTAGGTGTAGTTGAGTGCACAGAAGGCGAGAAAAGTTTTTTCTCTCATAACCAAGCTTGTGGCGGTTTCTTTCTATAGAGAAGTTTTGCTCGGTTTTGTTCTTATTTCTTTATTCTTATTTCATATCGCATACATACAAAAGTATTCCCTTTTGTGTAAGGCAAGCAAGAGCGAACCAAAATCAATGATTTGCTCCTCTTAGCTTAAAAGGGTTCTTGTGCTACCCTTCGACCATAGACTAATATTCTTTGGCTCGATTCTGTCTGTTATGCGGGTTGAAATTGAGTGATTTGTGCAATTCCTTTTTTTATCTAAAACTGTAACAACCATCAAAATATCCAACAGCGACCGTAGTATCTGCTGCTATCCATGCGTCGTCTAGATGCTAGAATAATAGACATAGCAGAAGTTGAAAGGAAAAACGAAATGAATTGAATGACGGACTGGCTTTATGGAATCACAGTTCAGTCGTCAGTCAGCAGGGATTGGTTCTCACATTGTCAAGATGAAATCCGTGTTGCGCTTTGCTGCACCGGACGTAACACAGAGAAGAACAATTGGAGCACATTGCACACTTTTCGTCCGTTCGCAGTGGCCGACGCCGCTTGTCAAAAAATGGTTGGACGCCAATGTGGCATCTTGATGCTAAAATGGAATTTCAGAATCCAGAACTTGCTGCAGTCACAGCCTCAAGCTGAGCGCATAATTGGAGCAGGCGATGCCGAATGCGACACAGTCACAGTTAGAAGCGAGTGGATCGCCATCATCGTTGTACTCTTCCGTTTGTCATATTTCCCATAGTGATGCGACGACGACGACAACAACAACAACCAGACTGACGATGATGCATTGCTGAATGCTGAAACTGAGTTATATTATCATAAGGAACCAGAGAGTCACGAAGAAGTGTCGTCGACCGGGCAACGTGACAATATGTAGATGAAGGATTCTTGCATCGCACTTAACATTCGACTTTCGTTCAGTATACTGCTTCAGATCAGGAGTTAATTATGTTAATTGCGGTTTAATTAAAAGCTATCTTTCTATCTTTTACACCAAACTTTCTGTATCACTCTATGAGTGTCAATATACGACAGACTTTGATAAGAAACTTGAATTACGAAAATTTAAAACTAAATTTTTGTTTGTGAAAAAACCACTGTTTTAGATAACTATCGCTTTTTTATTTAATTTTCTGTATATCCCTTCAAATATCCCAACCACTTTTAAACTACAATCAACAGTCAATCAGTAATCAATTGCACCAAAGACATCATGAGAAGATATGTATTTCAAGGACAGCTACAGATCCTCATGAATACAATCTAGATTACGAAAAAAGTATTTTTGATGGTGTTGGCTTGTTAGGAACAAACAACTAAAACCTAACGGCAACCGGAAGTTTCATTGATTCATTGAAAGAAAAAGTAGAAAAAGTCGTGACAGAAGACTTTGATTTCAACTTGGACACCATTAGCACGGACACCGGAGAGTTTTAATTCGAATAGTGGAGGTGATAGCAGCTCTGAAGGGAAGATTTCATTTTCTGCCCCTTTGGCACCAATCAAGCAATCAATACGCCATGGTGTTGCTGCTGCACTCTCTGTGAAAAGGAAGGATCTCATCTGGATTAGTTTAAAACGCTTCTCTGTGCTTCTTAGGATGTTTTCTTTCTTGCTTTATAATTTATTTGCATAACGCAATAATACAATTTATCTCTCTATCTCTCTCTCTATCTTTCTAGTATCCTCACGGGTATTTTGTCCACAACGAATGACTTCTTTGGAATCAAAGCGAAAATCAGATTTGAATCGAAAATCAGTTGAGATTTTAATTTAAATATTTGATGTAGGTATTCATTAATACGTGCTCAGGTAACTGAAACTGACAATAGATGGTACGGGATGGAGATAGAAAAGAAAAAAAAACAGTTAAAAGAAAATTGATAGAGCCAGATGAGGTAAAGGACAGGCCAACTACAGCAGAATTAAAGGAAAGAGTTGAATTGGGAAAAACTAAAGAAAGGGAAGAACAAGATTTTGGATAAACACAAACAAAATATGATCAATTAAACAACAAAAATATAAATAAAGCAGAAGATAACTACAAAACAGGAAGAAGGAAACAAGTGGAAGCTAGGACATTGTAATATACAAGGGAAAGCTAGGAACGTGGAATGTACAAAATAAAAACCGCACAAAAATAGTTATATTAGAGGTACTGGATGTAGTGACGAGTTACTTGAAAATGGAGACTTAATGGCATACAGCGTTAGAATACATTATTAAATGAAATCCAAGAATGGAGAAGACTTGGAGAAGGACGCTTGCCAATCAAACTAGAATTGAGGGACGTGAGTGGAGTGCGAGCTCTGGCGAAGAATAGGATAAGATGGCAGCTTTTTGTTGATTCCGTGTGCTCCACAGTGCAGTAAAAAAAGAAATAGAAAATAAGAAAGATATTAAAACAATTATTGTAGTAAATGGACCAATTGAAGATGATAAGAATGAAAAAAAAACGATTCTGGGCAAACGTACCAAAGGGCGATAGGTTAGATTAGGTTAAGATCGGTGGCTGAACTACTTAGATCGTTGAGGGTCCATTGGGTTACCACAGAATCATTACTATTCACTTTTTCTTCAGAGCCAATTTTGAGCTTTTAATCTCAGGATGTTTCGCACCTTACAGCTTTCGACTTCCGATAAGTTATTTTGTATCCCAAATGTTTTTGTCTTCTGTCTACAAGAGCCGGGCATGAACACAGGACGTGGGATAGTACTTCTTCCTTCTAGACATCATTGCAGCTTCGAAAGAACTCATTGAACTCAAAGCCCATCCTTCTCGGATGTACTCCAAGGAGACAGTGACCTGTTAGAACACCTATAATCATTCTCATATCTCTTATTTGTAGGGATATCAGTGCTGTAGAGTAATTTAAGTCTAGTTATACCAAACTTGTTTTGCTATAAGTACATGTGGTGGCATGCGTTCACCTCTATTTTGTTGAAGTTTCCACCTCTTTACTCTCTTAGCAGTTTATAATGACCTTACTATATCTTTCTTCCGGTAGCAGTTGAAGTTTTGTATCATTTCTAGCCAGTTCGGCTGCCTTGCAGTTCTCAACGATATCGGAGTGGCAGCTCAACGCCACCTCTGATGTCATTGAGTTTGATTCCAGCGATGTGATTGACTCTTTACATAGGTTACAATATCAGTTACTTATATTATAATAGTTGTTAACGTCGGCGTTACCCGGGACCCAAAAGCTAAAATAACAGGCTGCCTGTCTGGCTGCCCCTAAAACCCTACAGACCAACCAAACTGACCGCTTCACCACTGAAACCACCCAACACCATTAAGCACCAACAACCCCCCCACCTACCAACCACGAAACGTGAGTTATGGTCGCGAGTACATACATAAATCCTATTTTCTATTTTTCCAGAATTTTCCAATTTTCCAGGTTCCTATTATCATCCCCAAATCATCATCAGCCAAATCGGTCCACCCGTTTAGCCATGAAAAGGTAACAGACAGACAGAGTTACTTTCACAATCATAATATTAGTAAGGATTATGTCTCAGTCAGGGTTTGTGACAGAATACCCTATCACCTTCTTTACCATTATAGTCTCTGTCTTGACGATATTAAAAGCATCTTCAATTTCGAGGAATGCTTAAAGTGAGTACTCTTTCGAGTGCTGTGATTTTGTAATCGTTCGTACTAGTGTTTCAAGGGCTGTATCTTTGCAGTATGCGTTTGAGACTGCGCCCATCTGTTGTGATCCACATTCTTTCTTATATAATCAACTAATAAACTTTCCAGAGTTTGAAAAAAATGAAGATAGGGTTATTGGGCTTAGGTCCTGGTAGCAATGTGCGGTTGTTCCTAATTTCAAAATGAAGACCACCTTTACTTTCATCTATTTCCTGGGGATATATTCTAATATAAGACATGGGAAAATTATCTCTTAGTTATTCTGTAATTCTGCTGGTATGGTATGGAGTATGGTGGTCTGGACCAGCTGAGTCGCTAGTTGCTCACTTGTTACGTTTTATCCTAATGATGCCATTTACGCATATCCCATGGGCTTATTGGTAAGTACTGAGCGCTAGCTCATTCCTCAAGTCAGTTGAGTCTGGAAAGTGTGTTTCTAGAGAAGCGATAAAAGAAAGATAAATTTGATAATAGCTTTTTCTAGAGGGAGTAACTAAACACATTTATGTAATGTAATCAGTTCTCTTTGTGGGCCATAGATCAGCTTGATAATGACGTCGACTTTGGTCGAAAAATTATCTTTTTAGACGAAGTGCATTTCCATAACTAGGGTGCCTCAAATTGACGCCATGAATGTAAATGACCTTTGCTTTTAACAATAAAGCGACACATGCCATACAAGCCGACTGACAATCGATCTCTCCTGCACCAAATTTGCAACCGAATAATCAGCTTTTTTGGATAATTAAGATAAAAAATAATTGTTGGTAATCCTAATTATATTATGGACCAGATTGCAGATCCCAGAAAATAGGAAATGCCAATGAAAAAGAAAAGGAAAACGGTTGTGGAAATTATAAAGTTATCACTCTGCTCTCAATGGCTCTATATGCTTAGAACACGATATTAGAGAGTAGGCTTAGTAAGGTAGAGGAAGCGGACACAAGCAATGGAAATAAAGTACCTGAATATAGTATTAGACGAATTGATATGAAAAGAAACGAAGTCATAAGGAAATAGCTAAAAATATAATCCGCTTAAAAGACACTAGAAGATAAGAAACTTTAAATGATTTGGACACATAGTCCAGATGGATGAAAATAGAAAAGTTAATTTTGGAAGAAAGCTCTGAAGGTAAAAATAAGAAAAGAAGACCCAGATAAACTTGGAACCGAGCAGCTAAAAAAAATGAAGTTGGACAAATCTGGAACTCTGCAAAAGAAACGACAAGAAATAGAAATTGTTGGAGAGAGTTTTTAATAAGACGAAGAATAATCCGGGTAAAGAACCTCGACTCAGGGTAAAGAGTACCGTATTATATGTAAATATGTATGTAAATAACGCAATACATACCTATGTTCACTCTTTAAACAAAATTATTATCATGTCGTCTGAACAATTTACGTAATCAACCATCAAAGTACCTACACATGGCAAACTGTTCCAATAATAAATGATCCAGTATTGATCCAGCTTTTTTCTCCTATTACGCTGCCAACTTGATTTGAGGTATCCCATACAGATTGTATCTGTATCTGTTTATATCTGATTACATCTAACGTAAACACGCATACACACTCATCAGCTCTGTTTACAAGTTTGCCAGCAATAATTACGTGCGGTCAGGTAAATCAAATTGTAAATCAGATCGTCGGTCATCGGTCTATAGGTCATTAATATTCGACATATAATGCTAGTTGTTAAAGCTGATTTGTTGTTGTTGTTGTTGTTGTTTTAGTTCATTGTTTTGCCAGTATAACTATGAATACCAGGATGCCCCACTACTACTCGTATAATAAACCAGTTGATGGAAATTGCATTGCGGTGCATTATAACGTACGTTTGTATGTTGCCCGAATGCCGGCCGGCAGCCAAGAGGTTAAATAAAATTTGGCTACTTTACAGGTTCGTTTATTTGTTTGTTGCATACAAATCGCAGTCAGCCAGACCGCCATCGCCAATTGTTCAGACGACTGCAAAGGAGTCAAAGCACCCACAATATTGTTGTTCAAATAAACTAAATCAGCTCTGCAGGAATTAAAATAGATCGATTTGTTATGCTGCATGCCCCAAACAAGACCACACCCTCTCAACTGAATTATGATTGTCTACTCTGGCGACTGTTAGTGTAGTTCCCCTCTTGCTCCAGAGGATATACAGGCAGCCAATTGAATTCCTCTCGGCGGGAAAACGCGTAAATTTCCGATATTTTACTATAGGCAATTGAACTTTCAAAGTTATTTAACTTCATTGCACTGCAATATGCTATATTGGGCTAGGTATTGGCAAGGGAGGAAGAGGAAGACAGAGGAATTTTGCACTTCGCATACCCCCAACGGCCGATGATTGCATTCATGCTATAAAGTTTCGTTGCATCGCTTTCTGATATACAAATGTATCTATGGCTGTGTGCAATGTGTGTGTATATGTTTGTGTATGTGTGTGCTAACAATGCAGCAGCAATTGTGGAATATATTTTATTATATATTTTGAGAGTCAAACTTTTGTCCATTGTCATGGGCCAAGTCAAGCAACGCCCACTGTACTCCTAGAAGTTCAGGCTGCTGGCCGTTTTCATCGTCATCAACGTAGTAGTCGCAGCACCGTGGGACCAACTATCACATTAAAGATACTTTGTAGGCAACGTTTTTAGAAAATTGATATTATAAATCCTTGAGATTATTTAAAAACAATAACCATTTTTGATTGCCCTGATCTCCCTGATTGCAACAGAAATGCTGCAGTTAGTTCCGATTAACCTCCATTTTACTCCGTCTGTTTAAAGGCGGAGAGGACATCATCCTAGTCCAAGAACCATGGATTGTTTACAACCTTGTTTGCGGACTCAGGACTCCTGGTTATTACTCGCTATATGTAGAAGATAAATTTAAACCTAGAACCTGGGATGCTTACAAAGCATACCTTAATCTCTATAAAAGAGAATTACGGACAGCCAAGCGCTCTTCTTGGAGACTCTTCTGTGATAAAATAGAAGAATCTTCTGAGGCATCTAGGCTAGGAAAATTCTCCAAACCAATCCAATAACTCCGGGGCTGCCTGAAAAAGGCAGATGGCTCGTGGACAGCACAATTCCAGCCGAGCTGCAAAGGACTTCGGATATTATCCTTCCTTTGCTGGAAAGAGTTCTAAAAAGTTGTCCTGGTTTGGTCTATATTCCAGTTTTATGGAGAGAAGTAAACGTGATTTTTATACCCAAAGCCGGCAAAATGCTCGCATGTTAGTCCAAAAGATCTTAGACCAATCATTCTTTCATTATTCCTGTTAAAGACACTGGAAAGACTGATCGATAAAGGCAAGTCTGTAAAAACAGCCTGCATACATTGGTACGTTCTATGGAACATTCTCTTCACCACAAGCAATAGAAAATGGTGGTATTCCTGGACATTGAATGCGCTTTTAACAACGTATATCTGCGATTACGGATGCACTGTCGAGTTTGAGGGTGGACGACTCGCTTGGCGAATTGATTAATCTTCTGCTCACAAGTGGGATTATTAATTCAAAGCTGGGCGTATCGTCTGCGAGAAGATCTGTCTACAGAGAAACCCCACAAGGTGCAGTGCTGTCCCCCCTTCTATGGAACTTAGCGGTGAATGAGCTTCTGGTAAGCCTGCAGAGTAATCGCGTATGCTATGATGTTACTATTGCCGTCTCAAGAAAATACCCGATGCTATCTCTCAGTGGACTAGAAATGGAATCAGTCACTCCTCTATCCTGAGTTTAGTCAGGATCCCAGACTACACCCTTCCGCAACTCTATTTCAACAAAACCTTCCGGGTCACTTTCCCTTCCAGATCATTCCGAGACGAAGACGCTTACTTGGAAGATGACGACAATTAAGTTTACACAGACGGTGATGATGGAGTCGGCGGAGGTGTTTTCTCAAAAAACCTAAATCGTAGCCTCTCTTTCCGCCTTCCAAATAGTAGTGTAGTGTTTACCAGGCTGAAACTATTGCGTTCAGTGAAGCCTTGTCTTGGCTGAAGAGAAACGTCAAATCCGCTGAGGATATCTGTATATTCTCGGATAGCCAAGCTGCATTGAAATCCCTTGAATCTGCCAATTATATCTTATGGAGTTGACGGAGCAGTTCAATATCCAATTGTGTTGAGTTCCGGGGCATAGAGACATTCCGGGAAACAAACTCGCTATGCAAGGAACTACATCACCCATCCTTAATGAATATGGTTCTCTAGGCATATCAATAGCTACGTGCTAACTCGTGTTAAAATGGGATGCTTATGAAAAAACCTATCGTAGGTAATCAAGCGGTACACCTTGCATAGCGACAAAGCAGATCTGGCCCAAAATGGATCCGAAACGCTCATAGTGTTTGATCTCTCAATAAAGATCGCATATCGTTGCGATTTTAGGTGTCATCACTGGACCCTGTCTCATCGGCAAGAATGCAGCAAGACGTGGAGTCTTCTCGAATGATTTATGCAGAAGCTGCATGGATGAGGAGGAGGAGGAGGCCATCGTCCATCTTCTCTGTACTTGTCCAGCCCTCTCCCAAAGGCGTAAACTCCTTCTACAATGACACTAATGATCTCATCAAAATTGACATTGGTGGTCTCCTACGCTTCATACGGAGCTCTAACTGGTTCATCGAGTAGGTGGAAGGAATTTTTCTTGATCCGTGTGGTATCACAATGGACCATTACCGATCTAAGTGTGTCGGTTTCACTGCCAGCCACCTTAACCTAACCTAACCTTTTTGATTATATTAAAATTAAAACGTTCTAATTCTAATTCTAATATCGTCATCGTTTAATATTCAATATCACCCCTAGGGAAATACAAACGTACTTTTAAAATTTATAAATTTATATATTAACCCACAACTTTAATAACAATTGTTCCACTGTACATAGTTGGCCGTGGTACTGATGTCGTTGTTGGTTTATCTTTTATCTTTGGCAAACATTCTTCCCGTTGCTTCGATGCGATATCGAATTATAGCTAATGATGTGGTACTTGTAATTCGTGCGCCATTGCATTTATGTATATAAACGTGGAATAATATGCAAGAAACTACCTACTGTACCTATACTTACTCTGTATATATATTTACTCTATACACTGAATGTGCTTTTCCTTGTGAATATAAGTCACTGTCCGGAAGACCCTTTTGGCACCAGCCTATGCGAATGGAGTCCAAAATTTTTTGATAGAGCATTATCCTCAAGTAGGCGCGAGTAGGTACAAACCTCTAACAACCTGCATACCACAAACTGCACTTGCACTCGCACCACCACCAGTAGATATTGATACCGAACAGGCGCGATACTTCCAGCTGCTAGGTACTTGAGCAACACAGCATCAGTTTCCATAGAGCAACTGGGAACGAACAAAGATAGTAAAGATAGTTTGTAACAAAATGGTTGGCTATATAGATGTCTGCCACAATTGCGGTTACGGCCACTTGCAGTAGATAGTTCAGCCAAAAGGCGGCTTTTCATTTATCGAATCTAATCAAGCGTTAGTGTGTCTGTGTGTATGCAGCAGAAGTATAAATGAATCTTTCTTCATAAAATAAATTATCCTCTTCGCTGTTGTCATCGGCGTGCTCGTCAATCGCAGTCTGCATAATTCTAAGGGCGATTTTTAGAATTAAACTCGTAATTTACGGAAGTTTTTATTAATTTCTCAAATGTGCTTGAAACTAGTTGTTTTCCTAACTGGTATGCGGACTAGTTTGGAATGGATTTTTTTAATTTGAAGAATCTTCTATTTTAATTAATGAAGTTTTTTTGATCTTTTGTCGCTTGAAAGTTGTATCCAGTAGGTCAAGCAGGGATATTAATATTGTGACATTGCTTTTAACAAAGAATGCTGCATACCGTTTGTCTGTCTACGCATTAGCGGTAACATATTTTTTTTTATAATGAACGAATATGTCTGCGGAATTATCTGAAATCAGTCGTTGCTTTAATTTTGAAGTAAATAAGAAAGAAGGAAGAAGTAAAGAATAGTCCTTCAATGAAATGAGGTGGTGACTTTTATTTGGAAATTTTATTCGAAATTAGCTTGGATGTGATTTTCACTAAATACTCAGATTTTAGAAAAATAATTTAATACAATAAAGGCAATTTAAAGTGCAAGAAATAAGATTCTAGTCAACTGTTACATAAAAATGGTTGTCGGAGTAGCTCCGGAGGGTATTCAACTTTGTATTCATAATTAATTCAATTTTCACGACAATATACATTTATTTATATTATTGATGGTGTAGTCAATTTAGGGACTCTAGATATTTTTTGATCGCCTGCTGTGAAAAAGTAATGTGTTAGTAATTTTCCTTCTATGAAGCCGCTCAGATATGTGTCAATAATAACTTAAGCGCATGTGTTAGAGGAGAAAATATTATATCAGGATAACTGCTCCACGTTGTTTTATCATATTCCTTATGTAAATTTATGACAAAGTAACTTTTCCCAGTGTTATGGCATCTTTTCTTCCTCCCATTAATTGTTCATTAGTTGACTCTCGCTAGGATTCCGAGGACTTATTACTTAAAGCCAATTATCCCTCCCTAACTTCTTAACGCTTGTTAGCAACATCATATTTTTATTATTATAGCTGTGGCGGGTAGGTGTGATAATCCAAAGAAAAACACACCAATGCGCTCAGATCATCAGCATCTGTCCATTGTACACAATCCTATTGAATGCACTGTTCAAACCTATTTGTTCCTTAAAATAGCGAAGGACTTGATCTAGTTTCAAGGATCAAAGTTATTCGATCGTTATTATATCCCTTCTCTTAGCCAGGAAAAAGCAGAACAGCTACAAAGGAAATGTTGTTTCCTCTTCGAAACAACATTTACAGCATTTACAAATTGGATACAATATAAGTATAAGTCCCAACTTGAACAAACGACGTCCATTCAAGTTATGCCCTTTAAGTAAACCAACCATGATTCGTTAGTTCCTGCTACACGTTCCTAAAGTAGCTTGGCAGTGTTTTTTTTTCGGCCTATTCACAAAAAGTGTCGTGACCCACGGATTAAGTCCATGCATTTCTGAGCAGTTCGAATCCCAACAAACACCAAAAGTATTTTTCACGGTCCCACCTCTCGTGAGTGTCTGACAAACATTCGAGTCAAATAACTTGTCACGGAAAGCTTCTCAATTCGCTGTTCAGATACGGCATTAAATTGTAGGTCCCTTTCGTGTGTGTGCAAAAAAATACATGCACAACACAAATGGTCGCGAGAAGCTAGGCCTTAGATCGCAATAGTCTGTCGCGCCGAATATTATTATTATTATTCACAAAAAGTGCTTGTTAGTTCTACATGTATTTATAGAGTTTCAACAGTACACCTGTTTGGCTTTTATAAATGTTCTATTACCAATTGCTAAGCTTGCTTGTCTCAAGCTTAACATTGATTCCGGAACAGTAGGAACAGCGGAAGTACCACTTCTTGCGATTTCATCAGCAGATTTATTGCCTTTTATTTCTGTATTGCCCGGAACCAAGATAAAAGTAACGGGATTCCATCTTGGAATAGAGTTCAGTCTTCTCTTATATTCCAAAATAATTTTCGAGTTGACACAAGGTAATTCCAATGGTAGTAGAGCAGCATCTTTGAGACAGCTACTTGTAAAATAGCAAATATTTCTCGTTGAAACAGTTGGCCGTTTTCCGAGTTTAAATACCATTTCGTTATTTTCATCTAAGAATCAACCTGCACTTACCTCATCAGTAAGAAAATCGTCAGTGAAGAATATTGGTTCGAATTCCCTAAGGATCTCAATTGAAATTTTCCAACTCTACCTGCTAGCGTATTGAACTTTATATCCTTTTTGAACATAAGAAGGTGTACATTACTGTCCGCAGTAATCAGGAGCGAAGGAATTTGTTCCGAAACCTTATGTAATATCTGTCTATGCACACTCTTACGCCGATAATCTCAGATATTATTCTTTCGAAGTTGACAATATAGTTCTAACCGCTTTCATCTGATAACTAGCTCCAGAAGTTAGATTTAGCGATAGGCATATATTGCAGTAATATATTGCAGGTGATTGATAAAATTACCTTTTTATATTTGCAGTATTGCAGTTGCGAATTTAACTAAATCACCGCAATCGATCTGCAAAAGACACAGACAGGATTTTTTTGTTTATTTTTTAATTTGCTTTATAAGAAAGGTAAGTGGAATGCGTCAGATTAATGTTATAAAGGCTAGTTGCTGCTTTGCTTTTTTTGAATCAAGATCATGATGTGATAATCTCTTATTTCATTTAATGTGAAGTGACGAGCGAAGCCGGAACAGCTATAGTCTGTAGCTTACCACATGGCTTTTCTAGCATAAATTCTAAATTAAAAACTCGTTCAAGCAACATTAAACAGTCATCGACACGTCAGTTTTTTTTCAATAAACATTTTCTAAAAATTTAAAAAAACCAATACACTTTTGATTAATTAAGCAATAAATTACTGATATTACACTTATACTCCGGGAAAACATTGGATAATACATCTCTACTAATCATTCTAAGCGAAAAAACAATAAATTGCTTTTAACCAAATTATTGCTTTAATAACACTTATGCCTATGTCTACTCACGCGCCCCAACCTGTTATGTTAAATAGATACTTGGTTTTCCAAAATAAGACACTACAAGTGCGAAAAAATGTTAACTCAAGTCAAGTACTACCGTAAAACACCGTTAATGTGTCCGAATTTCTAATGGAAATTTTAATGGATTTTGGAAATCATTTGCTTAAGTGGCAAACAAAAAATTAATGCAATAATCTGATCTCGCAATAGATGCGTAAATAAACAAGCAACAGTGCGTTAATTGGTTTTATAAATGATAATTACGTGATGGAGGATCATCAAAAAATCGTAGATATAACTTGGGAGGCTATTTATAAACTTCAATGAGGAAAAATGCATTTTCAACAGCGGAGCGTTAAATGGAGCAGAGTTAAATGAATAAATGAAGCAATTTTTCAAATAATGAAATGTATTGACTCTGGACCAATCATAAAACAATAATGTCTTTTCTTTTATTGTTTTATTTACTCAACCAAATTAATTTTTAAATTTTCTTTATTAACCGTTGCCCGTTGATCTGTTTGTTTGTTTGTCTGTCGTGGAATGTTGCGATCAATTTATAATCAAGTTCCCAGCTCCCGATTTTATTGAAATTTTGCTCACATATGTATTTTCGGTGACAACACTTTTTATTTAAATTTGGGGCCTCTCGGGCCTCAGGGCCTAGGGGTGCCCATATAATTTTTTTAAAAATTAACCAGATTTTTTTTTAAATTTTGTACGCATGTTTATCTCCGATGGACAAAACTTTTTGAAATTTTTTGAAGTGATCATGATCGGGGGGGCCAATACAAATTTTTCAAAAAATCGGTGTGAAATAATTAAAATAATTACCCGATTTTCTTCAAATTTTATATCTCCGATGACCAACACTATTTGTAAAAAAATTTGGAATGGCCCCAGTGCCGAAGGGATTCCATATAATTTTTTTTTTTAAAACTAACCGGATTTTCTTTAAATTTTGTACACATGTGTTTCTCCGGAGACAAGACTTTCTGTACAAATTTGGAAGTAATCGGGCCACAGGCCCTAGGTGCTCCCATATATTTTTTATTTTATTTAAACTTTCAACATTATGTATCCCTGATTAGAGAATGTACACGAAATTGAATTTTTATGGACAAAAGTATTCTTCAGTCGAGTGAAGTACCTACTCAGGGTTAGGATAGAATAGCCCCGTTATTATCATTTTCATTTTCATATCATTTCATTTTCTATAGCGTCTGCTGACTTCGCGAAGTGATTCCTTATATGCATAATGTTCTCATTATCTATTCGGGATATTCCCGATGCGTCCAGTAAGTCTTTGTGCGAGACCACGTACAGATATTCGGATTCTGTGGTAAGATGTCTGCTTAGACATGGACTCAGATATTTGCCTGTTTCGTTTCGGATTGGCACTTCGGTCGCCATCATCTAGGCGTAAACTTTTATAATTTGTCCTGATATCCCCTTTAAAGAGTGCTAAAGGCGGTCCAAACAATATTGTCTCACACTTAGTCACATTGATCTTTAGCCTCCAATCAGTACAAAATGACTGTAACTGATAAAATTTATCTTTCAGATCGCTCCTTAGCTTCCCTACCCTATCTCCATGTGCGTACAATATGATGTCGTCAGCAAACGCTAGCGAAGTGTTCCTATACCTAAGCACCTTGCTGATGTAATTGCAGAAAAGGAGCTGCGAATTCACAGTTCCCTGCCGCAGACCATTCGCGATATTAAAAACATTAGCTGTCTTGTCACGGTTATCAGTTATAACAAACTTCTTATCATAAATCATATGCATTATTATTTACAGTCTAGTCTTATTAAGTTACATATCAGTCTATTAGTCCACACTGTGTCGAAGGCTTTCTCAGTATCTACCAGACAGGCCGCAGTGAAGTCATTCAGATGCCAATTGACATCTGAGATGAGTTTTTGTAACTGCACGCAATGTCGCGTGATTTTTTTTTTTAACCCAAACTGGTTCCGCGGTATGACATCTTTTTCTTCGCTAACGGACGCTTTGTTAATAACAATTTCGAAAACCTTTCCGATGTAAGGAACAATCAGGCTGATTGGCATGTAGCTCAGAGAATCAGAAGAACCCTTCTTCTTCATTTCTATTGGAAATACATTCAAAATTAGAAGAAGTTGTTCAACAAATTGTTAAATAATACGCAGTATTGCCTGGATGAAGCAGTCAGGTAAATGTTTTAAAACTATGTTAGAAATGTTATCTAAACCGGATGATTTTTGGTTGTTCAGTCGCCTAAAGACAAATGGCAGGTCGTTAAGTGTTGTTAAGTAGCCCTGCGTTGTCTGGTGTCAATGCGACTGATCTGAGCCATTCAGAGAACGTGACTAGGGTTCTTAATGATGCACTTTGATATTTAAATCGGGATTCCTCATCTCTCACTAGATCAATGTTGCCGCCCGATTCGTCAACGAGAGAACGAATTGCCTCAAAATGGCTACCAATAAAACAATAATGTCTTAATACTGTTGGATATTGTACCGTTGTTTAGTGGATATTTGATGTTTTCTTGCAGAAAAAATCTTGTACACCTGTGTTTAACTTCAGAATAGCAGATTTCCCTACTAGCATGATGGATAGAGAGGAAACCAAGCCAAGACACCTCAATTTACGGGTCATTTCAGTTTTGAAGTTACATGCTTAAAAACTGCATTACATGCGGATGGTACCAAGTTGGTCACAACTTCAATTTTTTTAAATATAAAGGATTCCATTTTCGCAAATATGCATTGTGTGGCATAATCATATTAACTTTTAATAACTACTTGCTCGGTTAAGAAGAACAGAACAACACGAGGAACACCTACTACAATGCGTAGGGAAAAGGTATTTAAAAAGGAGAAAACTAAAAAATATATAGAAGCAAAAAAGAATTCCATTCTCTCTTCCACTTGAAGTTGTTAATAAATTGGTTCAATATTTACTGTACGCGTTTAACTCTTGAACACTCTCCCTAATTAAGGGTAATCGAACTGTGTACATTAAGCGCAAAGTGTGGAAACTTAATTAATATTTGTATCTTGTGCAAAATACAGCTAAGAGATGCTTACAGATTTACATTCATTAAATAAGTCACAAGCGGATAGCGTTTAACGATGTACACTGGTGTTGATTACCATCGCTTTTTGCACAAATACAAATAAATCCATTTACAATTCTCGTGCTTTGCTGAATGAATGCGATTAATTGAATCTGGATGGAAGCAGAACTAGAGAACTCATTCAATGTTTGCACTCAGACATCTCCAGTTTATCTTCAGACACATTTGTAAACGATCATCTTGAATTGGATTTAATGATCGCTTAACGATGCTATAATTGTGGGAATGGGGGCAAAATAATATGCGGGAGAAAAAATTTAAATAAAGTATGCGCAGTAATGTTCGTTAGTTGACCTTTAGCTGTGGAGCGGAAAACGAATACGGAAAATTGCCTATGGCATCCGCATATAGTAGAATGAACTATGAGCTTACCTACTTAAAATTAACAAATCTTTTGAGTTTATATATAGTTTGTTGAAAGTCTTCAAATCCAGGTACCAGCTCATATCACCCAACGTGCTGAAGTATAAGTCAATGGCCGTATGAGTCCAGTATTTATGCATATTTTCGAGAATTTCGCACTTAGCTGAAAATGGGAATAGATATAACTCCTCCCACGTGAGGAGGAAAAAAAGACATCTATATCCAATCAATTCAATTATAAACCAATCAAAGTCAATAAAAAATATATCTTCAATCTAAGGAAAACACTACATATTTTAAGAAAAAAAAAACGATCAATTGAAAGAAATACTTCAGAAATTGGAGTTATTCTATATAAAAAGAAGTATGGTTTCTGCAACCATAATATACCACCAAAATATACAAAAGAACAAAAAAAACAAAAAAGGCTAAAAAAAAGCTTATCATCTCCTAAAATAGCACAACCAAATCTGCGATCCAAAAATTGTCTTTGCATACTTACAACGTCAGGGTTTCAAAGCAGTTAGTGCTGTAAATAAGCTAAAATGGAATACAAAATAGCCACTGAATATATTCTTACTTAGCTTTGACTCAGCAGAGGACATCAAAAAAATACATGAAACTACCATAGTCTTAAATACATTGTAAAAATTGAACCAGTTAAGTCCTCGAAGCTTATCACCCAATGTAAAAACTGTCAAAAAAATTTGGACACACAAACAACTATTGTTCTAGAACACCAAATTCCTTTTTAACCACATTCCACATGACCTAGAGACTGAAATTTTGTGAGTGTCTTAGTCCAAAATAGCATTTTTTGTATTCGCATATGACACGTGTCACGTATCACGTGTCGCGTGTATGGCGTGTGTGATGGATTGAAAAATATTTTTATTTCGACTCCTTAGGGTTATTTTTAACCAACTTCCACACGATGTAGAGCGCTAAGTGAGTGTCTGGATGAAGCAGTCAGGTAAATGTTTTAAAACTATGTTAGAAATGTTATCTAAACCGGATGATTTTTGGTTGTTCAGTCGCCTAAAGACAAATGGCAGGTCGTTAAGTGTTGTTAAGTAGCCCTGCGTTGTCTGGTGTCAATGCGACTGATCTGAGCCATTCAGAGAACGTGACTAGGGTTCTTAATGATGCACTTTGATATTTAAATCGGGATTCCTCATCTCTCACTAGATCAATGTTGCCGCCCGATTCGTCAACGAGAGAACGAATTGCCTCAAAATGGCTACCAATAAAACAATAATGTCTTAATACTGTTGGATATTGTACCGTTGTTTAGTGGATATTTGATGTTTTCTTGCAGAAAAAATCTTGTACACCTGTGTTTAACTTCAGAATAGCAGATTTCCCTACTAGCATGATGGATAGAGAGGAAACCAAGCCAAGACACCTCAATTTACGGGTCATTTCAGTTTTGAAGTTACATGCTTAAAAACTGCATTACATGCGGATGGTACCAAGTTGGTCACAACTTCAATTTTTTTAAATATAAAGGATTCCATTTTCGCAAATATGCATTGTGTGGCATAATCATATTAACTTTTAATAACTACTTGCTCGGTTAAGAAGAACAGAACAACACGAGGAACACCTACTACAATGCGTAGGGAAAAGGTATTTAAAAAGGAGAAAACTAAAAAATATATAGAAGCAAAAAAGAATTCCATTCTCTCTTCCACTTGAAGTTGTTAATAAATTGGTTCAATATTTACTGTACGCGTTTAACTCTTGAACACTCTCCCTAATTAAGGGTAATCGAACTGTGTACATTAAGCGCAAAGTGTGGAAACTTAATTAATATTTGTATCTTGTGCAAAATACAGCTAAGAGATGCTTACAGATTTACATTCATTAAATAAGTCACAAGCGGATAGCGTTTAACGATGTACACTGGTGTTGATTACCATCGCTTTTTGCACAAATACAAATAAATCCATTTACAATTCTCGTGCTTTGCTGAATGAATGCGATTAATTGAATCTGGATGGAAGCAGAACTAGAGAACTCATTCAATGTTTGCACTCAGACATCTCCAGTTTATCTTCAGACACATTTGTAAACGATCATCTTGAATTGGATTTAATGATCGCTTAACGATGCTATAATTGTGGGAATGGGGGCAAAATAATATGCGGGAGAAAAAATTTAAATAAAGTATGCGCAGTAATGTTCGTTAGTTGACCTTTAGCTGTGGAGCGGAAAACGAATACGGAAAATTGCCTATGGCATCCGCATATAGTAGAATGAACTATGAGCTTACCTACTTAAAATTAACAAATCTTTTGAGTTTATATATAGTTTGTTGAAAGTCTTCAAATCCAGGTACCAGCTCATATCACCCAACGTGCTGAAGTATAAGTCAATGGCCGTATGAGTCCAGTATTTATGCATATTTTCGAGAATTTCGCACTTAGCTGAAAATGGGAATAGATATAACTCCTCCCACGTGAGGAGGAAAAAAAGACATCTATATCCAATCAATTCAATTATAAACCAATCAAAGTCAATAAAAAATATATCTTCAATCTAAGGAAAACACTACATATTTTAAGAAAAAAAAAACGATCAATTGAAAGAAATACTTCAGAAATTGGAGTTATTCTATATAAAAAGAAGTATGGTTTCTGCAACCATAATATACCACCAAAATATACAAAAGAACAAAAAAAACAAAAAAGGCTAAAAAAAAGCTTATCATCTCCTAAAATAGCACAACCAAATCTGCGATCCAAAAATTGTCTTTGCATACTTACAACGTCAGGGTTTCAAAGCAGTTAGTGCTGTAAATAAGCTAAAATGGAATACAAAATAGCCACTGAATATATTCTTACTTAGCTTTGACTCAGCAGAGGACATCAAAAAAATACATGAAACTACCATAGTCTTAAATACATTGTAAAAATTGAACCAGTTAAGTCCTCGAAGCTTATCACCCAATGTAAAAACTGTCAAAAAAATTTGGACACACAAACAACTATTGTTCTAGAACACCAAATTCCTTTTTAACCACATTCCACATGACCTAGAGACTGAAATTTTGTGAGTGTCTTAGTCCAAAATAGCATTTTTTGTATTCGCATATGACACGTGTCACGTATCACGTGTCGCGTGTATGGCGTGTGTGATGGATTGAAAAATATTTTTATTTCGACTCCTTAGGGTTATTTTTAACCAACTTCCACACGATGTAGAGCGCTAAGTGAGTGTCTATGTCAAAAAAAGCATTTTTATATTCCGCATATGACGCGTGTCCCGTGTGGCGCGTGTGATGGGTTTTACCTTTTTTTTTATTTCTTTGAGTTCTATTTTAACTTTTTAAGAAACTTCTACAGGACCTAGAGAGCTGACATTTTGTGAGTGTCTAAGTCAATAATAGCATTATATTCCGCGTTAAACGCGTGTGGCGCGTGCGATGGGTTAAAAAAGTTTTTTTTGACTTTTTGGGGTCCTTTTTAACCACCTTCCACACTACCTAGAGGGCTTAAATTTTGTGAGCGGCTCAATGTTAGGGACCAGTTTTGATATCCCGTGTCGCATGTCGCGAGTCGCGTGTGGCGCGTGAGAAGCATGGAAAAAAGTCTTATAGTCGCAATTTAGTCCCACCGAATTTCATAGAAATAGTTTACAAAAAAACTTACAGGAATTGGTGCACCCATTTATTTTGGTAGCGAAAATACATCGGTATTAGTGCAGATTTATCCCATTTCATAATTGAAGTCATCAGTCTTTCGATGAAGGCATTGCACGTAAAGGGCAAGTATAAATTTTCTGTAATTTCCGATGAAGTGCTGATGTACATTTATATTTTTTTTCTAACAAATTAGCCTGCAAAAGTGACCATATAGTCGGACTACATGATTCTGTAAAAAATTTTGTTTCAAACGAGCTTTATAGGATGATGCTGGGTCATATTTGGATCTCCAGCGAATGTACTGAAATGGTTTGTGCTAGAGGAATCGACATATTATTTAACATCTTTGTTGGTCGACAAAAACGAGCAGAGAGCCATAATTTTAAGCCTAAACTTAAATCGCTTAAATTGCCTTTCAGCCATGCACGATCATTTGGTTTTCTACGTAAAATGTTTGTTAAGCTGTATTTTCTAACTTCTAAGGTTTAATTTCTGTTAATTTTTCAATGTGTGCCGTGTGTTAGAGTTAGCCAATTCAAACCTTTTGAAACATTTCTAGTGGTGTTGATGTTCTAGTGATGTTGCTGTTTTTATGACCGCCTCCTTAACGATTCGGGATGGTATCAGTTCATTTTATAGATTAATAGTTAATGGAAATGCTGTAGCTCAGGAACAGTAGCTGGTTGCTATTTTCCGATCATGAACAATATATAATTGTGATTTTTGGATAAGTGCATGTCTTTTTAGTAGGATGTTTGTGGTTCGAGTCCCAGTAACACCAAAAGTGGTTTTCACGGTCGCACCTCTCGCGAATCTCTGACAAACGTACGAGAGTAATTTGTCAAGGAAAACTTCTTAATTCGCCGTTCGGATACGGCATTAAATTGTTGGTCCCTTCCATTTGTGTGCAAAAATAAACATGCACAACACAACGCGAGAAGCTAGGACCTGAACCTGTTCTGTCGCGCCGAATATTGTTATTATTATCTTAATTAACTGACTGACTGATTGAATGTTGCTGCATAGTATACCTACCTACATAATAAACATGTTGACTAATAAAAATAAATTTTTAATTTAAAACGTTTAGTTTTGGGCGTAGTAGTCTGCTCTGATCTGAAACAAGCAATGTTCATTGAGTTCTGAGCTATGTTTCCCATTTTATGTCTGTAGCTCAATGGGAAGTAAGTATAAAATCATTTACAAAATTTCACCTGAACTGTCATACATGAAAGCTAGCTAATAAAATACATTAAAATTCGATTCTATTTAAAATTATTTATTTTCAAATTCAAGGTATAATAAATTCTTCTGTAAATTTGCAAACAACTTAATATGAGTGAGATAACGACCCTCTGAATGTTATTTAAAATGTAATTTATAATTAATTCACTTTGTACGGGAAAGTTTGCGTTACAAAACATTGGAACAGAAATTTGGTAAATTGATACTGTTAGTCCTTCGTCCTTGTTTGATTTTTTCTTCGTATAAAATCCGACGGATTTACGTCATATTGGCAATACTGACAACTTGAAAATATGTATGTATGTACTAGGTATGGTAACACCGAATATAAAGATACTTCAGGATGTGTCAGAAAAAGCATGAATTTGGTTGAATCAGTCTATTTAGACCATCATATTAAATCAAGTTATTTATTGTTATTAACCAATAAGTCTATGCATTTATAGGTAGGTAGGGTGGTGGTCCGCGCTACCTTAGCGGAGACCTCAAGTAGCACTAGAGTGCGCCGTTTTGTAAACACAGACCTCGGGAGACCTTATGACGTGATAGGTAATTGGAATCATTATAGCAAGCCTGTAGCGTTCAGGTATTTATAATATCGACCACTATAAGTAGTAGCACACTTGAGGAGAGGAAATTTATTTAAGTCGCCTTCAAAAATTCGCTACCAATGCTAAAATATACCATTAATTTTAACTCCACCTCTGTATGTCATTATAGCACAATCAAAATAAACTTAAAAAAAACGGAAGCAAAGGTATACCTATCCACAAACAACTCAGATACAATAATTACGATTATATGCACTACCACCACACTATCTTGCAGTCTTTCTTCTTTCTTGCAGTTTAACAACAAAACATTGCTGCACCGTCCAAATAATTTTACAGGTCACGGCCATTTAAATCGCAAACAAAATTAAGCAAAACAAACCGAAACGCGTCATACTCGAAAATGCCCAAAGGAGGAGAACAATCTAAAACGGTTTCGGACAATAGCGTTGAACGTGCCTTGCTTTACACTATCCGATGTCCTTTGAAAGTACGACTCGTATGTATCGGATGTTGCTTAATTTTCAGTAGGACACTAGGGCAACTGAAGGACTGCCTTTTGATTGCCTTCATTTATAATGACGTGAAAATGTTATGTATTTTTATACTTTTATCAAATTGTATAAATCATATAGGTTGACTGTGCGGTAATTCATATAATATTTGACGACGGAGAAGATGGCAATTTTTTGCTTCAAGTCCAAATGAGTTTCTGTGTGTTGTGTTGTGTTTTTTATTGTTTTCATTTTGTTCAAATGAAATTGGCCGCAATACACAGATGATTGAAAACTAAACCTAGTACATTCACAAAATACTGCAGAAGGTACCTCATGATCTGGATAATTGTGTGGTGGGCTCATTTCAATTTAAATCCTTAGCACAAACAACTCGCTTGATTACCTCATTGGATCATACAACTGCTCATCGGAACCATATTATGAGGAATGAAACGCCGAAAAAGAGGAACTGGGTGCGATTTAGGCCCTCCATCTACGTTATCTATTACCAGTTGTTAAATACAAACGCTTCCAAATATAACAATAAATCATCGTAGTCTTCTTATATTGTATTCGGTTTTTAAGGTTGATTTGGGCATTAATCCATTTCAAGATGGAAATTAAATTTGAATAATGAATTCAAAACCTTTGTCGGGAGCCTGGCCTTCTTCGCTTCATTACTGGTCTGATCTCGACCCCTGTTAAGTTTTTGGCTAGTTGCAGAACTGACAGCCACCTCGCTATTGCCCTGCCTTTTTCTATACTCTACCACGTTCAGTTATCGAAGGGTGCCTTCAGCGTGTCTGTCGTGAGAAGTACCCGCTGCCGTTTTCTTGACGATCTTATCTAGAATTCTGACAGACCACAGGAACTCCTGCTTCTGACGGACGCTTGCGTACTACGCTTTTTGTCTTCATGCTTAAGGTCCGCATCTGCGGCCTTAGGTATAGTTGTTATCCCATAGCGTGTCTTGACTTGACGATATGAAATTATTTTTGGACGAGCAAACTAGATCAGTCCTCTACTTCTCCTTTTTTTTTGTTTACCATAAACGATCTCACGTGCACCGTGGCTCAGTGGAAATGAGCATGGCGTGGTTCGAATCCCAGTAACACCAAAAGTATTTTTCACGGTGTCCCACCTCTCGCGAATGGGTGACAAACGTTCCGAGAGTAATAACTTGTCACGGAAAGCTTCTCAATTCGCCGTTCGGATCCGGCCTTAAATTGTAGTTCCCTTCCATTTGTGTCCAAAAATATACATGCGCAACACAAATGTGCTCACGAGAAGCTAGGCATTGGACCGCAATGGACTGTCGTGCCGAATATTATTATTAAACGATCTCACGAGGTCGGTAGGGGCGGACCATCCTGACATAGCCGACTTATCAGGATAAGGCATTCATACAACCGATCTTGCTGGAGCATCGAAAGGGACCGTTAACAACCAAGTTTCTTTAGCAACTTACTGATCATGCAAACCCTCGGCA
This sequence comes from Nephrocerus scutellatus, assembly GCA_947095585.1. Taxonomy (NCBI): domain Eukaryota; kingdom Metazoa; phylum Arthropoda; class Insecta; order Diptera; family Pipunculidae; genus Nephrocerus; species Nephrocerus scutellatus. The sequence goes on from OX352763.1 coordinate 10,549,446, forward strand.
ACAATGCTTATTGCTTTGTGATATAGGTCCCTCATAAAAAAAACTAATAATAATTTATCAAAAAAATAACTAACATTAAAAAAACGAGAATACAGTTTGATAAGTCAGTGACTTTTTGAATAAAAGATTTTTTTTTGGGCAAACAAGTATTTTATTTCTCAACATAATTCTCTTTTAAGTCCGATACATTAAGTTAAGCCTTTTTCAATTTTTTCATTCCTTCCAAATAATAGGTTTTCTCAAGGCCCTCAAAATAGGCGTTTGTTTTAGTGATGATCTCTTCGTTAGACCTAAATCTCTTACCGCCCATCCATTTCTTCTGGTTTGGAAACAGGAAATAGTCGCTGGGGGTAAATCTGGAGAATATTCTGGATGGGGTAACAGTTCGTAGTCCGATTTATGGATTTTTGCACTCATCTGCATCCATACATTGTCTTGATGGAACAGCACTTTGTTTTTCGCCAAATTCGGTCGTTTTGGCTTCAAATCAATATAGAAACTATCCAAAAGCTCTGAATAATATTCGCCGGTAATCGATTTACCCTTTCAAGGCAATCGATGTGAAAGACACCGCTTTCATCCCAAATAACTGTGGCCATGACCTTGTTACCCAAAAGACATTTTGACTTTCTTTGCTGCACGTTTACCCGGAGAAACCCTTGATTGCTTGTTCCTTGGTTTCTGATGTGTCATGATGGATCCATGTTTTATCCACGGCTACGAAATGGCATAAAAACTTTTTCGGATTGTGGCTGAACATCGCGCCAAATACTCCTTTGAACTTTAGCACACGAAATTCAATTTCTTTTTCTATTTTCGTTAAAAATTCACTAGGCTGTCTGCTTTCAATGGCTGTCAAACTCAAACTAAATGACGCAGCTTGCTCAAAATTTTACAATGGTCTACTAATGGAAGGCATTTGTCGAAAGCAGTGTTGCATTTAAAGTTACTGCGCTGGAAATTCAATAAGTCTCTGACTTATTAAATTGCCCTCGTAATAATGTATAAAATGTACAACCATTCATTTTTATAAGTTATGTGTGTCAAATAATAAATATTTAATAAAACAACTTCTTATTTAATTTATTAAATATATTTGAATTTTATATTTAATTTAAATATATGTATATTTTCCTCTTCCAAGCCAGAAGGTGCAAGTGTACCCCTTGTACTCCGCTGCCGATGACCATGGCTGTCAAATTTAATTTGTTCAACAAATCAAAACTCGTAAACTGCGATAAGCTAGTTCCGCAAACTAGTTTTGAGTAAACCACTTCCGTAAGGAACGTTCCGCAAACTAGTTTTGAATAAACCAGTTCCGTAAGGAGGGACTCAGTTAAAGTATTCCAGTGAGTCAATGGTATTAGCATTTAAGCCCGTAGTAATAATTCTCACAGAGATACTGCTTTCCATCCAAGCAATGCATTCCTTATTCGTGTACCGAGATACAATCAGACTCTCTTGATGTGTATATCTCCGGCTTTGGGCATTCCTGAAAATATGGCTATTTATTGAGCGTTTTTGGCCACTATACAATTCCCGAAATATCGATGCGTATGCTGGGGCACTCTAATGAAAGGTGAGCCAGTTTTTCTATTTGGTTGATTGTTCTAAGAATCCATTTGTCATCAAAAGATCAGTCTGGTTTACTCTCCTTGTAGAAATATTTGCACGTTGTTTTAGTGGTTAGTGAGTATACGCTTTTGTTTGGAAGCAGAGGGTTGCTACTTAAACAGCTTATGTATTTCCTGTTGGCACTAGACCTCCAAACTGGATTTGCCGCCAAGCAGTCGAAAATTCCTTCTGTACTGCAGGTGTTGGAGCTCAGTTATTCCACTGTTACGGCCATTTTTTAATTTTATTTAAATTATCAAAAATATCGATTCTTATCTAAGTTGCGGTAGAACAGTTTTCCGCAGTTTATCTTACCATTGAAGCAAATACTAAATCTTAGTCTTACGCGTCGGAAATGTTCCAATAGAGGGAAATTAATAATCAGCATAAAGCAAGATATTGTTTTATTCTATGGAACTATCTGTGTGCGGTTAATTAATTGAGATTGCATCGTGCCTTAAACTAGGACGCATCTGCCATATATATTGAGTTCCATTTCTGGGCAAGCCATCGAATTATTTTGATCTTAACGACTTAGGTAACTACAAAGCATAAGGTGCACGCACTTTAGCTCCATTAAGTTCACAGATGCAAACAATAACGACAAAGACGGCGGTGATGACGACAACGATGACTACCTGACTCCTACCTATTTGGCTACAACTATGGGTTCCCCATCCGGTCTGTAGTTATCCCCTCCAAAAGGGATCCTTTAAATTCAATGCAAGCCTACACGTTATACAATAAGGACTAACTGACCAATTTCGATGAAATTACTTTCAGGAGTCGACTGTGAAGCACAGCGCAGCGATGATGGTCATAACATCTATACAGAGCGCAGCAATTAAGCGCAAAACACAAATCGACCAAGAATCCCTGCTATATGCATGACATTCGGCTGATGAGGATGCTACTGCTCCTGTTCGTACATGCATACGTAAACAATTTTGATGAGTTCAATTAAAAGCGATTAAAATTCATTCGATTTACCCGCAGATGAGAGTGTTGTCCACGATCGTAACGGCACACATTACGTAGCTATCCTGTTGACTATTGGTTGGCTTTGGTTGTGTTGTCTGCCGCTACTATCCATACATAACACCGTAGTGTGCTTCCAAATTAATATAAATTTTCGATTTAATTTAGATGAGAGCAATATGTTGTACGTCGGGTCTCTATGGATTTTGAATTTGATACGCACACAGACAAAGGCTTTAGCCAGTTAAAGCCACATTAGCTAATGACGGCAGCGTGTGAGAACTATCTGTTCTGTGATGTGAACAATTAAATAATTAATTTTCAGTTTGCCAACGGCGGGAAACATGCTTGGAAAATATGCGAGTAAATCGAGAATTTAGTTTATGACAGCAATCAGACATGTGGTAATTGTTCATGCGACTTCTGGATGTGCATTAGCTGGTTATGCTTAACGAGATGTTTAGTTTGTCTTTCTTGTAAAATAATAACTTGGTAAAATGTAATAGAAATAAAAAGCGTAAATACAAATATTCCTACTTACAACATCTTTATTAGTTAAAGAATGTTGTAGCGTTGCTTGCGCTATGACTTTTTCCCAAACTACAACTACACAGAGAAAATGTTAAATCTTTACCATTTGAAGACTCTGAATAAACGATTCGCTTCATTGTAGGAGGAGACCTCGACGCTAAGAAACACAGACTGGGGATCCAAGCTTATCAATAAAAGAAAAACCCTACTGGACGCGATCACACAGAACAACTGTAAACAGTAATAATAGTGAACCGACTTACTAGCAAATCCAAATTATCTGAAAATAAAATCTTGCTCTGAACTAACTATTATATTAGAACTCCAAACAGAGCCAAAACCTCAAAGTCCAGGACGCCAACTTTGCAATCACAAAAAAGACTGGAACTGATTTAGCGAAATATTTGACGAAATAATAGTCAACTTCAACGTTTCTAACTTGACTAAGTGATGTCATAGTTAACCTCGCCGTATTCGCGTTTAATATGGTGGCCTAACTCCCTAAAACTCTGTTTAAAAGCTTTTACTAGATGATTAGTGAGTTAATAGTTAGCCTGGCCGTATTCTAGCGGTCTAACTCACTCTGAGCCGTCTGTTTATACGCTTCTACCAGAGACGTCTTGAGTTTTCACTTCAGGTTCGCCCACTGCTTCTCCTCACGTTATCTCATATTCACTGACGGATCCAAGAAGAAGGATGGAGGCGGTGTAGGTATCTGTCCAGTTCATAGAAGCTACTCGATTCAGCTAGTATATTTCAGGCAGAGATAATAGCAATTACGGAGGCCTGCATGGCACTAAGGCTCAGTAACGCACAAATCGATAGGGTTGGCATATGTGTTGATAGTCAACCTGTCATAAGGGAGATTCGTGCGACCACCATAAACTCGAAACTTATACAACAGTGCCAAGAAGAATTGGCTTCGATCAGCAAAATCCTGGACATCATCATAGTATTGTTGCCGGGGCACAGTAACATAGAGGAAAATGGGAGGGCGGACGAATTGGCTAAAATTGGCTCTATGGAGAGGGTTAGCTGTTCAATGAGCTCAGTCAAGGAACAAATTCTCTCCTTTTTTATACTAAGTTGCAGGTCAAGTGTAGCAATCTGTCAAACTGCGCCATATCAGGATTCATATGGCCATCCTACAGCAAAAGGAAAGGAAAACCACCGAGTTGTTATCTAGAACCAGGAATGATATTGCCAGAGTTGTGGCTACCAGCACGGGCCGCTGGCCAGTGAAAAACCATTCTGCTAATTTGGGTATACCGCACAACAACTTCTGCAGAAGTTGCAAAGATGAAAATGAGAAAGAAACTCTCATATAATTCATCTGCAGTTGTTCGGCTCTAGTAGGGGCAAGACACTGCACTTTAGGTAGACCATTTTTTCCGACCTGAAAGAGCTCTCAGATTACGGGATCATCGAACTTATCTCATTTCTGAACGCTACAGGCCTGATTTAAACCTCGTAGATATCCATTGTAGGTCCCTCGACTTTTGTGGATCAAAATAGCGCACTTAAGCGGCCTTACCACTCTACCTACCTACCTACCTATCTCATCTTCTCTCAGGCTATCAGGTCTCTAGGCATGACCACTTTTGCTACCCAGGTCGTAGGTTCCGAGAAAGTTCAATAATATCTGTTATGATAGCCATTTGTTTTTTGAACGTTTTCTTTTATCACTGTGATCAGAATCTAAACAACTAGCTGCTTCGAATTGTTATTTAAACGAGTTAAAGTAGTATGTATTGATAGCTAAAGAGAGTTATTAGTTGTTGTAAATTTATGTTTCATTTATTTATGCACTTGAAATAATTTTAATGTCAACATCTCCCTAAATAATGAGTTACTAATTTTTCCTTCATTGCATTTTCTGATTTTGAGGGTCCTTGAAATTATTAAAACACAGTAGAAGATTTGGTTATTTATTAAAGAATTGTTACCTTTATATTACATTACCACTAAAATCTATTTTTCATACTCTTGTCTACGTGTCATATTACCACTTCTTGTAAACAAATACAAATTGTTGAGAAATCAATTAAAATAAAGAACGAGAATGAACTTGTGACTATAAATTAAACTGAAACAAAATATGCAAAGAAGTTGTAAAAAGTTTTTAAAGCTTTTACAGAAATCTACTAAAGCTTGATGAAATGCTCACTACAGACTACTGTTTCTGTCTTGATTTCATTTCCCCAAAGACATAGCATTTCCAAGAATGTCCTCTAACCATCACCTAGCGTTGCAGATATTTTACTCTATATACAAATATACCACCTGTCCATTTCCGGTTATTAATATAAAATATCAGTTTTGGGCAGGTGCAGCATTACCGCAACATATCCTCTTGCGCAAATATACATTTTCAATTAACTTAAATCCATAGCCAAAGTAATATAACAAATTTTCTACCCATTGCTCTTGCATTTACTTAACACATACAAAGTCTTTACGCATACATATTTGCATACAGAAAGGACAGCAAGGACGACAAAAACAGCATATTCATTTTGTGGTTTCTTTGTATTGCAATAGCACTTAACAGCTAACAGCAGTAGATGTAGAGTTTCCGCACAGAAACCAAAGTATTTATTTATTCGCTTACAGTGGTTTGTAAGTAATTTTATTTAGTATATATATTTTGTAAAGGTATATGACATTGTAATACTTGATACAGTAGTAAAGTGATAGTTTTTGCTCCGCAGATTGTCAAAATTTCAATAATATTCTAATGATATACAGCTTGAACGCTGTGGGAAGTGATTTAAAAGTCATTTTAAAAGCTAAATAAGTTTTTTAATGATTTTAAAATTGTCATTACGGTACGGTCCTTAACAGACGTAGAGCCGATATCGGTCAAAATTGAGATCAACATCTTATGCTAGCTTTTATACGCCTTCACACTGCACCCGTCAACAGCAACCGCTCAAACTTGATCAACATTTCCAGGTTCAATACTGATAGTGCGTCAACAATACAGAGACCATTTTGCCTTAGAAGCAGAAATAATTAGCAGCATACCACAGGAGAACGTGGACAGCCACTGTGAAAATTTTTTTTGTAACTGGGGCACGCACCTACATCGGTAAAAGGCAGAATAAACACCGCACATGGTTATCGGCAGACACCTTGAGACGGATCGATGAGGCTCGAAGTGCAGCGTCCTCAGCAGTAGAGAGTGCCAAGCTAGAAACCCAATATCGCGTCAAAAAGAAGGAAGTGCAGCGTAGTGTAAGACAGCACAAACAACAGAATATCGACTCACTTGCCTTAATGGCCGAAGAAGCAGCAAGAAGGGGTGACAGTAGGACTGTCTATAAGACCACTAAGGAGCTCAATGGTGGTAGTTTAGATGGTGACCTTTTGGTGTCGTAAGAGGAGCAGCTCACTAAATGGAGAGAACATTTCGCTAAAGTCCTTAACCACTTAGACGATGGTGACATGATCTCGAGTGCTAATAAATTTCCGGAAAAGATAAATTCCCGAATTCGCACTGGACCTACCAGTTAAACCGAAATAACAATGAAGTCTCTAAAGAAAAATAAAGCGGTGGGTATTGTCGGCATCCCTGCCGAAATATTTCAAGCGGCGCCATGCACATCGGCTAATCTTCTACACCCGCTCATACGAAGAGCGCGGGAAAATTATGAATTTCCCCAAGAGTGGAAAAGAGGGATGATCGTCAAGCTTCCAAAAAAAGAGAAATCTGATGGACTGTGGAAACTGGAGAGGTATATGCATTTTTCCGGCCGTAGCCAAAATAATAGCTAAAATCATATTGAAACGCTTAATGGAGCATTTAGATTCAACTCTCGACGTCGAACAGGCAGGATTTCGCTTTGGATCCTCTTGCATCGATCACATAAACACCTTGCAGATCATAATAGAGCAATGCGTAGAGTACAGATCTCCGCTACATCTACTGTTCATCGACTTCGAGAAGGCTTTTGACAGCTAAAATCGAGATGCTCTACGCAGAAGGGGTATCACATAAAAACTTATACCTATTATCAAAGCTACATATGAAGGAAGTAAATGACACGTCATACACAACGGTAAGGTGTCCGAGGAATTTGCAGTCTAAAGTGGAGTACGTCAGGGGTGCATACTATCACCGCTGTTATTCCTGGTGATCACCAGTGACCAGCAGTATCAAGGGCTGCGTTCGGAATGCTATAGAAAGTCTGGAGAAGCAATGTTTCCAGCATAGAACTAAGCTTCGACTGTTCCGCTTTAACGTCGAATCAGTACTGTTGTATGGATGCAGTACTTGCAAGGTTGATACCACTACCAAGCAAGCTGCAATCTTTTGTAAACAAATGCCTCCGTATCATATTGAGGATCTTCTAGCCCAATCGTATATCCAACGACGAACTTCATCGGAGAACGGGCCAAGAACCTATAGACGTTATTGTGCGAAGGAGAAAGTGGCAGTGGATTGGATACACACTACGCCGCGACGACAACTCCATTACGAAATATGCCATGCAGTGTAACCCACTCAACCAGACAGGTAGAAAAGCGGGACGCCCTAGGAGAACGTGGCGTGGGACAGTCAAAGAGGTCATTAGGAATGAATTGGAAGTAGCTCAAATGCGTTGCAGAAAACAGAACAAGATGGCGCGTAGGTGTTGTTGACCTCCTATGCGCCTCGAGGGGGTGAAGGGATTTAAGAAGAATATTAGAACACCAAGCAGAAAAACAGGCTTAACTTTCATCAGATTGCCCAGCATACGCATCGATAATCTAAAAGTATCTCGGTAAAGGAATAAGTAATGCATTGCTAGGATGGAAAGCAGTATCTCTGTGTGAATTATTATAATAATAAATTATAATATTCGGCGCGACAGACCGTTGCGGTCCAAACCTAGCTTCTCGCGACCATTTGTGTTGAGGTAAATTTTTTCCCACAAATGGTAGGGACATAATGCCATATCCAAACGGCGAATTGAGAAGTTTTTCGTGACAAGTTATTACTCTCGAATGTTTGTCAGACATTTGCGAGGGGTGGGACACAATTGGTTTTACCTTATCCTGAAAGACGCGATGGGCAAACAGAAATTAGGAGACCAGAACAAGAACGGTGAGCTAATAATTAAGACTTTCAAAAAATGCATCACCGCTTTCTTCAAAAAAATGAATTAGAATCAATAATAATAAATCGCTTAATCACATCAGCTAATGTTGAATCTTACACTGTCTAAGGACGAAGCGACAATCCGTTTACTTAATTTCTCTCTTTTTAATGTGCAGACGCAAAACGCCTCTTTTATTATTAAGGTAATTTTATACAAAATGTTAAAATATTGTTTGAGTGTGGGTTGAACCAAAAAGCACCAAACAAATTTAATGTCAAGCACAATAGAAGATGTATGCAATGTGATTAAAAGTAGCTGCTTCTAAATTATCATCCATAGATACATCATAAATCACCAATACACCATACAGTATTCTATTATTATACCCGTCAATTGATCCTAAGGGACTGGCAACGCATCTGGTGGCTCAATGCATCACACATTAATCCAGTGCTTCATTGTTCAGCAATTTGTGAGTTATTTTTTTACGAAAAATTTAAAATAAAATGTCTACTCCCTGGGGATAAAAAAAAATATGGGAGGCTTTTGTTGAATTTTATGATAGGAAACTTTAGTTAGATTCATTTGAATTTTGTTTCCCTTAACCATTCAGACTCCATGCAAGCATCGCAGTCCTTATTGAAAAAATAAACTTTCATTGTTAACAACGGATATGCATTACTATATTTTTGTATCGCGGGGTGAATTATTATACAACAACAAAATTTTCGAATTTTTATTGTGTTAGTGTCATTTTTGTCACAAGTAAAAATACTATCTTTTTACCACTACAAATTGAGGCCAAATATGAGTTATGTTCATTTCTATAATAAACATATATATAACATAGATCATTACTAGTTGAAATTTACGTACGTACCAACGAATAGTAAAAATGCACGTCACAAAATTAGTACTTTTTAGACGTTGTTACACTCGTTCTCCACATGAATCAGCAAATTAGTAATGCTATTTGCATAATATATGTATACTCTGTCTATAGTATTACCTCTGTAGTGATGGTAATCATTATTGGACTGTTGAGAATTTTATATCGATGCACCAAATTTGATGACATAATAATAATTTGATCGCCATGGCATTCTGCATCTGACATTATCTTGCTGAAGGATGAATTCCGGCCGAACGGATAGAACGAAATATGAGTATGTGCACAATCGATTTTGGCCTTCATCTTCACCGGATGATTGACAATGGATGATTTTGCAAAATATTGCAAGTTTGCAATGTTGGGAAGATTCAAATTCAGCAAATTCATTACTGAAATATTTTCCCATTGTATTCGGACATAAAAAGTTTTCCGGTAGAATCAGCATCGATCGCGATTATATGTTATTACGCAGAGGTCGATATATTATGCTCACAAAAAAAATATATATACGCACAAAGATTGTTGTTTAGTTACAAATATTATACTTAACTTAAATATAGCAGGTAAAATGGAGCAAAGTAAAGCTTAATGGAATCAAATATACTGCCAATTATTATATAAGTGGTAAGTTTTATACGACTATTACTAGTCTCATGCAAGGTGCTTAACAACACGATTTAGAATGGTGCAGCAGAGAAGGACTATCAATCAATCCTTGCAAAACCGTTCTAGTGCCTTTCACGAAGAGAAGACTGGTCGATTTGGGACCTATCATCATCAAAGTTTGTGCCTTAGATTATTCCAGTGAGGTTAAATCTCTCGGCGTCATCCTTGATAAACGGCTAAACTGACATTCTCCTATCAAGTCCGCCATCGAACGCGCCACGGCCTTGTGGGCCAGTAGACGCCTCTACGGCAGAACTTAGGTTGCATAAATCCAAAAATGATACATAAGATGCATACAATAATGGTGGAATCTATAATCATGTAAGCGGCCATCGTTTGGGGATTGAAAGTTCTTGAACGGACAACGGCAACAAAGCTGCAGAAGCTTTAGGTATAACAATAAGCAGCACAATAAGCTGTTGTAGGGCTTTTTCCCTGTCAATCTTCATGCACTATTAAACTGCAACTTGAATACCGGAACAAACCGGGTGACTATGTGGGTTACTTGAAAATTCTTGACTCATTTCCTGAAAGAGACATCCCCGAAATTAAGATCAGGGAGCACTGTTTCGGAAGGAAATTTGATGTAGAAAAATTTGACCGCGTAAACTGGTGCAATGGTGTTCCGACACTGGACGCTAGATGTCTGTTCTGTTTCACAGATTGATCGAAGATGGAAAGTTGTTTTGGAGCTGGTGTCTTTGGACCCAACCTCAAATTCTCGATACCAATGGGAAAAAGTCCCTCGGTTTTCCAGGGAAAACTCCATGCCATTGAGATCTGCGCTGGGATTAACCTTAATAAAGGAATTAAAGGCGCTAGAATATATCTCTTTTCAGATAGCCAAGCAGAATTTAGATCGCTGTCGTCCAATTTGATGGATTTGATATCAGTCAAAAACTGTTACGATGCGCTTCAATCTCTTGCCAGACACAAAAAAGTGGGTCTCTGGTCATCAGGGAATTGCCGGCAACGAATCGGCAGATTAACTAGCTAGGGCTGGCTCGAAATGTGCGTTCACATGACCTGAACCCTACTGGTGTGTTGACTGGGCTGCTGCCACAGCACAGCATATAGTTTGGAACATAAACATCGTCTTTTCCACTGGGAAAGCGTCCCGGGGCTTAGGCAATCCAAACAATTAATCATAACTTTAATATGGATAGCATTAGGAATCTGGTGCTGATCATTATGAATGCAAAAGATAAGTTATAAATGACTTTTCTGACTATTCAGAATATAAAAATGAATGCCATCTCTTAAACTGCACACATGTGTATTTCAGGTGACAGCACTTTTTTTTTAAATTTGATCTGGCCACGAGGTCGGGATGCTCCTATACAAATATTTATTTATTTATTTTTATTTTTTACACATGCGTGTAAATAAAATTCGCTCTACACATTCTGAAAAACTTCTGATTTTGCCTGATAAAAGCAAATCTTTCGTATTAGAAAAAATTGTTTTTTTGGAGAAAAACATTTTTAAATTTGTTTATTTTAAAAACTTGGATCGAAATTTTTATAACTGCAACGAGATTTTGATATCAAATTCCAAATACCATTAACCCAGTCACACACTTAAACCGAAACAAAAACCAAAAAAATCTCCTGAAAGAGCAGGGCATTTTTTTCAATAACAATCGAATTTGTGGTGAAGGCGTTTCCATAGCGCGGAAGAATAACATACAAACACACACACACCTCACAGCGCTATATGACGGTACAGTACCACTTATGCGCGGTATGCTAAACAAAAGCCATTTAAACTTTTTGTACCGCTGTCGACCAGAGAATGAAGCAAACGACGTCAACGGCTGAACGCCATTTGCAGCTGCAGCGACAGCACCTGTTATTTTAGGAACTTTTTCGCAAACACCACAATAACATGGTAAACTTTTCATCAGTAAACAAACAACATTTTTCCCATAAGTTCGTTATACTGTTGCTTGCGCGAAGACGAGGTGTATTGTGTGGCTGATCTGACGGTCTGCTCCAGTTAGGAATATACTTTTTCCGTACAAACAGTTTCGGGGGAATCAAATGTGAAATAAGAAAACTCACTAAAAAAATTAATGAAAGTTGCATTAAAAAGCAACATTAAATAGCAAGTCAGTTGCTTGCACTATGACACACCACACCCACTAACACTCACATAAGTAGCAAACAGAAAAAGGCATTTTCATTATACGAAGTCTTTGTTTGCTATGGTCATGCACTTAGCTTTCTCTCCCAATGGTAAGGATATAATGTGGAATTATCCTTTACGAATATCATTACGAATCGACCTTTGACTGCTCTACAAGCATTCAACCATATACCTATGAGAATAGAATTGCGATTCTGGTGGCCGAAATAAATTCATTAGTTTCAAAGAGCTGATGCTTGGTTGTTGCCAGGAAAAAGTAAGATTCCAAACAGAAAAAGTATATTTTAAAAGCGAAATTATTTTTAAGTACAAAATGCGACATAGTGCTGCAACACTCTGGAATTTTGCAAGTTTAGTGAAAGTAAGTATGTAAACAGCAAAATTAATTTTTTAGTTAAATAGGTAACATAATGGTTTGTGTCTTTTAAATTTAAATTTTTCTTAGAGCAGCACAAAATTTTAAAGGATTGTCTAGCAGATCCCGACAGGTAATATTAACCTTATAACCACTAAGACCGTCTACAGAAGGTCATTACTCCAATCAAATTCTATTCAAACTCAAAACATTTCGCGTTCTAATCGCAAATACGTTTTTGTCGATGCCGGTTTGAGCGCAATCATTTGAATACTTTGAGAGATACAGTGAGATACACGAATATTATTTGTGATTTTGGTGCAAATTGAAAAATTTATTCGATCGAGTTTTTTGTGAAGACCTTCTGTAGACAGTCCTAATGGCTAAGCTGAAATAAATTCCCCCGTTATCAGAAATTGTTACAACAAAGCGGAAAAAGTCTTTATGACTGCGATTAGCAGACAAAATTCAATCTTTCTTCAATGAGTGATGAAGAAATTACAGAATTGATGGATTCATGATGGAAACTAATGAAGGCTTAAGAGAAAGGTTATATCCGCTAAGGATATATGAATCTTTTTGGCTCGCTATACAATTGATGCCATTGAATTTGTTAAAAATTTGGTACAAAATGCGTTATATGGGAAAAAGTTGAAGTAGGGAACTAAGAAATATTATACTGTAGTCACTCTCGATATCAAAACTGCATTGTATTAAGGCAAATGGAGTTGCACATTCAATGAATTACGTCGGATAGAGGGCAAACCTACACTTTGAGGTATGCGGCAGATTATCTCAGTAACGGAATTCTGCTATAACACCAAATTATGTATGATTATAATGTACTACAGTATTTTTGGGCTCCAAATACTCGAAGAGGTTAAGAGATTGCCAGTTTAACAGATGACATCCCGGCAGTCGTTGTGGTAATACACACAAAAATAATGCAATATGAATCAATATGAATGCAAGAAATGGAGTTATCATACCGTTAACATACAGATTACAGTTGGCAGAACATACAGCTGGAGCTGTACTATGTAATGATAAGTAGAAAAATAAGAGGGACAATAACCTCTAAAGTTGGTATTGATTCAATTATTTCGCATCTATCAATTACATATCTGGGAATGATAATTGATGCGGATCTATCATTCAAAGAGTATATATAGTTTCCCAGTAAAAAATCAGAAACTGTATGTTCTCAACACTGTCTTGAATTATGCCGAACACTGGAGGAGCAAAGCAAATTAGTAAAAAACTATTGGCTTGTATATCTTTTTATACGGAGCGTCAATATCGGCTGACACAATGGTTAAGGTTAGTTACTGGCAAAAGATGTCGTCTATCCAACGACTGAGTACACTAAGAGTGATATGTGGCTTTAGAAATATCTGGAGAGGCGCAGCGTTTGTGATTACAGGTATGCTACCAATTGACATACTGGTCCAGTAGTGCAACCTGAGTTGAATTTTACCCGTACGGCACCAACAGTAAAAGAATTAGGTTAATATTATGACAATATTATACTTTATTTTTTATTTCATCTAGAAAAAGCCGTATAACGCTTAGTAAGGTGCGGGCGTTAAGTTTGATGAGCGGAAAAAGGAATATATCTGAGTTTGTGTATCTTAAATGCCTGCGGATCGTATTAATGAGCTTACCAAAGATGTCATCCTTTCCAATTTTGGCACTAAAATCACAATCTTAGTGTCATATTTGAGACAAGTTTTGTTGAAGAGCTTGTAGAAAAAATCGTTGGTGTAGTCGGCGATTTCATTTCTGGAAATGTGAGCGGATATTATTAGGCTGATGATTTTGCCTTAATGTGGATTGGTACAAGGCGTTCGTTCACATTTCGAAAGCTACTTGTATATGAATAACAGCTGAAAGTATTGGCAGTTTAGTCTGTACTGTTTTGAAAATATCTGTTCTCCAATAACGAAAATTAGAAAAAACATTATGTGCCAACGGTGAAGCTACTTTTCAAGTAATTCTTCTGAAGCAATCCAAAGAATATCTAATATCCTACTATGCGATTTTGTTTACAATAGCAAAGGTCAGAAAGTTAGTTGCGACCTAACAATAGCTGAAAATGCTTTTGGCACTTTGACATAGCATCTATACGAAAACAATGCTCCATAATAAGCTCACACACATGTTAATTTCAGGAAGTCAGTTTTTCAGTTTCAGCTTTGTAGAGTTCAGTGGGAAATCTCCATTTGGCCTGATGCACAAATGAATTCCGTTGTATTATTCGATAACGATATGAGGACAAAGGCGGATTATATGTACCTACACGTATGAACACAGAGAGGTGCACAAAACTGGCATAGAGTTTGCTCTGACGTCATGCGGAGACGGGATAAAAGTTGAGTACTGGAAAAAAAGTCAACAGGATAAAATAACGAACGCCAAACAGGAAAACTATGTTATTCCAATTCTTGTGAGAAATAGTGTAAGTGTGTGTGTGTGTGTTGAATAAACGAAATTTGGAACACATCGCGTTTGGCACCCAACAACGATGGTAGATTGTCGGACAGACCGACCAACCGACATAATGCCTGCCAGTTCCTGTTGCCGGAATTCGCATCCTGCGCCATCAGAATAATGCAAATGAGCTAACATCTATCCATCCAGCCAAAATCTGCTGCCGTATACACACCACCACCCAGAAAGCCACCAATCCATCTATCCGCATTATACCATCAAACTCATTCCAGGAAACATACGTGAATACGTGATGCACATCCATCCGTGGACATCCTCCGTGGGCTTAGCGTCTGTGGGATTCTGAGAACGGTATTACTTCTCCATAAATGACGCAATAGCTTAGCGCACATAGGCAAAAAGTAGCTGCTCCTGAATGCGGATAACACAACAGCGCAGCATCCCGGCTGGAGTCATTCTGGAGCACTAGAGCAACTAACAAACTATTTACGAATGAATGAGGGAACTAGGTAAACTCTTCCATTCATTCGTTTGGCTACACGTTGGCATCGTTGGCATAGACATATCTCTGAATGGTGTTCTGGCAGAGAAATCCCGCCGTGCATCATTCGCAGTGATCCCATCACCGTAAAAGATGTGGTAGCAGAGGTTGTGGCAAAGGAGAGATCATTTAATTCGTCGTCGTGCGTTACCACCAGAACACTTGAGGACTTCTTCATATCCTATTGTTGCTGTTGCAATGGTTTTGTTATAAAAAAACTGAAGCCCAAATACACCTAAAGCAGGAAGTTTCCACTATTAGTGCAACCGGATTGGGCAAGCTTGGTTGGGGGTGAACTATATTTTCATCAACTCTGGATCTGGCGCTTTCTTAACTTCAACCAGAAGCAATTCTGAAATAGATTTTACATGAAAATTAAATTGTTCAGGGAGAAGAGCTAGAATGGGTTAAATATATCCATAAAGTAACTTTTTATTAAATATCAATAACAAGATCATGGACAACTCCGGACCTATCAATGAACAACAATTCCTTCTGATTCCTTCTGCTAAGACTGTGCATATTGATGCTGAAATATGCAGAGACTTTCCCCACTTACCTACTGACAGTTTTCAGCAGAAATTGAACAAAATTCCAGAAAATTATCATAATAATTTAAGGAGCAGCAGGACACACACATGATGCTTTCATGATGCATTGCATCACATCACACCACACAACATTTGCATAATGTGATTTTCTCATATGGGTTAATGTGTTATTGAGCGAGCTGGTTCTGTAGCCTACCTACGAGTAGGTACTACCTATAGTCCAATGGTGGCGTTCCATCAATCGACGCCGACTAACTGCTCATAAAGCATGAAAATTCAGTTATCATTATTATGTGAAGAGAACGGTCGGTCGTTCGGTCGGTCGGTTCGTCTCAATGACAATTACGAAACGGCTAGTTTTCGCCGGTCGGTAGCTATACGAATCTGAATGGCCGTTGCAGGGCATTGAACATGGACCGCAATCCGTAACACCCAGTAGGTATGCGAAATAAGAGATTCGTAATCTGCGGAATAGGAACGAATTCCGGCGTGTCCTACTTTTACAGGGAATTAAGAGAAAATTGAATTCACCCAGAACCGGGACTGTCAGAGATTCACTTTATTCACTCCACACTCGTCTATGTGTTCAAATGATATTAATTGTTTGAAGGATAGAATCTGGCGCTACTAGGTTTTTAAAAGGGGAAGTTAGCAAGGGAAGAAATAATAGGGTATGGGGTATATGGCAGCTCACAGGTACCAAGTAATTTTACTTAAAATAATTAAATGTTTGATGAGATGCTTTTGAAGATCCTATTACTTTTTTTAAGGGTAAAATATATAGATGGGGGCAAAAATGGTAAATACTTCACTTTAAGATGAATTTACTGTTTACTTTTTAATATCTGTACATAGCATTTTTAGACATTTGTTGTTAACAAACCACTGATGTACTCTTAAGGAAAGTTTCTCTTCTGTAGAAACTAATGGAAACTCGTGACATTCCTTAACAATGCAAGTTCTTTTATAAAGTACTAGCTGATATACCGGTATATCCCACTAACCCCAACCAACTGACCATCCGTCCAATGACCACCCGCCCACTTACCCACCACCGATAATCGAAAAACTCAGCCATACTATATAATCGTTACTAATATCGGCAAAAATAGCAAACTGGTTTAAATATAAAAAAAGGAAATATACGTTGCCAAGTACAGCTAAGTACTTGTGTATAAGTGAAACTCCAATCCTGTATTCCATACATAAGAAGCCAAATATCACAAAATGCAGCAATTATCGTGGTATAATGTTGTTGAGTACCGCGTATAAGATTTGCTCCTCTAACCTTCAAGACAGGATAGCTCCATTCGCTAAAGTCATCATTGGTCCATACCAGTGTGGCTTCATCCCAGGCAAACCAACAACTGATCAGATTTACACCATTAGGCAGGTGATGGAAAAATGTCTAGAGTTTCAAAACTCACTACACCATATTTTTATTGACTATAAAGCCGCCTATGATAGCATAGCCAGAGTAGAACTTTATAAAGCCATGAGAAAATTTAAAAATGATAAGCAGTTTGGTCCAGAGTGAGGATGAATGTGAGGTTGAGAATGACTTTGACAACACTGATTTTGATGTAGAATCGCTGAGCTTAACGAGAGTAAGTAATCAAGAGCCAGAACGTTTAAATTCTGCTGGTGGAAACGATATCGAAGAACACATTCAAATTGATAATGATCTCTTCGACATTGAGTCTTTGCCCATTGTTATTGCCGAAAATTTAACGGTCCTGACTGCACGACTGTCAGCAGCTGAAGAACTAAAGACTGTTAAAGCCGTGTATTTCGTGGCGAAAATTAAGAATTTAAGGGTAGTTCGGAGCTACCTAAGACTATAAGGGATCATTACACATCGTACGCATTCTTCAGTCAGTTTTGTCAGATTCCTAACATACGACGTTTTTGGAAGTCAATTAACCAAGCTTCCTGTACGGCTCTTGGGTTTCTACCAACGATGCGTAAGCCAGTATCTGAATGGAATTATAGAGGATTGTTCCTCTCGCCGTAACGTCAGAGTCTCGGATCACTATATCCAACGCCAGGTTGAAGAGGACGTAGGCCAGTCCATCTCCTTGTCGGATCCAGATGTTGAATCGGCTTAATAGTGATCCGGATATTTAACTTATAACACTGGCTTTACTTGGCTTATAACAATGGTCAGGATCAACCTACATAGTCGTGTCTGTTTATATGTGATGCCGAATTCTCTTATGGCTTTATAAAGTTTTTCTCTGACTATGCCAATATTTAAAGTCTATAAAAGGATGGTGTAGTGACTTACACTTTTTTTTCGCCAAATGCGGTCGTTTTTGCTTCAAATCATTATATAATAAGTCCAAAAACTCTGAACCAACATAAGGTAATCGATGTGAATAACACCGCGTTCATCCCAAAATACTGTGGACATGACCTTTCTGGCCTTCTTTGGTGCACGTTCACCCATAGAAATCCGCTGTCTTGATTGTTCGTTGGTCTTTGGTGTTTTGTGATGCATCCATGTTTCGTTCAAAAAAACTCGATCGTATTGCGGATGAATACAACGAAATTCACATTTTTCCATTTTTTTTTAAATTTACGATGTTGTCTGCTTTCAATGGCTGTGAAGTGCAAACTAAATGACGCAGTCTGCTCAAATTTTGACAGTAGTCTACTAATGGATGGCTTTTGAGGGGAGCAGTGTTGCATTTAAAGTTACTGCTTGGTTTAACTACCTTATTTCGTTCTAGCACCCTATAATGAAAGCAATAAGAAATAAGCACGTGATTGCTTAATTCGGATGTTTGTCAAGTATTAGGAACAAAATACTTGGGATACAATTTTGCCAATACAAAACGAACGGCATGAAATTTTCTTAAAGTATTAATTTTTTTGAAACTACCGAAGACAAATATATTAGCCACTACTGTAGTGATTACGATTTATCTATAAGGCTAATAAAACGTTGGAGATCAACTCATAAATCAAATGCAAAATAAAATGAAACAGTTGTTGAATTCAACAAAATAAGGATCGTAACACAAGACCAGAATGCATCCAACAACAACACCGAGGTTTTCCTTCTACACAAGCAAACGAATAAAATATAATATCAGATTTTATTCGGCAACTAATAAAACAACAAACAAAATAAAAGTATCACAACAACAGTTTCTCTGTCTGTCGTGTAAAAGGGGACACACAGCCCGGGAAAATGCATGTTCTCCTGACTTCCTTTCCGCTGGTTGGTAAGTTTAACTAAAACTTGTCCTGTCACTAACTTAATGGTTCAAGTGTACCTAACTTGCCAATGCTGTTGAGGTTAAACGCTACTCACAACCTAATGATTCAAGAGCACCTATATTGAAATTACCACTGAAGCTTAATGCTGCATTCATTTTTTATTATTATATTGTCATTTTATAAACAATTTTTGCATTTTAAACATAGTTATACGCTAATCTACATATTTTCTGCTGCAAATGTACTGCTTTAAGTGTACCTATCTTGCTAATACGACTATAATTAAATACATTTCCCAATTATTGAGCTTAGGAACATACGTCGCTACGACATTACTGGTCGCCATATGCGTCCCCTTGCTACTACATCACGCCCCGACACACACGGTGCTAGGATCTACACACCTCAAAGAGATACCATCATAACAAAAACTGAGGATTACCCCAGGAAAACCTTGCTCTACAAGACGCTTAAAAACTCACAATTTAAGAAGATATAGAAATATATTTTTGATGGGAAACACCTCATTCATAACTGCACACCTTGTCGTTCTTTCAGACGTTCGAAATTCGTTTAGAAATATTGTTTTACAGAATTAATAAGTTGCAGTCGATGGATGAACATTTGTATTAGATTTGCACACATATTTTAAAAGCAAGCATCCCTCAGGACAGGACAGGAAAAACAATGTTGGTTAAAATATTAAAAATAGAATAATATATAAAAGATTTTGCAGAATTGTCAGTGACAGCTCAAATTTGTTCAGAAAAAGACAAAGACTATGCTTATAATAGGATAAAATCCTTATCACTTTTTTCCTTATCACACTCTACAGACATTGTCATCATCATCTTCTTCAGGGCATCAGCATACGACTTCTGACATATCGCAGTGACAACACTATTCAGTAGCACCTTGCGTGCGATTCTGAAATTATTTGCGAAAAATAACAACACAGACCAATTATACTCCGAGTGACTTCACTTTCAAGGGCAAAAAAAAAAAAAAAAAAATATGGCAGCAACAAAAAGAACAACAACAAAAGCACCGAGTAAAACAATTCCAGATGGACACCTCTCGAAGAATATTATTGTTATAGCGCCGCACCATCACCTCGCCAACTGCTTTCAAAAGCAATTTCAACCACCAACCGAAGCCACCAACAACAATGACGTCGTCGAAACAGCAATCAGCAGCAACTCATTGGGGAGGGGGTAAGGAAGATGCATATCGCATCTCATCCCCATCCCTACAACACGCTAAAAGTTTTGAGTTTAAAAGCGGCGTACACTATGAACGAATCTATAGCGAGGGCGCCTCGATGTTGTTGTTGTTGGGTGTGCGAAAGGTATTCCGGCGCCTGGCAATGGGGTCAAGAGTGTGGACCATTATGGTACAAAGTAATTGAAGTGTTGCTGCTGCCATTGGAAGAGGTTATGTACCCAAGGGATGACGAAAGAGAACCAAACGAAAAATTAAAATGAAAGGAAGAAAAAAATTATTGATGACATACTCGTCATACCTTGATGGAAAGTAAAAGAGAAATATTAAACTTGAAATATGTACATAATTAAGGTATAGCTCGAAGTGATTGCAACGAGGTAGATACAATCTAACGGCATTATTGTGGAACATAGAAAATGATAATTCCAGTTTTATATTTCTTTTTGTTACATTGGACGCACAATATTTTTTGAATTTTTGTAATAAACATTTATATTGTAACTTTTATTGAGGTTTCCAGCCAAGCTGCAAAGGAGCTTGGATATTATCCTTCCTTTGCTGGAAAAAATTCTAAAGACTTGTCTCGATCTGGTCCATATTTCAGTTTTATGGAGAGAAGTCAACGTGGTTTTCATAGCCAAAGCCGGGAAATGCTCGTATGTTAGTGCAAATGGTCTCAGACTAGTCAGTCCACAATTGTGTACTCCTTGTGTTGAATGGAATTTTCAATACCAGTACCAGTATATGCAGAGCTGTTTCTACAGACTTGCCTTTACAATACGCTTGCTGAACTGTAGACTGGAGACTTTTGTCAATGCGAGTGCGTATGTTGATATCGATCAGTCTTTCCAGTTTTTTTTAACAGGAATGATGACTTTTGCAGAAGCAGCATGGATGAGGCGGAGGAGGAGACCATCGTCCATCTTCTCTCTACTTGTCCAGCCTTCTCCCAAAAACGTAAACTCCATATGGGAGCTTTCTTCTATAACTACACTAATGATCTCATCAGCATTGACATTGGTAGACTCCTTCGCTTCATACGAAGCTCTAATTGGTTCATCGAGTAGGTGGAAGTAATTTTACCTGATCTGTGTGGTATCATAATGGACCATTACTGGTCTAAGTGTGTGGGTTTCACTGACAGCCGCCTTAACCTAACCTAACCTTTATTGAGAGTTTCCTTCAAAAGCAACTTTCTACCCTTAGCGCACTAGATGTAAATTCAACGTAATTTAAAATTTCCAACGAACCAAATCCAAATTAAATTCACGCACGCTCGCATATGTAGATTTGGAAAATCACCACCAGCTTTTCCAACTGAGTAAAGTCAAGTAGATTTGCTTACGATCACCACTTCATTCACCCGTCGATACGCACAGAATGTAAACGAGGAAACATTGACCTTATTTTGTGTTGCGTTGTGTTTTGTTGTGTGTGTTGGTTGGCTGCATTCGTAATGAAATGAAAAATATTCTTTTTCTCTATACGCATTTTACGCTGAGATATCAGAAATGGGAGCCATATTATACGAGTATGGCGTCACGTCCATCCCCATCAACAAACCGGAATCACAGATGTTCAGAGACGCTTATCCAAAAAGGAAGTACATTTCACATACGAGTAGCTAGCAGCTTCTGCATACACGTACAAAACGTTTAAAATCATGTGTGACATGGCATTTTATTATTTTCTACGTTTCTGGTCTTTATATTGTGTTCACATATTGCCTCTACTGTTCCTGTTCGAGAAGGCACCATATGTACATGCCTGTACATATAGCCAGTCAGGATCATCGCAAGGCTCATCTACGAGTAGTGTGGTGTTTTGCGTGCGACTTATGGCTTATTTTTTGTCCGTTTGCGGAGCCTACAGCAAGACTGAGGCAATATGCGTCACTTTAAGTTAGCTGCAACACACAAACAGATAAACACGCACACACACACGCACTCCAAATATTAATAGCAAATTGCAGACATATAGCAGCGAATGGATGGATGCTGGCGTTGCTATTAGAGAAAGAATTGCCCAAGTCCATCGCAATCGTTTACCCGTCCGAATGTCTGTGTAGAGGCACGGCACTACTCGTTGCCTCAAGCAGCGACAGTACAAGGCTTTAATGTGTTTTTCTTTTGATATTCGTAATGTAAAAGCTGCTCCGACTCGAACAGTTGGTAGTGCTGGCTTCTGGTTGGCACGTTGGCGAGCCGTAAGCCATGTCTGCGGTTTTGGTGCGATTAAAACGATGGCTGGTTAGGTAGAAGATAGGTAGACTGACTTAATTTAACCCTTGCACTAACGAAATTGACACAAGGACTTGGGGTGATAGAAAATGTCAAATGTGGTTAGTGACATTTGAAGAAAAAAAAGTAAAACAAAGAACCAGTGGGAAACTATTGATTGGAACGGTTTTTGTCCATCCGCTCTACCAGGCCTAGCGATATAAAACATCCTGTAGGTAGTTTCTTTACTACGATGTCGCTGTACAGCAGTAGTCACTGAATCTTTTCCTCCAAAGTCCATCAACGCAAATTGTCTCGAAATTAGTCAGAATAATTTTTAGCTCGAAACGATCAAGAATATCTTTATCCGCTTTCGATAGAGTCCATACTTGAGGGCCATCGAGCAGGACTGTTATGACTGAGTTCTTAAACAATGTCTTTTTAGTGGTTTTACTGGTATTTCATTTGATATCTGAGCTTGTGCCGCTAAAAAATGTAGGTAAGTTCCGTAGATTCGTAGGAGGAAAAAAAAAAAGAAAAATATAATTAAATAAAACAAAGTCACAATAATAATTATTTATACTGGTAGATCGATAGTTTCTCAGTTGAGTTTTAAGTCTTGTTATATTATTCGTTCTTCCAATGTGGCGAGGGCAAGGTGTTCCACAAGCGAGCTGAAATTATAAAAAATAGCTTTTCCCCAGCTATCCGCCACCCGCACACAAACCTAAGCCAAAACCTAAACATCGTATTTGCACTATGTGGTTTACCGAGATTTTGTTAAAACGCATATTCTGTGAAAGTTTCAGCTCAATCAAATAGCACACAATCATTATGATGCCACTATAAGCATACTGTTCGTACAAAATATAACACAGAAAGCAGCGCACCGAGCAGTGCAGCACACAACACACAGTCATTATGATGCGCGAGCGTTTTTTCGTGGACTTTATTTGGTCGCCACAAAAAGTCCTTTTATTTATTTTTAAATTCTCTATATTAACTTCTGGCTGGCTGGCCAAATCTTGTGATCAATTTTTAACCCACTTCCTACAGCTTGATTTTATTGAAATTTTGCACACATATCTCTCATGACAACACTTTTTATTAAAATTTGAGGCCCCTCGGGCCGCGGGGTCGGGCCGCTCCCATACAAATATTTTACAAAATTTACCCGATTTTCTTTAAATTTTGTACACATGTGTATCTTCAATGGAAAACACTTTTTGTAAAAATTTGGAGCGATCGGCCCCTTGGGGACCCCAATATACAAATTTTAAATATCGCTATATCGCATCAGATCACGGCAAAGTCTGAGCTCTGTGCTTTGTGAGCAGCGCTGTTCGCTGCCGCTGCGTCATTTGGTGGATGATTTTGCCACAAAACGAGCCTGCAGTGTGTGTGTGTGTGTATCCCCGATTAGAGAATTTTCAAGAAAAATTTTAATTTTTATGGGTTGTTTTTTTATATAGCCTATGTTAACGCTGAAAGTCCATTGGAGTAAAATGAAGCAGATGGAGCTGATGTTTGCGACGAAACAAATTTATGGCTGAGATCATTGAGATCAATTCCTTTGCCTATGCCTACGTTAGGCCGATTTTTCAATAAACGCTTTCCACCCATAGAGGTACTGATCCGACTAAAGTAGAAGCTTGTTTTGGCGGCTTTTATCTCCACTGAGAAGCATGCAGATATGCGTCGTTGATCCTCTAAGTGAAAACGCTTCCAGCTCTTGTTTGCTCGGTCGAGCTGTATTATTAGTTGACGAATTTGGTTAGAAAAACAAGGTGTGTTGCCGAAAGAACAGGTTTTGGATCTTATAGGAACATGTGAGTTGTAGAGATGTCTTACATTAGAATTAAGGAATTCCACTTGAGCATGTGCCGATGGTAAGCAGTAAATGACATCCCAATCGACTGTCCTTACATGTTCTTCTAATAATAAATAATTAATTCTCTCTCTATATTCAAATGCATTGGCTACGGTCACAAAATTGAAATCAACAGCAAGGTATATAAGATCGTGATAATAGAGAATGCGGGTGCTGAAAGTTGGTCGTAGAGAAGAAAGTTGTTATTACCGCTGATTAAGAAAAGGTCTAGCAACGTGGAACTTAAGTGGTTAATATTGAGGTCGCCACGTAAGATGATATTTGGCCATGTGAGAGAAATTTGTTCTAGTATTGCTGCAAGAGGTACTTAAGAGATGTATCTGTTTGGTGGATACGCTAAACCAGCTAGAAGTTTATCCTCGCCATTACTCAGCTCAACAACAACATAATGAATTTTAGTATTTTACTTTCTCAAATTTATAGCTGTCGGTTTTGGCTTTCACACCAATACGTCAAAGTTGAATGTTGTGTCCTTCTTTTTTAAAAGAACATACTTTGTCTTTTCCTCATTAACCGCCAATCTTTTTTATCCGCTTCTTCTAAAAGCTTGTGGAATTTTTGGATCGAGCAAACAATTCCGTTCTTCTTACTAACTTTTAGAGATAAGCTGATGTGTATACTCTACAAGTCTATACATGTAATTGTAATTGTATGTAATTGTTTTGTTTCTGGATGCCAGCATTCGTCATCGGATCAAGGATTTCGTTGTGATCGGGTGAAAGCTAGAATATTAGTAGCAGCGTCTCTGGTGACTTTTTGATAGCGTAACTAATGGTAACCTCGGTAGTTGTAGTTGATGCTGGCAGCACAGAATTTCTCGACAGTTTTCCAGATACGTGCTTGACGAATCTTATGTCGGTCTCTCCTGATTGCAGGTGTCCGAACATATTTTTTCTCACATTGACTCTCTAATGCAGTTTCGTTTGGTTGTTGTCGGCTATTTCCTATATATAAGGACGTCAGCTCAAGATGTTGTCAAATTTAGCTTGAATGCGGATTGTTATAAAACGTTCGCTCACATGTTCACGAAAGTTTAACACTTTTTGCTTATGTCTGCCGCCACAACAAATCTGCATCCAAATAAAGGATTTAAGTATTCTACCTATATAGCAGTTACGGTAGTGGTTATAACAGTTTTGCGTTGTTCTTTTGCTCGGTCCATTCCATCGCACTTTCTGGATGGCAGCGACGGAGACGTATAGAAAAAGGGGAGAAAATGTATGAGTAATAATGACTTATGACGATTTCAGTAATAATATACTCTGTACAATTCCAGAAAAACCAATAATTTTCACATGCTTCTGCAGCAGGAAAGATACCTATTCGAATATTAGATACATCAGTTTAAAAATACTTTGAAAGACTCCGATAACACTCCTATAACAACAGATTCAAAAATATATTTTAATAATATCGTTATTAATGTTAACATAAATTAATTTTTAGGTAACCTATTTGGATCACGCTCCTAATATGTCTACCATTAACGGTCTGATTTAGGATATGCTATAGAAGTAATTAGAAAAAAAAACTTAAAAACTTTAACCAACTTCCATACTCATACGTGTATATCAACCAACCTCCTCTTCCCGTTCTTCATTGCGGTGACTATGAAAATATAGGTCAACAACATGCTGCCGGTATCAGGCAGAGTATCTCCTTTACACTTACTCCACCAGGCAGCTCTGCAGCTATCTTTTGCGAAAGTTTCCCCATTTATTATATCTGTCCTCCGCCCACTTAAATGTTATATATTTACTCGCAAAAACACTTTTCGCGTCCTCTAATTTAAAATTCAACCGAAAAATCCATTAATTTTTAAAATGCCGGTTTTGTCGCATCATAGATGGCATCGGTTCCATGCATTCACGCCGTCTGCAAAACGGAAAACCAAACCAGATGCAACCACATTGGTATTTTTGTGTTGCCGACTAAAAAGTGTTTCATCTTTTACAACTTCTTCAGCCATATCGCATCTAAGGCCTCCCAAGATGTATCTTTTTTGTCGTCGTAGTCCGTGGAGATTCTGCTGAATCATTTGCTGGGGGCGACGGGGTCTTCGAAAATGTGACTGCATAAAGGATGGGCATTACAATTTTAGCGGCAAGAAGAAAGCATTTTTGAAATCGTATTAAGTAGCATCATGTTAACCACTCCAACCCCGACACTTTGACACCTCAGCATTCCTTTAAATTCATTTTAACGTCTTGTCCAAAAACCCTGGAAATAATTCTCACAAGCATGCATGCAAAGTTCCTTGGGCTTTCATCTCTGCTATCGCTCTTTCTCGCGGATATACTCGGACAGTCTCCACCACCACTTCATAACCAATTGATATACGATGGCCGGTCGGTGTCACATGTTTTGTACTGGAATTTAAACTCGAAGAAGATTTGCCCAATTCTAGGTGATGCGGAAATTTCTATAAACAAAAGATTCGGCATGCGCATTGCCACTTGGCATTACCGAAAATGACCGGCATCATTGTTCGCACGCTGACTATAGGTATACGCTGATGATGGTCCTCATTTTTATCGGCAAATTTGGAGCTGAAGTTGATGTCAATTGCATGGCGCTACACTGGAAAGCGATGCGTTTTCGTCGCAAGTATATGAGAAGCTTTTGTGCATTGCATAGATTACTATTCTGCACTGAAGCAGGAAAAGCTCTTCCAACCGAATTTGTGCCATTGAACTACATAATCGTGTTGGGGGTTTCCTTCAGTAAATAATGCATGCTGAGCTGTACAAAAGGAACTTTGTCCTTTGATATCACTTGTGACTGTGAGTGGTGAATTGCGAGTGGAATAAGTCACCACGTCAATCGAAAAAAAGGAAGAGAGAGAACTAAATCTCTTTTAAATTTTCGAAAACTCAACTCTGTAGATTTTAGTGTAAATGAGCGGTAACGATTTTTATATCGAAAATGATTGCCAAATCAACATAAAATGTAGACATTTTTAAGTGAAAATTTTTTCGTAATATGTCCAAATAAGAAGTTCAGATTTAAAAATTTTATAAAACAAAAACGGCTTACTATATTTCCTTGTTATTTATGGAAAATAATTTCATTCAAATGGGAGCCGCGGCTGGCCTTGGCGTACTCCATTCATTCGGTCCAAATTCTGAGCAAATTTTGGATTGTGTGCAACGGTTTCGGCAACGGTTGCTTCAATATTGGCTTTCAAGTGCTCAATTGTTTGTGGATTGTGGAAAGGCGTCAAATTACAGCTCCTTTCCGGCCAATTCACTTTTTTGACGCACTTCCGCTATTGTAACGCCCGATGTGTGGCATGGCGCACCATCTTGCTGGAACCAAAGGTCGTCCAAACCAATATCTTCAAGATATGGTCACAAAAAAGACGTTAACATGTGGCGTTAGTTGATTCCGTTGACCGTAACGGTCTCATCTTCGAAGAAATACGGCCCAATAATGCCGCCACGCCACAAGCCGCACCAAACAGTAACACGCAATGAATGGATGCGACAATTAATGTGCCTCGTCCGAAAGGATGATTTTTTGAGCAAAATCCTCATCAATTTCGAGTTTATCACAGGCCCACACAGCGAATCGGGATCGAAGCGGTTGTTCACGGGACTTCACCTGATGGACCAATTGAACTTTATAGGACCACATACCAAAATCTTTGCGCAGAATTCATTGCATGGAAGACCGGCAGATGTTCATTTCCGATGCACGATGACGAATTGATGTTCTCGGCCATTGGCGCACATTTTCGACCACCGCGGCTTTATTTTCGGCTGAACGGAACACGACGAGCACGGATACGCGTTGGATTGTCGACAAGGTAGCTTGTATCACGCACTTTATGCACAAACTTCTTGATACCGTTGGGTGTGAGTCTCGTGTTTTCACCAAGTGCCTGTCATGTTTATAACGAAGCCTCGCTGTCAGACCACCAGCACTTCTTACCTGAATATGGTTCCATAGGCATCCCAATCTCTACATGCAAATTCTTGTTAAAGCGGAATGCTACCTTAAAAACTAATGTGGGTGGTTAAACGGTGCAGCTTGCACAGCGACAAAGCAGATCTGCCCCAAGCTGGATCCGAAACGCTCCAAGTGTTTGATCACTCAAAAAAGATCGCACATCGGTGCTATTGTAGGTGTCATCACTGGACCCTGTCTCATAGGCAGGCATGCAGCAAGACTGGGACTCTTCTCAAAAGCTTCAGCAAAAGTGGGAACTGTTGGAAGTTTCCTTCCACAACAAAGACAATTGGTTCTAAATCGCAAGAAAATGTCGTACAAAATTACGCTGTCCAGAGCTTACCAGCCTCTCGGGTTAATCAACAGCAGGACCCAAGATATGTTCTCTATTTTAGAACCCACGTTAGACTTCTGAGCAGAAGCTTCTGGATTCGAATAACAGAAACACCAAAAATATTTTTTACGGTCCCACCTCTCGCGATTGTCTGAAACGACCAAGACTTATATCTGTCACGGAAAGCTTCTCAATTCGTCTTTCGAACACAGCATTAAATTGTAGGTCTCTTTCATTTGTGTGCAAAAATATAATTCGCACGGCACATGAGAAGCAAGGGTGTGGACTGCAACGGTCAGTCTTGCCAAATATTATTTTTAAACAAAATGGTATATTTTTTCAATATTAATCATAATACTAAAAATTTGTTAAAAATACTATGCAGCACAAGCGCTCTATCACTTGAAATCACGGCGAAATCGAGCATTATTTCTCTTGAGCATTAAAATTCTACAAAGAGAAAAAACTAAAGAGAAATCTCACTCAATTCTTTGAATCAAACTCAATTTTTCCGATTCCTAATTCTCAGTAGATACAAAAGTGAAGTAAATGAAAAAAGTAAACTAGGAATTTATTATTTTTATTTTTTTGATAAAAATGAAATTACATAATAACAGAGTAGTTCCCGGCTATAGACTGGTATCAAGTTTGAATATCTGCACACAATTTCGGCGAATTTCATGTTGCAGGGGATTGAAAGATTGAACGAGTATGCGGTTTCGGTAGCAGGATTGTGTAATTACAGTTATTATGCAGTGCTAACTGATAAAGTGGAATTTCTCATCCAGCTTCATCCAGGGAAAGTTATTTTTCTGCAAGACTCTAACACAACAAATAAATAAATAACGTCAATCGCAATTCCAGTGTGCAGCATTGTCGTCATCGTGATTGCATCATATATGACTTGGTGCAGAAATCTTCCGGGCGAACATTTTCATCGTGTGCAGACAGATGTATAGTAACAACAACAATTGTTACAAAATAAGCAGTTAACGGTAACGGTGGTTCTTCAGCGGTTAATGGTCGGCGGGCGCATACCACCCACGGCCAAATTCTACCTTCCACCTCACCCCAAATATCTGTCTTGCGCCTAGTCTACCACAAGTCAGTCTGCTAGGCATAGTCGTCGGTGTGAATGCCTTCTGCAAAGACCAACTACAGAGTGCAGTTCTTTTACTATTTGCACCTTTGGAATTCTCTCGCCTTTTGCAGACCACCATTGCTGCATCTTTCACAACGATACCGAACCGATACGATACGAAATACGATGCATCTAGCGATGTTCGCCTTAAATTTAGTTCTCACGCTCAGCTTAAGTGCTGGCATATTTGCGGCACGGCCGGCATAGCGAGCGCATTTTCTTTCCACTTTTTCTTACGAACATCTAACTCTGTACTCTGAGCGTGAGATACTTTTCTTATTATCTGGTATCTGCATACGGGATGATGATAATGAAAGGAAAATCGCTTTTCCTTGCTCTCTCTCTATTTCTCTTTTTATCTATTGATGTCTGTGTGACTTATTCTCTGTACTCTCCGCTGTTGCGTTGTGTTGTTTGCCAGCATTCCGTCGTCCGTCGCACTATCTTCTATAGTGGTATTTAGCCCACTCGCTCACTCGCTCAATCTCTCGAATGTTTT
Organism: Nephrocerus scutellatus; assembly: GCA_947095585.1. Lineage (NCBI taxonomy): Eukaryota > Metazoa > Arthropoda > Insecta > Diptera > Pipunculidae > Nephrocerus > Nephrocerus scutellatus. Next base: position 10,579,741 of record OX352763.1, read on the forward strand.
TCCTCGATTCTCCATGGCATTTCGGTGCAAGTTTTTTCTCATAAAGGAAATCGTCCTCATCGTCGTTCTTGGTCATCGCCACCGTCGTCGTCGTCGTCTAGTACTAGAAAAGCGCACCACAGTAGCACAGTTTTCATTTGTTTTTCCGCGTGCTCGCACACGTAACGGTTATTTCTGTGTCATGTGTTGAGTTGTTCTGTGTGTTCAGGAGCCTGAGACTGTGGAATTTACTGACAATGGTGCTGATAAAATGCCAGTTCTGAACCAGAAACCCCAACGAACTGAGCTTAAGTGTCCGCTTGAGTCTGGATGATCGCATCCCGTTGCCGAGTTATAGAGTGCTGATGCGGGCCAACGAGATTAACCGTTACTAGGAATGTGTGCAAAAAGTGTTAAATGTTAAGCCAACAATTAAGAAAACGTGCAGTTGTAAAATTAAAAAGAAAAATCTCAAAACGAATGGTTTTCCTTTTTTAAAAAATTGCAACATTTTAAAAGTATGTTCTTGATTAATTCTTAAATTTAAAAATATATATAAATGTATGTATAAAAACTTGAACGGGTTTTTACCGAATTTTGTGTAATAATAAGTGGTTTTTAAAAAGGAAAAAAAAATGAATTCTCAAAAAGCAAGACAAGACAAAACTACAGCGATGGCAATTGGGCGATCGTATCGCATGATCGGAGTAGACGCAACATAATACTGCTGTTGTTGTTATTTTGCTTTAAAATAAAAACAAATTCATATTCAACATTAAATCAGTTTCACAAATATATAAGTTAAATTATTGCACACAAACAAAAAATCAATTTGATTACCCTTCATCCCAAGGATGTCGGACACCATACAGAGACAATTTCCTATTGTTGTTCTATAATCGAATGTACAACAAATGTTGTCCTACTTTAAGTGGAAGACGAAATTGCAATAAGAATTTTCATGTACTATCGGCATTCGAGTACATACGTTAATGTGTAGGTATGTAGGCTGTCCAGTAAAACAATCCATGCATGCAGAGCCGAACCGAACAGACCATCTATCCAGTGCATTCGTGGTATGGGGGTATTTTTTTTCGTGCCATCTTTCCCGTCATTATCATCGCCGCCAATTAATACCATGCTGTTTCGTGTATCCACCTAATTGGCGATGAGTGGAATTGACCTGGTGAAAAATTACCCCTAACCTACCCTACCACCATCTTCTACTTGCATGAGGGGGAACACAAAAACAGAAAACACACACACACACACACAAGCACAAAAAAAAGAAACCAAAATAAATAAAAAATTACTTCTCTGTACGATACAATAAATTACCGTTACGTAATAATTACATATAAAAAAAGGTACAACCGACAAACGGACCAACTGACTATCATTTCGCATGCACTATATAGTATATTAAGTATTGTGTGTACTGCAATCTATTGTACATGGGCAAAATGCGCAAAAATGGACTATTATCTGCAGTGCAATGGAGGAAGCAAACTGATGACTGACTGGCTTTTTGCAATAAAATATATGTATGTATGTCCTGGTGTGATGTCGTCCTCTGTGCAGTCATAATATTATGACGATAGCATTGCACATTTTGGTAGCTGGCAATAAGCGCTGCTGAATTTACAAAATGTATCTTCCGTACTTTATTGTCATATGTGTGTTTACAACAGGACAATTCCGGGAGTACGATTTATATTTAGTGAATGAATCAATTAAAAGAACCCAATCGATTCAATACGAAATGCAATGCATTTTAAAAAAAAAAACTTATTGCGTCCTGTGAAGCGTTGCTGTTGTGTCTGCGTCTGCAAACTGTGATGCTGAAGGATACTTCGGTTGGGGTAGAAAAATGCCCCTCACAACACATAAAGTGCGCCCAAATCTATTTAAAGAGAGAGCCACTCGATTCATTTTTTTTGGGAAACTCCGAAACTCCCGAAAATTCCCTTAAATTTAAGAAAAAAAATTGATTTTCTCTAAATTGAACTTCGTGCAGTTAAAAAATATATATATAGGTTTAGCAAATATAATACAAAAAAAAAAGAATTGTAGAAAAAATTTCGGGTGGCGTTGGATGCAGCTGTGATTGCTGCTATCTGCCTTCTGGAACCTACCACTAACGTTAGTTGGGAATATAGAGCTTCTGTTCTGTGTCTATAGAAGTAAGGAAAATATAAACCGGAAACACGAGGAAGAATAGGGATAAGTGTGCGAGAAGCATTTTTATTTAGGTTTTCACCTCCTTAAGGAGAACAGCAACAAAAAGGATTAAGGGTGACGCAATCAATAAATTATTTGTATATAGTTTTTGTTTTATTCCTTTTTTGGGAAAAATATGGAAGTGAAATCATATTAACAGGGAAAGAAAATTGAACTTTATCCTAATACCATTACAGTTAAAGAGTCGTTATCGGCAAAATGAGGAACGTTCCAAATTCATGAAACACACTAGAATTGAAACGGAATTGAAACACTTTAAATGGTAAATAAAATAATATTTAAAGAAACCTTGCGAATTTCTGCAGTTCTTAATTAGTGACGAAAATTGTGACATTAACAAAATGGAATTGAAACATCAGCCAGCAAACATTATAGCCTGGACATGATCCGATCATAATTACGAGAAAACATGACTCAGCATCCGGTGCAAATTCGATTCAACCCAACATCTACAATGAACCTCAAATGTACGAAAGGTCGGGTGATTATTGACCCGAGTGCGTCTCCCCCTTATACCACCGGTCATCATGTGGCATCATCATGTGCGCCGGCGACATGTGCGATACTTGTGTCAACGGTAGATGAGGCAAAAATTTGAATCCGAAATTTACATTAAAAAGTTCGTATTGCCAGTTTGCAAAAACTCAGTGTTGTTGTCCAACGGGCGTACATTTGAAGAGATTCAGGAAAGAAAATAAATAAAGTGAAATAGTGAATTGTTTAAAAAAAACAAAACAAAATTGTGAGAAAAGAAGAAAAACAAGTGGCAGAGTTGTGCGCGAAAAATTCCATAAAATCGGACACTTTCTCGTATCTATGTCAAGCTCAATATAAACTTGAAAACGAAAGGTAAAAAAGGAGTGATCAACAGAAAGGAGTCACTGCTTTTATATAATGCTGGTGGTCTAGGAGATCTCCTTTGGATATATATTTATATCATATAGTCGACCAGAGAAAAGGTATGCATTGCTATTTTTGAGAATTTATTTGATTTGTTTGTCATTCATGCGAATCATACCTACCATTTTAAGGTATCTGTTGTTGCAAAATTGGTTGCATTTTAGTGACAATGAGAAAACGATCTTACGATTTTCTCATGCATGTGATTAACACTTTGAGTACCGAATTATTTCCGATCATCAAAATTCTGACATTTATTGTGGTAAAAACTCATCAAGAAACAAAAAAAAGTTTTTAAAAATTGACGTCTGATTTTGGGTAAATCCTCTTTGGAATGTTGACTGTGATGGACAAAATATCTAAACGGTCAAAAATGTCAGCATATATATAATAGGTTTTTTTTACTCAAGTTTAAAGTTTGATCGCATGCCTTTGGCTTAAAAATGTTTTATAAATAAAGAACAATAAATAGTTTTTAAATAACAATAATAAAATAAAAAATAAAAAAAATAATTTTAATTTAAAAAACGTTTTTAAAACGAACTCAAATTATAAAGAAATAACTCTATACAGATAGTCCTGAGAGTTTTTAATTGTGAATTTTTAAAAGCTTTGAAAATATACTTGTAAGATTTAAAATGAAAAACTTGTTTCTCATACAATAGATAATTGATGCATCAGTAGTTGAATACGCCCCACATTTTTCATTTAAAATCTTATCATCATATTTGGCTTTATAACCGGGGTCCGGTCCTGGCCTCCCGCAAAAAGTCTCTCCACCGGTTTCCACCAGTTTTGAGCCAATATCATCCAGATTTGCATCCCTAAATTCTGGGCGTCCTGGTCTACGCCATCCTTCCAGCGTAGGCTTGGCCAGTCTCTCTGTCATGTTCCATTAATCTTATCACAAAGGAATTTCAGATCAGAATCTTCTTCGCTCATGCGAGCTAGGTATCCTGCCCACCGGAGCCTACTGAACTTTATACTTTTCACAATGTCGACATCGCGAAAACGCTCGTAGATCTCATAATGATAGAGTCTCCGGAATCGTCCATCCTCACATACGTGGACAACAATTCTCCTTAAGACTTTTTTCTCGAACGCGGCTAACAGATCTGAATGCTTTTTGCTAAGCCCCCAAGTCTCGGATCCATATATAAGTACTGGTATAACAATTGTCTTATATACCAGCAGCTTGGATGTTATGATTAAGTTCCTGGATTTGTAGAGTCTTGACAGACTATAGTAGGCTTTTTTGGCTTTAAGCAACCGTGCGCGTATTTCTTGTTCGTACGGTTGCTACAGTTGACTCGATATAGTTAAAGGATTGTACTACTTCCAATAAAAGCGTCCTGTACAGCCCTTCAGTTTCTACCAACGATGTTAATATCGCCTGCGTAAGCCAGTATCCGAATGGACTTATAGAGGATTGTTCCTCTCGCCGTTATGTCAGAGTCTCAGATCACTTTCTCCAACGCCTGTTTTAAGAGGATGCAGGCCAGTCCATCCCCTTATCGGAGCCAGCTATAGATGTTTATTGGGCTTGATAGTGATCCGAATATTTTGACGTGGCTTATAAGATTGCTCGTGGTCAGCCTACATAGTCGTTTCAGTTTATTTTTGATGCCAAATTCTCTCATGGCTTTATAAAGTTCTACTCTGGCTATGCCTTCATAGGCGGCTTTAAAGCCTATAAAAAGTAGGTGTAGTGAGTTTTGAAACTCTAGACATTTTTCCATCACCTGCCTAAGGGTGTAAATCTGATAAGTTGTTGATTCGTCTGGGATGAAGCCACACTGGTATGGAGCAATGATGACTTTAGCATATGAGTATATCCTGTCTTAAAGGATAGAGGATAAAATCTTATACGCGGTACTCAACAACGTTATACCACGATAATTGCCGCTAGTCTTATAGCATAGCTTTTTCCTCCCATACTTGCACTTTTTTTCATTAATTGCTTGGCGTATTGTTTTTAAAATATGTTTTCCGTTTAAAAATCAAGTAAAAAATGCAAAGACATTTTTTGTGATATATCACAAAAAAAATAAATAACAAAAATGAATATAAAAAATTGACCCAAAAGTTTTTCACATTTTGAAATTTTAATTCCTTAGTACTCTTTAATTAATTTACAAAACAAAAACCAAAAATTATCGCAAAAAAGGAATTGAAGAGTGAAACCAAAAATGTTTTTTTAAAAATTGACATCTGATTTTGGGTATATGCTTTATTTTTATGTCCACTGTTGCTATATTCTTTTTAAAAGTTAAAAATAATCAAATGTATTTATCATTTATTGCATTTTACATCAAAGATAGGAAAGATGTCTGGAAGATGTCTTACTTCCGTGTTATTTCTTTGATGAAAACCGAGAAACGTATTAACCCATTAGAGCATATTTTTTCTCACTTTACTAGAGTACAGTTAACTGGAAAACTGTATCACCTATTCTACTTAAAAATCCAAGAAACACAAATCACAAGCTTTTTAATACAAATAAAATATTTTATTCAAAATTCTTCATAAAACGAAATGATAATAACACATTAATAAAGAAAATCAAAAAAAAAAAAGGAAAATAAAATATTTTCATATTAATGCATAGCTCAATTCAGTAAGTAATTACGATTATGTAGATGTGTTCATTGCTTCAGGTGTTTAATTGGTTGGTTTACGGTTCTGTTTATCAAGAAAGCAGTAATAGCTTTTTAAATGTTTAAATGCAAGAGCATTAAAAGCCCCACTCACAGTGGGATTCTGTGGATTAGGAAGAATGAACATCTTATCGTTATCAAAATCGTCTTCTTTTGGATTATTGTCCAGTGTATGACACTTCGTGGGCGCATTGGTAATTGTGGTTATTACGTTGGACTATTGATCAGGAGGTTCAAATTTACAAACCTTAAAAGCTTGTTCATGGTTCCTTCTCTCGCGAATGTCTGACAAACGTCCGAGAGTAACAACTGTCTTTAGGGAGCTTCTCAATACGATATGGCTTTAAATATTAGAGGTCCCTTCCATTTGTCCGCAAATATATACACGCAAAACACCAATGATCGCCTTAAGATAGGTCATCCAAGCCTTTTTTACACGGACAACATAATTTTGAAAGCAACTACTCCTTTAATCTTCAAGATATGTTGATTAAATATTACCCAAATATTTATTAGCACCGTGCGTATCGGTAGATTTGTTTTGTTCATGAGCATTTTGAAAATTAAGGTTTAACCTACTTTTCCATTTCTCTAGACATCGGCCAACGGAGCGTTCAAAAACGGCATTCCAGCATAATGGCAAATTTCTTAGCATTTTCCATTTGAAATCGCTAAGTTATAGTTGCATTCTTCTTTATGTTTTAAACATATATTACATTACTCCAGAGTTTCAAGAATTTTTTTATATATAAATTAACAATTAATAACTAGTTTATATATTAATTCTTTTAAAGAAAACCTTTTTCAATTTTTATATTTACACGACTTTTAGGGAATTGAATTAGTTGAATGAATGTTGCTAAAGCTACCATGACTTTACCACTAGAGAGTTTATCTATCTTCATGATGTTGTCCTCAATCCATATAAATTATGATTAATAGCAGACCACAACTAGATTTATTTATAATACAATTTTTATTCGTTATGTTGTTTTAAAAATAAGAATATGTGATGCAATTTGATTCGCTCCAAAAACTTTTATATAATATCCTTGAATAATTGTGTGGAGTGAAAGGTGAATGGAAATTAATCCTTCTGTGCTAAATACTTTTATTAATTTATTTTTTCAATTGAGATATTAATGTTTGGTTTTGCATTAATATTTTAGTTTATTCAATATATTTTATTATATTCAATCGAAATCTCTTAAACACTATACAACTATACAAGGTGTATCAGAATGAGTGGCTTTCGACAAAATTTTCCTTGCTCCATATTAATTTTGCGGTACTTCAGAACTCTCTCATTTTCTTTGATTCTCAAGAATTGAATTAAGTAAAGTTTTCCATAGCATTTCTAGTTTGTCTTAAAATTATTTTCATAAATTTCTCAACAAATGAACTAAAATTATTTCTCTCGTTAAGCCTATGTGTTTGCTCATTGCGTAAATTGGTATATGATTATTAAATACCCTTGGTATTTTTAATGTTATTATATTCTATAAGAAGATAAGAAAATATCACTTTTTATATAATTTGCTGGAGATATGAATATTAGTTGCTCTGAAAAGTTATAAAAAAGCATCGTATTCAAATCAGGTTCTCCATGTTGCTTCAAAGCACAACAGAACACAACTAGCTGATCAAACAATCAACTGATTTGGTTTTGGTTTTCCGATATATATTTGTGGAAAATCGAAACAATTGATTGGTATATGCGCCTATGCATGTGCACATAATATGTATCTTGGAGCGTGAAATTATGTTGCTGTTGCTTCTACCAAGTCAATGTACATTATTATTTGATAGAAATTATGAATTTTTTCACCTTCAATCTAATAATAGTAATGCGATCAATCTGGGGCATTTTGCTCTTTAGAAGAGAAAATAAATCTAGTAGGAGTTATCGGGAAAATAATGATAGTTTAAGTTATCACATTTTCAAGACCGATAGCAGAAATTCCGGGATTTCAATAGTTTATTTAGAGGGCCCAATTTGTAATGACGGCAGACCACCCCATTCGATTGTAGGTAGATCTTTTGAAGCATTGCTGAAAGGAGTTGCATTTGCTGATGGTTTACATGTAAAGCTTATAAAGTCTGATGCCTTAGACCACAATGGTCTGCCGTGCCGAATGTTATTATTATTTATCTTTTTTCGCTTTAAAAGTTAAATTTGACTGTTTTTATTGCTGAGCTAACAGATAGCTAAGAACTTTGTTCCACAAACTCTTCACTGAGCAGAATCTTATTAACTATTCGATGTTGTCATTAGAGTATATCGCCGGAATGTTTCGCAGTGAAGGCTGTTTTATTATTATAACCTCTTAGTACATAAACTGCGGTGTCTGGGTTAGATTCGATGACTCTGCAAGCCGAAGCGTTGCTGTCCATTCGATCTACATATCCTAGGCATTTCAAAAGTGCAGTAGGTAATTTTTGACTAAAGCGTTGTACAGGTATTGTAGATTGTCATTGAATCTTCTTCTCCAAAGCCCGAAACGACACCTTCATCGTTCTTTAAAAGAGTCCATGCTTAAGCGCCATTGAGCAAGAGTGGTATGATGGTCTTATACAGTGTCTTCTGTCAACACTACGCGCAGTCACCAATCTGATCCAATCCTTTGAAGTCTCCTTTGACAATAAAAGCCAGATATACTAGTCCTTAGGTGGTCTGAAGCTCCAAATAAGGTGTTAACCAAGTTCACCAAGGTGTTTAGCCGTTTATAATGACTCAATTTCGACTTCTCGACGTTGTGAAGCCCTACTGCAGACAGTATATCTGCTACCAAATAGCCCTAAGTTTCCTTGTAGTAGTGGTGTAAGCCATTCTTATAAATCTTTAGATAAAACAATTCAAATTTCACCAACGATTGAAGTTGGGAGAACTTTTAGCTATTAACCGTCTACACACAACTAAACCTTCTCATCAGTAGATGAACCTGAGAAAGTTATTAATAAAATTTCAATTTTACAATAAGTTATAATGCAGACCTGTCACAGCTGACAGTAAGTATAAGCCCTATTAATTTCTATTATTTCTAATTACAACTTTTTATTGCTATTACTACTTTGGTACAATTTGAAACTACTTATCATATATCGTATGTAGTGATGAGCAAACGCAAGACCAATACCATGGCATCTCGGTCTTGGGCTTGGCCTTAGTCTTGCAAGTTAAGTCTTGGTCTTCGTCTTGCTTTCGTTCATTTAGTCTTGGTCTTGGTCTTGCGAACTAAGGACTAACACCAATATTCTAATTATCATCTAATCAAATAAAGTAACATAATTACGATGGACCACTATCGTGGTGGTGTTTGGTATTTAATGCTGAAATATGTTACAGACAGCAAAGGCAGATTATGAAGTTGGCAAACACCACATTTTACATTCTCTTCGTCTAAGTTGCATATAATATTTAAAATATTTTAAATTCAGTCAAAATTATGTATTCTTTATTACTGGAATGGATAAATTAAACCTAGTGCGATGAAATTAATTGACTTCTGAGCAGGGTGATCTAAGCTTTATCATCTAAGCGTATTGCTAACTAAGCATTTCATATTCAAATTTACAGTGTATTTGCTTGATATCATTATGTTTAGATTAGTTTGTGATACCGGAAATACAGAAAAGCCTATATCTTAGCATCTTCAACTAATAAAATCTCACAAGGTATATACGAGTGTATGTATATAAAATTTGAAGAATATTGTTATTACCTTGAGAATGATTGGTGACTCAAAGGCCCTACAAAGTATTCTTCTTCATAAATTACTCCTTCACACATGATGTGGATTATCTAAGAACTGTCAACAATCTACCTTCAAAAATACAATCAAAGATCTCCTCCTATCGTTATAATTTATCGTACGACTAATTGCCAATGATGAGTTGTATGCTTGAAATATAAAACTGTAACAATATTCAAGAAGAGATTATTGAGCTTCCAGAAATAGAATTTATGTCGAAGTTTCTGTCTATCGCATGTGACGATGATTGCCTTATTTATATAGAAGCTCTATAAGATACAAGGGACAATTACTATTTCAACAGTAAGATTTTATTTGATTGCATCATGGCGGGGAAACCAAAAGAAAAGATTAAGATTTGAAATTTCGTGTCCATATGGTGATGCGATTGGATATTACGATCCCCCTGCTTTTTTTTATTATACACTGGAAAAAGGGCCGATCTCCATAATAAGCTTAATCGACATATGGAAGTATTTTTTTTAACTCCCACCTTTATGCTATCCTTCATATGGGCTATAATTACTCCTCATGTGGCGTGTGACTTTCGCTTGGGTAGTCCCCCGGTAAATGTTTATTTATAATTATCCAGGCATAACTACAACTACGACCACTAATGTGTTATTCATCGAAAACAAATTTATTGGTATGTTACACTGAGATTGAGATTTCGGCTTTCATCACTTTGATTATTCCGATGTGGAACCAAACAAAATAAATTGAAGAAAACTGTTGAGGGAAGGAAAATAACAACAATCTACCAAACATAACTTCAAGCGACATGTGTGAGTGTGCTGTTGTGCGTGTGTTATAGGCAACGATATTGATGTTTTTGATAGAATTTCAAAAATCAAAATTTGAATCGTAAACTGCCCTGAATTTTTCGCCAACTTGGAAGATGTTTTACGCGTCTTGATTGACGGCGTATGTTGGGATAATGTTGTTATGAAATTATGAGTGCGGCGATCGTTGTACACAGCAGACATTCGTATGGTGTAAGAATAATGAAAACAATGAATGCTTATTTTAGATTTGCCGCTAGTTTTGTAATAGGGAATCCATTTGTCGATTTTTGACGGATTAGTGCTATTGGGTTTTTAGAATTTCTTCATTATACTTGAATGTGGAGATCTTTCATGGTTTTTCTCTAAAAATGACAGGTGTCTATCTATTATGTATTTTGCACCTGCATTTTCCAGCATTTGAAGTACCGGCCACTTATCATCATATTTTGCTCTAATACACGACGAGTATATTTGATAAAGCGCATCAGGCATGCGTTAAAAAAATACCAACTACAGATATTAGATATTTTTTTAAAGTATTTCAGATTCCATTTCAACGCCGGTCAAATAAAATTTAACGCAAATTTGTTTCTGTAAACCTTAGAGTAGCAAGCACTGAGCATCTTCCGTAGGACAACATGAAAACTCGACGCAATGTCGCCAAATTATTGCCACATCTAACGTAGAAATCCAGTCAAACAGAATCTATGATTGGGTGAGTAGTCCTTTTGGAATCCAGCATTTATTTCGCTCTCTTTAATGAAGGGAGAACACGACATTCCCTAGAGAAGTAGAATATCCTTCCTGAAGAGTAGTATATCCTTCCTGTGAAGTAGAATTTATCCTTCCTCGTCATTCGTCATTCGTATTTTTCATTCATTTAGAAAGCGAAAAAATACTGACAGCCAATTAAACTCACTCACTGATTGTCTGAGATGATCAAGAACATATATATAGGAATATAAATATCTGTGCGTGTGTGCAGAAATGATTTATACCAAATACTAGATCCAGAAGATACTGAGAGACATCATGTGTATGTACGTTGAACAGCAGACAACAACAGAACAGACTGAGCAAACCACCGCAAGAAAAACACACTCAATGGATTGGACTGTCAATAACCAAAACAAAAACAAATAAAAAATATCCAGTAAGTGGGTCATTGATTAATTTGACAAGAATATTGTCGTATGTGTTATGAAGATGGTAGCACAATAAGTTATTGCACACACACACACACACACACACACACACACACACACACACCGCAAGGGCACTCTGAAGTAGAGTGTTGGGTCTGACAACCCCACGGGCCCTAGTCCGGGGAGTAAAACCACGTCAACAAACCTTGGTTCACCTGCCCCGGGTGATAGTACCATGTGAGGGGCCCTAGCCAGGGTTACGGCGGAGAAGAAGTCACTGTCAACCTCTCTTGCATGGAAAAACCTGCTCGCCGAGGCTCTGACGACCGAGTAGGAGCGGTATAACTCCCAACCCGCCCGGAGGAAAAGCCGCGGCCAACGAGGGAGCGCGGCATTCAATGAATGTATTAAGACTGAGCCCAGTAAGGTCTTAATTATGGTATACTGGAAGCAATCATTTTGATTTGTCAACCCTTGGGCTGACGTCTGTGGTATTCTGTTACCTGAGTAGGCAAGAGTGAAATTTTGCTGAAATGGCTTTCAGGCTAATGCTACCGGCGCCCCCGTCCCGTTAAAACCCTGGCAGGACTCAAAGTACGCTCAATGTTACGTCGCTATTAAGTTAGTGGTGTAGGTACAGATGAAAAATTCCTGTCTAACACTGATCTGGCTCTGAACACAAGACCCCATAAGGGCTCGTGTCAACCCCCGCATGGCCTCACTGCTTGCATAGATAACCATGGGATCCATAGGTGACTACACACCCGAGCATTGATAACGGCTTTGAGTGGGGACCCAATTTACAATGAATTCCCAGAATTTAGGAGGAGGAGAAGTAGAAGGAGTTGTAGGAGAGGAGAATGTGAATTCTTTTAAAAGGAGTTCGAAGATGGCGAGATCACCAGTGGCCCAAACGTCACAAAGGCGCGAATCACCGGAAACAAGAAAGGTGATAAAGGAAGCCAGCCCCGGCAAATCTGACTTTCATAAACTAGGAGAGCAGATCAAGGGACTGGTAGAAATGTTGGAAGATGGAAAAAGACGTTCCATCCATCAAGCCATGCGGGATGCGATTGATAGCATTAAAAACCTCTATGAGTTATCGGCTATCTACATTAATAACAAGAAGACTCAGGAGAAGATGGTTAATCACACCTCATCTCAAACCTCTCCATGGCTCAAAGCTTCAATGGAGCAAAAAAGGAAGCAGCCTATCCACAGCGAAACGCCGAATCCAAAGCGGAGGCAAGAGCAACGCCAGTCCTCACGTAAGCCTATGGTAATAGCGACGGAAGAAAAAACCCAGGAAAAGGGTATTAAAAATGTTAAAAAAACTGGAGAAGGCGAATGGACAAAAGTCGTCGCTAAAACTAAAAATAAAGTGAAGTCAGACGCATCTGCCAAGAAGTCCGCCGTAAAACAAAAGCCAATTATAAGAAAGGCAAGACCTGACGCCATAGTCATAGAAGCGAAGGGCGAAATATCCTATGCGCAGATATTGCGGAACGTGAAGGCTGATCCAAAACTAGAAACAATTGGAAAAGCAGTATCTAGGATCAGAAGGACACAAAAAGGTGACCTCTTAATTCAATTGAAGGAGACAAGTGACAAGACAGCGGAATTTAAAAGCGTCATAAGTGAGGCGTTAGGCGAACAAGCAAACGTAAGAACCCTCACCCAACGCACTAGCATCGAGCTGAAAGACATCGATGAGATCACCACAAAAGAAGACATTTGTGAATCAATCGAAGTCCAAGCCGGAGTCGAAGGCGTCACACCGTCAGACTTTATATCGCTGAGGAAAGCATATGGTGGAACCCAAACGGCGACTATCAGCCTTCCAAATGCAAAAGCAAAGAAGCTGCTGGAAGTACAGAAGATAAAAATCGGGTGGGTAGTGTGTCGCATCCGCGAACGGACACTCCTCAAAAAGTGCTTCAAATGCCTGGAATTTGGGCACATTGCCAAGCAGTGTAAAAACGGAGAAGATCGCTCCAAGTTGTGTAGAAGATGTGGGGATGAGGGCCACATAGCTAAGTCTTGCGCAAAGGAGCCTTCGTGCATGTTCTGTAGAAAGGAACACCCAGAAGATGCGAAGCATGTAGCGGGCAGCAGCAAATGCCCAGTCTTTAGGAGAGCTATCGCCAGCAGAAAAGTATGAAGGTTATCCAGATAAACCTAAATCACTGCGAGATAGCACAGGATATCCTGTCACAGACGGCTAAAGACGAGAGAGCGGACATAATTTTAATAAGCGAACCGTACAAATCTCGTGACATCAACGCTTGGGCATGTGACAAAACAGAAAAAGCTGCAATATGGATTTGCGGGAGACATGCCTTCCAAGATGTAGACGGGCAGGCGGAGGGCTTCGTACGGGCAAAAATAAATGGAATCAACTTTTATAGTTGTTACGCAAGACCCAGCTGGACGATGAGCGAATACTCAGCAATGATAGAAAATTTAACGGCCGATGCTCGAGGAAGAGCTCCAGTGGTTATAGGCGGAGACTTCAATGCCTGGGCAACAGACTGGGGCAGCAGATTTACTAATATCAGAGGACATTATCTGCTAGAATCTTTCGCCTCATTAAATATAGGCATAGCTAACACGGGACGAGCAAATACGTATCGCAAAGCAGGAAGGGGATCGATCATCGATATTACCTTCGCTAGCAGTTCCCTCCTGCGGATGATAAAATGGCGCGTCAGCGAAGACTATACGCACAGCGACCACCAGGCGATTGTAATTGAAATTAAAGAAAAAAAAGCCGTGCAACGCCCAAAATTAGGGGGACCTAAATGGAAAGACAAGTTCCTTGATAAAGAAATGTTTGAGGAAATCATAAACTCAAGCTTCCTAATCGAAAGCGGAACATCTGAGATCCTGTCGCAACAACTTACCAGTATAATCACTACAGCGTGCGACGCAGCTATGCCCAGGAGAAGACCTAGCAAGAGAGGTGAACACTGCTACTGGTGGAATGAGCAGATAAAAGCACTGAGAGCTGCCTGCTTACAAGCCAGACGTAGAGTGCAGCGATCAAGAAGGGGATCAGACATTCAAGAACGTCTTGATATGCTCAGATTAGCTAGACGAAATTTAAAAAATGCAATCAAAGAAAGCAAGTCGAAGTGCTTCAAACGACTATGTGACGAGGCGGACATCAATCCCTGGGGCACAGCATACAAAATAGTTATGGCAAAGCTAAAAGGCTGTAAGACCCCGCAAATATCATGCCCAACAAAGCTTAGGTCCATCGTAGAACACCTATTTCCGAAAGGACCATATACTATGTGCAACATAATAAGAGAAATTAGCACAGAAAGTATTCCAAGGCTAACAGTTGATGAACTCGTGAACGCAAGTAAAAGAATACGAGACAACAAAGCTCCTGGACCCGATGGCATTCCTAATAAAGCATTGAAAGCCGCCATCCGAAGTAGGCCGGACATGTTCATGACATGCATGCAACAGTGTCTAGATGAAGGAGTTTTCCCTGAACCTTGGAAACTGCAGCATTTAGTATTGCTTCCAAAGGGAAACAAACCACCGGGCGAACCATCATCGTACCGCCCAATATGTCTACTAGATACAATGGGAAAGATACTCGAGCGGATCATATATGACAGATTGCTTAATATAGCGGATAATAAAGGAGCACTGTCAGATCATCAGTTCGGGTTTCGAAAATCGCGCTCGACCGTCGACGCCATAAAGGCGGTGGTCAATATAGCAAAGAATGCGATTGAAGGAAAAAGATGGCGGTGGGGCACAAAGGAATATTGTGCAGTAGTGACACTGGACATAAAAAACGCCTTTAACTCTGCAAAATGGTCCTCAATAAGAAGATCACTCGCCAGAATGGATGCACCATACTATATAAGGAAGATAGTGTCAAGCTACTTAAGTTATAGAAGGTTGAGGTACGAAACCAATGAGGGTACAAAGTACTATAACGTCTCCGCAGGAGTCCCACAAGGATCGGTGCTGGGTCCCCTTCTATGGAATATAATGTACGATGGAGTTCTAAGACTAGCATTACCACCAGGCGTACAAATATTTGGATTCGCTGACGACATCGCCGTTGTCACAGTGTCAAAGACAATCAATGGAATAGAGTCAGCCACGAATGAAGCAGTTGGCCAAATCAAAAAATGGCTAGTATCCGTCGGTTTAGAATTAGCCGACCATAAAACGGAAGCAGTCCTGATTACCAGCCGGAAAAATATAGAATACATAAATATACGAGTTGGTAACCAGACTATTAGATCAAAGGATTTTGTCAAATACCTAGGAGTAATGCTTGACAATAGGCTCCGTTTTAAAATACACGTGGACTATTCTAGCAGAAAGGCGTCGCAGATGCAGGCAGCATTATCTCGGATACTGCCAAATGTCGGAGGACCAGGATATCCAAGGAGGGTCCTAATGTCCAGAGTAGTTAGCTCAGTCCTCCTGTACGCAGCCCCAGTTTGGGCGGAGGCACTGGTGACTAAAGAAATAAGAAGAAACCTCTCGTCTATATACAGACTCAGTGCACTAAGGACGATCAGCGGGTTCCGAACGATCTCCGATGATGCGGCCCTCGTTATAGCAGGAATGGTTCCAGTAGACATCCTCGCAGATGAAATGCTTAGGATCTACAATAGAAGAGCCTTATCACATCCGGACCAACGATCAATCAAAATGATCAAAGAAGAAGAAAAGGCCACCTCAATGGCTGTATGGCAAGCCAGGTGGGACATAAGTTTGAAAGGAAGATGGACCCACAAACTGATCCCGAATATAGAGAATTGGACAAACCGATCTCACGGTAACTGCAATTACCAATTTACGCAGTTTCTGTCAGGCCATGGCGGCTATCGAAGATATCTTTATAGATTTGGACACGATAGCTCACCTTTTTGCCCAGATTGTCCGGAACTGGAAGAAGATACGGAGCATGCGATTTTCCAATGCGGACGCTTCAGAGAATGGAGAAGCAGCCTGCCAAGTCCACAAGTCCTGTTAGAAGAAATGCTGAGATCTGAGGGTAAGTGGACAGAAGTGTGTGTATTCATAACGAATGTGCAAAACGAGCTGCGAAGAATCGAAAAGATAAGGCGATCAGCAGCAGCAGAAGATGCAGAAGGCATAGAGTAATCTGCTTACCAGCCCCGTGATGTAATACCTAACGGCAGTCCCGCGGGGAGAGTGGTTGAAGTGTGTAAGGAGGGTTTAGTACGTAGGCGTAATTCCTGGTACGAACATTCAGGTTTACGAATCGTGCATGCTAGTACCCCTGGAGGGCTCTACTGGTATCTTTTAGAAGATTCCCCACCTTTGGCACAGCCATAAAAAAAAAAAAAAAAACACACACACACACACACACACACACACACACACACACACACACACACACACACACACACACACCAAGGTTTGTTGACGTGGTTTTACTCCCCCACGGGCCCTAGTCCGGGGAGTAAAACCACGTCAACAAACCTTGGTTCACCTGCCCCGGGTGATAGTACCATGTGAGGGGCCCTAGCCAGGGTTACGGCGGAGAAGAAGTCACTGTCAACCTCTCTTGCATGGAAAAACCTGCTCGCCGAGGCTCTGACGACCGAGTAGGAGCGGTATAACTCCCAACCCGCCCGGAGGAAAAGCCGCGGCCAACGAGGGAGCGCGGCATTCAATGAATGTATTAAGACTGAGCCCAGTAAGGTCTTAATTATGGTATACTGGAAGCAATCATTTTGATTTGTCAACCCTTGGGCTGACGTCTGTGGTATTCTGTTACCTGAGTAGGCAAGAGTGAAATTTTGCTGAAATGGCTTTCAGGCTAATGCTACCGGCGCCCCCGTCCCGTTAAAACCCTGGCAGGACTCAAAGTACGCTCAATGTTACGTCGCTATTAAGTTAGTGGTGTAGGTACAGATGAAAAATTCCTGTCTAACACTGATCTGGCTCTGAACACAAGACCCCATAAGGGCTCGTGTCAACCCCCGCATGGCCTCACTGCTTGCATAGATAACCATGGGATCCATAGGTGACTACACACCCGAGCATTGATAACGGCTTTGAGTGGGGACCCAATTTACAATGAATTCCCAGAATTTAGGAGGAGGAGAAGTAGAAGGAGTTGTAGGAGAGGAGAATGTGAATTCTTTTAAAAGGAGTTCGAAGATGGCGAGATCACCAGTGGCCCAAACGTCACAAAGGCGCGAATCACCGGAAACAAGAAAGGTGATAAAGGAAGCCAGCCCCGGCAAATCTGACTTTCATAAACTAGGAGAGCAGATCAAGGGACTGGTAGAAATGTTGGAAGATGGAAAAAGACGTTCCATCCATCAAGCCATGCGGGATGCGATTGATAGCATTAAAAACCTCTATGAGTTATCGGCTATCTACATTAATAACAAGAAGACTCAGGAGAAGATGGTTAATCACACCTCATCTCAAACCTCTCCATGGCTCAAAGCTTCAATGGAGCAAAAAAGGAAGCAGCCTATCCACAGCGAAACGCCGAATCCAAAGCGGAGGCAAGAGCAACGCCAGTCCTCACGTAAGCCTATGGTAATAGCGACGGAAGAAAAAACCCAGGAAAAGGGTATTAAAAATGTTAAAAAAACTGGAGAAGGCGAATGGACAAAAGTCGTCGCTAAAACTAAAAATAAAGTGAAGTCAGACGCATCTGCCAAGAAGTCCGCCGTAAAACAAAAGCCAATTATAAGAAAGGCAAGACCTGACGCCATAGTCATAGAAGCGAAGGGCGAAATATCCTATGCGCAGATATTGCGGAACGTGAAGGCTGATCCAAAACTAGAAACAATTGGAAAAGCAGTATCTAGGATCAGAAGGACACAAAAAGGTGACCTCTTAATTCAATTGAAGGAGACAAGTGACAAGACAGCGGAATTTAAAAGCGTCATAAGTGAGGCGTTAGGCGAACAAGCAAACGTAAGAACCCTCACCCAACGCACTAGCATCGAGCTGAAAGACATCGATGAGATCACCACAAAAGAAGACATTTGTGAATCAATCGAAGTCCAAGCCGGAGTCGAAGGCGTCACACCGTCAGACTTTATATCGCTGAGGAAAGCATATGGTGGAACCCAAACGGCGACTATCAGCCTTCCAAATGCAAAAGCAAAGAAGCTGCTGGAAGTACAGAAGATAAAAATCGGGTGGGTAGTGTGTCGCATCCGCGAACGGACACTCCTCAAAAAGTGCTTCAAATGCCTGGAATTTGGGCACATTGCCAAGCAGTGTAAAAACGGAGAAGATCGCTCCAAGTTGTGTAGAAGATGTGGGGATGAGGGCCACATAGCTAAGTCTTGCGCAAAGGAGCCTTCGTGCATGTTCTGTAGAAAGGAACACCCAGAAGATGCGAAGCATGTAGCGGGCAGCAGCAAATGCCCAGTCTTTAGGAGAGCTATCGCCAGCAGAAAAGTATGAAGGTTATCCAGATAAACCTAAATCACTGCGAGATAGCACAGGATATCCTGTCACAGACGGCTAAAGACGAGAGAGCGGACATAATTTTAATAAGCGAACCGTACAAATCTCGTGACATCAACGCTTGGGCATGTGACAAAACAGAAAAAGCTGCAATATGGATTTGCGGGAGACATGCCTTCCAAGATGTAGACGGGCAGGCGGAGGGCTTCGTACGGGCAAAAATAAATGGAATCAACTTTTATAGTTGTTACGCAAGACCCAGCTGGACGATGAGCGAATACTCAGCAATGATAGAAAATTTAACGGCCGATGCTCGAGGAAGAGCTCCAGTGGTTATAGGCGGAGACTTCAATGCCTGGGCAACAGACTGGGGCAGCAGATTTACTAATATCAGAGGACATTATCTGCTAGAATCTTTCGCCTCATTAAATATAGGCATAGCTAACACGGGACGAGCAAATACGTATCGCAAAGCAGGAAGGGGATCGATCATCGATATTACCTTCGCTAGCAGTTCCCTCCTGCGGATGATAAAATGGCGCGTCAGCGAAGACTATACGCACAGCGACCACCAGGCGATTGTAATTGAAATTAAAGAAAAAAAAAGCCGTGCAACGCCCAAAATTAGGGGGACCTAAATGGAAAGACAAGTTCCTTGATAAAGAAATGTTTGAGGAAATCATAAACTCAAGCTTCCTAATCGAAAGCGGAACATCTGAGATCCTGTCGCAACAACTTACCAGTATAATCACTACAGCGTGCGACGCAGCTATGCCCAGGAGAAGACCTAGCAAGAGAGGTGAACACTGCTACTGGTGGAATGAGCAGATAAAAGCACTGAGAGCTGCCTGCTTACAAGCCAGACGTAGAGTGCAGCGATCAAGAAGGGGATCAGACATTCAAGAACGTCTTGATATGCTCAGATTAGCTAGACGAAATTTAAAAAATGCAATCAAAGAAAGCAAGTCGAAGTGCTTCAAACGACTATGTGACGAGGCGGACATCAATCCCTGGGGCACAGCATACAAAATAGTTATGGCAAAGCTAAAAGGCTGTAAGACCCCGCAAATATCATGCCCAACAAAGCTTAGGTCCATCGTAGAACACCTATTTCCGAAAGGACCATATACTATGTGCAACATAATAAGAGAAATTAGCACAGAAAGTATTCCAAGGCTAACAGTTGATGAACTCGTGAACGCAAGTAAAAGAATACGAGACAACAAAGCTCCTGGACCCGATGGCATTCCTAATAAAGCATTGAAAGCCGCCATCCGAAGTAGGCCGGACATGTTCATGACATGCATGCAACAGTGTCTAGATGAAGGAGTTTTCCCTGAACCTTGGAAACTGCAGCATTTAGTATTGCTTCCAAAGGGAAACAAACCACCGGGCGAACCATCATCGTACCGCCCAATATGTCTACTAGATACAATGGGAAAGATACTCGAGCGGATCATATATGACAGATTGCTTAATATAGCGGATAATAAAGGAGCACTGTCAGATCATCAGTTCGGGTTTCGAAAATCGCGCTCGACCGTCGACGCCATAAAGGCGGTGGTCAATATAGCAAAGAATGCGATTGAAGGAAAAAGATGGCGGTGGGGCACAAAGGAATATTGTGCAGTAGTGACACTGGACATAAAAAACGCCTTTAACTCTGCAAAATGGTCCTCAATAAGAAGATCACTCGCCAGAATGGATGCACCATACTATATAAGGAAGATAGTGTCAAGCTACTTAAGTTATAGAAGGTTGAGGTACGAAACCAATGAGGGTACAAAGTACTATAACGTCTCCGCAGGAGTCCCACAAGGATCGGTGCTGGGTCCCCTTCTATGGAATATAATGTACGATGGAGTTCTAAGACTAGCATTACCACCAGGCGTACAAATATTTGGATTCGCTGACGACATCGCCGTTGTCACAGTGTCAAAGACAATCAATGGAATAGAGTCAGCCACGAATGAAGCAGTTGGCCAAATCAAAAAATGGCTAGTATCCGTCGGTTTAGAATTAGCCGACCATAAAACGGAAGCAGTCCTGATTACCAGCCGGAAAAATATAGAATACATAAATATACGAGTTGGTAACCAGACTATTAGATCAAAGGATTTTGTCAAATACCTAGGAGTAATGCTTGACAATAGGCTCCGTTTTAAAATACACGTGGACTATTCTAGCAGAAAGGCGTCGCAGATGCAGGCAGCATTATCTCGGATACTGCCAAATGTCGGAGGACCAGGATATCCAAGGAGGGTCCTAATGTCCAGAGTAGTTAGCTCAGTCCTCCTGTACGCAGCCCCAGTTTGGGCGGAGGCACTGGTGACTAAAGAAATAAGAAGAAACCTCTCGTCTATATACAGACTCAGTGCACTAAGGACGATCAGCGGGTTCCGAACGATCTCCGATGATGCGGCCCTCGTTATAGCAGGAATGGTTCCAGTAGACATCCTCGCAGATGAAATGCTTAGGATCTACAATAGAAGAGCCTTATCACATCCGGACCAACGATCAATCAAAATGATCAAAGAAGAAGAAAAGGCCACCTCAATGGCTGTATGGCAAGCCAGGTGGGACATAAGTTTGAAAGGAAGATGGACCCACAAACTGATCCCGAATATAGAGAATTGGACAAACCGATCTCACGGTAACTGCAATTACCAATTTACGCAGTTTCTGTCAGGCCATGGCGGCTATCGAAGATATCTTTATAGATTTGGACACGATAGCTCACCTTTTTGCCCAGATTGTCCGGAACTGGAAGAAGATACGGAGCATGCGATTTTCCAATGCGGACGCTTCAGAGAATGGAGAAGCAGCCTGCCAAGTCCACAAGTCCTGTTAGAAGAAATGCTGAGATCTGAGGGTAAGTGGACAGAAGTGTGTGTATTCATAACGAATGTGCAAAACGAGCTGCGAAGAATCGAAAAGATAAGGCGATCAGCAGCAGCAGAAGATGCAGAAGGCATAGAGTAATCTGCTTACCAGCCCCGTGATGTAATACCTAACGGCAGTCCCGCGGGGAGAGTGGTTGAAGTGTGTAAGGAGGGTTTAGTACGTAGGCGTAATTCCTGGTACGAACATTCAGGTTTACGAATCGTGCATGCTAGTACCCCTGGAGGGCTCTACTGGTATCTTTTAGAAGATTCCCCACCTTTGGCACAGCCATAAAAAAAAAAAAAAAAACACACACACACACACACACACACACACACATAATATGGTGCGAGTTGAAGTTGACAAAAGCTTGAAGGAAAATTGTAATTTATCCAATTGCGTCAATGCGATTATTGTGAATCCTTCAATAGAGATCTTGAAAAATTTAAATTATTTTTCAAATTAAAACGTCAAATTCATCCATTAGCACAAAGTGTTCGTACTTTTTTTTTGATCTATCGCTTTCTACTCTAAAAATATATTTTTCTTTTGTTCGTTTTCACGAAGGTTAGGAACGGCATGCAGAAGTTCACTCACCCCTCTGTATCGGAACTTCAATATAGATTTTCGAGGATGCTGTGAAGTAAGTAGAATGCTGAAGAATGACGCAGCTATGAATCTTGTTCAGATTAGTTTAGTTTATTACTATCAAAAGTTATCTTTATGCGGTTTTGAAAAGTATAGGTACAACAATTTTTCTTATAACAATTGGGATCTAAGCAAATATTTGCTCTCTACATGGGGAAAAATCCAATTCAGTTCTTAAACATAACAAAGCTCAAGTAATTGCATCATTTCCCCTATGATGAGTTAGATGCATAACTCTCTATTGCCTATTCAGAGCATCAAAAGGAATGAAACTTAGTATCTCAGAACAGTCTACCGTCTTTTATAAAAAACAAGCTGTTTTGGGGAGTTTCGTTTCCCGTTTCAAAATATAACAAGTTTTTCGTATGCAAAATTTCAAAATTCTGGACAACTTATGATTTGCAAAAAATATTTGTATGGAAGCCCGGTGACCGAAAGTGTCCGACCCTTTCTAAAATGTGGGTGTTTTCGTTTTCATTAAATATCAAACAGATGTGTAAAATTTTAAAAGTATGTTTTTATTCTGAAAATTCAAAACCAACACAAGAAAATCCTCAACACCACCATACCTCCACAGAAAGTCCCATAGGATCTCCAAAAGACCATCATTAAAACCATCTTAAGACCCATTCAAGTTAACCCTAAATAACATAGACCCATATTTAAAACCCCCTCAAAACCCTTGAAGACCATCTTAAGACTCATTCAAGAACATCCTTCAGACCCCATAAGATTAAGATTATGGGAGGTCTTCCCATAAGAACCACTCAAAATTCGTAAGAATCTCTCAAAACCATATGAAGACATCAAGGCCTCCTAAAGACCACCTCGAGACCCGCAGTACTCCCATCAAAATCCCACCCGACATCCCCATCAAGACCCTCTCCCAAATTGCTTCTACCTAAGACTAAGACTAACTTCTACTAAAGACCCCCCAAAGAAGCCCCAAAGTACCAAACGACAACCAAACACACTCAAATACCCCCAAAAACAACAAAAAAGCTACAAACACCATCATGGATCCCCAACAACTCCCAAAGATCCCAAAGACCCCCGAATATCATCAAAGATAACAAATGACCTCCAAATACCCACAATGACCCTCAAATACCACCAAAGACTCCCAATATCCCCTCCAACTCCTCGAGACTTTTAAACACCCATTACCCTACCAGAAAATACCTTCTCTCTTATCAGCACCGCAAAACTTTCAGCTACTTCGGACCCCTCAAGACTTTAAAGACCCCCAAGACCCTTTAAGAATCCAAGACACTCCAGAAAATCGAACACACATTGGATGTTTTGATATTTTTGAACTTTTGTTGAAAATTGATCAATGTGCGAAAATTTTGCACCCAAGTGTAGGTATAGCTAGGAATATATATATATATATAATAACAAATACTTAAATAAAGAACTGGCGTTGACTGACTGACTGGCAATGAATGTTTTCGGACTATTTGTCCCTCCCCAGAATTGTTCTATAGCAGAAACCGTAATCTGTGTAATTTTTTTCTGACGACTCTAAGCTAGTTTCTAGAGCACGAACTGGAATATTCTGTGATAAACTAAATAAAGACACTTCCGTCGCCTCTATTCTAAGAATTTGGCGATTAAGGAGGTACTGACTTGCTTGAATTCTAATGTAATAATGTAGCGTAGTGACACAAGTATGGCTAAAGCGGAACTTGTGCCGGTGTAGTGCGTGCATTTCCTTGTAAATACCAGAGTTAAGATCGGATTGATCAACAGGACACTGCCTATTTGTAAAAATGCAAGGAGGCTGGGTCCATTGTATTGGGTAATTTGCATATAGAAAAAAACAAATAACAAACAAATAATGAACAAACTCTGGGATTTCAAAACAGTAAAACGCGAATTACATATAAATCTCAAAATTAATTTTTCCTTATAGTAAACAAGTAAATACAAAAAAACTTAATTTTTCAGGTAAAATTTTTTACGTATACATAAGATATATATTTTTGAGGTCTGGCCTATTTCAAAGTATTTGCTTTTTTCCCCGCATCACACGCGCCACACGTGACGCGCGACACTCGTCAAACGCGGGTTATGAAAATTTGCTTCTGACTTTGAGCCGTTCACAAAATTTCAGGACTCTAGGTGGTGCGAAAGGTGTTTAAAAACGAGAAAATGGCGCGATTTTAACTTATCACACGTGATACGCTTCATAGCCGGAATATAAAAAATGTTATTTCGGACTTAGGCACTAGAAAAATACAGCTATCTAAATCGTGTAGAAGGTGGTTAAAAAAACCCCAAATAAGTCGAATAAACCAACATTTCAACCCATCACACGAGCCACACGCGAAACGCGCGACACGCGTGACACATCAGACCTAAACTATTTCACCAGAATAATTTTCCGTGGTTTGTCTTTCTGTGACACAATATTTTCACTTCTTATCCTTGTGATAGTCTTGCAACTTTGTATTTTGCTCCACCCTGTTATAAAAGGTAAAGCAAACAAAAGCTAAACTCTTACAAAAATAATCGTCAGTGACGTAGCAAATTTCTGCACAGTGCAAATGTCAGTGACAGTCTAAAGTTCCTAATTAACTGCAAACTGCCATTGTGTTTAGATATCAAAAGGACGAAAAAGAAAAATATTACATTTTCTCAGGTGCAAATACTTGCCACAGACCATTTAAAGTGGCAAAGGGCAAAAGGCCACAGAACAAGCTTAATAAAAAGCAAAGCAATCCCGGGTAATCTTCCTTATCCCAGCAATGAGTTGAATGTTTTCATTTTCTGCTTGAGCTGAGCAAATTCCAATTTGAATTGAAATTCGAGTACAAGAAAAAACACGATATCACTCCGCCAGTACTATTGTCCACCAGAGACAAAAGTTCCACGTATATCTTCTGGGCACTCTCTACAAAACGAATAAAGAAAACGGGAAGTAATTAAAAAATAAAAATTGATTCCTTTGCTGTAGCTTCAGTTGCTATGTATTTTCACCATAACATACTTTTATTAAAATATGAAAAACTGGCTGGCACAACAATATGCTTGAAGCCGGACGAAAATTCCACGAAAATAAATTAATGGCTTTTATATTTGAAAGTAGTTGTTATATTGTAATTGGTTAAGAAATCATATTACCAGGGCGTGGTTGGTTATAAAAGTGAATATACATTGTGAGTACAAGGCAACCACCTTGTATTCTACAATTCTGCCAATTCGATTCTGTTCAATGTTGCGTGAAAACATAAAATTATGTTTTGTCTAACGAGCTCTTGATCCTGATTAACGTGTCCTTTGGAAAATCTGAGCTCTTCGATTGATAACAGAAATAACAATGTAATCATCCTGTGGTTTACTGCTCGGCAATTAAAATGCAATAATTGATCCTCCAAGTTCATTTTTTCGTAACAGTGTGTGTGTGTGGGTAAGTACAAGGAATAGAGAACTGCGATTGGAACTGTCGATAGCATTATTTATTTATCCTTGGTGTCATATTCTGATGAATCTGCGTTATTGAGATACGTAATACATACTTGAAAGGATCGACCCATTTTATGTTTGTGCTTGAATTTCAGATTTTATTTGTCCAATTAAAAGTTAATTGATAAAGTCAGCTGAAAGATGTCTACGTATTGTCACTAGCAACTTCCATGCAATGCTACAGTCGTTGGTTTTGTAATTTCGGCATCCGTGTGCGCCATCACAATGCAATCGTATGTTTCAGAAAAAACAATATTTTCCCGAGAAAAAAATGCAACAAGCACTTCAGAAATGTCTGATGTTTCTCTACCACTGAACTAAATGAGTAACGCAAGCATCTGTGGCAGGAAGAAAGTTTGTTGTTTCGATGCAAATAAAACTTTTCTTCGTTTTCCCTTCTAATAATAATGAAAGCAAAGAAAACTTAAAAAAAAATAAAACAATCACTACTTGTAGTTGCGATAAGCATAGTATCAGCATCAGTACTCTACTTTTGTAACTAAAAGTCGCTTAGCTTAGAGTGAAAGACGGAAAGTGTTGCCGGTGTGTACTTACAAATACGAGTTTATGTACCGTCTGCCGTATCACGGCAGGCGATAGTGATTTCTGCTTATACAGATGAAAATGTATCTCAGTTTAACTCATTGTTTATCTTGTGCAAATACTTATTCCTGTGGATAGCAATATTTTGCACTTGCGATTAGTTTATCGTGGTACGTCGTGGCAGACGGCAAATACAGGACCAAGTGAAATCCAGTCAAGGCGACATTTATACCCTAAACTGACTATCCATCGGTGAGGCATAACAGAGAATTAAAAGACGTATTTAAAATTGCATTAGTTATTCTCGTTTCAGGTCTAATAAATTACAGTTTGCAAGTTTGCCAGAAATGCTAACTTTAGCCTTCTAAGCCACTGACAGGGACAAACTACCAAGTTTAAAATCTAATTTAGGCAATATGTATGAGTATTTATGTGTTGTTTGTGAAGTAAACTTTTGCAATGGTAATCAAACTTATCGTGCACATTATCCTGAAGTTTTTAGTTGCAACTTACCACAGTTCTAATTACCAAACCTTC
Source organism: Nephrocerus scutellatus (assembly GCA_947095585.1). Classification (NCBI taxonomy): domain Eukaryota; kingdom Metazoa; phylum Arthropoda; class Insecta; order Diptera; family Pipunculidae; genus Nephrocerus; species Nephrocerus scutellatus. Next base: position 10,606,725 of record OX352763.1, read on the forward strand.
CATTAACCATAAGCGGAAGTAAGTTCAATTAGGAATATTATGTCAATGATAGCTAATCCCACTAAATGACCTATGTTGGATTTGCTTGTCACATTATATAAAAAAAAATTGCGTGTGTGCAGAGTACACGTGTCAGAAGTAAAACTTATTTGGCAATGTAAACTTTAAAACTTAACGATATGTAGGTTTTGTAGGAGAGGTACGGTAGCATAAAGAGAGAGAGAGACAGAGACAGAGAGAGAGAGAGAGAGAGTGTGAGAGAGAGAAATAGAACTATTTTAAAATACTTAAAATATTTACTGGATTTAAGGATATTAATTAAAGGATTTAAAGGAAACAAATATAGACAAATTATTTATAATTATTATTTATTTTTCTATTTTTTATTTTTATTATTATTTTTAATTGTTTTCTTTTCTTTTATTTTACTGTAAACACCGGTCCCGATTTTGAGGCGATGTTATCCAGTTTTGCATCTCTCTGGGCGTCCGGGTCTACGTCATGCTTCCAGCGTAGGCTTGGCCGGCCTCGCTGACGTGTTTCATAAATCATACCGCAAAGGACTTTCCAAGCAGGATCCTGTTCGCTCATGCGAGCTAGGTGCCCTGCCCACCGGAGCCTACCGAGCTTATTTCTCTACACTATGTCGACATAGTGGTAACGCTCGTAGATCTCATCATTATAGGGTCTCCGGAATAGTCATTCCTCACATACGGGGCCAACAAATCTACCCAAATGAATAAAACGAATCTCAAAATTACACCATCGCAAGTCGTTCGCCAAACAATTGTTTTAAAATAAATCCCATAAAATTCTGACTGGTAGGAGTCGAGAAATACGAGTGGACTAACAAACAAACACACGTACGCTAAAAAAAAATCCTTTGTCCTGATTATTAGCTTCGCCCTTAGGGCTCGCAATAAAGATAAACATATTGAGTGCGATTGTTATCGTTTTCTCAACGTTCTGAATATTGCAGAAATCTTAAAAGCGTGCAAAAATTATGAGTCGAATTTTGAACTGAAAAAAAACGACTACAAAGCTGATTTTTCTCTTAAGCCCACAACCTTTTTATTTCTTCCTAGTGATTAGTGCATTACTTACAAAAACCAAATTAATTAAATGTTTAAATTACCTCATTAATTGCTCACATTATTATTGTTATTAACTCACATAACCTGATATATTTTCGACTAAACTAACTCATCTATACAGTGCAAGTTAATCCACAAACACTTGTCATGCTCTACTTAACTGGTAATTTTTGAATTAAATTCTCAGCACAGCACACAACGTTCACACTGAGCCCATATCGCATATCGGATGATTTTGATTTTTACTCTTCAATAAATTAATCGGTCATATAGTGACTCCCTAATGCTGTGGTCATCCCATGAGTGACGTTATCGATAAAATCACTGCTAAGAGCGCACTCAGAGGAGCAGCACCGCAGCAACCGATAAGCACCATCATGATCGTACCACCACCACCTATCAATATTGCCTAATTAAAGATAAATGTCCTTTTATTGTATTTAGCCAATGGGGAAAGTGCAAGTTATGTGTCGGGTACATACCATGGCTGTCATATAAGGAGATTGTGAGTTATCTTTCTACAGAAGAATTAACTGTTACGTACAAATACTAAAAATACTCGAATATCCAGGCGAGTAGGTAATATCATCTGCAGAAGTGTATCACCTACGGGCTATATCATTACTTTGTATGTATAGATAGTAAAGCATCATTCATATGCTAAAGTAAGTTTCCTGTGGGCAATTTATTGCCAATAGAAATCAGGTTACCCCTTGTCATCTCTGGTTCTGTTAAATTATTATTATCTTTAGAGATACCATTCGTAAGGGTTGGATGCATTGGATTGTCAATATCAATATATATGCTCATTGCATATCCAGATCGTGACACATATTCAAGTGTTTGAATTCGAATGCGGCAATTGCATTTTGTGTTGATTTGCATATGTCAGAGCGACATATACGATTTATGTGTGCGTATCTATGTGTTCTGTTCCTTTGAGAATTGTTTGCAACATCGTGTTTTTATTTTTTTAGCTATACTTTCTTTACATAGTAAACCTGAAGTGGCAGTTTACTTGGACAGTTTTTCCAGGAGATGCGGTAGACAGGGAATGGTGCCTTACAAAAATCAGAATGTGACATATATTACAGCTGTCATGCAAGACATGATGTACTCGGGGTGGGATTTCTGGTCAGCAAAAGAATGAAAGCCACCGTTATCAGCTTTAAAGCAATAAATGAACGACTATGCACCCTTCGCTTGCGGGGCAAGTTTAAAAACATAAGCCTCACGAACCTACAGAGGATTCCCCAGATGATGAAAAAAAGGAATTCTTTGAATCAGTCGAACGGGAACTCCATGCATGCACTCAGTATGATGTAAAAATCATTCTGGGGGATAAATCGGCTCAAAAATAATAAGGCCCCGGGATCTGATGGGATCCCAGCGGAAGTGATAAAAATAGGAGGCGCCACATTACCCCAAGCAATTTATGAAATAATAAAGCAAGTATGGAAAGGAGAAGCTATGCCAGACGACTGGCGAAGAGGCATCCTGTGCCCCATACATAAGAAGCGAGATATCACAAAATACAGCAATTATCGTGGTATAACGTTGTTGAGTACCGCGTATAAGATTTTCTCCTCTATCCTTCAAGACAGGATAGCCCCATATGCTAAAGGGATCATTGGTCCATACCAGTATGGCTTCATCCCAGACAAAACAACAACTGATCAGATTTACACCCTAAGGCAGGTGATCGAAAAATGTCTAGAGTTTCAGAACTCACTACACCATCTTTTTATAGACTTTATATAGACTAGCATAGCCAGAGTAGAACTTTATAAGGCCATGAGAGAATTCGGCATCCAAAATAAACGGACACGACTATGTAGGTTGACCATGACCAATGTTATAAGCACGTAAAAATATCCGGATCACTATCAAGCCCATTAAACATCTATAGCTGGCTCCGATAAGGGGATGGACTGGCCTGCATCCTCTTCAATCTGGTGTTGGAGAAAGTTATCCGAGACTCTGGCGTAACGGCGAGAGGAACAATCCTCTATAAGTTCATTCAGATACTGGCTTACGCAGACGATATTGACATCGTTAGTAGAAACCGAAGACCTGTACAGGAAGCTTTCATCCAGATTGAGCAGGCGGCACGAAATCTGGGGCTGCACATAAATGAATGCAAAACAAATTACATGGTGCCCACGTATGTAAGTAGAAGATCCAACATTGGTCCCTCAATTCAAATATAAGAGCGCGAATTTAAAGTAGTAGAATCCTTTAACTATCTCGGGTCAACTGTAGAAGCCGATAACAAGATGGAACCAGAAATACGCGCACGTTTGCTTAAAGCCACAAAGCAACAAAGCCTACTATAGTCTGGCAAGACTCTTCTAATCCATGAACTTAATCATAACATCCAAGCTGCTGGTATATAAGGCAATGGTCCTCCCCCTACTTACATATGGATCCGAGACTTAGCAAAAAGCGTTCTGACCTGTTAGCTGCGTTCGAGAGAAAAGTCTTACGGAGAATTGTTGGCCCCGTATATGAGGAAGCACGATTCCAGAGATGAGATCTACGAGCGTTACCGTGATATCGACAACGTGAAGAAAATTAAACTCCGTAGGCTGCGATGGGCAGGAAACCTAGCTCGCATAAGCGAAGAGGATCCTTCCCGGAAAGTCCTTTGCGGTTGGATTTATGGAACACTACAGCGAGGCCGGCTGCTTACGCTGGAAAGATGGCGTAGACCAGGACGCTCAGAGTTTAGGGATGCCAAATCAGATGACATCGTCTTGAAATCGGGACCGGTGGAGAGATTATTTGCGGGAGGCCAGGACCGGACACCGGTTGTAGAGTCAAATATGATGACGTTTTAACACATTGTGGTTAGTAAATATTTATCCACTAGCTATTCCCGGGCGCTACGACACCCGAACACATGAATCCCCTCCTTGCCATCACTACCACCTGAGGAATGTACTATTGCCTAAACCGAAACAAAGCGCCACCTCGATCATATTCGCACTATATGGTTTTACGAGATTGTGTTAAGACGCATATTCTGTAAAAGTTTCAGCTCAATCGGCTGTCTACTTTTTGAGTTTTACTGCCGTATTTCAAACAATCAGACATTCATAATATATATATATATATATATATATATATATATATATATATATATATTCATTATATATATATATATATACAAAGTAGCGCAGCACATAGCACACAGTCGTTATGATGCCCGACCGTTTTTTCGTCGTCTTTAGTTATTTAGTTACATTATTGGTCGGCACGAAAGGCCCTTTTATTTAGATGGTATAACGTATAATATATATTATATATTTACCATAAAAGTCCATTCTAAATATTGGTGAAATAATTTTTGAAATCGGTCCAGTAGTTTTGAAGATTGCCTCCTACACACAAACCAACATTTCCTGTTTATTATATTATAGAATAGATAGTACGTAAAACACTCAGCACAGAAACAACATAGCGAATAATGTAGCACACAGTCAACGCATTCTCTCGACCGTTTTTTCGTCGACTTAAGTTATTTAGTTACAAAATTGGTCGTCATGAAAGGCCCTTTTATTTAAACGAGATAAAGTATAGCCTATATTCATTCCGAAAGTCCATTCTAAATACAAGTGAAAGAATTTTTTGAATCAGATCAGTAGTTTCGAGGACTACCTCCTACACCCAAACCAACCTTGCCTCGTATTAGTATAGATGTAAAGCTCAGCTCTAAGTAATGATAATCTCACATATACGAAAAGAATGAAAAAAGCAGAACAAATTTTCATTAAAAGTCATTTAAGTTACATAAATTGCTATTCACCAAAAGTTGATTATTTCCCTTTTTTAAAACCTTAGCCAATTAGTTTATGATTTGCTAATTTTACGGGTCAATTGTACCTTTATTTTTGCAGAGCAAACATTTTTTGCTTTTCCTTTCACAGAACTAACAAACAAATATTGCAATTACCTTTCACAAAATTTCTCATTTCGCATTAAAATTTAATTGTGGCATAGCTTTAAAATCGGTTTATCCCGCCTTGCAGACCATAAAGTGCACCACTGTAACACATCCACCCATACATAAATGCACCACCAAAAACAGTTTAATTTATTTTATTTATACACAGCAACTCATAGAAAACTTAATTACCAACGTAAAAGTGTATTTGTGTTTTTTTTTGCATGCCTGTATGCATATCTATGTTTATTCTGGAAGCCGCCAACCTGTTTGTTAGTAGAGTTGAGTTGTGCGGTGTAAATTATATGAGACACTGTGATCACCACTGGCTGGAGCGATTTTCCTTCACCCATCCCAACAACGCATATTTGGATGCGGTGTGCGATTCGCATCTGTTTGTATAAACCTCACCGTGTGCCTGCCGCGAGCGACAAAAATAAACTTTGTACTTAAAAATTCCTCCAAAAATTTTACCCTTCGTTGATTTAGGTTTTAATTATTTATATGTAGCATAAACCTTTCGGAAGGCAAGAAGTCATAATGTCGCAGGGAATCACACAGTTCGTATTTTGAGTGCGAATGTGATTATTACTTTGACGATAATGAAAAGGATTTTCGCGGATCGTAGGAGTTTTGGAGGCAATATTAGAGTAATAAAAATCATTAACATTATTATTACAGAAAATGTTTTGCGGAAGCCTGCCTGTTTTATTTCAATTTATTTTTGAGGACATTGTGGTGGATTTTGAGAACTTTAACCAGAGCCGTCACGTACTTTTGCGCCGTTGCTGTGTAACAAACAGTGTACTAACACTTAATGCCCATTGCTTGTTATTTAATTAATATTAATAGAGGCAGGATTTGGCGGGATTTGGCGTTGGTTAGTTAAAAATATCCAGGTGGGAATAGAAAGGCAATACTTTCATATTTACCGGTCAGGATGATTCCTCTGTTCGCTAGATTGTTGTACATTCCAGTGACGTTGTTAATATAATGCATATTATTATTGTGAAAGGATTATTAAATTGGCGGAGGGAGACAGACTGTGAAATATCCTGCGGCATATTACAAAGAAAAGATGCAATCAATGAAACTATGGATCTTCTGCTTTTTAACAACTGCTTATAGATTCAATTCCTTTATTAGATAAATGTGATCAATGAAATGAATCGGCGTCTTTCAGTTATGATAACTTCAAACAACTAACTTTAATTCGATACAATTATATTTCAGTTTTTGGCGAATATATGCCTTATTAATAGTGGCCAGGTCAATAGAAGTGAAGTACTTCTTGCACCGTTTTAGAAAACCTTAACATCTTGCAGCAAATAGCCATAAAAAATGTTTGCCCATTCCGGCAATTGCGAGTTTTTCGGTTTTTTATATTAAAGTGACACTCATTCAAAATCTAATGCTATGTTTTGGGTCAACATTGGGTTTTCATTATTATCATCATATTTGGGTCTACAACCGGTGTCCAGTACTGCCCTTCTTCAAAAAATGTCTCCACTTGTCCCGATTTCGAGCAGATGTCATCCAGTTTAGTATCCTTTCCTGGTGTACGCAATTCTTCCTGAGTATTATTGACCGGCCTCGCTGTCGTGTTCCATAAATCCTATCGCCAAGGGCTTTTCGAGCAAGATCGTCTTTGCTCATGCAATCTAGGTGTCCTACCTACTGGAATCTATCGAGCTTCATGATGTCGACATCGCGGTAACGCTCGTAGATCTCATCATCATAGAGTATCCGGAATCGTCCTTTCTCTCCATCCAACAATTCTCCGTAAGACTTTTCTCTCGAACGCGGCTAAGAAGTCAGATTGCTTTTTGCTAAGCACCCAAGTATCGGATCCATATATAAGTACGGGTATGACCATTGTCTTATACACCAGCAGCTTCGATGTTATGGTTAAATTCCTAGATTTGAAGACAGACTAAATTAGGTTTTATTGGCTTTGAGCAACCGTGTGCGTATTTCTGGTTCCACGCTGTTATCGGCTGCTACAGTTGACCCGAGATAGTTAAACGATTGCACTACTTCGAGCTCCAATTTTTTATTTTTTTTTCATTTATTTAATTTTTCTCATTTTACCAAAGATTTTATACATGAAGTGATTAAAATATCTATTATATAATAGTATACATATAAATAAAGAGAAACAGTTAGTGACATTTTGTAATATAAATTTAGAAGGGAACAATTTTGGATCCTCTACTCGCAGACGTGGCCAACATGTTATTTGTTTTGCTCTCATTTATGTCCAGCCCAAATCGTTCTGGATGAAAGCTTCCTGTACAGCATTTGGTTTCTACCAACAATATTAATGTCGTCTGCGTAAGCCAGTATCTGAATGTACTTATAGAAGATTGTTCCTCTCGACGTTACGTCAAAGTCTCTGATCACTTTCTCCAATGCCATTTTGAAGAGGACGCAGGCCCGTCTATCCCCTTGTCGGAGCCCGTTATAGATGTTGAATTGGCTTGATAGTGTTCAGTGACAACACTTTATATTGAAATTTGTGGAGTGGTTGGGCCGCGTGGTCAGGTGGCTCCCATACGAGATTTTTTTGATTATCATGTCATGTAGCGGCCTTACTATAATGATTATGTTCTGTGTGCGCTTTGGTCAGGGCTGCTTTACGATAGGGGTTGTTTTGTGGTTGGGTTTTATTGTTTCGCTTGTGTTTTTAAGCGTTTTTAGTATAATTTAGCATACTTTTGGTTATTAGAGAATTTACATGAACAATTTTTATGGGTTGTTTTTTTTTTTGCCTCAATTTCTGATACAAATTTGATTCGCCGCCTAATACGGACATGGCAATCATTCTAAATACAATAACCAGAAATTCTTACTTCCTTTGCCTAACGTTATCTAGAGCAGTCTATTGTGTTAAAAAAACCCATTTACATATTTGTTGAGGAATAAGTAAGTCCTGGATTTATTTCGACGTTAAATTTGTGTTAAATAAATTCATTAGAATGGTTTTATTATCCGATTTTATTCCTCACGCAATCTTGACTTAGATTTCAGTTTCAATTAAAAAATTAGAAATAATTACATTGAGTACCTTCTCATACTCTCAAAGTGCGCTTCTGCTACAACTGAATAAACAATTTATTTGTAGCACGGGCTCATTGACAGATCTAAAAAGCTACTCACTGGCCTCTTATATCATTATGACACTCCTTTTTAATACACCACCTTGATTTCAAGAAATTATCATCGCACGTCACTGAACCCATAAAACACTGGCAAACTACGTTTCTTATCAATTTAATGAAATTTTTAATTCGCAAATCCAATAGGCAAATATGAAAACGAGGTCTTCGCAATTCCACTCCTGTTATTATTGTCGGTCGTATTTTCAGCTCCTCATCCACTTTAGTAGCGTTCCCATTTTTATGATGTTGCTGGGGCACAACGCTACTCTTCAAGCACCTGGTTTTAAAATGAAATCTTCACCACCGCTGAGAAGTAGGAAAGAAGGAATCATCAGTTCGACTTGGAGTGAGAACATAAAGATGGTGGCGGACGTGAAAAACAACAACGTGGAGGCGGAAAACAAGTCGAAGTATAAGCAAATGGAATCTATGCTTTTTCTGTATCTACTGGTCTTCTCCCACTAAAGGAAGCATCAAATTTTCAACATTAATGAATGTAGGCCAAGGGGTTAATTAAACCAATATCATTCGTCGTTTGCTCGTTTTCTTCTAGGTAAATTCTTCCGAATCAGAGCTGCTATAGGAAAATGTGCATCACACAGACAGATAGAGAGATAGATAAATATCTTTTTATTTGTCGTTTTGTGAAGCTCTTCTGAGGGGTTTAATTCACACGTTATATCCGCGGAACCTTAATTCACTTAGTTGAAGGTGTTAAAATTTCCATCATGATCATCAGCTAGATGAGGGACTAGTAGGTTGAATGGAAAGTACTTTACCCTTTTTGGTTCTGTGACATTAAAAAAAGTTTCATTAAGAGACATGATTTTATTGGAAGCACTCCATCAGAATGTACGGAAATGCCTCAGAGTTGTCTGTAAAGTCATTTGTTTGTCCGATAACATGAAAATAATGTAATAAAATTGCCTTATTTTGGACTTATCTATGAATACATTACAGGATAATATACGTAATGAAAAGGAGATGTCGAAAGAAGACCGCTAGGTCATCATGGCAATTCGCTGACCTTTCGAATGGTGTGCAATGAAATTGTAGCTAAAAAATTATGAAAAACAACTAACGTGAATGCGATTTATTCATCAGACATAGTGGTGGTAACAGTGGGGTGATTGACTCTCTGTTTCCATTGTAATATGTGCATTAACATATTATGTAGGTGAAGTGTTCTTTCACACAAAAATTATATTTGCAGTTTAGTACGTGTCATGTTCGTCACGAATTTTTAATTTTAAATGTGGTAGTAGGTTGCTTCCATTTCATTGAATTTTTATCCTCTAATTTAAGGTGATCTCAGAAATTATAGAGATATTTAAAATTATAGTATAACCGATTGGCTCACAATCTATTTATTATGTTCATATCCCCCAGAATTAGTTTTACATCATACTCAGGTTCGACTGATCCAAACAATTCTTTTTTCATATCGTCTCAGTAATCTTCTGTAGATGCGTGAACATTTATGAGGCTTATGTTCTTAAATTTTTCCCTCATGCAATGTGTACATAGCCATAAATTTACTTCTTTAAAGAGGATAATAGTGGATTTTCTTTCTTTTGCTGATTGAAGCTTACCACGAGCACATGACGTATTGCATAACAGCTATACAATATGTCCCTGAATATCTTTTCTGATTTTTGAAAGGCACCACTTTTAATATTAAGTATATGTTATTTCAGCTTTATACTTCGACAGGTTATCGGGTACACTGCCCATCTCGCGCTACGTGGCAGTGTTTTGGAGGCTAGTTGCAGATTCTGTAATACAGTTGTCGATATTATATTAGCTTCAACCTTAGATCAACCTTAGTTATCCAATAGTTCATAATTTCCTTTTTTTGTGTATTAACCGACGATCACCATGTTGAGGTTTGATCGCACTTCAACCAGTCAAAATAGATACGGCACGTTCATATGTACATACTAGATCTCATTCGGCTGATTTCTGTGTTTGTTTTCTTGGCAATCGTAATTTTTATACTAAAGCCCAAGAGAATGTAATTCGCTTGGCTGCTCTGATTTATTAAGCAGCGATTAGGGACGTCTTCATTGTTAATTAAGAGGGTTTTAATAGCTATAGGTAGCAGCACATTAGAGGAAGTTTCACATTCATTTGTTGCTGGGGGATCGAGCTGAATCAAATTCGGTTAAGGATGGATCGCCGTGAGGTTCTTGAGAGATTTGACATTTAAGAAACAGAATATAAATCCACTTTTTAAAAATATTCATCTATCTCAAAATAACATAATATTAAGTCCACCAATTTGGATGTGTAACAAGGAAGCAACATCAACATCGGTATTCTGAACCGACAAAACGTATTCGTAATTCCTGGCAAATTGATAATCTTTGCGATATTTTTCTTTTTTTGGAGTAAGTTTCTTTCTCATACATATCAAGTTCAGCGATAAATACAGCAAGTAGAACAAAAGCTGAAGAGTAAAAAGGAGAAACGCATTAAATAAACAAATAAAACGCAATATGTTTTTCTTGTGTTGTTGTTGTTGTTTGGTTGATAAGAAATTCGATCTCAATTTAATGCGAATACCGGTCACATGCATTTAGTTGAAGATGCAGAGAAATGAGCACGTGTGTATGTATAGCTACATTATCGTCATCACGGTACCCGATAATAGTAATCCCCAGCTAGTAGAGCTGCTCAGGAAACAATCTTTCTCCCTATCATGATCCAAAAGAGATTGATTTTGCAGCGCTGAACAAGTAAATACAGTATTCTTGTAGTGGTTTGCTGCAAGCTCTCCTTCAAAATCACTTCTTGCAATAGTGCGCGCAGAATGGCAAGAGCTCTGCTCACTTAATCGTGCAATGTACCAAAACCACCCAACCATTACCAAAGTACGTGCGCTTTCATTCAAGATAAAGTATCCATCACCGTCATTACAGCAGTAGTTAGGCACGGAACCAACCTTAATGCCTCAGAGTATTGAAATTCTTACGAGCCATCGAGCCATCGCGTGAATTCATGTTTCTACATTGCATACCGCTTAGTTATAACGTATCTGTTTATTAACTGTCAGTGCATGGAAATAAATACGAGTCACATAATCGTACAAAGAAACACCACACATTATAAGAGCAGAGAAACTTAAAATTGTAAAGATAGCAATTTTAACGGCTTAAGTTTTCTTCTGAAGTGTCATTTTAAAAATTCACACCAGGTAACGAAATTTTGTCACTTGACGTGATATGATTTTTGCAGGATGTTATTCAGAATTTCCATCACCAAATGAAAGGTAATTGAAATGAACTGAAGAACAGGAAATCATAAATTCATTCAATTCATAAAAATTGAAATGTTTTTTTTTTTTGAAAAAAGGTTAAAGATAAGTTCTTTAAATAAGATTTGAGATTTTATAACAAACAAAAAAATATACATGCAACTTGCACTTGGTTTGATTTGATAAAAACAGAGTTGAATTCTAAATTCTTTGCACTCGAATTCTACTCTCAGCTTCGTCTTTTCTTTTCTTCTAAATTTCTTCTCGCCAACCAGGGCAAAAACACAAGGTGATTAAATTGAAGTTTATTTACAAATGATATTCATATATCCTAATATGACCTACTTACACCTTCCACTGAATGAATTAAGGTTTTGCGGGAATAATGTAGGATAAGGCCTCAGAAGAGCATAACACTACCAAGAAGAATGAAAATATTGTGTATCTACGAGTATATGTATCTATCTGTCGGTATGATGTACATTTTACTATTCAACTCTTGAGAGCAGTATAGTACGGCAATAGAGCTGTGGTTTAGATTTGGGAGAACCTACCTAGCGGAACGAACGAACAAGCTGTGTACATCCTCGCAAACGACGAATGATATTGGTTTAATTAACCTCTTGGCCTAAATTTATTAATGTTGAAATTTGTTCGCTTCCTTAAGAGAGGGAAAAGGAAAAAAAAGATTTTTTTTAGCTTCTTAGGCTACTTTTTCTTTTCGTTGCTGTTTTTCTCATCTGCCAACTTTTGTTCTCACTCCAAGTCGAATGATTCCTTTTCTACTATCCTACTTCTCAGCGTCAAGGATTGCACCTTTGACATCATCATCGTCATAATTTTAATGGGAGTATTTTATAGGGATAGGGAGGAATAGAAGTCTTGAAAGAATCTAAATTCAAGAAGGCAAAAGTAAGCTTAATTTATATTGACTCAAAAAAGAATATTCTTAATGAAGATTGCTTATTTTTCCGTTACAGTTTTTCTCTATTATACCATTAAATATGTGAAAGGTAAAAGGGAACAAAACAATTTTTTAATTAACTCCTAATTTTATTATTTCCAAAAAGAAATTTCAAAGTCACCAACAAACAAATCACCCTTACGTGTTCTGATTATTTTTTTAATGGCTTCTTATAAAATTATCATTACATCCTGGTTGTAAGTCCATGCATGTTAAAAACTAATTGCAAGCTCTAACAGCACCTGCTACAAGTTATTTTCGTCTTTCTTCAATAGTTCCATGTGCAAATTCTTTGCATGTTTTCATACGAAACATTCCATCCATTAACCAATTTAGACGACTTATTTTTGCGTCCTTAATCGTTAACCTATTAAAAGCTTAACGTACACAAAAGTTTTTCAACATTTCATAAAAATGTTATTTGCTTGAGAGAAGTTTCTATATTGATATTCATAGTCTTCGAAATGAAATGGTATAATAATTCGGTCACGAGTTTGGTTGTACGTAGGAAAGGAAGATTGAAAACAAGCAAATTTTTTATTACCTTGAAATATTGAGACACTAGGACACAAAGGTTCGTTCACTATAAAATTGAAATAAAAGTTGAAATGATTGATAGTGTATATCAACTTTTGATTTGGCCGACTAAAGCTTCATAGTGCGGATTTGTTTCATCTCCAACTGTCTGCGATAATTGCTTGCGATAATTATTGTTAAACTGTTTTGTCCATCGTTTAAGCGGGCAATGAAGTGAAAAATACAACAATTGCTATAAAAGAACATCCTGACAGTGTAGCAGACGATGAACAACAATGACAATGAGCGAGTGAATGCAATAGTATAGGAGGTTTGATATGACAGTCGTTGTTGTTGAATGTGCCAGTCGTTAAGTTTGTAGCTTGTTTGCTTGGATGTTGTGTCGTGTCATTGTTTCATTGTTTCTTCCTCTTTATCATTTGACGATTATTTTCGTTTATTTTCCTTGGAAATGCGATATGACAAACAAATTATGCATATATTGCAAAAGCAAATAGGAATGTTGAAATATTCATTGGGTTATTTGAATTAATATTCTCATTAATACTTCTGAAGCAGCAATCAGAAGTTTGGGAAAGTATTTTATTTCTTTATGTTGATACGTTTTATACGTACGATTGAATTAGTGTGTTCCACGGATTACTTTTCAGCATACAGAATGATTGAAATAGTTCCTATTTTTATCTCATCGCTGGTAAAAGGTAACTTTATTTGATGGTAGCGAGAAAAACAATTTCATTTCAAATTCGTACCTAAACTCTAAGCATATACCCGAACCACGAACTTCCTGCTCAGTAGCCATGGGCATTCCCACTGAGTCACGGCGCCCCTACCCGCTTAGATAAACTTTTACATATTTGGCGATTCTGGTAACAGCTTAATTCTTAATGGTTATAAGAACATTCCGGGAGTCAGGAAATCAATTTTCAGCTCATACAAAACTTTATATGTCAGATAATTCTTGTAATATATAGGCAAATAAAGTTTAAATGGTGACATAAAGTAATCAGTTGAGTTCCATATTAGTTGGGAGTGAAAAACGTTTATAGGCATACCAACTATTAGAGTTTTGGTAATAGAATGTTTATTTGATGATCAGAGTAAATACATAATTGGAACACGAATTTTCAAATCAAATCGAAGTGTTATGCAGCGTTATATACTTATTTTGTTCAACTAAGCAGTGACAACGCTAATAATCGTCAAATTTAATTTCGGAAAATAAAAATAAATGTTTAGCGGGGATAATAATACACTTATTACAAGAACACTTGTACTTCACTACTATTTCTGCATGACCTGTTCAACTGTACTGATTGAATTCAAAATAAGAACTGAACTACGTCAGCCAAACGCGTCTATTTATACTCAATGAAAAGCTTCTAAAAACTTCCAATCTTATAGACAGAAATGTCGAGAAAATACTAGAAAATTATAGCCTTATTCCCTTATTTACAACTAACGATACTAATATGTAATGAGTCATCTACACTACATGTTCAATCATGTTCCTACCCTTAAATTGTAGGTCCCTTCCATTTGTGTGCAAAAATATACATGCTCAACACGAATGGTTGCTAGAAGCTATGTCTTGGACCGCAATGGTCTGTCGCGCCGAATATTATGATTATTATTAAATTGGACTGCCAATGACAGTTATCTTTACTGTCATTGATGTGCATCAATGTACTGATATCCAAACGGACCGCTCACAAATAGACCGCTCACTCAAAAATTATCGTTGACTACACTGCCAAGTAAATTCCAAGTTAGCAGAGAGATAAATCGGCTCAAAAATAATTAAACCTCAGGATCAGATCGTGTTCCTTCGGAGTTAATCAAATCTGGACGGCCCAATCTTCATCAATACTAATAGTACATGTATGGGAGTGGAGTGGAGCTGAGTGTAAAAGCATCCTGTGCCCAATACATAAGAAAGAAGATATCACAACGTGCAGCAAAAAGGACAATAGAAGAGGAAGCAAGATCCCAGGGGAAAGAGTGGCGTCTCTTGAAACCTCAGGCGATAAATCGAGTTCGTTAGCGGGCGTTTGTAGAAGCCCTATGCACCCCCTCGGAGTAAAGGAAAGAAAGAAGATGACCAATGTTTTATGCCACGTAAGGATATTCGGATCACTGTCAATCGCAATAAAAATTTATAACGGGCTCCAATAAGGTAATGAATGTACTGTCATGCGTACTCTTCAACCTAGTGTTGGTGAAAGTGATCCGAGACTCTGATATAAAGGCGAGAGGAACAACTTGCTTTATGAGTCCTTCCAGACACTGGCTTACACAGACACGATATTAACATCATTTGTTAAAACAGATAACTACACAATCAGGTTTTATCATACAAAATATATAAAGGTACAAGAGAGTTAAATTGTAATAAACTATCATCAACAGCTGTCAGATAATAATCTTTAAGGCTTGCACTTTAAAAGGATATTACAAATGGCTTCGATCTCTATGACGTTTCGTGCTGCTTATTTGATTGTACACAAGCTAAAAATTTAAATTTATATTCCAATACTTAAATTTTATTGCATCTTTCTATTTCTCCTATTATTGTTGTTGATGCTGCTGCTTCTGCAGCTATTGCTTTATTCATTTTTTGTCTGCATTTGGAGTTTAGTTGTACGTGCAGATTGCTCCGTGTGCGTGTTCTCGTTTGAAAAATGACTTCTCTCTATAGAGATACCGACAAAAGCCTTTAACTATGGAACACGGTACTACTGCCACGATTACGTATTATCTGCATTGGCGCGCATCACAAAACCAAGTGAAAGAAGAACTTATCCCACTTTGACTTTTCTTTTTGTTCGCAAGCAAATGCGAATACGTTTTTCATCCCAACTCAAACACATCTCATCATCATCTGCTTCGTCTTCATATCCAGAAAAAAAAGAACACATGTCTTTGCCTCCCTATAACTGTATGTTTCATTCTTTTCATCCTGAAAATCTATATGCGACATGCGAGGTAAGCAAAAAAGGCGTTGTGTTTTATTCCTGCAGAAATCCCAGACCTAAGATCTTAGACACAGAAAACTTTTCCGATGCCTTGTTGTTATCCCAATTGTTTTATCTGACTTTTGTGCTCGCTGGTAGCTTTGTACTATCAGTGCTCCAGCATCAACTAGCAACTGATGCCGAGTCGACGGTGCTACTGCAAAAAATGTCGTATATAAAACGAGCAAACGATTTTTCAGCTTTTGTTAAAGTTTAATTTAAGGCAACGAAAATTCTGCACTAGTTGTATTATAGCTACATTTTATCCATACTATTATGTGTTGCGAATGTGCGAAATAGTTGCAGTTTATAACGGTAAGTACTTGAGATAAACATAGATTACTAATAATATAGCTTAGTACGGGCGGAGCTGGAGCGGTAAATAGCAATTCTGCTGATGTGGACATGCTAAGCACAGAGAAATTCTGCTGGCAGCTACAGTTGCAACCAGAGCAGAAACGACTGCAGTTACCGGACCTCGATCTGATGGAATCTGCAGTTATTGTAGCAGACTATTTTGTTTGGAAAGAAACTCTGACACAGGAGCCAAAAACTAAGAGACCGACCAAACGACCGACTGAACGAACGAATATATACTCTTGCCATCATACAGTGGAGCAAATAAAGTAATATTCATTAATTTTGATGCAATTGTGTTGCGCTCGGGTTTCCACTTGCCGGATCTGGAGTCAGATTTTCGGTGTTGGTTACAAATTATAATTTTTTGTTTCGTGTTAGTCTTCAGTTTTATTTTTATCTTTCGTTACAACAATAATGGACGTTAACATAACATATAATACTAATAGTAATGATAACTAATAAAAATAACATGGCAAAGTGAATTGCTTGTTTTTTCATTGTGTTCTGTAATTTTTAGCAGCTATCCAATTTTCGTACCGAATGTACGGTCATTTGAAGAAACCGACCAAAATCGTATTAAGGTTACAGCATACGGATTTGCATGATACGACTCATTCACATCAGCTAAGTAATCCCACTTAAATCCATTATAGTTGACGATTAATTCGGGCAGTCGGTTTGGCGACATAAAATTTTTAAAATTTAAATTTAAGTGGGGCGGTCTGCTTTTGGGTTTAAAACCTGATAGCTAAAAAAGTAAGTCGAGCCGTGTGCTCACCATTAAAAACCCTAATAACCAAAACAAAACCTATTTCCCACGAGTGGTGGTAGAATACCTCGGTTGATTTACCGGTGCAAAACTTGGTTATTATATAACTAAAAGGCCCGGCCAATAAAAACCATTGCGGCGACGTATTCGTTAATATTGCCGTATGTAAACGCAACGCTCATTTATAATGACATTCCAGTTGTAAGCTCTATGGTGATTTGATGGTAAATCTCACCGAATAGTGGAATCTTTGCGTCAATTTGCTGAAAGCAAAGCTGTTGCACTCGATATTTCCAAGGCATTTGACAGAGTTTGGCACCTAGATCTTTTGTCCAAAATACGTGCTTATAGAGTCGATGAAAAACTGCTTCATTGGATTAGAAGCTATCCTTAGGACCGCTTAATTCAAGTTGTGTTGGACGGTTTTAATGCTAAAGTACATCACATAAATGTTGGCGCTCCCAAGGGCTCTGTTTTGTCCTCGACACTATTTCTCATTTTTATTAGTGATCTCTTATCTGTGACTTCTAATCCAATTTACTCTTTCGCTGACGGCAGCACACTTAGCTTCACATATAAGTTTGAGGAACATCTATCCAGTTCTCATGTGGAACTCAAACAACTACGTATGTTAATCACTTTAAATTCTGACCTGGACAGAATAATAAAATGTGTGTTAACTATAAGTTTCGTTGGAATGACCGTCTCCAAAGATAGTGCGAAATTTTTAACCTAACGGTACCAGAAATCTTTTACTCCCTCTATTCTGGCTACTATCTACAAGGCGTTTATTCGCCTTACACTTGAGTATAATTGTCACATCTGTTCTGGTACGCATAAATAATCTTGCATCAGCTAGATAGAATAAAAAATCTTGCGATAAAACTTATCGGTGATGAAAATATTGCGATTCGATCAATGGATTCGCTTGAACACCGCCGAAACGTTTCCTGCTTGACACTTTATCGCTGGCTCAAGAGAAATATCCAGCTGTATGTATTCAAACCCAATTACTCGTGGCGCTCTAAATGCTCATCAGTTTACCTTTAATCCCATTATAGGATATACAATTAAGTTCAGGAATTCGTTCTTCAGTCGTTCAACACCTATGTGGAATGCTCTGTCAAGCTCTTTCTTTCCACATCACTATGATCCACAGGAATTTAAAACACAGGCTCATAGTCATCTCCTCTTTTATCATCCTTTTTCTTAACGCCCACGCTGTGCCAAGCATATAGCCGAACATTATAAGGGTGCAATTTTGCTTATTTTTATTAAAGAAGAGTGTTAGTCCTTCCTGGTAGCTTCGTGATTCATCTCAAACTTCAATTTTGTGTGGTCTAAGCATTTGTGCGGACATCTGATGTTTTAGTACACGCTAATGGGCGCCGTGACTCAGTGGAAATGCACATAGCTACTGAGCAGAAGATTCGTTGTTTGAATCCCAGTAACTCCAATAGTATTTTTCACGGGGTCCAACCTCTCGCGAATGGGTGACAAACGTTCCGAGAGTAATACCTTGTCACGGAAAGATTCTCAATTCACCGTTCGGATTCGGCCTTAAATTGTAGGTCCCTTTCATTTGTGTCCAAAAATATACATGTGCAACACAAAATTGTTCAAGTTTTCTTAGCATGATAGAAAAAGTAATTTTTTTAAAGGCTGTAACAAAATATTGTTGTACAATTATTAAAGCAAAAATTAAAAAAAAAAACTTTTTGTATTTTACTTTTAATACATCTAATACATCTGCTTATAAACATTAGTTTTAAATATTTTTGAAATATAACATTTGCAGACGGGTTCTTTATGTTTCGGTACCAGAGGCTGTGCGTGGGTATATGAGTTATTTCATTTGGCACGGGTATAGGAAAGTTAAAACCTGTTTTAACAAACTTTTAATTAAAAAGTTAAAGAAAACGTTTAAAAGTGATATCAATTGATAGAAAATAATATCAACTTGATTAAGTCACACCTCGGTACATAGACAAACTCTGGAAAAGTTGACTACAACTCAAAAATTTAGAAAATTCCGAAGGTGTTTTATATCTTTCCTATTGCATTAAATTTAAAGTAATAAATTAATTTATTTAACATTTAATTTGCTGATTATTTTATGGGTAATAATCAGTTATTTTTCCCTCTTAAAACCTCTTTTAATCCACTGTGCACCTTAAGTTTAAGATGCAATGAAAACTTTTCCCTTGGCGATCACCCAAAATATTTTCAATGCAAGCCACACATCCCCATGTATATGTGAGCTTATTATCTTTTTATGTAACAATTCCTCGGAGTTGTTCCAACAAATTCTTGTTACTTTCAAACTTAATTTATGTCGGTCGTGACTGCGCAAATGCGCGCAATGTACAGCTGCACCATTGTCGACGTCATTGCTAGCATTTTTTAATACCATTTACGATGGACGTTCTCGTATGTGGTACGTCATTCACATTCACTTTAACATTTCACGATGCAGTATGGAATTAAACTTTCATTCGTACCTCAGTGTACAATATCATATCTTCACCACCGCATACATTGCACAAATACTACCGGTGCAAGTGGTACGACTGGATATTTCCAAAGATTGCAGGCGAAATTTCTGCATCATATGATCATTGTATACGTAGCACATCAAAAAGGAGTAGTATGTGTTTGTGTAAAAGTGAAGTTACTGATGGTGCAGAAAGAACAACGTATGTATTCCACCGAAAAGGATATAATGCTGCTGAACATTTTAATCTCCGTCATATTGAGCGGATATTGTACCTTGCGTGCGTCAGGAATAACTCTGCTGAAACTCCTTCGTACCTTCGTCAGCATGCTCATCACCAAAATGGTCATCATCATCATCGTCATCCAACATGGCATACCAATCTGATCCGTCGGGGATGGAGAGGAATTTATTGGGCACCGGCATTTGCCACGTGTGTTGAATGAATTTCATTACGTAACGCTGTTATAGGAGTACGAATATATGCGAGTGTTATCGGCGGTCCTTCATGTACATTTCAGAATTTATATTTTTATATTATGTACTAATGCACTTCACCTCATTTAGCATATAGAAGAGTATGTGGTGAAGTATAAGTATTAAGTATGCAGCTCTGCCTTGTGTGGTTTTTAATTTCATATGAAAATATCTCTGTGCGATGAAGATTTTAACAGAATATTTTGTTTAAGAGTTCGAGGTGCACAGCAGCTAGCGTTTACCCTGTCCAAATATAATGCTGACATAACAGCAATCCAGGCGGACGGTGAATGGTGTCTTACAAAAATTAGAATATGACATATATTACATATGTCATGCAACATGTTATTATCGTGGTATAACGTTGTTGAGTACCGCATATAAGGTTTTCTCCTCTTTCTTTAGCCCCATACGTGTGGTCCATACCAGTATGTCTTCAACTCAGGCAAATCGGCAACTGATCAGATTTACACACTGGTGGGTGATAAAAAAATGTCTAGATTTTCAAAACTCACTAAACCATATTTTTATAGACTTTAAAGCCGTCTGTAATAGCATAGCTAGAGTAGAACTTTATAAAGCCATAAGAGAATTCGGCACTGACACGACTATAAAGGTTGACCACGAACAATGTTATAAGCCAAGTAATAATATCCGGATCGGACCGGATCGGCGTTGGAGAAAGTGATCCGAGACTCTGACGCAGACGATATTGACATCGTTGGTAGAAAACCCAGAGCTGTATAGGAAGCTTTTATACAGATCGAACGGGCGACACCAAATCTGGGGCTGCATAATAATGAGAGCAAAACAAAGTACTTGGTGGCCACGTTTGCGAGCAAAAGATCCAACATTGGTCCCGCGATAAAAATAAGTGGTGCGAGAATTTGAAGTAGTGAAATCCTTTTACTATCACGGGTCAATTATAGCAGCCGATAACTGCATGGAGCCAAAATACACGCACGATTGCTTAATGCCAACAAAGCCCACTGTCAAGACTGTTCAAATCCATAACAATAACCTCCAAGCTGCTCGTATATAAGACACTAGTCATACCAGTAGTTACACATGTATCCACGATTTATGTGCTTTGCAAAAAGCATTCTGACCTTTTAGCCGTGTTCGAGAGAAAAGTCTTACGGAGAATTGTTGACCACGTATGTGAGGAAGGACGATTCCGGAGACTCTACCGACATCGTGAAGAGAATTAAGCTCGGTAGGCTCCGGTGTGCAGGACACGTTGCTTGCATGAGCGAAGAGGAAAGCCCTTGCGGTAGGATTTATGGAACACGACCGTGAGACCGGCCAAGACTACGCTGGAAGGATGGCGTAAAGCAGGATGGGATGATGATGAATTTGTTTAAGAATTGATTTTATATTCTATGTGAGTTATTTTAATTTAAAATTTATATTAGCATATTTTTTTGTGATTCCCATATTTCCCTGTATATCGTTTAATTAAAAAAACAATTTATTTCCTGAAAAAAATTGTCATGTTACACTAAGCATGAAAACCCTATACGACAAATTCCCGTTTACAAGTGCGACACTTTGTTGAACCTTAAATTTTTGTGTACCTTAATTTTTATATAATCACAATCCTTGTTTACCAGAAAAGATCAGGGTACATACTCGTATCTTGGATTATACGATGTCAAAATAAAAAATGATTCAAATAAGTAAATTGAACCCACGATATAATGAGTGCAGTGCAATATAATGTTCGGAACAACTTTTCAACTTTCCGGGTGAAAGTTGCTTTACCTCGGGACTTGGATAATTTATTGCCATATGCAACCACATGCCAGTCGGAAATATAATTATGTTGCACACTTTAATGGCATATTTTCGCTTTCCGCATAAAAGTTTTTCGCAACAAAATTATATCCGATGGAATGAGGATAATTTTTGTTATTGCCAAAGACCAAAATCTAGTACTGAAAAAGTCCGTCCGTCAGCAAATAAAAACTTTTATTTAAAAGAGTGCTGCAGAAGGCGTTTACTCCAAACAGCCTCGCAATAAGATATAACTTTAATGTGCATTTTAAGGAAACGAAGAGTTACATGAGTATCATATACATGTCACGATTTAGGGTGAAATACTTTTTAAAATTTACGGCAGACATCATAGCTAAAATGGTGGTTTTGCACATAAAGAAGCTCTCACTTTTGCGGTCAGGCAAAGCAATTAATTGCGAAAAGAAGACATTCGCTTCGTTTAAATGCGAATAATAAATTTGGTCGTAACAGTGTAGTCATGTGGTGTGGTAAGGTGGTGAGGGATGAAGTTTGTGGGTTGCGAAATGCTAGAAGACGTTGCTATATACTACTATGAGTATGTGACATTTAACAAACTCTGCAAAATGCTGCAATCTCTCTGTGCAAACGAATGCAATGACAGCAAGCGGTTGCAATCACATTGGCTTTCTTTTCTTTTATTCATTTATTTATCAGACAGCATTTATTATTGAAGAAACAATTTCGAGCACTTTCTTGATGGTTTCTTGAAACCCAACTCCGACACCGATGAGTCAACCCTTCCAGTCACCATTGTCCTTACCATCGCATCGTCGTCCGCAATTCGAAAGCGATTCATATTATTTTAATTTTCATTTCATGTCAATTTGTTTATGGGGTGCGACATCCTGGCACACACCCCACCATCAACGCTGCTAACAAAAATGACATAATATAAATTATTGTGTGCCACGCTCTTTGTTTAGATTGCACTAATTACGTGCTCATTAATTGCGCTAATTATTGTACCACTTTTCTTGGTTCGTGCGGCGCAAATGGATGGACGATTGCCGGGGGCTCTTGCCAGGAATGAATGAATCCACTGACAGGCGTATTGTCCCTCGCAGCTGAATAAGAGTACCTAGTACTCACATAATTGAACGGGAGATAAACGAATGGACAGGTCTTTTGGAAGTTCTGGATTGAAATGTAGAGGAAAAGAATTGAATGAATGGTAAAAGTGTTACAGGCAAAATGGTATTCTTTGACGAAAAGAAAATGAGGGACTTTTGCAAGGAAAAACTAAACTAAATATCGAACATTAGTCGCATCAACGGATTTTTAGTCTTTTGATATAACTGCCAAATGGGGATTTTTTGCTGAAAATTATAGTTTTAATTTCTTTCATATAATTGAGCAGCTGATGACTTTCACTGCGGAATGTCGCTATTTCCATCAGAAAGCAAAAATGAGCTTTTGCTGTCACTAAAAAATTTTCCGGGCATCCTTCGCAGACTGCAACAACTATAAGATTTATTTAATATAATATAAAACTATTGCTTTAATTATACGAGTACATAAACTCATTGCCAAGGGAAAACTCCCTGCATAACTTGCGGCACGACAATAAGATGGGCTATGCTCTTTATTAAAATTAAAACTAAAACATCGTAGGAATGAAGCAATATATCAAATTCCTCAGGTTTACAGCCAGTTTCAATTTATTTTCTGAGATTTCTCCCTAATTCATTGAGAAAGCAATACAGAAAAATGAAAAATACTACACTAAAACGACGCGAGTCCAAATGCTTTAATCAATAGGTGATGGTCAGGGTAACTACAAAAAACTCCAACCAAGGAAATATTACAAATAATGAAGTAAGTTAGTCTTCAAAAAATGCTTGGATTTTTTTTTATAATTTGCGCACGCGAAAAGGGGTTCGCATCCTTATTATGTTCAGCTATATACTTGGCACAGCGTGGGCATTAAGGAAAAGTAGAAGAAAAGAGGAGATGTCTATGAGCTTGTGTTTTGAATGCCTGTGCAATACGGCTCTCTTAAATGTTTGTGACAATATACCTGCTGGTTTAGATAGTGATATGTCAGGACTAATTAATTTTCTTGATTTTTCCGAGGCAATCGACTCTGTCCACTACAGCTTGTTAGTCAAGAAACTTAAAGAAAAATTTATTTTTTGAAAAATTTTATGCAATCTGCTCGTATTATCATCATATCTTTCGAATCGGTCACGATGTTATCATCATCATCATCTTTGGCTCTACAACTGGGGTCCGGTCCTCGCCTGCCGATGTTATCCAATTTGGCGTCCCTAAGCTCTGGGCCTCCTGATCTACGCCATCCTTTCAGCGTAGGCTTGGCCGGCCTCGCAACGAACAAATTTTTGCTTACTGCCATCTTTTTGACTCGTTGTCCATTGACAGTAGTGTTATCGTGTAAGCTATGGGTGAGAAATGTACTGGCTGAATACTAGCTCCCTACCTATTTAGCAGTTGTGTGTAGCCGAGATCGGTGGATTTTATTCTTTTTCTGACTAGAAACCCCACCCCGAGTACATGATGTCTTGCATGACAGCTGTAATATATGTCATGATCTGATTTTTGTAAGATACCATTCCCCGTCCACTGCATATCCTGGATTGCTGTTATGTCAACATTATATTTGGATAGGGTATCGGCTAGCTACTGTGTAGCTCGAGTTCTATACAGTGAGCGTACATTCCATGAGAAAATTCTTAAATCGTTTAGCCAATTTCGTTGCCGGGGTCGTCGTTCACCAGTGTATTAGAGGCTGCTTTTGGGTTCCGTTATAAAGTTTTTTTTACGGGCGATGTAATTAGACTCGCGCAATATTAATTTGAAGATACTATCATTCAGATCTTCCTATATTGGAGGAAAATTACCGTGGAGGTTTGATCGCACTTCAACTAGTCAGAGATAGTTACGACCACCTGCAATTTTGATGCATTCTGTGTTATTCCCCCTATTCTGCTGATGGCTGGCCGCCGTCACAATGTTATGGTATTAAGAATAATGAATGCGCATCTAACCTACTAATTGTTCCATTACGTGTTCCACAAGGTTCTATACTGAGTCCATTGGTATTTTATTGTATTATGTTACATTGAGGACCACATACTGTCTAAGTATCACATATATGCTCACGAAGCTAAAGTGAATGAAAAAAAAAACCGTTGCTTTATCTTAATTGATCACCAATGGGAAATGTATGAAATTTTTAAAAAAATCATAGGAGGTTACTTTAGTAAAACCTTTAGTTGGAATGGCCATATTAATAAAGTAGTTTTGTAATAAAGAAAGTCTCACTGCAAACTATCTTCTGCAGCACGTTAAATTCAAGCTTGTAAAATGGTTTATTTTACTTATTAAGCTATATGGAAGTAAGATTTTTTCATTCACTGATAGGGAGACAGTGTTAGAGTATTTCATCACAAACAGCCGTGTAAGATATATTTTTAATGTCAACCAACATGTACATATTGCTGAGTTGTTCTGGAATTAGTCTATTTACCTATGCAACTATTCCAACATTAAATCAAATAATTACTACTAAAAAACCTAAGTATCAATTTGAAAAAATTAACTTTAGTAGAAGTCGTAGAACGCAGACATAAATATGTAGCTATCTATCGTCAATTATACGTTTATTCTTTAAAAGTTTAAAATCTTCCACCCTCTGAATATGAGGCAAATAAGAAGCACAAACACCTTCAAGAAAAAAGTTTTTCAGTTTTATGCCGAGGGTCATTGATGGAATCTTTTGAATTCCCAAATCTTTTGAACTTCTAAATCTTCTCTTTTTCTTTTCGTATTCCTTTTATTAATTTAATCGTTATTTTTGTTCTTTCTTTTATTATATTTTTATTGCACTCTTTCACAAAAGTTTCAAGTAAAATGTTTCTTATTGGTTTAAAGTAAAATGGGCTTGTAATGATAAATTGTAAAATTACTTATCTAAATCTAAAAGTTTAATTCTTAATGTACAAAGAATGCTTAAAATTGAAAATAAATAAATAAATAAGTGTAACTATTAAGCGATACGTCGAAACTCCACACCATAATCTGATCATTTTGGACTATTTAGTACCTGGAAACGTTTTAAGGTTAACTTAAAGAGTATGCAAAATATTACCGTATAATATGTAAATCGTTACTTAATAATAATACTAAATGATAATTTTATGTAAAGGAAACAGAATTCCAAATGATACACAATACCGTCGCACGTTACATTTGATTTAGCACATTAAGTGCACTGAACCCTATTTTCTTGCGCTTATCAGCTACAACATATGGCAATGTTATCGAGAGTATCATATTATCGTTATCGTCGTCTTCAACAAAGAAAAATGCCGAATAAAAAACGCCTCCTGGCTGGGCTTACTTAAGCGTTTGGGGAACATTGTGAAAATCCATCTCTTTGTCTGCTGATACAATAACATGTGTAGTGATGCCGTAAAAATAGACAAATAGGATAAAGCGATATAATTGTTTTGGTTGCAGAGATAAAGTTTCGTTGTTCTTGCGTTAAACGGAGCGTAACAAACAGTCGCATTTCCTTTCTTCTAACAGCGGGCGGAAATAAGGATTGATGCGTGAACATGATTTCAAGACCATTTTCCTTTATCCGGTTTCTGTTATATTCTATACATAACTTATCCATACAATACGATTTGCCAATCTTATGTTACCCGATGCCTCTCCCCTAAAGACGGAAATATTATGCGAGTTATTTTTTCGATCGCACATGGGAGACAAACATTTTACTATGAAGTAAAAAAAGACATTTAATACTATGCAGGCAGTTCATTGTTTGAGCGAAAGATTCTTTTTCAATCATTAGTTTACGTTAAAGTGTTAAGGGAATATTTTGTAATAAATCATCGGGGTAGTATGGAAAGCAAACACACTTTTGCGGCAGTGAAAATAACGTATACCCCCAATAGTTTACTTAAGGTTTTCAGACTCATATTCTTCCAACAAACAAAAGTATTTGCATTTTAATTAATATTTAATCTGTAAATAACTAAAGTTTAAAACTAAATTCCGAAACTCATTCCAAGATAATTCAGATTTCTCTTACGCCAAATTAGCTGTTCGTTAAAAGAAACTCACAAACAAAACAAAGACTTAGCTTCGACTTAATTTACATACTCGTAGTTACATACTTTTATATAGAATAATTACTTCCATAAGGTACATCAGACATTTGCTGCGACAAAAAGGCAGAAAATCGAAAAGTCCAAGTGGAAAAAATAAAAATTAAAAAACAAATTCGTACACTTCCACTTAACTTGAAGTCGAAGGAGTGATGCAAAGTACAAAATTTTTCCATCCGTCGCGTCGTCGTTCTCGGTGCGTGGTGTCTTTCAGAGTTTTCCGTAATTTTTTTTTATGGTTTGCAATTCGAGGCTAATAAGCTTGAAATGAGAATCCAGATGAGGGAATTTTCTGATGAGAATTGGCATGCGGTGGCCAATTCCATGACTAAAATCCGCGCCAGTCGAAAGTGCAGAGAATCTTATCACAGAGATTGTTTTTTTTTATCTCTGCACTGATGATGCGGTTACAATTTTCACTTTGAATCATTGTCTACCCCTTTCACTCATGAAAACCAACATAATGCAGTTTTGTCCACTTCTCTTGCCAAACAGACCGACGAGCTAGACCGCAAGGGGTGCATGACACCAAAACTGGCGTTCGCCCAATTGACGTAAACAGAATTTGGCATCGCAAATGCATTATTTAATATTTTTCGGTGCAATGATGAAGACATAAGCGAAAACACAAATAACAGTAAGTAAGTGGGGTGGGAATGGAACCCAAAAAATAAAATTCAACTCCTGGGAAATTCTCCGAAATTGCTCTTAAATGCGATCTGCTGGAGCTGGAGCGTTATCAAACCTAAAAGTAGCTTCGCAAATTATTTGATAGTTGCAATAGTTTCTGGCCATAGTGGGTGTTTTCGAAATTATTTATATCCATCAATTCGTAAATATAATAAGCGAATAAGAATAATATTTTACAGCTGTAAATAATTTATATGCTTCTTGTCTAAATGGAATAAAAACCAGTAGGTATGGAAAGAGACATCCTGTGCCCAACTATAGGAATTTAGATGTCATAACATGCGGCAGTTGGTGTTATTACGTAGCTGAACACCGTGAATATAATGTTTTCTTCTCTATCCTACAGGACAAGACGCTAAAATAATGATTGCATCTTACCAATATGTCGTCTTTCCAGGCAAGCAAACAACTGATCAGATTATTTTCGTACGGGCGATGTATAAACATATAAAGCACTGAAGTTGTCAAACAAGTTCTTTGCTACTTTATTAAAAGAATCTTTAAATTGCCAAGTAGTATACCCAACTATACGCTGCATCTACAGATCGGATTTCTGCCTCTATTCTTGAATACCCTAAAATTACACTTTGACTACATAATAAGGGTTATGCAATGGGAAGTTGAACGACTGCCGAAACTATTTCTATTGCATGCACTGTCAACAAGAGGAAACCTTGTCCAGGACTGGGAGAAAATAACGTCCTGTTGTGGCTTAAACATTTCGTTTAGATTCGATGAAAAGCCTACGTCATTAAAAACTAATTTCAGCATGATACTGGAGGAACTAAGCCATTCTATATTTAAAAAATCTATGTGCAAATCTCAATTATCACAATACAGAATGTATTATAGCAGAATGAATCACAATCTTGGAGATAGAACAATTTTTTTAATTAATGCACGACAGATATTATAAGCACCATATTCCCATTTTATGAGAGATATGTGATTTCAAGGGAATAAAGTAATATGTGATTTACTTTATTGCAATTTGTCCAATTCTCAAATAAATCCGCTAGATATTTTTGGGTTCATACATATTAGAAGTAATACAACAGTCTAAACGGTGACAGAGGATGGGATTTAGTTTACAATTATATATTAAATGCATTGCATTTCAGAAAGTGTGTTATCGAAGGCGACTTTTAAGCCACTCACTATTTATTGTCTTTTTATCCCAAATACTGCTTATAAACATTATAACATTCGTCAATATATTATGTTATTACTGTCAATCTGGTAGACGGCGATAGGGCAAACCATTCAGACTTTATACCCTTAATATAGATGTAAAGAATCTTTTTTAAGTGAAATAAATGTCATTAAAAACTAAACTAACTAACTATAAAGTTTAAAAATAACGACACCATCTGCTCATAGACATAGACTATTACTAGCAATATGAAAGTAGAACTTTATAGAGTCCAAATAAACAGATCTACTATGTAGGTTCAATGTGACCAATGTTATTAACCAAGTAAAGTTATCCAGATCACACACAACATCTAAAACTGAATAGTCAAGCCAACTTGTTATTAGAGAAAATAATGTGCAATCTATATTTTGCTCGGTTTTTGTAAATGTTCACAATAGTCCGGAGAAGATTGTAGGAACCCGAAAAATTTGAAAATTCGGGAAAAACTGAAAAAAATATATAAGGCCCGGAGGTTATAGGCTACAACATTGGTTCAGTGGTGTGTAGGTGGGGGTGACGCTCAATGGTGTGCGGAAGTGTAAGTGGTTGGGGTCAGCGGGTTTCAGGTAACGCCGTGGTTAACAACTAGTTCTCCATAAATTTGGATTACGCATACGATATTGTCATCATTTGTAAAAACTTAGAAGCGGTACAAGAGCTTTCTTCAGGATTGAACTTGCGGTACCAAATCTGTTGCTGCACATTAATGAAAATAAAACAGAGTACATAGTGGAATACAAGGAGAAGCATTAACGTTGCTTATTTAATTAAAAAAGTCGTGCGTGAACACATGGAACCAGCAAAACGCGTACGGTTGCTTAACGCCAAAAAATTCTACTATACCTCAAATGGAGTAATTTTACAATTGAATCTAAATTGCTTGTCTATAAGACAATGGTCTTACCAGTAACATATTGACCCGAGACTTGGTGCTCGGCATCCTTTTGAAAAAAGGAGGCAGAAAGAAAAGGAAAGATAATTGTTGAAGGCCCCACATATGAGAGAAGATACACAGTTCGAATAATTGAAAAGTTCTTTGCTTTAAGACTTCATTGTTTTAATATTTGACTCTGCAAAGAAGGTCTAGTCCAGCCCTTACTTAGCGGTTCACAAAGAAGAAACTGATGCCCCAGAAATATTTTTGAGTAAATATCGCAATAGTTCTTCTACAACCTATGTTAGAGATAACCCAAGAATACACTGAATACGTGAAAAAAGAGTAAATTGCAAACTAAGTGCTTTGAAAAATATTACTAAATATCATAAATTTTAGCTTCAATAAAACTTTTATTTTTATTTGTTTTTCTAGAATGATAAAATGTTTTTCGAGTATCGCTGGTACTAGATTAGTACAAGGCTGTGTTATAAATGTTTTCAAATAATTCTATTTTTAATGTCGATTCTAAACACTAATTTTTTTTTATAATTTTTTCTTTAAAACATATAACAGAAGCTTTTTTTACTAACCTTGGGCATTAAAATAATTTTAAAACTTTAGTGGTTATTTAAACAAGGAAATTTTCTATTTACTTGGACCTTCAAAAAGAATCTTATTTATTACTATATTTATGCGACAAATATCATCTCAGATTGCTTCTGTATTAATAACAACTTCTAAATTTTAGTGCTTCTTTAAAAGAGGAAATTTGCTATTTACTTGGACCTTTAAAAGGATTCTTTATTTATCATCATCAGACTGCTTCGCTATTAAACAGAGAAAGAATTTCCTTCAAAGCAAAATGAATAAAAGAAAATGTTAAATGTTTCACAAATATTATGTGCAAAATCTTTCCCCGACAATCGAGCAAATCGAAACGGTATAAAATAAGATATAATGTTCTTTTCATTACGCATTCGATGTGCCAATATACGTAGTAATAATTGTGAAAATTCGAACCGACAAGCCAAATAGAAGAGTGAATTTGTAAAGAAAGATTTTTACAACTTTATCGTTTATTGGAGTATTGGTTGTGATAATAAAGTACACAGAAATTGTCGTGCATTGTGCGAATAGATATTTTTACGCTATGACATATCTTCGTGTCATATATCTTTTCGCCTGCAGCAGTAAATCACACAATCATGGTGGTCACTGATCGTTAAGTGGGCCAGTACGACCCAATGAAAAATATCAAAAGCCATTTGACTGGCCGGCAGGGATAGTATATGCGGTATACCCGTCGCAAAAAGCTTAAGGAGAGGAAAGCACACACACGCACACATCATAGTCATCGTCCTTTGGCGCGTTCGTTATCTATTAGACACATGAAATAGTACTTAATTTTATCGCTGTGCACTGTTCATATATCCTGCGTTAAAACGCACTGCTCTTTGCAGTAAGAGTAGCACAAGCGTGCAGCTTTATTCAAAATGTGAACGGACTTGGCAGAGCTTTCACCAAACAGTGGGACAAAATGTTTTGCAATTTATATTTACCGACGCGATCAAGACTGAAGGTTTCTTTAGAACTTTTCTCAAATTCCATTATAAGCGTTTCCTTTTTTCTTTGGTATTAATTTTAGAAAGAAAATAACTATATAAAAAAGTTTACTCATTGCAAACCATATCCAAGGAATTAAAGAATCTACTTGCATAC
The DNA here is from genome assembly GCA_947095585.1 of Nephrocerus scutellatus. Classification (NCBI taxonomy): domain Eukaryota; kingdom Metazoa; phylum Arthropoda; class Insecta; order Diptera; family Pipunculidae; genus Nephrocerus; species Nephrocerus scutellatus. The sequence continues at coordinate 10,638,213 of OX352763.1, forward strand.
ACTACTATTATAGGTCTACCGACCAGCCGGCGGCATCAATAGGGTTATACCGGCCAAACACCGAGATTGAAACACTTTTTCACACGCCCATAGACGAAAGTGACTGTTTCGTACGCTATAAACTAGCCTCGAAAGTAGCCCATAACAACACTAGTTATGTTATGATATAAACGTCTTTTGTTATTTACTACAATCTCAGCGAACACATTGCGCATGAGCAAGAATTCTCTTTTGTTTGTCGTTTGTGATTTCTACTTCTCTCTCGATTTAGCAGAAAAACCGGTTTGGACGCGTGAAAAATTAATTTCTTTGTTATTTACTGCAGTCACAGCAAACACACATTCTCACATTTCTGCTTCTCTCTCGATTTAGCAAAAAAAACCGGTTTGGACGCGTGAAAAATATCGTACACGACTCGCAGAAAAGTGCTCATCGTGCTCGTTAGAAGCTTCGACCTCGCACGATAAACTCTACTTTCCTTGCTCGTTCTGTAATATACTATTTCACACGTCCATAACCTAGCCTCGAAAGTAGCCGTTGCGAGGAGGCAGTAGAATTTTGTGTGCCATATTACTGGTTGTTTGGCACTGGATTGGCTCATTTCTTTTATGTGGCTCTTCGACAGTGATCTTGCGGTGAAACAGGAATTTTAGATTGTAGATTGAATGAGTTTCACTCTTTGGAGGCTAGCTTATCGAGGGATTTAGTTCTACACGGTAAAGGGGCTGTAGGATTTTGTACTTGTTAACTATGTTTTAGGCAGATTTGGCGATAAAACCTGCTTCATGTAGGGCTTATTTGATTAGCCTGATTCAATGCCCTTCAGTACTATAATTAGTCCTTTGATACTTTTGAGTTGGAATGTATAAAAGATTTTACTCGTTTTCTCGAATTCAGAAACTACTTTTCGAAAGTCTATCTCATCGTATATTTAAAGCTTAGTTTCAATAACATAGCCTTTTTTTATGGGGGTAATGTGAAAGGTGTTATATATCCAATTAGTTTGGTAATTTTTTCAATTAGGGAATTGCTGCTTGCTTCTCGTAGATATACGGAGGGGCTAAAGGTTCATTTTGCGTTTTTTGGCAGGTTCCCCAGAGTCTCGATCTAAGATTGAAAAGGGACTTAGAGTATATGCAATTCTGGAATTGGTGGTTGATTTAGGATTTAGGTAATTTACCAATCCTCTTGGTTGTAGCTGATGTAGGACTAAATTTGCGATTCGCAATAACAATGTACCTACCTATCTAGGTCAGTTTGAATTTTTCTCGTTTCATGTGCTTATTTTTGACGCGAGTTTGTTTCATTTGGGGCCAAAGCTGACGTAGGCTAGAGGGGCCTTTGATCCGTTGAAGACAAAGCTGGTTATAATTCACTCTTTGGTTTTTGCATATAGAAAGACTTTTCTGGGGCTGCTGTAGCCCCATTTTTGGTAGTGCTGTCGAAGGATATAGAGGACAAAAGTTTTGTTTCATAACGAAAAAACATGCCCATACACAAAGCCTGGAACCATAACTGAAATTAGTAACTGTAGGTTGATTATGTTGAAAAATAAAACCAGTAGGTAAACTCCCAAGCCTTCCTTTTTGGGCAGCTCGCTAACTTTACAGTCTACCCTCGTTTATTACCACATTAATAAAATTTTAAGATAATAAAAATAAACCTTATCTACAAAACTCAATAACCCATGCATTAAATTAGGCTCAGACGAAAATTTTGTAATTGTAATATATTTTAAAATATAATAATAAATAATTTTGGTGTTACTGGGACTCGAACCACCGGCTCAGAAGCCATATAATATAATATATAATAAAAAAAATTCAAACACGAAAACTATATTTTTTTCTTTGCGCACAAGGCTCTACTGTGCATTCAATTTGGACATTAAAGTGGAAGCCATGTCGAAGGACGTGCGTATGTACGCATGTTTATTTATGCGTCAGCTTTGGCCGATTGCGAGATCATGTTTTATGGTCGTCCCAAAATAAAGCCGATTAATTTAATAAGAGCATGGCCCAATATACACAGCCATATGTAAAATATACACGTATCTATAATGTTGTGTCATTAAACTGATTTAATGTGCTTGCCAAGCCAGGAAGCTCTACTCCAGTGGAAATAAGAAAGCAACAAATTATAACCTTGTTTTATGACACCATTCATTATCATAATTTTTCTGTACGATTTTTTTTTGTAGTTTCATTGTCATGAAACAAACAGGAAACATTACATTACCAAAGTTTGGACAAACTGTATAATATCTTGAGAAAGAACTTAAGAAACCTTACGGATACGAGTCGCAACAAACTTATAAAGGCACTCAATGAAATTAACTCTATAAAACTTTCGGCTGCGGTTTCCTATATTGACTTTTTATGTTTACTGATTGAACGCTTGTTTTTCTCCGTTTGACACTTAACCCATTGACCAATTGCACGATAACTATTAAATTGCATGTGTGTCATATGTAATCCGGTTAATGGGTTTCACGTTTGGCAAAAGGTTTTTTGGGAAAATGTTTGTTGACAATACTCCGTTTTCATACATATGTTAAAATACTAGCCGTTTCCGGGCGTTCCACTACCCGCTACTCATCCCCACTTACCAAAGCGGGGTTGGGGTGTACTATAGCCTATAACCTTACCCCATCAGCCAATAATTTACATTGATAATTTCATATAAATTGGTTTATAAATGTGGCTTACACATTTTGTATGTACCAGCCAAGAGTCTGAATTTTCCGAATTTCCTTTGTAATTGTTTTTCTTTTCCAGAACTATAACGATAACGAACAAACATTTTTGCAAATTTTCGGGCACCTTTTTCAATGTTTCTTCCGTTAAAACCTTATCCGGACTATTACAAAAAAAATGTCAAATTGGTCCAGCCGTTCTCAAGTGTTGCGCTTACCAACGAACAGCATTAAATTATTATTTATATAGAGATGTGACACTGACGTGCAACTTGTATGTTCGTGCATGTTCAATTGTGCATTAAATTATATTGTTTGTTAGTGCATTGCCCCTGCAATTTTATCAAAGTGAAACTTCCTTAGGTGCGACTAAGTGGTAATTCAATGCATTAGTGAAGTCAGTGTTATGAAAAAAACGAAGGTAGCGAAAAATTTAGAGGTCAAAGATAAATAGAAGTGTGAATTCATTTACCAAGTTTTGTATATGTCTATACGATATAACATCAAACATATAATATAAGTATAAGTTTATATTCGTACAAGCGTATATAAAGATTTAAATTTATTTTTTGTATAATGTACACAAGGGGTTTGCACAGCACAGCGTGGGCGTTTTAAAATTAAGGTCATGTGTCTTGAGTAACTGCAGATCATACAAATGCGGAAACACAGAGTCGGACTATTCATTCCACATAATTATTGTGCGGCTAAAGAAGGAATCTCTAAATTGGTTGGTTCGTCCGAAGATAGGTCTAATGGTAGACCCGTGAGTTCGAGTTGTAATTTTGATTTTGTTCTTACTTGCGACTGATGGTAAAATAGCTGTCACGGTGGGCGAACACTTGTTATCCAATAAAGTCAGTTTGATAAGCTAAGCAATTTAGGCTATGCAACGAAATTGTAGCTATTATTTAAGAACCATACAACAACGCAAGTTGTTTTGCTTGCACAATGGCAAGCTTTTCAATACCTTTGAAGTGCGATAACGATTGAGACAATGAGATGTTTTGTCACTAATTTTGTTCTTACTTGCAACTGATGGTGAAATAGCTCTCACGGTTGGCGTGTACAAACGAACACTTGGTATCCAATGATAAGCTAATCAATTTGGAATATGCTGACGACATTTTTTTCCTGGGAAACAATACTAGTGCCCTCAGCTGAATTGCAAGTTGTATTCAAGTTTATGGCAAATATATGCCTTGTAAATAGTACCCACGTCAGGGAGTGCAGTACATCTTGCACCGTTTTACGAAAACTAAACATTTCGCAGCAGTGTTTTAGAAGCGTTAGTCTTGTTATGTTGTCAAGGTCCAAATTTAACAAGCTCAACATACGTTGTTGTTCAAACTCCACTTGAAGAGGGGCGTTCAAAAAGCGCGAACTCATATGAAAAGTTTAGGTATTCATTTTCGACAAAAAAGCTTGATGCCAGACTCTGTCAACTGGCTTGGAAATATCGAGTGCAACAAATTATCTTTGCCTTCGAAAACCGTACTGCTGGTCGGTTAGGATTTCACGTGATTCAAGGTGTTACATAAGATTACAATTGATCAGCGTTTCGATGACTTTAGAAAGCATAGGTCTTAGCGCAGTGGGTCGCTACGAGGAAAGAGAGGACGGTTTTCTTTTCTTAATTACAGGCTGGACAAAGGCTCTTTTCCAAACTTTTGGGAAGAATCAAAAAGAATAAGAGAAATGGACAAGTCTAGGTAGTGGCAATGCCAACGTAGGAAAACACCTCTTCAAAACTATAGCAGGAATACCCATCAGGCAGTGCAGATTATGACTGTTTAGATCATTTAATACTCTAGCTCTTTGACGAGTACGATCGTAGATTTGTCCAATAGAGTGTTCGACTCTTAAAAGTACATGCCTCAACAACGCGCAATCTTAAGCTAGCCTAGAAGCCTCTTTGCAGATTAAATCATACCAAGCATTTTCCTTCGGTTGGACAGTACTAAGTGTACTGTAAGGGATAAATTGTTTCATACCCCCCTGGATTAAGCTTGAGATCGTATCGGAAACGGCATCCACCCTATTATTGGCATTAAGTGGCCAGTTAATATTCCTAAAAAAATTGTTGAAGCCATCCCAGTCTCCCATCCCATCTTTTAGGAGTTGTCTCTTTAACTGCGTGATTCGACAACAAGAAATTAGCTGATACTATACAATGGTCTGAAGAGCCTTAATATACTGATGGTGTACTTGTTACGATTAGTGGTAAGAAACAAGTCGAGGGTATTAATGTTATGACTTACAATGTCTGGTATTCGAGCGGGCTCATTCGCAAGCTGAGTGAGATGGTTTAACGAATAACTCAACATCCCTTCCTTGTGGTGTTCTTAAGCCCGAATGGAGAAGCTAACTAGAATTGTGTACATTTAAATCGCCCGCAATGACGATTACAGAATGGGGATCAAGTGATATCTATAAATATTTTATCGTCTTTTCTACTTACGTAAATTTTTGACATGGGGGATAAAGGTTACATGAAGCATTCATTTTTTTATGGATTGGCATCAGCGTTAGGGTAAGGAAGAAGTAAAACGTTCAGTCGATCAAGCTTTATTATAAGTCGATTTAAGAGTACCAGAGTAGGCAATCGGGCTGCGTCCAATTTTTTTTTCTTTACATGTAAAGTTAATTGTTAAAAATTTTGTATTTGTTTGATTGTAATAAACTATATGGAGTCAGATTAACTGTCAATAGCAAACATCGTTTTTTATTTGGTATAGCCATTAATGAGTAGAAAGGATTTTTGCTTGAAATTTCAAGCGATAATCATGTCGTTACCATTTTTTAATACTCCGCTCACTAAAACTGTGGTCATTGGTCTAGTTTGTGAGTTCAAATAAACAATATTACCAATATGACTATAACAATCACGTTAACCTCTCCTTGAATTAAGGAAAGTCGTCAAAATCAAAATACAATGTAAGCCAATGCATTTTTATTCCACTCATTACGTTACATGAAACATTAATCCGTCTCTCAAACTGAATAATTGGCCATCAACTTCTTGATGCAGATAAAGTTTTCAAGTAAACTTCACTTCCGCTAGAACACTTTTGTAATTTGTGTACTATTGTGCTACTGTAATGCTAATAAAGTTGAAATCAAACCAGCGAATAGTCAAGAAATCACCTGACTGAAACAAGGAAGGAAAAAAATATAACCGAATTCATAGTTGTCCACCGAGCATTTGCACTGCACTGCGGAGTCATATCAAACTCTACAACTGCATTGTGTGACCTCATGAACCATTGCCTTTCTTTTCGTCATATTGCCTTGCCAGACTTCATTCATTTGAACGGTTTAGCCGCAATAAAAATTTGTTGCCATTACCAGAGCGGTTCGTTAGTTGCGCTCCTCGACTTCTTCTGTCATTACTTTGCTACACTTTTGTTGCAAAATGCTTTCGCTTGGTGGTGTAACGACATGTAACAGTCTGTCGCGTACACCAATTTGTGTCCTTTTTTCCTTTTTCTTCTCGAACAAATAAAATGTGCGACAAATTCTTTAATTTCCACACTTTGGTTTTAGTTGTTTTCCTGGTTGTTTGTGGCTTTGTTATTAGCAGGTTTGCATTCCACACGGTACTCATGCTACTGAGACAACAAAATTCTTAAGGTTTTTCTGCACCAATGCGCATATGTTCAAAGTAAAAGAAAAAACTTTAATGTACATAAAACCAACCAGGAACTAGATACAAATTAAAAGGAGTAGTCCCATACTTCCTTTTATGTCCTTTTGAATTTTATCATTCCCCTGCGTACACGCAGTTAATGTGTATGAATTCTGCTTTAATTAAGGAGGAAATTTTATGGAACGATACTCAAGTGTTACTGATGACTTAAAAGTAACTATTACAATTATTGAGTAACGAATGTCTATATATACGATCAATGTTATTTCATCAGTGATGAAATGGTGTAATCTTATTAATCCAAAGTGATTTTTCAAACTACAGACCTCTTAGGACAAGCTGGACTAATTTCGCAATTTCCTGCTAAATTAAAATGAATTTTTACACAAATGCCGAATGCATATGCATTAGAAAATACTGCAGATAATACCTCTTCGTGTAAATATAAGCCAAAAGCGATGAAGTGAAGTGGTAGGAAACTAAAATGTACAGCACTTTGCCTAACCGGATGGTTTTGGTGTCTATTTTTACGTAACTTCGTGAACTCATGTAACCTATGCTGATGTATACAACTATATATATGCGAATAGGAAAAACGCATCACATCACTATATAGGTGTTTGCTTATGCGTTGAGTAGACTCAAGCAACTACGACAATAATTCCTGGTGTATCCTGCTACATATTGTAGGATGCAGAATACCGCAGATCACATTGCAAAATACTACTCCAACCTAGTGTCATGCCATAATTGCGAGTAAAACAATATGAATATTCATGTTGATACACACACATGTTACGTTTGCCAGGATGTAGAAGTCTCGATCTTAAGAAAAAAAAAATTGCGCGGCACTACTAAGCCTAACAGAGGAAAATACTATGACAACGTCGTCTTTTTCGTAGTATCTGCAGTCTACTGGCCCTGGGAGAGATTTTATTCGCACTTGCCACACATTATTTTTACGTTTTCCTTCTTTATTTGTGTCGCCTCCCGATGTCATCCATAGAGACATCTTCGGAGTCAGTTTGCTTCCTGGCTTTAGAGTTGTGTCAGTTGTAGTTGGACGTTGCTTTTTTTTGTGCTCAGCACTTTTGATGGAGGCATGTCATATATAAGAACGTGTGCGGTAATATCCTTGCACAATGTTAAAAACTTAATTTTTTGTTTGGATAAAAACTAGTATTACTCTGCCAGTATAAATACTGAGAGTGCCGGGTGTGGGCTTTTACATTTTTCTTATGTCTTTCCACATTTAAGGAGGCCGGTATGAGTTTACTTTACTGTGGAAAGCAATTGTTCAAAAACGAAGCCGCACTGAACTGAATTGTTACGACAATAAATGTGCGGTTTCTGAATCCGTCCTGTCATTTCCTTCTCCGCGTGTAATTGAATAGAAACGTCTGGATGGGTATGTCAAGTGTGGACAAGTTAGTTGTTTGGAATATGTTGATGCTCACGGCTCTGTAAAAGTTTAGTTTTGTTACTTCTATTACTATTGTGTGTTGTATACCGCGCATTTCCTAGTCTTTGATGAGAAGTAAGAGTTCCGAAAAACTTGGAAGAATAGATTTTATTGTACTTTAGATGTTTTTTTTATATATAAAACCCAATCTTACAAATCAAAAGTAAGATGAAATAGTTATTTGAAAACATGGCTCTACGTGACTAACTATCTTAGTTTTTATAACAAAGCTGTTTTTTTCTTTGACAAAAAACACAATTAATAGTAAAGTATTCTAATATTACAATTACTCTACTTAAATAATAATAATAATAATATTCGGCGCGACAGACCGTTACGGTTCAAGGCCTAGTTTCTCGCTACCATTTGTGTTGTTCCTGTATATTTTTGAACACAAAGGAAGGACCTACAATTTAAAGCCGGATCTGAACGCAGAATTGAGAAGCTTTCCGTGACAAGTTTTTACATCCGGGACGTTTGTCACTCATTCGCGAGAGATGGGACACCGTAAAAAATACTTTTGGTGTTACTTCTGCTCAGTAGACACGTGCATTTCCACTGAGCCACAGCTTAAATACTAACTCTAATATGAATGATTTACGAACTACCTTAATTGTGTAATCCCTGGAGTTTCTTATTTCGAATAAGTGACTCAATAGGATCCCAACCGGTTTACAGGAAAAATATACTGAATAAAAAGCAAATCCAGTGGACAATAAGCGGCCTTAAACCTTACAAATCTGTTGGTTCCGATGGGAAAAGCAGGGTGCATAATATTAACTTAAATTCCTAAGAATTGGAAGGAAGTCAAAGCAGTGTTTATCTCGAAAGCAGCAAAAAACTCGCATGGATACTTAAAAGACCTAAGGTATATAACTCTATCACCCTTTGTTTGAAAATCCTGGAAAAGCTCTTAGACATCCGTGCTATGGTTGAATCTAGTAGCTGTTCAAAGTACCAACATTTTTACCTTAAATGGATACAGCCTTAGACACATTAGTAAGCACAATTAATAAAATCAATATACTCTAAACACAACGGTAGCATTTATTGATATTGAGGATGCGTTATCCCCTCTCCAAAAGAACTTGGCTACCTGGATTAAACTTGAAATTGGAAAGTGAAGAAAAAAAGTTATCGCATATGCTGATGATTAAGGGTTTGATGTCTCTGTAAAATACCTTGAAACAATTTAAATGCTTATGCAAACTGCTCTCTTGTTGTTGTTCCTTCAAACTATTGCTGTAGCCAATAATAAATGTTTTGCTTTTTCCTTTACAAAGCACCGGCCTGAGCTCCTTATATTCATATTCGCGTGAGATTGTTGCATTGCTCAGTACAAAACGTTTAGTCTTTAGCTAACATTCATTATCACACCAGTCATTCCGATCTCTACGACTACTAACTAAGATGTAGTCAGCAATACTAATGAAAATATGCTTAAGGCGTGTCCATTTCTCTTCTACACCCGACATAGTTGTTTCTGGTCTTTTCGTTGCGAAGCCGTCTTGACTCGAATCATATTCGCAGATTCAGTCTTTCGTGATGATGCAATACGCGCTCGGTGCACCATACACACAAGATAGTGGTCCGAGTCGACTTTGGCACCTCGGTACGTTCGTACCGTCATCTGCTTCGGGTTCTGGTGGTGGTCTATCAACACATGGTCTATCTGGTTGCGAGTGGCTCCATCAGGAGATACCTTTGTTGATATTTTTACGCGTAAACTTTGTACTCGCAACGACCAAATTATTGCTTGCTGCCATCTCTATTACTCGTTGTCCATTGTCATTAGTGTTCTCGTGTAAGCTATGGATGCTATGGCTATTTTAGCAATTCTAGCAACGCACTCGAAAATCGAAGAACATTGGTAGACCAAAACGATTTCATCAGCATATAAAGTAGCTTTACACATAAAATTCAAATTCAGGAAAGAATTAGTATAACTGAAAAATAAATGAGTACCAAGAACAGAGCCTTGAGGTACACTAACACAAGTTATTACCCTCGGGGTTTTGTCAGACATTCGCTATTCGTGGGAGCATGAAAAATACTTTTGGTGTTTTATGTGATGCAAACCTAGAACCTTCTACACAAAAGTCCAACGCACTAACCACTTGAGCCAATAAGTCTTAGAATAATAAAAAATGCAAAAATTATTATCTCGTAGTTAGTTTCATAAATCATTGACACCTCGCACACAGAGTACATTGACTTATGCCCCAGAAACCCGCTGCCGTACTAATAAAATAACACCCGCACTCAAGAGAGCTTAATTTGCATTATTCGCCTGTTCACATGCGCTTGTTAATGGTTAATCCCATCTGACGACAGCGAACGCATTCTCTGCCTAATGGCACGTCACATATTCGTAATGTGTATTCACTGCAGGCACGAGGCAGCGCAGCACGTGTCTCCTGTTCATACTAAAAGAAAATCATCATATTCATCCGCTCTTCGTGTGTTTTTATTTAAATTCCAAATGGTAGTATTCCCGGTGGCATCGCACCTCAACGGTGACATCATCATCATCATCATCTGTCGTAGACTGTGCACGCAAGGACTAAAGTCATACACCTCTTTTTTCAGCTGGTTAACGTCCTGCTACTGCAATGAGTCTAGTAACCCAGAACAAGGACATTGTACATCGTCGGGTAGTGTAGGTGGATGGAGGGGTTTTCTTTTGCGTGGTAGATGCAGTTCGTGTACGTACTTTGTATACCGGGCACTTAATTCAAAACTTGTATTTATCAAATCCTATACCGCATACAATTTCGTCACTTTTGCCTCAAGCTTAACGGTGACGAATGCAAAACTAAGACAAACACACACAAACACATTCATCTTAGTTTGTTGTTGTTGTGTTCGTTTCCGTCCCTCCACCGTGTTCACCTACACCCACTTTTGTGTTTCCAATTTTTTTTATTTTTTTATTTTTTTATTTTAAAGGGGACAGCACCCTTGCAGCACTTAGACTCTAGCTTAAGCTTAGTCGTTAGCACCATTTGCATTAAAGTTTCGTTTCAATTCGTGCTTCATTGCAAGAAATGCAATCAAAGGATGTGACTTTTGTGCATGAATGTCCTCTCTACCAGCTACTCTGTCTATCTCTTAATAGAATGCATCGTGTCCTGTGTTGTGTCGAGACATGATGCGAGACAGTACGGCGTCAGGTGCAACAGCAGCGTGAATCGCTTTGAGGTGAGCGTCCACCATGCAACCGGCTTCAGCTATCTGCTGCACAGATGCGCTTTGTTCAAAGTGTAGCCTATTGTATCTGTATCTGTCCCTCTGTATCTGCTGCACAAACGCTTACTCTTGTTTTATTGTATTTTCAAGAAAGAAGTTTTTGTGTTTGAATCCACCCCCAATCCCCCCTTCAACAAACAATGTTGCCACTCCTGTTGTTGGGGGTAGTTGTAGTTGTTGCCTTCTTAAATGTATTTGTTTTTTGTTTCGGGTCCATGGTAGAGTTTTTCCTTCTTTTTTATTGCTGTATAGGTATTGCTGTGGTTGTGTTTCTATTTGGAATGCACTTAAGTGGAAATTAAAAAGAAATTATACACTTTGCTTTTACAATTTTGTGGTTTGTTTGCTCTTTGGTACGTATTTTTATGCTTCTGCCGTTGAGTGTATTTTCTGCATTGTGCTGGAAGTGATAGTGATGAGCTTCTTCCTCAGCATTGTTTAGAAGTATCGCTTGTCATATGGCACAGAGCAGAGAGAAACAACGCAACCACTATGAGGTGAGCTGCATGGATGGCTTCGGCTGAGTGTGAATGAATGAATGAATGAAATGATGATAGCGCCCAGAACACACAGTGCAACTACCTCACTTGGCACGACGACTTAGCACAAGAAGAGGAAAAAACATTATTTGTTTGAATCTATTATCCAGTTTTTATCTTTTACCTCATTGAAGATGACAGACCGAAACAACATCCAGTCCTTATCGTTGTCATAAGCTTTCGCTTTATAGTCTATAGAAGGGGATTTTGCGTGTGGTTTTTTGGCTTTCGGTGGTTGCCACACTAACAATGTGTGTGTCGATTTGAGGGTGTTAAGGCTTTTGTGGTATAAATGGGAAATTGTTATTTTATTGATGGCATAATTGACAAAGTGTTGTCAGTATTTTATTGATGACATCCTTTCTATAGGGATGACTGTATTGTTGTTAATTTTCTTGGTTATAGGGGATATTTCAGGATGTCTTGTTGTACAGAAGATTACTCAAGGTATAATAGTTGCGTTCAACATCAACAACAACATCAACAATGGAAATAGTTCTGACATTAGTGAAAATAAACAATGAATACAAGGCATTTGCTTCTAAACGCACTATTCGTTTTTAATTTCTCTAAACAAACTTAGTAAGCTTTTATACATGACTAACAGAAAATATGGTATTGACAAACTTTTATGCTCAGTAAGAACGCAGATTTCGATGTAGCCCTGGCCAGTTCATCTGCATGTTCCTTGCCTGCAACACCCAATTCAACCGAGCTTCACCCTGTTATACCTTACAAGGGATTGCAGTGCATCGTAGAACCATTATGTTGGACGATAACGCTTTCAGTGCTGCCTGACTCTCGGAAAAGATATAAATCATAGCGCCGCTAATACCCTTACCAAGGTTACCCCTAGCGCAGATCTCAGTGGCATGGAGTTCTGCCTGAAAAATGTTGGGACTCATATTCATTGGTATCGAGACTTTGGTTTTTGGTCCGTATCATCATTGTATCATTTTCGGATTTATACCCCAAGTTTTGACGTAGAGGCTTGTACTGGCTCACAAGGCCCTAGTGGCACGTTCTATAGCGGACTTGATATGAGTATTCCAGTTTAGACGTTGATCAAGGTTTACACCGAGATATTTAACCTCACTGGAATAATCTTACGTGAATGCTTTGATAATAATTGGTACTATATTGGACAGTCTTCTTTTCGTTAAAGGTACAAGAATGGTTTTGGAAGGATTTAGGAAAAGTCCTCCTCTGCTGCACCATTCTAGGACGTGAAGTTACGCACTTTGTATGTTATATACAGGTTGTATCCGTTAAGGTGGCAAATACTTATAGGTGTGATTCCTTGGTTCATTTCGTGAAAAAAATCATATGAGTGGGGGGGTCTATTTTCACCTATAATGGTCGTGATTGGCTGTGATTAATAATAATAATATTCGGAGCGACAGACTATTGCGGTCCAAGGCCTAGCTTCTCGTGACCATTTGTGTTTCGCATGTAAATTTTTGGACACAAATGGAAGGTGAATTGAGAAGCTTTCCGTGACAAGTTTTTACTCTCGGTACTTTTGTCACCGATTCGCGAGAGGTGGGACACCGTTTGGTGTTACTGGGATTCGAACCACGAACCTCCTGCTCAGCAGCCATGTGCATTTTCACTGAGCCATGGCGCCCACGTGTTGTGTGTTGTGTTGTGATTACCGCTAATTAAAATCGCCAAGTCATCGGCATAGCCAATGGCGATGTAACCTGATCTATGTAGATCAGCTACAAGGTTGTCTATGATGATGGACCACAGAAGGGGAGAAAGGGCACTTCCTTGTAGACAGCCCTTAACTGCGGTCACCGACACAGATTCTCCCCCTGCGGAGGAATTAATAACTCGACTTTCAAGCATGGCCCTTATCCATTGCTTGTTCGAGTCATCGATACCTCTTCTATTGATTGCTTTTGCTATTGCTTAACTAAAGCATACTCAATGTCAAGCAATGTCAATGACAGCTCTTCACGCGTTTAGTAATGTTGAAGAGCTTTCTAACTTTCTTCCGAAGCTTGGCTAGCTGGTCGTTCCAAAAGGAAATTTTACATTTCCTCAAACTAGTTTTGAGGACACAGCTGCCGTAAAAAATTTTGATTGGTTGAACAAATAAAATTTGAATGCCTTGGGTGTCAACAGCTGGGGACCTTAATTTCATTAGAAGTATACAAATTTAAAGCCTGTCAAATCTCTTCAAATCCAGGAACTTAACCATAACATCCAAGCTGCTGATATATAAGACAAGGTCATACCATACAAGTACTTTGCACGCATGAGCGAAGAGGATCCTGCTCGGAAAGTCCTTTGCGGTAGGATTTATGGAACACGACAGCGAGGCCACGCTGGAAGGTTGGCGTAGACCAGGACGCCCAGAGACACGGTGTATACACAGTTTCCTATTTTTTTGCTCAGAAATGAATATCAGCGTAAGGCAGAGTAAGAGCGAATATAGTTACCCAGTCTATACACCGAAAATTTCTACGCCTTGCATCATTCACTCGGTGTACTCCGGGTAACTATACTCGCTCGGGTTGAGTAAAAGACCCACAATTCAAAAGCTTTATAGAGATAAGTCTTACAGAGAATTGTGAGTAATCTATGTGGGGAAAGTAATTATTGATACTATTTCACACTATCATAATCATCTTTATAAACACTTACGTCATTAGTGGTCATTGCCAACTCGATAGATAATGCCTTAAACTAAAAATATTCCTCGATGTTTTAAAAGTATTGTGGATTAGAAATTTTAGGAAATTATTGGAAATCTAACATTCTAGAACCAAATTTTTAAAAGGAAGTATTATAAATGATATAAAATACGAGTATGTGCAACTCAAGAGCATTGATTTGCTCTAAAAGTTAAGTATATATTACTATTTGTTGTACAACAATATGAGTACGAGTACACACAGTGGAGTAAAAATAACTCTCTAGCAATTATTATGATCACACTTGTACTATTTAATAATATAATACTTTTGAAATATTAATTAAATTACTTTTTTTCTGTTGCAGGTATGTCCCAATTAAAATCGCTGATGTATTGCATGCCAATTCCCGCCACTTTGCCAGGACACTCTGGTATATTGTTATTTTTTAAAAAATTCAATAACAATTGTTGATGTGCATCTTTGATAAGATTGATGGGTATGTGATTTTTGATGGAGATACATTTCATTGTACTTTATTTTGCTTGTTTAACAATAAATGGTCAAATAATGATGCATTTATTATCAAATACAATTGAATTTCATAATTATTTTTTTTAATTTTTAATTTAAATTAATTATGATCTTATCAATTTGTTAATGACATGAAATGACATGTGATGCATTTTTTCAACAAGAAAAGTATAAAACATAATCAGTAGTCAAAAAAAGAATTATTCAACTATTAGATAGTTTATTTGGTAGCGCAAAGATGTAGGTGATTTCGTTTGTTGTTTATTTAAATCTCTTAAATCTAAAAATTTCTTGTCTCTTATTCATTAACTGGAAATATTGAAACAGTTTCATATTTTTTTGTTCGACGTTACCTGCATCTTTTCGATTATTTATTCCACGTTCTTTTACGTCTTTCTTCAAAGTGTGCACGTGACATTTTCTCATCGGAAGAAATAAATAAATGCCGCGTATCGCACTGTTAGATAATAGTCAACTCAATAGACACAATACACACACTGCATAACCCATATCTCCACTTCTTTTGATGGCTTTGTAAGTTTTTTTTTGAAGATGATTTCTACATTGAAGCAAAACTCGAAACAATTTGCAGATTGAATCCTTATCATTTTATCCGTAGACAAAATAATAAAATGTTTCCACGAGTAGTGTGTAGTGTATGGTCATATAAAGTTATTCACTTTAATTTATAAGACAAAACAACGTTTATGAGGAAAAAGAGGGTCCTCTTGGTGGTCTTTGAGTATTTTTTTGGGATGTTTTGAGGGTTCTTTTGGGGTCTTTTGGTGGGTCTTTTGAGGGTTTTCACAGATTTTTAATCGTCTTTTGGAATTTCATACAGTGAAATGACTTAGTTCCCAACATTTAAAAATGTTACATAATAATATGACCAATATTGCGACTCAAAATCGCAACGCAAAATTATTTTTGATACCGTTCTCATCCTCACTGCCGACACAGTAGTTTCACGTACAAAAATTTCATATATCATAAAGCATAGCAATAAGCGAAGTAGTCATGTTCAAACAAACAATCAAAAAAACAAATGCTTTAAATCGATTGGCTTGCTATGACATTGCATAAGAAGTTTGTTACAGAGGTTATTAAAATCATCATCATCATATTTGGCTCTATAGGCTAGGTCCCGTCCTGGCCTGCAGCAAAAAATCTCTTCACCGGTCCCGATTTTGAGCCGATGTCATCCTGTTTTGCATTCCTAAACTCTGGGCGTCCTGGTCTATGCCTATGCTTTCATGTTCCCTAAATCCTACCGCAAAGGACTTTCCAAGGAAGATCCTCTTCGCTCAGGAGACCTGCCCGACAGAGCCTAACGAGCTTAATTCTCCTTACGGTGTCGACATCGCGGTAGCGTTCGTAGATCTCATCATTATATAGTCTCCGAAATTGTCCTTCCTCACATATGGGGCCAACAAATATCAGTAAGACTCTCGAACGCGGCTAAGAGGTCAGAATGGTTTTAGCTAAGCACCCAAGTTTTGGATCCATATGTACTGTTATGACCATTATCTTATATACCAGCAGCTTGGAAGTTATGGGTAAATTCCTGGATTTGAAGAGTATAGACAGACTATAGTAGGATTTCTTGGCTTTGGCGCTCTGCTAAGTTTGTTCGTGATTGGTGGCGGCAGAATAGTGTGGTTTGCAGTCATTGGTGGAGCCTCCAATTCCTCAGTTAACTGGCTATTTAGCAACTCATTAAAGTGCTCTTCCCTTCGCTATAATATGACTTTAAGATTGGCGATTAGATTACCCTCAGTTTCTTTAAAATATAAGGAACAAATGAGCGCGTTGCTTATATTAAATGTATCTACTCGTGAACATAACCATATCCTTTTACTTCTATTTAAGCTTGATTTAATTTTGCAATTCCCTCTTGAAATTCTTATTTTTATTGCGAGAACTGCACAAGTCACCATGTTTAAACAAATACTTAAATATTTTTTTAAATTAATTACACCAAAACACTGACTTTTGTAATTTGTTCGACTAAAATAAATTTGCAATTTGTGACTAAAGTTTTTGGCGTTTCGTTTTATCAACGAAAAGGTATTGTGTGAGGAAAAGAGAATTTTTTAGCATGTCTTATATTTCTTGTATCATGAATGACAGTTCAATTGGATTTGCGCGCCATAATTCGAGGCGATATCTTTCTCGTTTGAAAGGATGATGTAGCATATGACTGTTACGTCATCGCCGTCGTCATAATCGCTGTCATGACGTGACAATATAAACATCATCATCATAGTTGAATGATCATCGCAGAACTTCCTTCTTCGCCTGCGCCTAGGGTTTCTTCACATTTTCTCTCGTCCCAATAGTTTCGTGCTAGCCATTGTTCTTTACGCCTAACGGCGGTAAACCCACTGTTGATTTTCAATGCGGTTTTGCTGCTTCTGTATAATATAGAGAGAAATCCTTTTCAATCTTTGGTGGATTTGGCAGATGAAGATGAAGGTGTGTGTTAGAAGCCACAAGCAAAATACAATCCACAAGGAATACGATTGTATGGTACGCTTGGTTAATAGCACAACTTTATTTCATACGCCGAGAACGTTTTAGAAATATTTGAGGCCCTGTGTAGATTCTTTCATGATGTGTCCTTTTTTAATAAGTTTTGCAGAAAAGTATAACTAATTAGAGAGTGTAACGTCTCTAAAATTTCAAAAACTATATAAACATCGAAATTGCATAAGAAGATAGGCATGACCTTGTCAATTTTCTTGTATATATGTTCAGTGCGCTTGAACCATTTAATAAAACTTTATTATAAAAAGTTAAAAAAATAACAACAAATTATGTTATAACTACGTTAGGTGGTATTGGAATAAACCAACCCACATAAATTAAACTTTTTCATATAAACTCTCTAATCAGAGATACACATGTATACAAAGTTTGAACAAAATCGGGGTTATTATTAATGTAATTATATTGTATTACAAAAAGTGTTGCAAACCACATGTGTGCATAGTTTGAATAAAATCGGACTTTTCTTCACTTTCCTCCAAAAAACAAGAAAATTTAAAATAAAACTGTCAACGAGACAAAATTTAATAAGAAAGTATATTTATTTGAAAAAAAGATAAGACCCATAATAAGAACAAAATTTAAGTTGACATATAGCGACCTCATCAAGGAAGAGGTTAAAATTATATGAAATGGAATTCATTGTCAGCTAGTTTGGGCCTTCCACCAAAATAATCAAATCATATGACCCTGCCCATGCGTTAAAACGTCGTTTTCCTCGGTAAGACAACATGTACATATAATTGGTTGGATAGGTGCACAACGACTTATGTATGTCATCTAACTGCTTGTCTTGTGCATGTTCATGTCCGTGATGTCTGCTGCAGTACTCGAGTATACACTGGTGAGTGAGTGAGGTTGATGAACCTTTACGATGCATGATGATGATGCCGCCGCCCCACACATCTCATCTCCTCAGCGTTATCCTAAACTAAACCACCCCATCGCAAACCAAAAATGATGACCTCCTCATGTCGTCGTGCTTCCTATGAAGCGCGCGCATCTTCAACTCGTCCTCGTCCTCAACGCAGCAGCGCCATTGCCATGGAAAACTAAACAAACCGAAAACGGCAACAAAAGTAAATAAAAATTCTGCCTAAGTATTTTTACGTGGCTCAGTATGGTACAGAACTTCATTAGTCTCGTAATTTTTCATCTTGTATGTTCGCTGCACATTTTTATCCATCATGACAAAGTTGAGGACTGTTGCTGTTGTTGTTTTTGCGTCTTTACTTTTCCATGTGTAAGAAATGAATAATGAATATACAACGACCCACAACGGGATTTTGTTTTTTAGTTTTTCGAGATGAAAAGTATCCTGAGAATAAGTGGCTTAAGTAGATTCACCCAATGAAGCGCAGACATACGAGTACAGATCACCTGGATGAGTTTTCCTTGCTGACTTTGCATTACTATTTACCACATGCATTAGAAAAATGAATGCGGATAGAAATTTCTCAGGTGAATGTTTGTTTTGTTAATTAAACTTGTGCATCGCAAATGGGATAGATTACGGCGGTGATTTATATGCATAGTGGATTAACATCATGTACGCTCGAGTGTTACTGCGATGTATGCTGGATGAGAGCGTCGTGGAGTAGTTAGACGCATGAATATGAAGAAAAAAAGAAAAACAGAACTTGACTTGGGCGAATTTCGACAACGTATTCATGCTGCAAAATATCTGCGAATACTTCCTTTATAGCAGACAGCCTCTTGTGTCTTGAATTGACTTTCAAGGAATAGTTTACATTTCTAACGAAGTCCATTTCGTGAATCCAAGACAAACCGGCCCATTCATTCTAATGAAAGGAAAACTGTTATCAAACAGACAATCAAATGAATAAAGATGACATAAAAATCTCATGAAGACACGTTCGAGCAGTTCACTGCCAATTAAAATTTAAGTGTCGCTCAGAATGTGTTAAACTATTTGCTCGCAAAGTGGACGATTATTTCTTGATTGGATTAAGTAACTCTTATTCAGCGCTGTAATTAAGATTCTTCAAAATCATGTTTAGTGCCAAAGTGAAGATAAGAATTAAAAAAAAAGCAAAGATAAAAGTAGTTTACTTCTCCATCATATATGATATGATGATTAGCTAATTACCACTAAAAAATGAGTTTTTTTTTAACTTTTTAAAACTAAGCTCTTCATTACGTGATATATTTTTAAATCTTTTGCATTTTAGACGAAGTGGAAAATATTTACATGTCGCTATATCGTAATTTTATATAAAAGTCTTATTATTACAAGAGCTATTATTTGCCAAAATAGAAGCAAGCCAATATATTGGAAAAAAAAATATAATTAAGGTTTTTTGCCTCAGAGAGTGAAGTTGGTCTAAGATGCAGTTGGATAGAGTGGAAATTACGCTCGGCGAAGCATATATTATTTCTTATAGTTCTGGGGCACATTAATTGTTTTTTATTTTAATTTTTGGAGGTACGACTCAAGTCTAGTATTCGGTCTAACATCTTGTGTTGGAAAGATTAATTTTAGTTTTTAAAGTGTAAATGAAGTAAATAATGGATATCAATAAATAAATCCTGCTACAATTGCAATTACAACTCCTATTGGTAAAACAAATTCAAAATTAAATACTACATAAGCCTTATTGAAATCAGCCACAATAACGTCGACTTCATTGTCACTCTCTAAGGCTGAAAAGGAGAAGGATATGAATTCAACGTAGTAACTGGTGGTTGATCTACGTTTCAGAAAGCCATGTTTGCTGGAGAAATAAAAGAGTTTCGCTATATGAGAATGTTTAGCAATGGGGCAATAATTAGTTACATAATTCTTTGATCATTTTCTGTGTATCGGAGTTATGAAAGAGGTACATATCTGAGGAAATTCCCTTGCGAAAGGGATTTGCGAAACAGGTAAGTAAGTGGGAGGGAGAGACTGGGGAAACATTTTATAAGAAAAATGGCTTCCTGACAATGTGGGAAGGGTGCGAATTAATCATTATGTTAGACCAGATTGCACGGTCCAATATTTCTAGCTAAAATAACCTTCCTAAACAGAGCTCCCCGACCATGATATCGGGGATAGTGAAAAACATGTCTCTTTTTGGAACTGAGTCAAGAGTTTTTAGGTGTCCCACATGGTCATCTGGTTTATATTTGTATTCCAGCTGCAGCTTGGTATCGCATCTAGCGGCCGTGTTCCTTATAAAGATTTGCGAGGCAGAAAGTCCAACGACTGCGTTTGGGCATGTACTCTGAGACGGTCAAATATTTATAGCTTCTGAAGCTTAGTTGCTGTTGTGAGTTTAAGTACTTTTGGCCACCAAACTATGGCAACGTACGTGATTATGGATTTCACTATCATTATATACATCCAGTATATAAATTTTGGCTTAAGGCCCTAAGCCGTGAAGCCGTCTACTGACAAACATAGTCCTCGTGGTGCGTTCGATTGCGGACTTAATCTGAGAGTTCCAGCTAAGCTGTTTATCAATGACTACAGTGAGATATTTAACCTCACTGGAATAGTTGAAAGTAGTGCCTTTGATATTGATTGGTCCTAGACTCACCAGTTTTCTTTTCGTGGAAGGCACTAGAACGGGTTTTCAAGGATTGATGGAAAGGCCTTCTATGCTGCACGATTCTAAAACATGTAGTAATACAACTTGATATTTGAATTGGTCGTGCTACTTAAAATCTTTAAGTCATCAGCATGTAGCCTAACCTATGTAGATTGGCTAGAAATTTGTGGATGACTAGCGGCCACAGAAAGAGAAAAAGGACTCCTCCCTCTGGACAACCCTTAACTGCTCTAATCCACAAAGAAACTCCTCCTGTGAAGAAAGTTGTAGCTCGGCTTTCTAGCCAATGGTTAGTCAAGTCCTCGATACCTCTGCTACTGAATGCTCTTGATACTGATTCGTAGACAGTATTATCGACAGCACACTTAATGTCAAGGAAAGCACACATAGCAATTTCTTTGGAACTATGGAAGTCATAGGGGGAGACTGTAGTGAAGAGTTGTAGTAAAAAAACAACCCATAAAAATTAAAATTTGTCTTGTACATTCTCTAATTGGAGATACACACACACACACACACACACACTGCGTGCTCCTTTGTGGCAAAATCATCCACGAAATGACGCAGCGGCAGCGAATAGCGCTACTCACAAAGCACAGAGCTCAGACTTTGCCGTGATCTGATGCGATATAGCGATATTTAAAAATTGTATATTGGGGTTCCCAAGGGGCCGATCGCTCCAAATTTTTACAAAAAGTGTTTTCCGTCGAAGACACACATGTCTACAAAATTTAAAGAAAATCGGGTAAATTTTGTAAAATATTTGTATGAGAGCCCCCCGAAACCGAGGTCCGAGGGGCCTCAAATTTTAATAGAAAGTATTGTCACCGGAAATATACATGTGTGCAAAATTTCAATAAAATCGGGCCATGGGAAGTGGGCTAAAAAATTTATCAGAAAATCTGACCAGCCAGCCAGCCAGCCAGCCAGCCAGCCAGCCAACCAGCCAGCCACGTGCACGCGAAGTTAATATAGAGAATTTAAAAATAATGTAAAAGGGAAGGGTGAAAATTATTAATATTCGATAAAGATATGGGAAAAAGCCAGATAAAGGAGTTATTTAGGTAAGTTGTGAAGGTCTAACTTTATTGACTATTCATGTTGTTAGGGACGCGACTAACTTGGCATAGTCTTCAGTCTCTTAGCCGATCTACGAAGAGACATTCCTTATTTGAGTTGGGATATATATATAGTGATGAAAAAGGATTCACCCTCTGATAGGGCTAGTGCAGTTGAGGCAAAGTAAATATTAGCCGAAGTCGAAAGAAGAGTCGATTATTTGATCAATGCCATCAATAGCAAACTTGTAGTATTCGACAGGTTGAGCTGGTTGAATGTAACAATATATAACGATCAGGGACCTATTATGAGTCCCGCCGGGCGGGGAAGAAGATAGGGAACTGCGCAGATTGGCCATAACCGGCCAATCGGGAGCGTCATAAAGTTGCCACGGCATTCTCAGTGAACGACCCTGACTCCACAGCACCTCAACAGCTGTTTTACCTGTATTAATGGATATATCGAGTTAATATTGCACCCACATATCTGTCGAAGTCTTTTCCTGATTTGGAGTCATTATTAAATCTGGACACGTTTCAGATTGAAACATTTATTGGTTATTATTGCCAGTATGGGAAAAGCATTTCGATGTAGCTTCTGTGAGATCCCGGTAGTTCTTAAATCATTGCCAGGAATTTGTGATTCGGCTGCTCCACTTCAGGCCATGACACATCACTTTCGTTGTGTTCAAAAGTATCCGCAAAATATTTGGCAAATATTGCGGCTTTTTCGGTGTTTGATTGACCCAAGTGTTGATTGATCTTTAAGGTAAATTTTGCTGTGTGAGAATTTTAAGTTATTTAGTTGATTTGCGTGTAGAGTAGAATGTTTTCTTCTAAGCAGTCAACTACTTAAAAAATCGAAGAAATGTTTGGTTTTATAACTCCTTGTTAAAGAAGTATCAATTCGCAAACCATTGCTGTTTGTATAACTTCACGGTATATATTGTAAAAACAGGGTAACATTTATTTTACCTAAACTGATGAACGTATGACATCCTTATGAAGAAAAGCATAAAAATACAAAATCGAAATTTAAGCCAGAAGGTAACGTGTGTTACCTCCACGTAAAGTAAGAGCAAACCACTTATGTGGCGAAACAGCAGAGTGCACTTTTATGTTGTACTATGCCATCGTAGCTAATGCAAACTCAATTTCACCTTCTTTGCAGTAAAACTGCCTATCCCACGCTTTCACTTTTGCTTCACTTTTCTCCTTCTCTCTCTCTTTCTATCTTTCTGTTTGTACGTGTTTTGAGTTTTGCACAGCACACATACATACTTAGGATAATTCTTCTAGCCGCCGTATTTAAGCATTCATTAGGCAAATGGCAGCAAATACATTCTACAAAGTGCGAAACCGCTTGACGACCAATACATCCAATACATCAGTCGTATGCGATACAATGCGATACAAAATACATGATGCCGTTCATAACCCCCCGCGCTGACCTCATTCGATGCACTCGCGATTGCTGCGACGCGTATTTATCTGATTTGTGTGCTCCGCATAAGTAGGTATATAGGTCGAAACAATGCCTAATAACACATAATAGCTACTGCGATGGCTGGTTGGTTGCTTGGTACGATGCACAGTGTACACACAAAAGACACATAACAACAATCGAGCGAACATCCACCCACCCTTAACAATGAGCCGCGAAACCAACAACTTCAAGTAATGCGCAAAAATATCGAAAAGCGCGAGAAAGAAGGTTTTGTCCTAGAATATGAAGTACACAAACACACTACGAGAGGAATATGTCAGATTCCAAATGAGTGGGCATTTATTTAATTTGAATGCGAATATGTGATTGATTCGCGGCTTCGCGGTGGTTTCAAGTGGTGGAACACTTGTTCCACGATGGATTCATTCAAGTGTGTAACGCTAATGTGTACAAATATACTCGTACTTGTACTAAAACGGGAATACTGGGTACGAAAATGGGGCATTAGACATTGGTATTGAAACGGATAAAAAGAGGGTAGTAGGTACATACATTCGCTCGATAGTCGATACATGCTTCTGTTGTTGCTATTGCTATTACAAAACGAATAAGTAGTAATTGTGATGTAACTAATGGTTTAAGAAGATAGGAATAAGAGCTACTTTATTGTGTGCATACAAGAGAAGAGGATATAAAAGCCGCAAGGTCAATTAATTGGGGCACTGAATAAGTTCCGCCTAAGAGCATCGTTAGAATTTTGGTAAAATATCTGCATTAAAATCTATAAACGTTCTGCATGACCCACCTATGCTCATTGGCTTACAATAAATAAACACTTCGCTTGCGAGACAAATTAAGGAAGAGGTCCCTGCTCGAAAGTCAATTGCGGTAGGAGAGTGAAGCCGGCCATATCTGGAACGATGGCGTAGAATGGATGACATCGGCTCGAAATAGGGACCGGCGAAGAGATTTTTGGCGGGAGGCGGGAGGATCGGATTTCGATTTTACAAACAAATATGATTATGATGATAATGATAGATGATAAAAATTATTTCCTATTTTTTGATGTACCTCAGGATTCAGTACGTCGCCCTTTTCTTTTTAATATTTATGCATCATACATACATATTTAGCCATGACTATAGACGATACCGCGATATTTTTCATGGTTAATGACAACCGGCACTCCTAAACTAAACCGGCCACTCTTCTACCTCTTATCTGCACCGAGAAGCAGTTGTGACTATCCTTCCTGCCTAGTGATATCAAAATTATTTAATAATTCTTTAGAATAGTGCGATTTATCATCCAATGAGTTATTTCAGAACTTGCTAATGTATTTCTTAACTCAATAAGATAACACTAACAACAAGAGTTTTTAAGTAATTCTTAAATTTAATATAAGCATCAAGTTTTATTATTATAGATTTTTATTAAAATTATAATCAAGGAATCAAAAGCTACAAAATTATTGTAGCTTTATAGTTATGTGTAGTTTCAGAGTGGAGCTAAGCAACATACGTGGGCCGACATTGAATTTTTTCGCTGTGTACCTCCATGCAAAAAAAAAAAAAAAGCAATTTTCAGCTTATGAAATGTCTTGAAGCCAACGAAGTCCTTAGTGACCGGCAGTACAGATTTCGTGGGCAAAGTTCTACTGGTGTTTTGATGGTATATCTCACCGAACAGTGGAACCGATCTTTGCATCATTTTGGAGAAAGCAAAGCTTTTGCACTCGATATTTCTAAGGCATTTGACAGAGTTTGGCATCAAGCTCTTTTGTCCAACGTGCATACTCTCTCAAATTCTTTGGAAATATCGGAAAGTGCTCTGATGGTAGAAACTTTGTTTTGGAATTTGTTTTTAGAAGAAACACTAGCCTTTGCAACTGCGTTTAAATAAAGTAGATAACTTTTTTGAGTCTTGAGATATCCTATTTCAATACATATTCCATTTTTCTTATCTATCCTAATTTTTGAATTTGTGGTCAATTTTCTCCACAAAATGCGTAATAAATATAACTTTTATTTTTTTTCTTATGAACGTGACAATAATAAATATAAAAATCAACAACAAGCTTTTGGCAAACCCTACAGATTTTATGATACTTGGGAATGAATAAAAAATTATTTTCTGTGTTAATTTTCTGGAGAAAGTTGACCAAAAAATCAAAAATTAGCTTAGGCAAGAAAAATGGAACAGGCATTGAATTGAATATCTGAAGACTCAAACAAGATATCATCTTTAACGCAAGGAAAAAGGCTAGTATTTCTCTTAGAAATAAAGTCCTAAACGAAGTTTTTACCATTAGTTTTAACAGTTCAATTTCCATTAGCATGGGTCAGGGTACACCAAAGTAAGCTTTTTTCCCAAAAGTTATGTCAACAATGTAGATAGACCCTTACTGTAGAACGATTTTTTCTTAGAATACACCCAAGAAATATTTCATTAATTATCGTTGATAAATAAGGAACACCCCGTATATTAAGACGTTTATCAATTTTAAACAACTTAAAACCTGAAACAAATATATCTTTCCATCTAAAAAAATCAAATTTCATTTTATAAAAATCTCCTAAATGCAACAGTATTTGAAATTGCATTTTTCCTTATGTCACGAACTCAAATCGAATTATACTAGATATTTTGGAAATTTTTTAAACTTAAATTGTACCCCTTCTAGTTATACATTTTTCTCTATGCGGAACTTCCTTTAGATACAAAAAGGATCATAACATCAGCAATACGTAACATTTTCAAAAAGCTAAATCCTGCAATAGGTAATTGCTCCAGAGAAGGATTGCGAACGTTCATCTCGGGTTGACATTAATTCAAACGAAACCAAATAGTACTTTAGGACGGCAAATGGAAAAAAGAAACACTACAATAACTCTCAACACAATAAAATAAAAACAAAACAAAATGGATACAAGGGATGGAAATTAGTTTTGCTGTGTTTCACCATGAAAACAAGAAGACAGAACCCATGCAAATAGAGGGAACTGTGGGAATGGTAAAGTAGTATCCTTCTTCCATCTTTGTTTTTTTTTTGTTTGCTCCTAAAGGTGAAACAGACTACTACTACTACTATACGAACGAATGTTCACTCGGCTATGGTGTTTGGAATGCTCGGAATGCTGCTCCAGCTGTTATGCCCTACGGTTCTAGGATACACTCCAAGTACTAAGCTGCTGCTCTATATATTCTCCAGAGCAATGATCCTCTCTTTTCCTATGGTTTTGTATTTTATGTTTTGTACTATTTAGGTTGATATGTCGAAGATTTAAAAAAAATGATTTTATAAAGCGTAGCATAAAAGAAAAAGATGAAACATTAATGGTTCTAAATTTTTATTAAACAAAGCATAGCTTCCATCCGTGTTGTGCGTGTTGTATTTCTGCACACAATTTCAATTTCAATTTATTTATTTCGCATTTCCTAATCACATTAAGATAGCAATATCTTATAAATTAGTATGTAATAAATATATAATTTAAAGCCATTGACAAAAGGCGAGTTGAGAAGCTTTACCAGACGTTTGTTAGTAATTGTCTTGAGATGGGACCATGGTCGTGTATCATCTGGGATTTGAACTTCGAACCCTCCGCTCAATAGTCCAATGCAGTAACTACTCAACAGCGGCACCCACTTTTAGAATACTTTTTTTCTGCATTACACCTCGACCATTAAGCCTATCTTAGATTAATGTGTGGAAGCGATAAGAAGCTTTAAAATTAAACGTCCCATATGTATATTCTGTCGCCCGGAACTATATTTTCGTATTTTTTTAGCTTTTTAATTATTCTTCTCCCACTCTATCAATTGGTATTTGGTTGATTAATAAGAAACTCCAAAACTCACACTCCAAACTTTGTGCATGAATGAATTGAAAAAGTATAAGACCCTACCTCAGGTTGAGGTATTTTTTGCAACCAAGAAGTCAAGTGGAAAGTATTTACATTGATCAACATGGTAAAAAGTACAATTAACATACATAGCACATGACAATATTATTTTTGAAAATTCAGCATTTAAATATTCATCAGGACAACATATTCCCCCTAACTATTTTCAAATTATCTATGTGGCTAGTCACAATGATGTGCCTGCATGGTAATTTCTATATGCGGTGCATGCGCTTAATATTTTTACTCCAAATGGGTTTGGTCTTAAGGAGACAAAATTGCAAAAGAAATATTTATTACATCATAATCGGGTAAGAAAAAAAAACACCCAAAATACATTTGCCCAACGAGCAGGAAAAAGGACAAATTCGGTAAATTTTTCATCATTTCCGGAGTTTTTCCAGCACAGCGGTTGCACGAAAAACGATCAGCGAATAAAATTTCCTATGAATGTTTGTTGAATTGTATCGTTGTGTTCACCACCACACCACTATTCATTCTCATAAGCGATATAAAACCTCTTTACAAGGAAAAAGATAAAGATATTTATACGGATGAAAATCATTAAATTTCAAAATGGGGCAAATATTTCATAACGCTGATTCTGGTTTCATAAAGAGGATTTCATTTTCTTCTCTTTGCCTTGCCGGATGTTTTATTCGTTTGCTGTTTCCCCCCACCCCAACCATTGCTTTATATGATTGTGTTGTAGTGTTTTTGCTGCTGGTCGCTGGTCATTGTGCAAGTTATTTTCAGTTATCTTTTATCATTGAAGTTTGTGACCATGTAATGTACTTTCACATGATCACACAGAAATGCCTGAATGGGGTACATACATATACAGAACAAGTAGTGCAGATGGTAATAGAACACCCAATAAAATAAGATACTCGATGCAGTTGTGAAGAAGCGGCACAATATCCACGTTGTTATCAATTTTATTTTTAATAATATCAGCGCATTATTATTTCTTGTGCGGTTAGCCATTTTAACAAACTGAACCATCAGCATGTTCCAATGAAATGGAGAGCATTTTAAATTTTGCATCATTGTATTTTATTAGGTACACTCAAGTGTTTATAGAGGAGGAATTCAAACTTTTAAAATATTCCTCAAGCATATGAGTCAAGAGCCACTAACTGCTGATATTAGGTTGTTGCAATTCGTAAAATATAAAAATCTAAACTCCAATTTTGCACTAATCGGAATTTAAGTGTTTGGTATGCGTGCTAATTTACACCATTTCTACCTAGAGCATTGTGCTGAGATTCCAAAGCAATTTATGGAAACCCATTATCGTAAGATTCTTTTACTTGAGGAGTGTTGACATTTAATTCTGTTCGCTGTTGACCAAACAAATTAATTTTTTTTAGAAATAATAGTTTTAAAGCCATTTACATTTTGCAAAAAAAAAATTAAAAAAGAAATTATTTTTAATGACATTTTTTTCAATTACAAGCGCAATGAAAAAGTAAAACAAGTAAATGTAAAATAAATTCGTTTTTCAGATACAAACTTTTATTTATACATCGACAAACGCTACATGTGTCACATACGTCGCACGCGTCACACGCGCACAAAATTTAAGATATATAGAACGTGCAATGAAAGTTGGAAAGAAGTCGGAAAACCACTATTCCACGCATCACACGCACCACACGTGACTCGCGACACGCTTTAAATGCAGGATATACAAAATATCCTACGACACTGAGTTGCCCACAAAATTTCAGTTCACTTGCTCGAGTGGAAGGTGGTCAAAAAGGACTTCAAAAAAGTCGATGCGATGGGGGCCTATTTCAAATATTAACCCATATTCCACACATCACATGCGCCACACGTGAACCGTAAAACGAGTCATATGTGGGTTTTCAGAAACATCCTCCAATGCTAAGCTAATCACAATATATAATTTATCTAGATCGCGTGGAATTTGTTTATCATTCATCATCATTCATCAAAGATTAACCCAATTTCCACGCATCAAATGCGCCACACGCGACTTCCAACACGTGTCACACCGCCCATGACACTGAGCTGCTCACAAAATTTCAGCTCTCTAGGTCGCGTGAAATGTGTTTTAAAAGAAGCTCAAATGACAGATAGAAAAAGTAAAGTTAAATAAACGTTTGTTAAAAAACAAAAAAAAAGGTAGCAGTACTACCAGTGTTATGTATCTTATGAGATTATATTTTATGAGAAAATCAAATATGGACTTATCCCGTTCGTTATCTTCTGCGAGCTTCCCCAGAGGCTGTGCCTGGTATTGGCATCACAACCTATGAGAACATTGTCCCCTCTTGATTTGCTTATGAATTTTTCGGTATGATTGATATGAACCTATATCCTCTGTCTTTGCGACTGTTAAGTTCGACGAGCTTAAATTTCGCCAAAGGAAAGCGTTAATATGTTCATTAACTAAGACATAAGATCTTAGCTTACCCACGTCTTTTTTGTCAAAGATATTAAACTTTTTGTTGGATAGACCCCTGACATCAGTGCCTCTGACCCAAGGTTCTTGTATGATGACAACGTATATGTTCTCTTTTTCAGGAAAACCTGCAGATTATCAGAGGCACTTCTCGAGTGCTTGAGGTTGAACTTCAGAGACTTAGACATCGTCGACATCATTGGTGGAGGGAAGTGCCGGGTCCGTCGACAGATTTACCGCGTCTATCTGAATATCCTCTAATAATTTGGAGGCAGCGTCCTCTTCAGGGTCGTCCTCGTCAGGGGGGATCCGGAACACTTTGATTTTGGCTTGCCTTACGCCAAACCTAAGTCTATGTCCCGATGATGAGCACCAGGGACATGTTATTGTGCAGCGGTTCTTCGGCTTTCAGCTCACTCCAGTTATATACTTCTCTATCCTTTTTTATGCATTGGTCAGAGGATGAATTCTTTGAAAATTATCTTAAGAGAACATCTATGAACTTAATTTTGACGTCGTTTATATTGAAAACTGTCCGTAGTACCATAATTTCTCTATGCCATTAATTCCTTCAGACTTAAGTGTTAGTTGCATCGATCGAACACACAGAAACTTATTGACATAAAAAACATTCTGCATTCTGCTATTGCGGTTATAATCGGTTTATTGTTAACTTATTTTATTAAAAAAAGTAAAAGTTACAGTAATAAGAAGAATGCACAAATCACCTCAACCATCAGTTCAGGTGAAATATGTAGAAATAATGTCAAGAAATCATAATTCAAAGCGTAAATTTCTGTAAAACCTGTCCAGTTGTGTCTGTATATATTATGCTGAATGACATAAAAAGGAAACTCGACAAGAAACGAATGACCTACAGTCTAAGTCTTGGGTATCGTGCATGTCGTAGCTGTCTCTGTACTTTGGTACGCAATCGATATGTTGTGATTGTTAAATCGGTGTCACTGGATGGACTGTATGCTGGTGATATTGGAACCATGACTTTTAGAATACCAATGCTCCAATTTGAATGAACAGAGCAGCCACTCACACACACAAAACAAAGCCACCCACAAACTTATTTTTGTTGTTGATATATTTATGTAATACACTTAAATGCATATTAAGGTCATTTACCACATCGGACACGTCATGTGCTGGTAATACATAAGCCGAACACATACTAACTATACAACAACAAACTGTAAACTTAAATACTACTCCGACAACACCATGTCTCTCCTCTTAGAAACATCGACATAAATCGGCCCGGTAGTTGTTGTTTTTTGGGTCACTTGGACAAACAGCAACTACAACAAATGGTCTTATGTTGAAGACAAAAGGAAATGCCCAACTATTATTGCAATAATAAAACAAAGTTAATATTAGACAGAAAATGTTCTATCGAACATTAATTGTAATATATTGTGGTAATGTAAGAAGAACTACAAGGGCTGGTAGTTGATGTAGGTCGGATGTTGGTTTATTTGAGTTTGTGATTCCAATTGGGCAATTATAAGACATCAGGCATCAGCCAGATGGGTTGTTGTTTAAACGGACAGTGTACACGCCCTTGACCTAAATTGCCCCATTTATCTTTGTTTTAGATTTATTACAGAATTCGAAATACATTGATGGCATATGAGAGAATACGACGTTGTAAGATGCACTTATTATGCACATATATGACACTGAATTAAAATACTGAAGGAAAGCAATTATTATTCAACATAAGCAATATATTAATAATAATAATGATAGCCGTAAATGTAAGACAAATTACTGCAGTTTTGTGCTGCAGTTGAGATATTAATATACCTTAATAAGAGGACGTTGTCATTAAGAGTGAGACTTTGTTGTTTATTTAACGAAATTATGTCTACCAAGCAATAGTTATTCCCAAAAGTGCAATGTGTTTCCTGAGACTGTGATACCCAAGAGCACTCTTCTTTTTTAGGTGTATTTTTCTGGCCATAAAATATACTGCAACAATATTTCCTTGATAATCAATTGTTAGAGAACAATTTTAACTAAACGGTATTTTTGCTATGATACAACATTTTCTTTTAACTCTTAACATACATAACATACAGCATTTCTCTTAAAGATTCAGTACTAAATTTAAGCGAAAAGATCTCGAGAAACAAAACAACAACACACAGCGTTATTTATAGTGTGGTTAACTACTGTTGACGCGTCCTTCATTTGTGATGTCTAACAATAGGGACAGAAAAATCTACCATCAGTTGTGGCAAAGAATAAATGCACATTAAATGGAGAAATCGAAAGTTTTACCCGGATAAATCAGTCAGAAGACATGCATAAGTTATGATAAATGCGAACACTACAAAAACCGTCTCCCAGTTGTTTCTAGTGTAGCATCTAAATGAACTTTTTTTGTACCTAAATAGAAGTAAAGCAAAACAATAAAGAGTCCTAGTCCTAGTTCTCCGGCAATAAAATAGGGTATATCTCTATCAAGATGGAAATAGAGCAGACTGTACACGTCGCCTACCATAAAATAGTGTTAGAAACTAAAACAGAACAGATAATAATTATTATAACAATAGTTTGGATGGTGGTAAAATGCTGCCTGTCTGACTAAATTAATGCTAAATAGCATCAGGAAATTATTTTCCTTTTAATTTTCATAGCAACAAAAGAATAACTTGGTTACAAGCAAATGGGAATTGATCATATTTCAATATAAATACAAACACGTTTCAATACATCCCAAAAGAAGAACTTCAAGATTTTATGGTATCTGTTTGTGCTCTCCGAGGGGACCGCTGTATCTTACTTCATCGATAGGTATGATACTTGGTTAAATCGGCAGATAAATAAGGCAGGCCTACTAGTACTTTGAACGTCTAGAATAGGCACTGTCTTCGTATTTAGCAGCCGAGTCGTAGAACTGCAGGACCGTGATGTTGCCTGTGATGATTTCTATGCTAGCATGCTATCCTAGTGACAAATGATTGGGTTCAAGTTTCCAGATGATGTGCTGCCAGGGTAAGTTTTGCTTCGCAAAGGCATTCATACTGAACGAGCTGACTCCTTTGATGTCAGATCTTACCAAAGTCGCGTTGATACTACGGGAGTTGGTTTATGCCCATTATGCTGAATATGTGCCAACTTTTGGTTGAGAACCCAGTATCGTTCTGGGCTTGACCTACGTAGTGGCTGGTGGTTAACTACCCAAATGCTGGTAGAGCACTAGCATTGGTACATCAGCTTTCCCTGGTGTTACCAATTACTTTGGTATATCAGTGTCCTTGCTGATGTAACCAATGCGAGTATGTGCTCTATGTGGAGTTGCATGTCTCAACCGGATGCCGTGAACAAAATATCGGCAGGGATGTAAGATTGGTCCTGCTCTAACCATTGAGTTAATACTGGTACCTCTCTTGAGGTGGATGTTAATTGACTTAGATCAATCCGTGTCCAAAGAGGACCATAGAATTATGCCCCATGTTGGCGGTATTCACGGAAATCCAAATAAACTTCTCTGTATCTGTTTGTATGCGAAGAAGTATCTTACTTACTTCGGTGTTGATAAAATTTTGGGCTGCATGATATTATTCCCAATGAAATAAATCTCAAGATAAATAAAATAGCTTCCAAAACCCAAAGATGAAGTAAATGCTAAGGAAAATATAATAACATCCATATCATGAAATCAGTGTTTGGAATGATGTCCATGATATGGTGAAGCAATGCAATCATCTTAAACACCAAGCTGCGACTCTTCCGTTCAAATGTTGAATCTGAGCTGTTGTATGGGTGCAGCACTTAGAAGGTGACCGCTACTATAACAAAAAGATTACAAGCGTTCGTAAATAGGTCCCTACGGAACATCTTAAGGATTTTCTGGCCTAACCATATCTCTAAGAATCATCTTTACCAGAGAACGGGTCAGGAACCAATAGGCACAACCAGCCAACGACGAAAGTGGCAGTGGATTGGTCATACACTCCAAAAAGGCGACAGTTCCATAGCAAACTACGCAATGCAATGGAATGGTTAAATCAGGATGGTAGAAGAACGGGTCGTCCTATAAATACATGTTGAGGAGGGTCACGGCAATTGGGGAAGAGTTGGAGAGATCTGAAGCTCATTGCCAGGAACCGCACGTGATGGCGCGTGCGTAGTAGAGGCCTTATGACCCACTAGTGGATATAGGACATAAACATATCAAGAAATAAAATAAGTCACAACCAAAAGCTAAAATAGCAGTTGTTATCTGGCTGTCCCTCATACACTAATGACCCAAACAAACTGACCGCTCCTCCACTAAAACCACTGCACACCATTGAGCCCCGTACTAGCCGCCAATGACCCAAAATTGTAGCCTATAACCTATTTTTAACCGTGAGTTATGGTCGAAAGATATTTGTTATGTTTATGTATATAAATCCCATGGAAAACGGAATTTTTTTGGTTTTTCCCAAATTTTCCAATTTTCTAGGTTCCTATAATCATTAATTACGAATATTTGGAAAAAATATTAGCCAAATCGGTCTAACAGACAGACAGAATTACTTTCACATTTATAATATTAGTGTGGATAGTATGGATAATTTTTAAAAGAAAATAGATTCCAAAATAGCTGGGACACATGAAATAAATGCCAACGTTTTGGGATTTATTTTATTATAAAGTAACTCTAAAAATGTTTTAAAAACGATTGGGAGTTAACTAATTTTTTTTTGGTTTTGTTTCAGTTAGGGATTTTTTATGGAGCTACAATTCGTGTTGAACCTGGGCCTCAACTATCAGACGTCTCCTATCAGCCCTGTCTTTTGCTTCCTGCCTATATTTGCGCACAACTTTCCTTTGAGGGCTCACTTGTGCATTTGTGCGCTTCATCTAAGGCGATGCCTTCCTCTACTGCACTGTTACTCTGGGTATGTTTTGAGGGTTCTGCGGTCCGCACGGTTAATGTCCATTTGCTCCATAGGTTAAAGCCATCTCAAATGTCCAGTATATAGTTTTCTGACCTGGATGATTAAGGTCTTATATAAGATCTAATTAGCGGCTTTTCCACTAATTTGCCAAAGTAAACCGGGAAACTACTGGAAAGTAAGATTCTTCGCCTGATTTGTGTCGTGGGATCGGTATTAGATGTAAAAGCGAAAACCAGCTAAAGATAGTACCTAATTACCTCAATGTTGTTGGTGTTTCTTGCATTCTTATCAATACGTCAATACTAGGTGCCCCTTTTGGTTGAAAATAATATATTGTCTTGCTTGTAAGCTGCAGATTGTTCCCAACATTGAAGGAACAGGTAGAGCTCTCCATCACCTTCTTCACAGTTCAATAAATTTGGTAGGGGTATGGCGCTTTTAGCTCGTCTGCTTATATGCTCTTATAAGCAACTTTTAAATTAATAAAAAGGTGGAGAGTATCAATTGGCCCTTCTTGGGTCTAATCCAGGATATTCCGAAGTATGAATGTTTGGTCTACTGTAGACTTTCCAGGACTAAAGACAGACTGTTAGAAGGCAGTCAGGTTTATGAACCTAATTCCTCTATAGTTTACCCAATTTAGTGGATCTTTTTTCATTGTGGATAAGACAAACGTTGCTGAGATTTCATTCTTCAGGTATTTCTAACAAGGAAGTAACCTAATAGAAGAAAATATATTCTACCAACATTACACATCCTTGCAAGATTAAGTCAATGATTTATCTTTTTAGTAAATTATCGCAAAATTTATAAAAAAAACTTAAATTCCATAAAAATGTTTCCCCATTTTTACTTTGGAATTAACACCCTCAAGATTTCTATGGAATAACAGTACTTTAAGAAATTTCTGCAAAAACATGTGTCCGCAAATATCGACCAAAAAAGAGTATGTCCGTGCAAAAGTTTCCATGTTCATGTAGGATCATTTTAGTTTACAGCGGAACTAAATTACCTCTGCAAAAACTTACGTAAAAGAACCTCACGTAAGTTAAGAAAATAACCGACTCGCTAAGGAAATCAACCAACTCGACTTGGTTTCATATCCATGATGGTGAGTGCTTTGCCAGTAACGCAACAAAAATAATCATATAGAAGGCAACGAGCGAGTGGAATAAAAACAACATACTCGGTAGTTCCACTTTAAAGTCTTCAAGTCTTCATTTTTCTATTCCGTGTGCGTCCGCTTGTGTGTAAGTTCCTATCGTATCGTAGTACAAACGAAGCGCTTTGCAGATCGAAACACTAACAAGAAATGACAGCTCAGCCAGCAGCAACTGGGACTCAGTTTGACTTAGAAATTAAAAACAAAAAAAGCACAAAGCAAACCGACTATAGATAGATAGATATCCAGAGAATTGGCATTATGTATTATCCGTTGTGCTCGTTTAGTTTTTTATCTTCCTCCACCAGACTATCGATGATGGGCTCATGAACGCCCATATGTATGACCGAGAACTCGAGGACAGATCGCAGGGCAGTATCACATCAGACGATTCTATCTAAATGGTGCGAGCACGTCGCGTATCCCTTTTTCCCAGCGATGTACCATATGATTTTTCTACGGTAGTAACCTACAAAGTCAACAGAGCAAATATGTTCTTTGCCTTCTTTGTTATTGAAGGTAAAGATCTAAATTGTGTGGTTGTATGTAGGTAAGATATTACATAGTGAGGGTATACAGATGCACCCTTGGGGCATTTTAGTAAAAGAACTGTGACTGAACTGGGAAAGGAGTTTTTTTTCTGTTATTGCGTGCGTATGAGTGTGTGTGTTATTTAACCAAAGTTGTGTCGAAACTCAACGATACGGAAAAGTTAATAAAGTACATGACTTTGTGATGAATAAGCGCTCGTGTCGTCGTTCGTTATGGTATATGTAGAAAATAGTAGCATATTCTTGTTCTAGTAACTCTATTGTTATAAATTTTACTTTGCTTTTATAAATTTCGTTCAATATTACCAAAGTAAAATAAAGTAATAGAAATAGTTGCGATAGCTTTAACTTTATTTTGTGATGATAAGTCCCCTTCAGAATATTTTCCATTATAGTAAAAATCTTAGTCGGACGCCAAGAAATCTACTTCCTAACCGAATAATGGCAAAAAGGGAACAAATGAAAACCCCCTAGGTAAATAGTGGACAGTTTTTTTACGACACACTATTCTCTGGAGTGCTTTTCTAACAGCTGTAACAACAGCAACTTATAGTCGCGTGCGTCGCCTTTATCATTATTCATTGGCATGAAATCGCAAAAAAAGTGGCCATCATAAATCGTTGTCGCCATTGGCCATTGTGTTCTGTCATTTCGATATTGATATAATACTTGGGGATATTATTATAGCACATAGTAATAATGCTGTGCTGAAATGCAACTCTTCGGATTCACACATAACTATAAGTTCATCTGATTTTGCTTCCAGGTTTTATTGGCATTTGATATTATCGTACGTCTAAGTAATCGCAGGCTGATAAATAATATAATTTCAATGATTTCTTTATGGAATGAAATATAAATGGAACATAGAACAATCTCTAAATAAAAATTAGGCGGGAAATTTGATTTAAATTTGAATTACGTTTACACTGAATTACTATCTTTTGAAGCTGCTTACGTAGGGGTCATTACATCATATTTTAGCAAATGCAACAAAACGCAGAATCTTCTTTTGACCCCTTTCGACTAACATGAGTACATATGTGTGTTTACATGTGTTTTATGTGGCAGAAATAAAAAGTCTTAAGTATAAATTGAAGAAAGTTTTGGTTGATGCTTTTTATTAAACCTTCAACCTACATATGCACTCTAATAGGCTACTTAACATCAGCGTTGCTAGTCTTTCGTTGGATAAGATAAGGACAACAATTCGTTATCTGCAACAGGAAAAATAGCAGGCAATGACAACATCTACGCATAACTCCTTCAATCCGACATCGAGCTAACTACGCGAATATTGCATGCGATATCTCAAGGTATCTGGAAATTTGAAACCATTCCATCGTCGTTAAAAGAAGGCTCCATAGTCAAACTCCCCAAAAAAGGGGATTGAAGAGGAATCACCCTGTTAAACGCTTCTAGGCGCTTACGGAATGCGTTAGAGCCAATTTTGAGAAATGAACAAGGAGGATTTCGCCCAAACCGTTCTTGTACTGATCAAATTAGTTAAGTATCGCCGTCACAGAGACATATGCGACGCACCTGCAAGTCTTCATCAACAAGTGCTTAAGGCGGATACTGAGAATAAGATGGCCGGACATTATCACCAATCAAGACTTGAGGAGAGTAACCCAGTAGGAAGCGATAGCGATCCCCATCAGACGACGAAAATGGAGCTGGATTTGCCACACTTTGAGAAAGCCAGTGAACAATATTACGAAACTAGTGCTCGACTGGAATCAAAAAGGAAGCCGCCGAGTTGGCCATCATAGCAAAACATGGAAAAGGAAAATAGAAGAGGAAGCAAGATCCTAGGGGACAGAGTGGCGTCCCGTGAAACCTCAGGCGATAAATTGAGTTTTGGCGGGCGTTTGTAGAAGCGCTATGCTCCTCCGCGGAGTAAAGGTAAGAGAGAAAAGAAAGTGAATGGAACTTCTTAAGGTCGGATTAGTATTTCTTCAAATACAATT
Organism: Nephrocerus scutellatus; assembly: GCA_947095585.1. NCBI lineage: Eukaryota > Metazoa > Arthropoda > Insecta > Diptera > Pipunculidae > Nephrocerus > Nephrocerus scutellatus. Next base: position 10,676,515 of record OX352763.1, read on the forward strand.
TTTTTTTTAAATGTCTGTAAATGTATTACTTTTTGATAACTGATTAAGCGTAAGTTTCGTCAATTGCTTGGCTATCTATAGAAAAAAATCGGCTAATTGAATAATTTGTCTTTGTTGTGGTATTAAGACAGTTATTTTCAGAATACAACCAACTTAACTATGTTGAAAATAATGCTAATAACTTACAGGTATAGGCGAATACTCGCCAAAAAAATTTCAACGATGATGTTAACTCCCGCCTTTATGCGATTCTTTTCGACTACTGATGTCAAAGTCTTATATATCTCCATAGAAAAATGATGATTGGAAAGCTGGATTGGTTTTTCGAAGAGTTTCAGTAAAAGCCTCATAACTAATTAATCTGTTAAGCCCATTCTATTGGTTTTATCCACCTCCATTGGCACCCACCACAAAGTGTTGTTCTACCATCACTATTAATTAGAGCAACACCAAAAACTAAGAAATCGACACTAATTTCGCCTCCCCACTTACCAATCGATCACAACTACATAAGGGAATCATTATTCACCTTAGCCATTCTAAATATTGATTAAATCGGTCCAGGAGTTTCGAAGATTACCTCCTATATAAAAATCAACATTACATCTCTATAATATTAGTATAGATTTGATTTCAAGGATAACTATTGCATTGGTAAAAATTAAAAAAAAGAAATGCACCAGAAAAAGTTGTCAATATATGAAATATATTCGTATGGAACATACACGTATGTGTTATTATATTATTAATAAAATGGTTGTATATTTCGTTGCATTGTTCCTGGATTTATAATAAAAGATACAATTTATGCTCGTATTTCAAGTGAATTTAACATTATAGCTCAAATACAGAGAATGCTAAGACTGCATAACATATTAACAATTTTTTAACAGACACTTTCATGATGCACATTAAAATTGTCATCGCAATACTGCGCTAATCGAAGATTCACATTCACATAAATGTTTATACCATGAAATAATGTACTATATGCATTTGACAAGCACTATTCACATATAGCTACAGAATAAAACAAATGTCACATTGCTTTGTAAATGTCAATTTCGATAATGACGACTATGATGATGATGGCCAAACTACCACTTCAGTTTCCTTCCAACTGCAATGAAAAAATTTTTGTATTGAATTTTATTTGCATGTAATTATGATGCCTTTGATGATTTGTGTGTGTCTGTGTAGGACATGATATATAGACTGATATGTCAACACGACTTTTTAGATACCACTTCTCCTACAAAACTATATTTTTTACAAAGCTTTCTATTTTTTGTACTCCAAAACTATGTATGCAAAACTTTGTGTCGGTTTTTTTCTCCTCTTTTGATGATGTTATTTCATTGCTGAGCAAATCCTGTATGAAGATGGGTGGGACTTTTTGTTGCATCTGCAGTATACTTTAGTTTACATCTGCACTCGTGTAATAAAATCAAATAACTGAAAGTACCTACCTACTCCAACTGTGGTTTTTACCTTGACTGAATGACATAAAAACATCGTCGGCGTTTCCATTTCCGGTCGTTTGTATAATGGGGTAAAAAAATTACCCCATCAATACGAGAAAATTCACTTGGAGAGATTGATTTTTCATAGCAAAACCTAAAAGGTTAGACATTGGAATAGCAAAATGGAAGAGCACCTTCATACGTAATAGAAGTAAAAATGGACATTCTGTTAGGAGATATTTATTTATTTTCTCTGAAGTATTTTTTGATGGTCAACAATCTCGGTTGGTTGGTATTATGGGATTCTAGATTGGTTGGAGTATTTACGTTATTTTACGGATACGAGTATTTATACCTCCTCGATTTGTATACATTACTATATGTACATCCATTTGCTTAATAGGATTTTTGTACAGGCAATATGCTTGTATCCTTTATTTCTGCTTCCTTTGCACTATCTGACTATGGACGATGGGCTCGGTAAAATGTATGTAATGAATCTACATAATAACCTTTATGTGTGTGTAGTATAATATCTATATATATATATATAGATCTAATGTACATTTGAAGCCATTCTAACATCGACTTACAAGGGGACCCAAAAGCTGCTGACTATACAAACAGAAAACACCACATTCTATGCGTTATCTGCTGCGGTAATCTTGTCCACACAAAAGGCTGAAAAATACTTAAAATCATAGAAGTTTGGTAAATTTCATTAAATTGTCTAATAAATATGCGTGTATATGTCTTCACTCTTTAAAATTTTACCATTAATACTTTGATGGAGGGTAAAAAAGCAATAAATCATTTTTTTAATTCGATTCGATTTCGAAATTCGATTAAAAAATTTAGACTTTATGCTGGCCTTTCAATAAATACAATATATGTATACTAAACATAATATATTTGTCCATGATTATGTTGCTGTGATACATTATGTCTATGCAAAAGTACTTATACTTATATTATAAATATTATATCACATAAACCAACCGAATACAAAAACCTAATCGTTAGGAAGTACCAAAAGCAGTTTTGCTATAGAGTGATATTATATAACATACACCAACTGGATACAAAATATGGATTCTAGGCCAATTCCAATAGACACAATTTCACTGGACACAATTCCCCTGAAACAATTCCACTTGGCACAATTCCACCGGGTACGATTCCACTTGGCATAATTAAACTTGCACAATTTAACTTTTTGATAATCAAACGCATTTATGGTGGTAATTCGCGCGCGCGAATGCCTTTGATAATCAAAAAGTTAAATTGTGCAAATTGAATTCGTTTAATTATAAAAAAAGTTAAACTTAAAAATTTACCTAAAGAAAGAATACGAATGTTATATAAAAATTGCAAAACATTTGAAAAAAAAAACCCATAAACAACGAAAAACGATACACGGTACCATTAAAACCACGCCAACGCAAATTAAATATTAATGTGTGTATTTCTGTATTTGCGTTTCCGTGTAACTATACAAGTTAAATTGTGCAAGTTAAATTGTTCCCCAGTGGAATTGTTCCAATTTGAATTGTGCCAGTAAAATTGTGTCCAGTGGAATTGTGTCTAGTGAAATTGTGTCTAGTGGAATTGTGCTAGTGGAATCGGCCGGTTACCCAAAATATGGTATTGTTTATTTAATCTATTTCGATTAATTAAAGAGTTTATTATTTGTGCGTGCATTTATTACATGTGTGCAAAGTTTAAATAAAATCGGGTTTGAGAAAGTGGATTATAAATTGATCACAAAATTTGGCCAGCCAGCTACAAACCCACAAACAAAACACATCCGGAAGTGAAGTTTATATAGATAATTTAAAAAACACAATCAGAATTAAACCTTGTGTGTTTATAGCAGACGCCAACCACAGAGGACATTGTTACTCGGTCCGCTCTCGGCAGCCATATTAGCTGCTTACAATACGGGAAGGCTGCACGACTATCATGACATAATTTATGGCCAGCTGCTTCTGCGATTGCTACCAGAATACGTTGTCTAATCAACATTTGTACAGCACTTCGAATGAAATTCGTTCTCATCATCATTTGGTTTATCCTTTGAGCTGACATTACATTCATTAAGCCTTGTTTCATCTAACCAAATTCTTGAAATAATCTGGTGTATGCACTCTTCCAAGTAATCTTCTGCATTTTTATAAAACTCGGCCAATAGGGCGAGAAGCTTTGTGATTGTTGACAGAAACTTTAGCTGTCACCATCTAGGTTTATTGGTTCATTCTGACCTACAGCTGAATATTGGATTTCATCGTCTGCAGAAATGATCCTTTCAGCACTAAATCTTATCCATCTACTAGTTTTACTTCATTATCTCGTCGGTTTCTGTCTGTTTTTGGGTTTTCACATATTAAAGTGATAAATAAATTCATAAAAGATTGTTTCATTGTATACATAATTAAGTCAGACTAAGGTAAGTAATTAACAGTATTAAATAACAAAATTGACTATCAAGATAAGATGACCAAATTATTAGCTGATAGGGACACATACGACTTCATAAAAGAAGACCCTAGTATAAAAATAAATAAGAAATGTTTTGAAATAATTGTTACGTTAAAAAATAAACAACTAATTAAGAACCAACAAAAGGTAATATTGAAGATTAATAGTCCTATACCGCCAAGGATTCCGGGTGTCGACACACGGGTCTGCCAGGTTGCTCGGGGATATATTCCACCGGTCATCTGGGGGGGGACCTTGTCGAACCTCGGAAACTCTAGGCAAAACCTTGGGGGTCGAGGGGGTGTTGACCTAGGTCTTCGCCAACTTGTACATCCAGGGCTGCTGGTAGCATCGACGCGGAAACCGGTCGATGTCGTAGGGAGCTGTCAGGCACTCAGGACTCCTTCCACAAAAGATATGCCGGGCAGCTCGAGAAGCATTTAAGTATTTAAGTAAGCATTTAAGTATTTAAGTAAGCATTTAAGTATGTAAGCATTAAGTATGGATTTAAGTAAGCATTTAAGTATATAAGCATTAAGTATGTATTAAAGTATACTATGTAGGGTTTTAGGGAGCTGTCAGGCACTCGAGGACTCCTTCCACAAAAAGAATTGCCGAGCAGCTCAAGAAGCTTTCTAGAGTACTGTCAGGCACTCGAGGACTCCGTCCACAAAAAGACATCCAAAAATACATAAACCAAACATTCCATTACGTCCAATCGTTTCGAAAATTAACACATCATCATCATCATATTTGGCTCTACAACCAGTGTCTTGGGCCCTCAACCAGTCCCGATTTCGAGCCGATGTCATCCAGTTTTGCATCCCTAAATTAATACTTCCAGCGTAGGGTTGGACGGCATCGCTGTCGTGTTCCATAAATCCTACCGCAAAGGACTTTCCGAACAGGATCATCTTCGCTCATGCGAGCTAGGTGTCCTGCCCACCGGAGTCTACGTAGCTTAATTCTCTTCACGATGTCGACATCGTGGTAATGCTCGTAGATCTCATCATTATAGAGTCTCCGGAATCGTCATTTTTCATATACGGGGCCAACAATTCTTTCGAACTTTGTTGCCTTTAAGCAACTGTGCGCGTATTTCTGGTTCCATGCTGTTATCGGCTGCTACAGTTGACCCGAGATAGTTAAAGGACTGCACTACTTGAAAATCACGCTCTACTTTTTGAATTGAGTTACCAATATTGGATCTTCTACTCGCAGACGTGGCCACCATGTACTTTGTTTTGCTCTCATTTATGTGCAGCCCCAGATTTTGCTCGAACTGGATGAAAGCTACTTGTACAGCTCTTCGGTTTCTACCAACGAATCAATATCGTCTGCGTAAGCCAGTATCTGAATGGACTTATAGAGGATTGTTCCTCTCGCCGTTACGTCAGAGCGGATCACTTTCTCCAACGTCAGGTTGAACAGGACGCAGGCATTCCACCCCCTTGTCGGAGCCCGTTATAGATGTTGAATGGTCTCAACAGTGATCCGGATATTTTTACTTGGCTTATAACATTGGTCATGGTCAACCTACATAGTCTTGTCAGGTTATTTGGGATGCCGAATTCTCTCATAGCTTTATAAAGTGCTTGCCTTTTGTTCTCGTAAATCCTTATGAGCAATAGTGATCCGGATATTTTTACTTGGCTTATAACATTGGTCATGGTCAACCTACATAGTCTTGTCAGGTTATTTGGGATGCCGAATTCTCTCATAGCTTTATAAAGTGCTTGCCTTTTGTTCTCGTAAATCCTTATGAGCAGCGGTAGTCCATGCTTGCAGTACCACAAAGTATGTCCCATGTTTGATGCATGCATCTACTTTCATTTGTGGCTTTCGTTAGATGACCGTTGGGTGAAAACTAATACCACAACATAAATACCTAATTTATGTTAAAACACTATTCCTACAATTTAAAAATTTAAAACAAAATATATGAAAGTAAAATTATTGTACGGCCGGTTATATTTCTAAAATTATACGGCCTGACGTTAAGACTCCTAAGAAAGAAATGCAACGTAGCCGAACTCAACCTGACATAGGTATAAGTTTTTTATTTCTGTTGATTGTACCGTTGTGACTACTAAAAAAATGAAATCAAATAATTCCTTACAGAAGTCCATTCTATACAGAGAGGCACACCCACAAAAAAAAATCAAGTCAAACTAAGAAAACGGTCGGACATTCCTCTTAGACGTTGTTGCTTCATGCCTTCCTTAATTCAGATTAAGATACATTATTAATGAAATAGCGTAAATGCATTACGTACATAAATGTATACGTACATACATATTCTCTATTGCAAGTTCGCCCTTCTCTTCAAGTAATCCAAGCAACATCGCAGCACTAAACTCAAGCACAGGATAGGTGTAAATAGTGTGCAATGTAAGAAGCAAATATCATCCTCTTCAAAACAAGGATCACTGAGTTGGTAATAGGAGAACAACGGGTGCCAGGCAAATGAACAAAAAGATAATATTTATGTGCTCCTTCAGAATCGGTTTGTAAAGGACAAGGAGCACATTCACTGCCGAAATAAGATTTTTTGGTGCTTTTATTGCATTAAACGTTTTCCAGCATCACTAGGAGCAAACAGCGCACGATCTCGTCTTCCCACTCACACCACTTACTCAATCACCACAAGTGAACTATTTGATTTTCTCCTTCAAATATTAATTTTGCAAAAGGACATTTCTTAGGCAATTTTTGAACGTAGGCGATACCAACACCACTTTTATCTTCTTTATTTGGATCGTACTCTTCCTGCGCTCTGCTCTTCGCTACCACTATAACCGACATTACGTGTGCCGGAAATCTCGTCTATATATATAGTAGATTCAGGAAAGATAACTAAACTTACTTAGCAGCAAAGCAGGTAACAAACGCGGGGCGAGCAGAGCAATACGTTATATATGTTGTTTTAAGACCATTAGAGATATATGTTCAAGATATCTTCTCATCTCTATATATTGTGAACGTACATCAAATATAAAAAACAACTTTTGAACAGTTTTGCACATCGATGTTGAAGTGCAGCACAGTATTCATTGTTTTCGAGACGTGCCGCACACTCACCCTTGTGTGAAGTGCGCTGAAGAATTTAATTTTGTACGAAGGAAATATTTGAAAGTTTTATTTAATTAATTTGGAAAGCCTAATTGCTTAAAGTTTCCCCTAGTCATTGGAGATTAAACTTTTTATCACTATCGTCACACAATCAGGAGGCCAGCACCGGACTCCGGTTGTTGAACCAAATATAATAATCGTGACATATATAGTTTATTTACTACTCCCATTTGCCAATATTTGCCAACTCTTGCCAAATTTATGAGCTATTTAACTAAAAAATTGTATTTGCTAAGAAATTATAAGCAAAATATGGAAAACACATTTTTCCTCCTCCTTTATCATTCGAAAACTTAAAATCTTTGTGAATAGAACCGAGTTTGATAAAAGATTTGCTTGACAGACGGCGAAAAGGATTCAATGGAAAACAAATGTCACACAGTTATAGAATAAAGATGTTGTCCAGCCCATGTTTTTCACACCAAACAGATGAGTGGTCATCAAAAAAAAATGTTGTTTCCTTCATCATCGTCTTTGATAAAAATATTAAGTTAAACCCAACTAGATAACATCGTTCACTTTGTACGACTATTAAGGAGGCACTCATCCTCTTCCGGCTCAAGTTTCACACCTAATACAGAGAACAATACGAATGCCTAAGCACGGATAAGCACTACTTGGAGTCATCATGAAGAGATTTCCCCAAGCGGACGTCATTCGTTCCGTCGTTAGTGCGGATTTGTATGAAGCTTCGATAATAAAATCCAGCAAGAATCAACAACCTTGCTGCAGCATAGATATACAATTTTTTTATTTGCAAAACATTTTGGGTTTTGTTCGTTTCAGTTTGGTTAGAGGGTTGTTTGGTTTTGTTGTTGCTTTTATTATCGAGCGACTATCAATGAGGACTAAAATTGTCATTGCCACAATAGGCATGACTAGAACTATGAAGTATCAATGGAAGATTTTCGTCGAGTAGTAGAAAAGTCGAGCCGGAATGGTTACACCCACCGACGGGTAGCATTAGACGAAACAATTCGCCGACCAAGGGCAAAAGAAATTGTTGCGAACTCATTCCTGGTTTCTGGTTAAATCCAAAAACATAATAACAATAAAAAATATCAAAAGCCACCCACACAAATCTTGGATTTAATGACACTTGCACAGATTGTCGGTTTTTTGCATGCTTGGAAGAATGCTTGATAGAGAGATAGGAGTGCGGGCGAGCAAGGAATTTAATCCTTTCCCATCCGTTTAAAAAAAATGCGAGTGTATATCAACGGCACGGAATGATGGTAGTGCGAAAGAAAAGCAAAGTGTAATAGCCATGAAATTTCACTTTGATAACAGCTAAGCTAATATATTGCCCCGCGCCGCTTCCGTCTTTTTTTGGTAAATGGGAACAAATATGCTAAAACCCTTTAAATCCGTTTACATGATTTTTTTGTGGCGTTGAAGCAAAAGTGCCAACAAAAGGCTTTGATAAGGACTCAGTTGGCATGACGGAAAAGTTATTTGTGGGTGGTTAACTTAAGAGAAAATGCTTGCTTCAAACAGGGTGGCCATCCGGAACTTTAATGTTGCTCTTGTGACTAAAAAAAGTTCTAAGATATTTCTGTATGTAATAATTATGTTATACGAAAGCTTTATGAGTTTAAAAATGATAAGTTTTAAGTCGAATTAAAAAAAAATATTTGTATAATAAAACTGGAAATTTATATTGTGGTTACTCTAATTTAGAATCAGAACTCAGAAGTCATAAAAACACTTATAAATGAGCATTTGATGACTTGTAAAAAAGAACACAACAACGGCGAAATCAGGATTATGTTGTAGAAACTTTGTTTGCTATTAAATGCTTATGTCTCAAGTGTTGTGGAAAATAAGTTGCTGAAAGTTGCAAACAATTACAATTACCAGCAATACTATAAGTTAAGCATTGCAAATGTAGTAATTCTCGAAACCTAATCGAGAAATTTTCAGTTTTTTTTTTACCACAGAAACTATCAATGAACGTACCTCTTGTTGGATGTGTTCTTTGCCCCCTTACTAACATTCTTTGACCAGTAAACAAAATTCTTGCAATTATGTATAAAAAATTAACAGATTCCGAAAAGCAATTCCCAATGATAAAGACGATGTGTATCTGTGAATAAGTACGACTGACGGTATCAAAGTTGGCATGTGTCACATCCAAGTCGAAGTGCAGAAGGTATTTCGACTTTAAATATTTTGTTTACTTTAGGTAGAAATTTCGGCAATGTCATGCTATCCGGATGTCAGGAGCCCGCATGCAGCTGCCCAGCAATTTGTCAACATAAAAGTAAATTTGAAAAGTTTACCTACTCGGTCGTATCGTTTCATATTGCTGTTTATCTTCTGTTAAAGTTCTCAACAATAAAATTATATGTTTGCTCACATTATTTTAAGTCTATATAAAGAGGATGGGTAGTAAAAGATTGGTAACGTCATTAAAAGTATAACGAAGCAATTAACGGCAAACTGATGTTTGCATAAGAAGATAAACACTATACAGGGATGACAGGTTTATATGTGTGTTAAAATTTTGCACATTTAATTTGCAATAAAACTTCTGAAATATTAGATAGTTTTTTAAGTTCTCTACATCAGCGGTTCTCAATCTTGTTTAGTCGCGAAGCATTTTTTTGATGAGAAATTCGTCGCGGAGCATTTCATCCTTTGTATGCCATTTGTTGATGTTAGGCAAGAACTATTTTTCAATTTTTGCCAAGAAGGACCTAATTTTTTGAGTGGACAGATGAAAATATGGGTGAAAATTGACAAATGAAAATTGTGTCCACTCACAAAGCTAGCTATTCTTGGCAAGTCCGTTTGAAGCAGATTATGCACTGGAGTGAAGTAGTACGAGTGCATTCGTTCCAAGTGTAATTTTGTTGCACTGTTTCTGAAGGAACACCGAGATCTCATGCAACTTATACGTAGTAGTAGTAACACAACCCGCACTATCTCGCTGTTTTTGGCGAAATCACCAATATTGTACCATGGATTTGTAGGTAATTGAATAGGCTTTAATACTGTATTTTTCAATAAAAGTTATCCAAGAGCACTTCTCGAAATAATCGTGTTGTCAAACACAATTTAAAAATTTTTTTATTTTATTTTAACGGCCTTAAATAATTTAAAAAATGTAAATTGTTTGATCTTACAAATTATTCTTTCAAAAAAGATCAATAGTAACCTTTTAGCTGGGTGCGTTCAAGAGTTATAGAGTGTGAAGTCATGTAAGGTCAAAAGTACGTTTTCGTCCATTTCAAAAACTTTCAATTTTCACCCTACTCCTGTTGAGCTAATGCATAAATATTGTGGGGTGGATTTGTAGAAAATTGAATAGGCTTTAATACTGCATTTTTCAAAAATAATATCCGAGAGCATATTTCGAAATAATCGCGTTTGAAGTTTTTAAAAAAATATTCCCTTTTAAAAATTATTTATTATTATTTCGTCTATATAAATAATAATGTTTTCTTCCATGGAATTTTTGTATGAACTTGTGACCATAACTGACGGTCGAACACGTATATATTTAATGCTGATATAAGTCACTTATTTCATGGAGTTAATCTTTTTGATCTCATTCTTGGAAAGTCTAAGAAATCGCTTTCATTGCCTATGTGTCCAACAAAACTCTCCGTCAAGTTGATTGTTAATTCCAGTGGATGTGAATGTTATACAATTATGTACTTGTTTTTGCTTTCTGTCACAGCTTTCCTCTCTATCGCTCTAGGCTCCATTCAATAAGGTTGACCTGTGCCAGGAACAGAACCCAGGATGTGAGCAGAACTCCTATAATAATGTGTATGTAAGAGCCGAAGGACCGGACATTCGTATATGACAAAAAAACTTTTAGAGACTTTTAAGAATTGTCTCAGATATTCGTCTGATTTTATAGGAGAATCTTTTGTACAAGATTCAGAGTATTCAGATCATAGCTATTAATTTTGTGAATTATAAATTTATAAATTTTATAATACAAAAATTTATATGTAGTACCTACTGTATGGAATCCATTCAGCAACCACCTTCCAAATAGAACATTTTTATGTGGTGCCCGTAAATTTGTGCATCTGTGATGTGATTAATGTTCTCTTAATTGAATTATATTTAGAAAAATTCTGTGCGCAATTATCTAATTTGTCAAATTCGTTCAACGAAGTTAATCAAACAAACAAATAATGACAAAATTAACACATAAAATTATATCAATGCGAAAAAATCTAATTTCCGTAAACTAATGTACGCATAAATATTAAACCTAACACACCGCAAAAATATGCGGTGATAAATATTCAAAATGAATTAAAATTAAATTCATAGCGTCATATAGCGTCGTTGGCAAACTGTGCAAAATCGTTTCAATTATTATGATTGAATTAGCGTTATCTTAACCGGCGTGTCGTTACGAAACATGCAAAAATAAACATAAAGGATGAATATAATTTGCAACGTGCGACTAAGTGCAAATATGATTACTACAAAGTACATCGCAGCAGCGCTGAGTTGAGGTGTGCGTGCCTGTAACACTTGAATCCTTCAATGGATATTGTTTAGTCACGACGTGTTTGCCTGAGCGATCAATACCAATTTATAGAATGCACATAAATTAAAATTAAAATATACAGCGGCAAGTTTGCACGGTTGCACTTATGATGCTAATACTACGCTGATGATGTGCTAAACTAAAATGCACTGCATGCCGCATGCCAATGGGTTACTGTGCATTCAATGCATGCAATAATAATTCTCTCATGTATCGGAATTAATGAACTCCATTTATATATTATTACGGACTGTAGAGGGAATATGCCTCAGGGTGTCATTAATAAAATATTTTAACTCTTTAAGTTTGCTTTGGGCTAACAGTGGTGATTTTTTATAAGTGCTAAAGTTAGTAATCTCTTTTGTCAGCACTCTGCAGGTCGCCTGCGTCCCTTTTCTAAACTCTGAATTTATATTATATTATATTAAAAATAATTTGGTTGCTTGGGATTTTGTTCCAATGCATTTGCCGGAGAAACAAAGAATACACGAACGATTTTTATATCCTGCCTTATATACATATGCGGATTATAATATTGTAGCTTATAACGGATTTTGCAATTCACAACACAACACAAGTTTATTAATTCACAAATTACAACTTTAATTAACAAAAAGCAAAAATAGCAAAAGTTCACAAATTTACACTAGTGATTAGTTATTTACTTATAACACTTATATTTCAATACTATTTACTTTGGTGGTAGCTCTATATACTCGCAAGTACTTTTCAACAATTCCAAATAAAAAAACCAATGTATTTATACAAAGTCTGCAGTTCCGAGACTTCTAATCGTTTCTTTTATATTCTTTTCGAACCAGCAAATACCAGAACATGCTGGTATAATTAGCAACAAGTTCCACATATACACAACATTCAGAAGCAATACTACTGGGCTTTCAATACTTAGTTTTTATATACACTCAACTGAATAGGTACAACATTTTTCATGGGTATGGGATTCATTATTTCCAAATATTATACGTGAATTGATCATTTATTGCTGCTAACTTTTTGTCTATGATGTTGCGAAAAGAAGTGAGAAAGAATAATTCAATAATTCGTTCGGTCATGGAATCGTAAAGTGCCTTTAAGTAATCCAGTGAAATTTCCTTCCGGGCTAATTTAATGGCTTTAATAGGAGATTCTCTGTCTTCAAATTGATGGCCAGACTCGTACACCTTTCGGAATAACCATCCCCATAAGTTTTAATCAGGTTCAGGTCCGGTGAGTACGGTGGCCACTGAAGCAATTCCACATTTTGCTCTCTTACCCAATTTTTAACTAACCGCGCCGTAAGAGCGGGGGCGTTGTCCTGCTGGAAAGTCCAATATATGCGTCCAAAATTTGGGGAAATTTCTTTCCAGTATTCGCTTGTACGATATTGCTGTTTTAAACTCAAGCTTAAACGTTCCATATTAGCTAACTGCTCCCCATACCATAACACCACTTTCTCGACTATGTTGCCGGGCTTAAAAACGTTCGTCTTTTCTCATATCACGTCTTATTGAAATCCATTAGGTCCATCAAAATTGAACATCTTTTCATCTGAAAAACCCACATAACGCCATTGGAAAGAATTCCAAGTCATATGGTGCCACGAAAAGTCCAACCGCATACACTTCCGCTGATGGTTTAGTGGTGTTTTTTTTAAGGTTTAGCCATTTTAGATGATTGGCACTGTTAATATTCTCTCTTCTCTCTCTCTTTCTTCTCTCTTCTGACTGTGGAAAGACTATCAGTAACACCAGCTTTTTGCTTAATTTTCGCAGCTGAGTCGCAGGAATTGGAAGCAGATAACATTAAAGCTTCGTCTAATTTTTATAGCAATAACACGTCCGGTTAAGACTTGCTCCTTAAGTAAGTCGATTTTATTTGCTGATCAAATATTTCTTTCGGAATCATTTCTCTCATATAATTATTTCAAAAATAAACCGATTCCACACAATCTCCGATTAGAGAATTTTTGTTTTTTTTTGTTTGGTTTGTTATTTTGTTTGTACGTTATGTTTTTGTCTATAACTTTGAGTGAAATAACGGTTGGCACTTGATGCTTGGTACATACCTTCATTTTTCTGTACTCAGTTATTTTGTGCAAAAATGCAAAAAATCAGTTCTTAACGGTTACAGTTATCTGTCATACTAGACTCCAGTAAACTGATATGGCATAATAGAGCGCCATAATTGCAGGGTTAAGAGTCCGCGCACACTAGAGACTTTCTGTCGGCCGATAGTTTGAATCAGTATGAACATGTATGCAAGTGCGCAGACTACAACGATTTGGTATCGGCCGATAAATAAGTTGAATGTGCGACACGATTGCCATTCAACTTTGTCTTTGTCTGTGCACTCACCACTAACCCGGCTGTTTAATCGGCACAGTGTGTGCACTAGCAGCCCAAAACGACCAAACTATCGGCCGATAAAAAAGTCTCTAGTGTGCGGGGACTCTAAAACTACTAATCTTATTTACTTTTGATCACTTTTGGTTGCCACACACAAATTTTCCATAACATGATGTTCTCATTCGCTGTTCTTTTAACTTTTACTTCGCTGACCACCAAACAACGATTTTTATCCATGGATGGATTTTATCAAGAATCAACAAATATATTGATCAAAAAAAATTCCCTTTTTTATCTAAGAGACTAAAATTATTAGTAATATTATTACTTATTAACACAAAATCGATTGATAAAACCGACATAGTACAGTGCATCGTTTGACTGCCATCAACTACATATTTAATATAAAATATAAAATCATGATGTGTAATTGGAGCTACTAAATTAAGAACATGCGGTGCTACCCAGCAAGTAGAAAAGCAAGTTGCCGCTTGCTACGTTGCATTGTGTTTCACTAATTAATTTCCTATACGATTAAATTTGCATAAACTATCGATTAAATACCAATTGGAATAGTTTCTAAACACAGCAGTCCTACCGCTTGCCATGCCAAACATGATGGCAACTAATAATTAGTTAACCCCATCCTAAGATCGTTGCTGTTGCATTGCAACAGATAACCCCAACCGCTGCACACATCGTGTGTTTGCAAAAATAATAATAATTATTAATATTGCTATCGGTGCGGTAATGCTGATGTCTTTGCTTTTAATATAATTATTAATTATTATTATTATCGCAGACAAATTTAAAATATACTTTTATATAATATTGATGTATATAATTATAATATATACACATACACACAATAAAAAATAAATAAATACAAATAATTACAGTATGCGCCCGTTCAGTGGACTTAATTAGAAAAAGCAACACACTAACCCATTCATGTGAATACGGTCCATGGCTTGGAATGGCGTTGTGGGGTTTGTGGCGTTGCTTTTAGTCGCAGAAATTAGGTTCGCCATCATCATCGTCGCTTGTGCAGCCGACTAATTTCACTTATACCAAAGCGAAGCACACATCTTCGCATAAATGCAGTGGGAGCAAGTGAGAGAGAGCAGCACAACGGCAAAAGAAAAATTTCCGAAAGTTCAAAACTGGTACAAGTGATTCGATGGTAATTGTGTCATGAACTTTTATAGCACGCCTGACGTGTCATATCTTAAATCATCACTTCTTTTAGTTATCGAACGAGTGAGTGAATGAGACAGTGAGTGAGTATACGCGCAAATAAAGGATAATATACTGCTATGAGATGCCACTCGCCGCAATCCTCGTCGTCGTCCTCTTCCTTATATGTTTATCCTAAGCGTTTCACAGAAGCGAAACTACTGAGGATTTTCACTTTGTTATGATATTCTCGCTCTCTGCTACGAGAAACTTTTCAATAATTTGCTTTACGTCATTTTGCTTTAAATATTCTTTCCTTTTGCTTCCTTTTCATATCCTTTTATTATATGATAATCAATGGCCAGAGAGATAGTAGATAGTATTTATTTCTGTAGCAATAATCAATGGCTGCGAGGAAGATGCTTTAAAGTAGTTATGTGTAGAGTATGACAGACATTTTAAGACTTTGATCATCGCTCCAAGCGGATCACAGACTGAAAACTAACCAAGACTAAAAATTAATGAGTCGCAAAATTTTTAGTTGCACGACATCCTTTTCATTCATAAACTGGATAGTTGTAGGTTCACATGCTTACAAGCTATACATTTTTGCTTAAAAATGCAAAACATATAATGTTTTTTGGGTTTTTAATTAAAACAGTTAGCGATTTTGATATTGGGTAAAAAAGACATCTTTGCAATTAATTATTCAATATTATAACATCATTCAAATGTCCTCCGAGGAAACACCTGAACGAGTAAATGTGCTGAATATAATTTTTTAGGATTTTTTCGCAAAAATCGGGAGTTTCACATTTGATGTTGGTCATGAGGTAGTCTAGAGTCTCTCGCTCACTGGCATATACCTTGGACTTGGCATAGCCTCAATGAAGAAGGTAGTGAGGCAGCAAATCACACAAACGAGGTAGCCAATTGACTGATCCTTTTTTCCGTAGATAACACGGTCATCAAACATTTAATTGTATGGCCAGGTCTGTGGCATGTTGGCAGGCTTGTCAAAACTGCATATG
The DNA here is from genome assembly GCA_947095585.1 of Nephrocerus scutellatus. Taxonomy (NCBI): domain Eukaryota; kingdom Metazoa; phylum Arthropoda; class Insecta; order Diptera; family Pipunculidae; genus Nephrocerus; species Nephrocerus scutellatus. The sequence continues at coordinate 10,692,659 of OX352763.1, forward strand.
CTGCTTCTCTATGTTTTACAATTTATCCTTAAAATAGTCAGTCAACATGGTTCGGTAGACAATGAACCCTCCAGCATTAAGCCCGCAACAAACAGTTAATTTTGTTAGGTGTAATGGCAGTTCGTGATTAGCTTCCGGGTACTGACTGCCAAAATTTTTCTTATTAGCAAAGCCGTCGGCCTTCATCGCTGAGAATGGATTAGCGTAAAAAAAGTAGTCAAAATATGATTTTCAAATGTGTAATTGGCAATTATAGACAATTGACAACGTCAAATATTTCGCAGATAACTTCACGCTTTTATAATAAAAGGATACAAAAAATTATAATGGTACTTCTTTATTTGCAGTCTGGCATAAAAGTAATTTTTAAAGTTAAAATTTTATCGACATATATGTGTACTCATACTCGAATGATATATTCTGAAATTTCAAAATTTCGTATGTTTATGTAACGCACAGAGAGAAATACCTTCACATATTTATAACCCTTGTCCATCAAATCACTGAACCGCAAAACTATTCGATTAGTTTTATGGCCATTTTTATGAAGGGAAAATAAACTAAAAAACTAGGTTCAAAAAGAAAGAAAGAAAAAAGCTACGCGCTGGGAATTTAAAAACACAAAAAATACGGTTCAATATCAAAAGAAAAACTATCAAATTCTCCATACCATAGCCATACCCATAACTTACACGAGAATACTAATGACAATGTACAACGAGTCATAGAGATGGAAGCATATGCAATAATTTAGTCGTTGCGAGTGCAAGGTTTGCGCGTAAAATATCCACAAAGCCACCTGGGTATCTCCTGATGGAGCCACTCGCAACCATATAGACCACGTGTTGATAGACCGCCGCCACAACCCGGACCTGATGACGGTACCAACGTACCAAGGTGCCAACGTCGACTCGGACCACTATATTGTTTGTATAGTGCTCCGAGCGCGGATTGCATCATTAAGAAAGACAGCATCCGCGAATCAGATTCGAGTTAACACGGCTGCCCTTCGCAACGAATAGACCAGAAACAACTACTTACGGTCAAGCGACCTGTGACTGAGATGTAGAAGAGAAATTGACGCGCCTTAAAAATACTGTCAAGAGTACTGCTGACTCTATCTTAGGCAGTAGTCGTAGAGATCGGAACGACTGGTTCGATGACGAATGTAAGCTAGTGAATGAACCTAAGAATGTTGCGCACCGAGCAATGCAAAAATCTCATAGGGCTCAGAAGATATGAAAAATCAGTTCAACGGCGAAAGAAAGCAGCCTTGGAGAAGAGTCCCGTCCGTGAAATAGAACAGTACAGAGAGCAAGCACTTCACCAGGAGCAGAAGTTCTACAAAAGAGTCCGCGGTATGACGCAATATACATAACGTTGCACATACTGCAATGACAAAGAGGGTAATCTGATCGGCGATCACAAAGGCATCTTAGAGCCATGGGTAGAGCACTTGAGTTGTTATATGGCCAGCTAACTGAGTAATTAGAGGCTCCACCAATGACCGAAGATCACACTATGCTGCCGCCACCAAGAATAGACGAAGTTAGCAGAGCGATAAATTGGCTCAAAAATAATAAGGCCCCGGGATCTGATGGGATCCCAGCAGACCTGATACAAATAAGAGGTCCGACATTACACCAAGCAATTCATGAAATAAAAGTGCAAGTATGGGAGGAATATGCTATGCCAGAAGACTGGCGCAGAGGCATCCTGGCATCCTATAAGAAAGCAGATATCACGAAATCCAGCAATTATCGTGGTATAACGTTGTTGAGTACCGCATAGAGGAGAAAAGCTTTCCTCTATCCTTCATGACAGGATAGCCCCATATGCTAAAGTTATCATTGGTCCATAATAGTGTGGGTTCATTCCAGGCAAATCAACAACTGATCAGATTTACACCATTAGGCAGGACATTGGAAAAATATCTTGAGTTTCAATACTCACTACACCATTTTTTTTATACATAAAGCCTATGATAGCATAGCCAGAGTAGAACTTTATAAACCTATTAGAGAATTCGGCATCCCAAATAACTGACACCACGTATGTTGACCATGACCAATGTTATAAGCCAAGTAAAAATATCCGGATCACTATATCAAGCCCATTCAACACCTATAACGGGCTCAGACAAGGGGATGGAATGGCTTGCGTCCTCTTCAACCTGAACCAGCAAAAGGCATTCTGACCTCTTAGCGGCGTTCGAGAGAAACGTCTTGTTGGCCCCGTATTTGAGGAAGGACGATTCCGGAGACTTTATAATGATGAGATCTACGAGCGTTACTGCGATGTTAAGAGAATTAAGCTCGATAGGCTCCGGTGGGCAGGACATCATCACATCATCGAAGAGGATCCTGCTCGGAAAGTCCTTTGCAGTAGGATTTATGGAACACGACAGCGGGGCTGGCCAAGCCTACGCTGGAAGGATGGCGTAGACCAGGACGCCCATAGTTTAGGGATGCCAAACTGGGCTCGAAATATGGACCAGAGGAGAGATTTGCGGGAGGCCAGGACCGGACCCCAGTTGTAGAGCCAAATATGATGATGATGATAAACAACATAATAATCTTATCAGTACTTTATCTTATTCTTAAAATCAAGTTAGCGAAAGAATTTTTGATATCGGTCTTTCCATTCTGTAGTTATGCCGAAAATATTCTACACACATTTCGGTGAACCTTTTTTTTTGTTGTTTTTTTTTTGGTCCAAATTGCCAGAAACGTCAGACAAAACATACTTTTACAGTACCCTAATTTTTATGTTTTCTGAGTATTTTCAATACTTCGCTTTTTTAAACGAAGTAAAACAGAAAACAATTATTTATCAGCTAATTATTCCTAATATATAAAAATGTTCGTTCCTTGTACGAGCGTCTAAAACTCAACAACAGCTGCATCGATTGATACTAAACTTGGAAAATATGTTAGTTTAGTCTGAAGAAAGTTATCTCTAAAGTTTAATACCGATAGGCGCTGTAGTTTTCATATTTAAATTTTTCTTATTTATGGACCCGCTAAGTGGCGGTGTAGTCGAGATATTTACGAAAAACTACATTTACCTATATTGTTTCATATCAGAATGGGCTATGATTATTGTAATGCTTATAATTATGCTGTATTCCCACTTTTGTATTTGTTGATTGATTGCGTTTTTGACATTTGAGTAAAAATGTTGCATAAAGTAAATCGTGCGTGCGGATAAACAAATTGATTGAATGAAAATAAAAATAATTAATCGTTAGTGGGTTCTTTTTTGGCGATGGGGGTGAGGTCTCGATGACGAGGGCTGCTGCGGGAACATTAACACGACATTTTAGGAAATAAGGTTCATTGTACTGTCCTGTATTTGCAAAATAATCTCAAGCATGTTGAAAAACAGGAAAGTTCTGTAATATACAGGACGGATGATCACCGTATTGATATTCTATGTCTGTTTTTAGTTCTATGCTCCAATTTGGTAAATAAATTATCAATTTAACTTCGCATAGCAGAAGTAGAATCGGTATTTCCGACTATCGTAAAAATCTAAAAAGCCCGATATTCTTTTTTGTATTAAATTACGAAAGGGTCCTCGCAATATATAAACACAAATATGCCTCTTCTATTGGGTAAACCAACAAATCTATGACGTACTGAATGGCTAATGCAATAGCAAATAAATGAAGAGTTTGGCGAGGAACGAAAATTTTTGTATATATGAATTGTAAATGGTTATGAAAAAGAACTTGAAAAATATTCAATAAATTGTAAAATAAAATGAAGTTCCAAGTTATTTCTCTTTCACCAAATGGATTTAACCAAAATCTAGTAAAAAGTGATATTTATTTATTGGATTATTGGAAAAGGGTTGACTTGCTTCATGTTATAATTCCTGCCTTCCATTACCACATATCCACAAATTGTTGGTTTTATTTAACATTAATCAAATATTTAAAGTGCAATCTGATTACTTTTAAATAAAACCCTCAGTTGGTAAATAAGTGGTAATAAAAGCAGAAAATATTACATGTAGCAACTTTCAACCCTTTTTCAATAATGCAGTGGGAATACCTAAACCCTAGTCTGAGTCATCTTTCCAGCGTAGCATTAGCCTTCCCGCATGTGTTGTCTCATAAATCCTACCGCAAATGAATTTCAGAGACAGTTCGTCTTCACCCATATGACCTAGGAGTTCTGCCTACCGGTACCTACCGAGTTTAATTATTTTCACTATGTCGACAATTAACCCATTAATCTCGAAGATTCTTATAGAGTCCTCCATAACCGCCCTTGCTCCATTGAATTTCCTCTCAAATGGGATTAAGAAGAGAAGATTGTTCTTGCAACCACGTTTCGGAACCATTTGTTGGTACTGGTATGACTATTGTCTAATACACCAGCAACTTGAATGTTATGGTTAAATTCCTGGAAGCGAAGGAACTTGAGTGTTATGTTGTTATTGGTTACTATACAATTTATTGACTCTAGACAGTTAAGGGATCGCACTGCTTCTATTGTGCCCTACACCATCTTAAATAAGGGACCAATGTACGATCTTCTGTTAACAACGTGGCCACCATGTTCTTTGTTTTGCTCTCATTTATGTGTAGCACCATCTGGATGAAAGCTTCTTGTACAGTTCTGTCGTTGCTACAAAATATGTCTACGAAATACTGTTTCCATCTAGCGATCTATTTATTACTGTCGGTTAAAATGTAGTTTTGGCCCTCTTCAAAGATTGTTTTGTCCATCTGCTACCTCGGCATCAATGAGATGTCGTGAGATGAATTTTCCTTTTGGTTTTTTTTGCCGGAAGTATAGTTTGTACAGCCGGCCTCTTCTAGATTTAAGTTGATATTGACTAGTTGGCTTTGAATCCTTTTTCTTTGGGCAATTTTTTTAAATGTTTCTTTCCTGTCTTCAGGACTAATGCCTATGTTTTCGCTGGCTGATATAATGATATAATTTAATAGAAGTTAATTTCTACCTTACTAATTTCCCAATACATACTGCTTTCTGTATATTTTCAGTTTACCCGTCTGAGTTATACTTTCAAACCAAATCGCATATCGTAACACGTCCACAACGACGAACTCACGACCGAAATCATGGACTGGACTCGGTGGCAGTTCACATTTCTTTGGAACATTTTTACCCACGGGACTATAATGTGGCTGCCTATTTGAGTTGGCCAGAAGTGTTAGTTAGTTATAATCTTAATCGCCGCCGTCGTCGTCATCGTAGGATTAAGGAAATTATAGTGGATATTTTCAACGGAAATGGGCGACAAAATATTCTCACCTACCATCACAAACAGCATATTATGGACTATTGAATAAAAGGACTTATAGGAGAAAAAATATAATATCAAGTGTACGCATACAATTTGTTACTTATTCAGAGTATTTTTTTTTTATTTTTCATATCAAACCTAGTAGATAATAGAATTTAAACAACAAATAAGCCCACTCTCCCACAGTACATACCGTTGTATGTTTTGCTTTAGCTCCTTTTTTTCTTAAAATATTTAAGTATTCATAATTTTAATTAATTTTTCACTTTTCTCTTCTACAACTTTTATTTGCACAATTTAATATTGCATTACTACACCATATATATATACACTAATCACTGTATAAAGTTTGCCTATTTTCTACCTTCAATTATAGCCATTAGTACATAACATTAACATTCCTATATTTATATCTACTATTATTATTAACCGGTTTAACTTTTAAATATATTATTTAGTTGCTTATTTATTGTCAGTTTATATAACTGACTTAGGTTAAATGTTAGTATAAGTCTAGGACTTTCAAGACCTTGAAAATAAGACCTTAAAGACATTGAGAACTAAATGTTTTACAATTAAAGCAAATTTAAGGCGTCTAATTCTATATTCCATAATGGACCAAAAAGCCTTTAAAGGTCTTATTTTAAATAATCAATTGATCCATGTCATTTATTCCTTATAAGCACTATTTTTTCAAGTTTTTATAAATAATGTTTGATTGGTCAATACTAAAATTCGAGGCAAAGTCTATAGTTGACATGTGAGGATCTTGTTTCTGTGATGTTCTTTTGAATGAGTACATCCTTCAAAGCACCAGACTATAATCATTTAACTGCTTCTACAATCAGGGTTCAGTGCGGGCTTAAATAATCTCCCCACTGGCCGGTATTGTGATCCAATGTCATCCAGTTATTCCAGATGAGCGTCCTGATCTGCACTATTATTCCATCATAGGCATGACCTGCCTTGTTGGCATGGTTATGGTCATGTTTTTGGATTTAAAAGTTTTGACAGACTATATCAGGCTTTGTTGTCTAACAACTGTGCGCGTATTTCTGGTTCTATGCTGTTATCAGCTGCTACAATTGACTCGAGAGATTTAGTTACTTCATCAAATTCTCGCTTCAATATACAAATTAAGGACCAATATACGTTCTTCTGCTCTCAGACGGGGTCACGATGTTATTTGTTCTCATTCATTCATGTCTGCCAACTGCGCGATCTAAAGCCTTTTTAACAGCTCTTTGGTTTCACCCAGTGATGTAGATATTTAGTATGGGTAAAAGCCAGAATCTGGATAGAATTAAAGTGGATTGTTCCTCATAGAGTTACTTCACAGAGTCTCTGGTCACTTGCTCCAACACCTGATCGAAAATAACTCAGGCTTTTAGTTGCTATAGGTGTGAAATTAGCTTGATAATGATTGGGTTATATATCTTGGCTTATAAGATAGTAATGGCTAACCTTCTCAATACCCTGAAGGAACTCTTAGAGAATGCTCTTAACAAGCCAACTAAATTGGCAGATCGTTGTGGTCTGGAGTATACACCCACAAAACAGAACTTGTCCTCTTCACTAGAAAATATAAAATTCCACATGTTGACCCACACTCTATAAAGGGCACAAGCTTATCCTTCTCTGACAAAGCTAAATATCTGATTCTCATTTTAGACATAAAGCTAAGCTGAAAACCTAATATACAAGAAAGAGTTCGTTAAGCCAAAGGCGTGCTCTTCTCTTGTAAAAAAGCCATCGGTAGCAAATGGGACCTTCAACCCCATATCACTCATTGGCTTTATATTTCGGTAATAAGACCTACACTTATGTACGGCGTTGTGGTCTGGTTGACTGCCTTAGATAAAACAATAAATCGCGACAAATTTAGCAAAGTTCAAAGATCGGCTTGTCTATGTATGAGTGGAGCTCTTCGCATCACCCCCTCAGCTGCACTAGTACTGTTCAACCTAACACCATTCGACATCTTAAAAAGACAAGTTGCTGCTAGCGCGGCTATTTGCCTCAACGCTACCTCCCAGTGGATAAGGAATGAATTCGGACACTCCTCTATTCTGCATTCATTCAGGGCTCCACCAGGAAGTATAGACTACACCATACAGCCACTACATTTCAACAATTTCCAGGTCACCATCCCCTCCAGGTCACTCTGGGAAGAAGGTGCTATTTCGGAAGACGACTGCAGTGTTTTTCAATCAGAAATAATGGCGATCAAAGAAGTCCTCTCTCGGCTGAACGTCACTAAGGATATCCTCATCTTCTCGGATAGTCAAGCTAGAGCAGCTAGAATCAGTCTCTACGAACACTATTGTAGCCCTAGACTGCCGATCTTCTCTCAGGGAGATGGCGGAGCAGTTCAATATTCACCTTTATGGGGTGCCGGTGTATATGGACATTCTGGTAAACTGCAGGGACGATGAATTCACCAAAAATGGTACATTCCACCTGAAAATGGTTCCCTAGGCATACCGATTGCTACATGCAAACTCATGTTAAAGCAAGATGATACTGACAAAACCAACCTCCTAATGGACAAATGGTATAACTTGTGTAGCGACAAAACTGATCTGGCCAAAGCTGGATCCGAAAAGCTCCAAGTGTTTAATTTCTCTAAACAGAGTAAGCGCTACGATAGGTGTAATTACTGGGCACTGTCTCATAGGAAAGCATGCAGCAAGGCTTGGTGTATTTTCCAATTACTTCTGCAGAAGCTGCAAGGATGAGGAAAAGTAAGATACCATTCTTCACCTTCCCTACACATACACAGCTCTTTCTCTAAGGCGTAATTTGGTAGCCTTCTTTTACAACGACTTTAACGATTTGTCAAGCACTGACATCAAAATTCTTCTACGCTTCATTCGAAGCTCTAACTGGTTCAATGAGTACAGCGAGAAATCCTCTCGATCAATGTGGCATCACAATGGACCATCTATTGGTCAAAGTGGTTCGGCTTCCAAACCGAACCTAACCTTGTAGTACTAGTTAAGAATACTCTATAAAACTCTATTATTGCTATGCCCTCATTCTTTAAAGTCTATAATCAGATGATGTAGTGACTTTCGATTTTATTTTATTTTTTATTTTATATTTGCGAGAGTTGGGGCCACGAAAAAGATTTTTTGTATATTTTGGGATTCGAACCTCAAACCTCCCGCTTAGAAATCCAACACCCAGAAGGCACCATAATAGTCACGGTTTGTTGTTAAAATATACAATGGATCAATGTATTCGGGTGTAATCATATACATATAGGAACCCGAATAATGACCATAAGTTTGTAAATTGCCAAAAGACTTTAACTCTATTATTAGGTGACAGAAAAACCTACAACCAAATATGTAAATATTTTATTTAGATAAGTAAGAACTTGAAATTTCGCTTAGATATACGCATAAAATTCCATCGTACCGATCGTACCCCAGATCAGTTAGTGAATCTCATAAAAAAAATTATTTATCAGTTCAACATTAAAGTGTGTTAACAAAACAGTATGTTTATATGTTTATAACATGTTCATGTTATATATATATATATATATATATATATATATATATATCTATATATACGCTAAATGTAATTCTTTTTTTTCGAAATAAGTGTGACAGCTCCTACTAAAGATTTACGAGCAACAACAAGCGGCCGCGAAAGCAACTGAAAGTGAAAATTTAATGTGTGTTTTAATTTAACTGACAAACAAACGTTTTTTTTACTAAATTAATATTTTAAAAGAAAACAACGACGAAAATCTCACTTAAATATACATATTATACCAACAGGACAGCCACGAGCGTGCTGGCCTAACTGTGACCAGTCGTAGGCCAATTTGTCCTGCTTGCATATCGTGTACAAGAAGCTGGAGGATTTCGCCTATCGCGTGACATTTTATCGCGCGTGAAAATAATTGGGTAATTTACACATTTGCCACCAGCCACCGAGCGAGGAACGTGACAAACGGACAAACAGGCGCCAAATTAATAAGCGTTAATTTTTGTTTTGCCTTTGTTGATATTGTTTCGTTTTGTTCCGTTTTGTTAAACAAAACCGTCAAAAGATAAGACCACGCAACGTTTGCTGCCAAAGGAAGAACAAAACGTTTTTTTGCCTGACTGACAGCCCGAGGACTACATAATCCAACTAATCAACTTCAGTAGAAAAGAAACACCGACACACACTTCTACTGTCATCATTATCGTTATCAAGTTGTAGACGTCGGGGTTTTTACACCAAATCCACAGAAGCAACATAAACAATTAAATAAAGATAAATGTTTAAAACAGAAGCAAATAGGCGTGGTAGTTTGAGATCCCTAAGAAGTGCCCCATTACTTAGCACCGTGCTAGAAAGTACATTATCACTGACACGCATCCATCCGCTAGATTCGTTGGAGTTGCCCGGGCTTGATTTTGATGATGATTCACTAATTCTACCGGCGACACCATTGCGTAACGGAATTACTGCTGTTTCATGCGGTCCGCAGCCAGGAGCAGGACTGATGGGAAAGATCGGTCCGGAATCATCCCTGCGACAAACTGAACAGAAACGTAGTATTCAACACAAACGGTACGTAATGTCAAAAACGAAAAACAAAAAAATCATAACAGCTAAAGGATTCTCTCTTTTCTGTGTGTGCCTCTTTGTGTGCCTGTGTGTCTCTCTCTGTCAATGTATCTGTTCAATGTATCTGTCCATAATGCTTTTTTTTCTTAGCCCGTAATACACACGCTACCATCAGCTGTGAAAGAATTCAAACCGAGTGAACATTAATTTCTCTCTTGGAAAACTGCTGATGAAAACCACAACAATTTTTATTTCCAAATACAAAACTAAACAATAGAATCGAAAAAGTATTAAGTGTGTGAGATTTTCGTTTGTGCAATTAATTGTAACTTTAATCTGTCTTAATAATAAGTTTGTTACTAATGCGTGCCAAGTTTTGTGTCTCTCGAATTCTGGTACCATTTCAGTGTGCCTTTTTTAGATATTTTATAAGTTTTAGTATATGTAGTTGTGTTTATTTTAATTGTTTTTCTGAACTTTTCTTGTACTTGTACCTTTAAAATATTGCTTTAACATTTCGGTAATTGTAGTTAAATAGGCTGTTTTATGCTTTATTTTCTTTATACTTAGTAAATGTGTGTTTTTTTGTATTATTAAAAAATAAGTATTTATATTATTCAATGTTAGTAACAACACTAATACTAACTATAAAAAACTTATCCATCGGTACATGAAGAATCGCCCACATCATCCTATCACAAAAATCGCCCAGAAATATTGGGCGTTTTTACAAAACAAAAAATCGCCCAAAATATTATGGGTTTTTTCAATTCAATCAATTCAATTTATATCAAAAATGTAAAAATTGGTTGATGTTTTCGATTAGGACTATCCTATGTTATAACAACCCTTTATGATTTGTACCGACATTAAACACCACCATGCGGCAATATATGTAGCTTACATCATACCAAGCATTTTCCTTCGGTTTAATACACTTAGTCCTGGAAGGAACAACCTGTCTCATACCTTTATATTATGTTTGTGATCGTATCAGAATCACGTATCCACACCACTATTGTCATTAAGTGGTAAGTTAATATTCCTAAAGAAATTGTTGAAGCCATCCCAGTCGGCTTTCTCGTGTAGCCATACTTTTCTTTCAGGAGTTTTTTCTTTAACTGCGTGGTTCGACAATAAGAAATTGGGTGATACCACGCAATGGTCTGAAGAGCCTAGAAGTGATATTACACCGACGGTGTATTTCTTAGGATGACAGGTAAGAAACAAGTCAAGGGTATTAGCGTTATGACTTACAATATGTGATATTCGAGTGGGCTTATTTACAAGCTGAGTGAGATGGTTTAACTCGGCCAATAACCTTGTGGTGTTGTTATTGAATTGAATTGAGACACTGTCTAAATTAGAGTAGTGAATGTTATGCTTACCCACTTTGACTTTGAGCCAAATTAAATTTAATTCCGCGTTCGAGCAATGGTTGAACTGTGCTTGTGTTTGATTAGCTACGTACCTACGTACATAGATGGCAACACCGCGGTGGGGAAAAAATACAGGCACCAAGTTTAAACCAAGCCAACTAAAATCCGAAACGTCAGAATCAGCGTTAACCTGGGTTTATGTTCGTGCCATAATAGCAGGTTTGCGATCTGCTAAATGTACGCACGTGGTCGAGAGATTCAATTTAAGCCCACGAATGTTGCTCACATCGAGCCTCAATTCGCACATTAGACGAATAGCACACACGGATACAATACAAATAAACCGTGATGTGAGGTTCAAGCACGATTCTATTCATAATGATTTGCCTATATACTGATAATAAATGTTAAAAAGCGAGTGCATAACTAAAACACTTTGGATAGTTAAGCCTTCAGTAAGTTCTATCTAAACAATAAATCATCGATATGTAAGTCTAAGCAAGGTGATATGAAGAAAACTTAATGCACATCCATTCTATATTGGCTCAAGTCAAGATACAAAATTAGTTAAATAATTTTATTAAAGTTTTCATAAACAAAAACCTATGTCATTGAATCATTGGTTTTTATTTACTAATTACTTTCAATTTTCGGAGTTCAGCGAACTCGTTAATTTACCGAAAACGCAGAAACTAATTATTTTACTTGACGCATTAATCCGTGAGTTATTACCTTCTTCCAATGTTTGGTCGTGAATTCTCCCGGCGTTTTTTGAAATTGAAATGAATTGCACTGATGATAACAGCGGAAATAATTACCGAGTAACATCCGATTTAGCTAAAAACAATCAAAGCCTTTTGTTACAAAGCAAAATATAATTGCCTTTCCAGCCATTTTTGCATCATCCCTTCAAAATGCAACATCCTTTCGGAAGTCCCTGCTCTCTTGGGGTAGAGATGGGTACGTACAACGACGATTCTTACTGATTCATTTTGATATGACTTGTGGCCAACAACCAGCAATGATTTGTAAATCGCGTTAGCGCATCGCAACACCGATTCTACATTCATCGTCGTACAAAAACCACGTCACCAACAACATAACACTTACAGGCATTCTTTTGGGTTCTGCAAAGAGCTGCAGGTGTGTTGGGAAAAAATCATCATCCCTGCAATTGAGAATAACTCAATTTAGTTTCTACAACATCGAGAGGTTTAACTGCCAGCATCACCGTAACCAGGAGCGTTTACCGGAACTATGATTGTTACTTTATAGCAAGATGCATGTTTCTGTTGCTCTATGGCTTTGTTTTTGGCGTTGCTTTCCTAGTACAGTGCATAATGGCAAATAGTCTGCTTATAGGCAGAGGATAGTGGATAACATGATACTGGCAGAACTGGTGATGATTGTTAGAATGCTTAAGTGAAGGGTAATTGAAAAAGGAAAATTACTTTTAACGATTGCTGGAATAGTAAATTGGAAACTAGCCTCATTTTTCAATGGTTTTTCATATGACGATGATGTACATGTACATGATTATGCATTGTTGTAATTAGGATTCAACAGGAGTTGTACTTAGTTATTACTTAAAGCCTTTATTTTTATGTGACCAACATTCTTAATTGCTAATTAAGAAAAAGTGTTTATGTTTAATAAGCAAACGCGAAAAGAAAAGGGAGTAAAGGAGGAAAGGGATTTGTGCGAAGAGAAGCGAAGCGATAAGCGATAACAAAGTGGGTGGTCATTTTGCTGTAATTCCTAAGTAACTTGGTCCTTGTAAGCGAATAGTCCGAGGTCGTTATGCGAAATTCCGGTTATTGTTCAGTTGTTGAGATTTGTGGCGAGTTAAGGTTTTCGGTTATTGATGCATACTCTTAGCAATAGCAGCAAAATTCTTGACTGAGTACGAGGATAACTTTTGTTATCAAATACCATGCCTAACCCAATCCCAACTACATACGTGAGGAATGTGATATGTTGTGAATTACATTCCTTCGATTTTTAAATTTTAAGAAATGCCTTAGCCCACCTTATTGCCATGGCGTAAGTCATTCAGGGAGTTTTGGCAATTTTAATTTCAAATTTGTCTTAAAATTTCACAGATCTGTCAAAATGCATAGGCAGAACTGCTTTAATTCTTATTGGTTTAAATAAGATAGTCCACTAAATAACGCATTAAAGATAAAATCTTCAACTGATTAACCCCGAACGATTAACCGCCTCGAAAAGGTCTGTTCCAATGATTTCATACGCTAATGGAGAGGAAGAAAGGAATATTCTCCAAACGTCCAACTAATTCGCATTAAGCTTTAACCACATAATTAGTCCTTAGTCCTTAGTCCTATCTTCTTAGTGAAACGTTTGAAATTAATAGAAATCTTCTTTTTTCTTTTGTTGCACTTGATTAAAATTTTAATTCAATTTCGTAAATTTACGAAGTGACAATTAAGCGAATTTCCAACTGGTTTCTTTGTAATAAAAATTACCAGAGCGTTGAGATATCCTTCCGCAAATAATGTGTAAATAAAATGAAACGGTAAAGATTGAGAAAAAGTATCACGCAGGAATGGAGCTTGAAGGCAGATAAAGTGCTGAAATAACGATTTTTCTCGTCTTTAGCTATTAACGTTTTTCAATCTATCTCTACTCCTACCCCTTTCCATTGCTTTGAGGTGATTTCTTTTAATGTTTGCCACAAATTGTTAGCGACAAAAGTGCATTTAATTATTGTCGCCTTTTGTTGTATGACATTTTCCTCTTGGATTCTTGTGTCGTCGTTGTGTTCACCTTTCTTTCACCAGTGGTCAGAATGCAACGGGTGGAATTAATGTCGGTACACTACTTGTACTATATCTTATGATATACTTTATAGTATGCATAAATACGATTTCTTCGTAATGACGGTAATTCATTCATTCGATTCAGCTCTCACAAATTGCATAATTATTTTGCGATTTACGAACAAAGTAATGCACTGAGTTGATTCCATTTGTTTAGGGGAATTTCCTCGTGGGAATGTGAGAAGTGATTACGACTCAGTGGTTTTTGGGGTTGCTAATTTAAGTTTTTTCTGTTTTCTTTTTAAAAATGTATTTCATTGAATTTATTCACGTATAAGTAAATTAAAATGTCAACTGAGTTTATGCTTTATTGAACTAACACAAACATAAACAACACAAAAAACATGAACTAGTTGATTAGTAATTAGTTGATTTACTATAATTACATTATTTACGAGTGTATACTAATTCAAAATTAACCTTTTTTTTGGAATGGATGCACATTTTGTTCTATACTTAACCAAGCATTATTATTTTCGTAGTTACTCTTTTACATCCAAATTAGGCGATACTTCATTCGATGACACAAAAGTGTGATCCCTTGAAATGTAAGTGATTTTTTCTTTATAAGTAGTTTATAGTCTATCTCTATCTTTATCTCTAAATCATTCACTTATAAAACTTTAATACTTTAAGATTTACTAGTTGTTAAAACAACGTACCTTGACTATAATGAGTTTACTTTACTTTTTAATGATTCCAAGTACATATCTCAGTTTTTTTAATAACAAATATTTCATAACAATTGTCGTACAAACAATTATTCTCAGTGGATTGTTTGATTATACTTTATATGGAAACTTTTTTACCTAAAGATACAGAGAAAATCAAGTTCAAAATGAAGTGGATTTTTTTTATAATATACACAATGGATTTGAGTGTTTATTATGGTAGTCATAGTGTCGTCATTATATGTGCCTCTACAACTGGCCATGGCCTCTCGCAAAAAGTCTTGCCATCATTCCCAATTTTAACCAGTTTGGCGGGTGGCGGAGCGCGTGGAAAAAGCTAGTATTCTATAAGGCAAGATCAGTGTGGGTGTTAAGAAATGAGCATATGGACATGTTCATTGAATGCCAGCGTATCATATTCCTATTTGCGGAAATATAGGACTTGGCCATTTATTCCATTATGTTGAGTAAAGAAGGAATATTTGTATGGTTAATTAACCATTGTAGCCATAATGTTGATCTACTTAGTTCTAGCCTTACCTTAACTTTTTGACCTTTTTGGTCAATGGCATAACTTTTCGGAACCATCCATATTGTGCATGTGACACATTTTGCACACAAATGTAAGGGACCTACAACTAAAAGCCATATCCGGAAGATAACTTGAGAAGCTTTTTAATGACAGTTTTTACAATCCGACATTTGTCAGGCATTCAGGCTCAGTCAGGCTCAGACGGAATACGAATCAACGAGAGAATTTACTTACAACGACATGATCATTTTTCCTCCATACAACGAATATCAACATTTTATCAACAATTTTATTGTAGCTCTTCATATAGGACACACACTTCATCTTTACATTGCAAAACCGCATATCTAAGTATATGGAAGTTAAACTTTAATTGAATTAAAATTCACGGCATGCAAAAGTAAACGAATGCGATTGCTCGTACAACTAATGGGCACTTATGTGGTACATTTTATCTCCCTTACTGCAGTAAAACGGCCCCATAATAATCAACAGGATTTTTCCATATAAGGATACAGCAAAGTGCCAAAGTTAAACAAAGAAAAATTCATTTTATGTTTTTTTTTGTAATTTTTGTGTTTTCCATGTTGTTGTTGTTGTAGTTATGGAGCAATTAACTTTTTATGTTCATTCCCCATGAGAAGAGAAATGTGGCTTATTTTGTAAAAAGTCAGTCAAAAGAAAAATTATGAAGGCAATTCAATCAGAAAAATGAGTATGCTATGATATTATAATTTTTTAATATTTTTTTATTGTTGTGAAATAAATATACAAAATTTAACTTTTGATTTATTTTTTTATTAAGCCGTATGCGGATAATACAAAAATATTGTCTCACTTTTACAAAATATGTGCGCTCTTTTGCAAATGAAAAATTCAATCTCTACATATATAATTTGTATGTATCATTTAATGACTTTATAGTGCCTTTCACCACTTCAGTTAGTTCTGATGCAAAGTGTTATTTATGCAGTCGTTTGGTCGTTTAATTTGTTTGTTTCCATGTTGTCCCACTGATTCATTTGAATGTCATTAAGATGCCGCACGGCCGACTTGTGGCGCATTGTTCCACCGCAATTATAGTACACACACCTGAGTCAAATGCAGGACTTTCTGCATCGTCAGCCGCTATCGTCGGATACAATGCTGATACCACAAATCTCAAGAGAAAATGTTATTAAATCAATAAAGCAATTTACCTGTTTGTACGTCTTATATGTATGCAATTAGATACATACAATATATCAACACATTTTGCAGATTTAATGCATTCCCACAAATGGTCATTTTACGCAAAGTACTGGGCTCTCCTGAATTCGTTTCCGGATTCCTCAATTTCTGCAAGTTGACATTTCTAGAACAAAAGGTCACAGATTACGTCCATTAAAAATTGGCTATTTTCTTCATGGATGTGGGTAAAAAAACAGGAAATATACATACGACATTCAGGCGAGTCTATTGTTTTCGCGATATTATCGACACCATAAAAAATAGTTTACGCTTTTCTGTATTTTGTCTAGTAAATGTAATGTGGTCTTTGACGCACTTGATATGAAGATACAGTTTCAATTTAAGGACGAATATATATCTTGTAAATAGTAGCCCGGTCTGGGGGAGAAACCTATACATTTCGCAGTGTAGGCGAATATGTGGTCATTCCAATGATGCTTTTCGAAAAAGCACTTAACGAGAAGGTGTGTCTTCTTCACTAATTCTTGTTGTTCAAGCTCGACTTGCAAATAAGACGTACATTCAGCAGCTATAAACCCATTTGAAAAGATGAGATTACTTCCATCAGTGAGAGAAGAAATGAAATAAGAATTAGCAGATGAGAGATGATTTTAATGAAAACGAAAAAGAGTATTGGAGACAAAACGGAGCCTAGTGGAACAACATCGTTTATGTGCTGAACATTAGTTTTGAAACCGTCTAATACGACCTGAAATGAATAGTCAGAAAGTAAATTTAACTGAAGTCAAAAAGACACAACTTTCAAATTGAGTACTTGATTAGTATTTGAACACGCTTAACAGACATAGTACTTTATTTTATGCACGAAAGTATGCGACAAGTTGTGCCAATACTTTTACTCCTATTTCCAGGATAATTTATTCAATAAATTTATTTGCTATATAAACATTTTTTGGTTAAAATCATAAAGTGTCAAATGTTGTCTGTATGCAAATCTTTTAATGAGTACCACAGATTAATAGACGAAAATGCAAAGACATACTACTCTTTCAAAAATGCCATTAATTTATAAAGCAATGAAAATTACCTGTCAACATAGGCAAAACGTGTCACCGACTAATATCGTTAGTGCTATTGAACTGTAGTCATCAAAGGGTAATCTCGTCCTCTGTCGAGTACATAACTACAATAAATATTTCTGTAGTATTTGTGCATATAATTTTCGTACCTACCATACAACTAGCCACCGTAAATATAAATCTACTCTTTCGGAATACACTCACATACATTTACAAAGAAACATCATGCGAATAGCTGCTTTAGCATATTCCATTGCGATTGTGCATTCATTAGCGACCTATATTTGGAACATATTTGAAGAAGTTGAACCGAGTGAAGACGACGCATAACGACGCTTTATTGTCCGTGCCAAAAGAGGAACCCAGAAAGCTCTCCATCCCTGCTGCTATTCGTGGATTTTCCTTGTTTTTATGGTTCATAGACGTAGTTCCATTATGCATGGTAGGTGAACTGCATTGGCAGACCTTTTATTGTGTTAGTATTAGTGAAGGATCAATAAATTTCAAGTCAAAGACAAGCATGTATATACATAAATACGAGTAGGTGCCATGAGTATAAATTTTGTGTTATGTGCTCTGAGCAGAAGAGAGGATTAGGCAAAGAAAAAAACTGAGAATTATAGAGAAAGTCATATACTCCTTTGCAGTTAAGTGCAATTTACCTCTTAAATACTTTGCAACAAATATCCCTACACTTGCCTCTTAAAGTGATACAGGGTGAATGTCCTGATAAAGGCGCATACAATAGTGTAAAATGTTGTTTTTATGTTCATATGAACTTGCAATAGTTTTGAGTTGGGCTTTTCTGGTATCCCTTAACTGGAGGAATAAAGTCCCTTCCACATAAGTCACTAATACTTTTTCAGCCTTTATCAAGTTCAGTAATTTTACTTTTAATTATAATTAATCTTAACTTAATAATATTACAAAACTAATTAAAAAACTGCAGAAAACATAAAAAGATATCTATTACAGAAGGGAGGCGAAGTTAGAATGAAGTAAGACCTCTGCCTGCAAAAGTTTAACACCGTGAACGTACTATAAACCAAGCGTAGCAGTCACTACAGTCATAGGTTGTGCAATAAGAAAAAAGTTGGGATAGGGATGCTGACCTCTCTTTATAGGGGTTTGTTTTAAGGGTGTACTGTATTTTGTACACACGCTAAAGGGATTCACACCCTTATAATGCATAGCAAAGCGTGGGCGTTGGGAAATTAGAAAGATTATATATCTAGGAACGTGTGGCTTAAATGACTGCAAATCATACAAATGCAGAAACACAGAATCGGGCAATTCATTCCACATAACTATAGAGCGGCTAAAGAAGGAATTATGCAGTACTTTAGTAGAACGCGAGCTAGTCGATGATATTCCCCGTTAATATTTTTTACAGAATATATTTCCACCATGGACCGTAACGGTCTGTCGCGCTGAATTTTAATTCTTATTATAAGGAGTATACAACTTCAACACATCGGTGATCGCACCTGCAATGTCGACCGTCAAGGCAGATGGCTCACTTGACGAACTGATTAGTCTCCTGCTTACAAGTCTGATCATTACTTCAAATCTGGGTGTAGCGTCTGCAAAAAGATCTGTTTGCAGAGGAATGCCGCAAGGTGGAGTTATATCCCACCTTCTATGGAATTAAGTGCTGAACGAGCGGCAGAGTTATTGCCTAACGGATGACGTTGCTGTTGCCGTTTCAAGAAAACAGCTAAATACCATGAAAGAACTCTTACAGAATGCTCTTAACAAGCCAACTAGATGAGCAGATGTTGTGGTCTTTGAGTAAGCCCCCACAAAAAAGAACTTGTCCTCTTCTCTAGAAAATATAAAAATCCAAATGTTTACCCACCCTCAATAAAGTGAACAAGCTTAATCTCCTCTGATAAAGCTTAATTTATTGGTCTCCTTGTAGATAGAAAGATAAGCTGGAAGCCTAATACATAAGAAAGAGAGAGAGTACGGTGTGGTGGTGTGGTGGACTGCCTTAAAGCAATAAATATCGCGCGAACTAAGTAAAGTCTAACTATTGGCCTGTCCATGTTTGAGCGGAACTGGGGGCTTGCAGGGCTGATGATCTCGCCCAAAATGGTACTACCCTGAAAATGGTTCTTTAGGCATACCGATTGCTACATACAAATGCATGTTAAAGCAGAATGCTATTGAGAAAACCAACCTCAGGTGGTCAAATGGATGGTATAACTTGTGTAGCGATAAAACATATCTGGCGAATGCTGGATCCCAAATGCTCCAATTGTTGGATCTCCCTAAACTGATCGCACATAAGCGCTATAATAGGAGTCATTACTGGGCACTATCTTATAGGTAAGCGCATACAGAAAGTTTTGGTGTTTTTTTTTTCAATATTTTCTGCAGAAGCTGCATGGACGAGGAGGAGGAAGAGACCTTTTCAATCTAAGAACGATATTATCATTGTGAGTGACCTTAGTACACAGCTTATCTCAACTGAAATAGCTTAAGCGACCACCAGACACCAGACACTGTAATGTGAAAAAGAATAAAAAAAAAAAGGTTTTCTATGCTTTGGTACAAATGTAACGCAACATTTCAACACGAAAAGGATAAAAAACACACACACAAACACAATATACCCTCGCCTGACTTTACTTATGTGAATTCTTGGCGCAAGCCGTAAATTCTATTCCCATTGATTAGGCGAACAACTTTGTCCCTACACTGAGGCGACCCTCGTACATTTGTGTATATGCTCGGTGTCGCCATCGATTTCCTTGATTGCCTCCTTATACTGATTGTGTTAGTATTCATTTCAACCATGGCTGAGCTGGTTTTCCTTCAATTCGAGGCTAAATCGTTTTGTGTTCGAGTTCGAAATCCTTAACAATTCCACATACGAGTATACCATTTGATGTGACTTTTATAGGTTGATAGCGCAAACTGCAATGTCCTTTTGTATGCGCACTCGTATGCGCATACCAGCTGGAACTTTATTGATACGAGTAGCTTTATGCTGTGGTGTGGTGTTATGCCACTGACTGTCATGAATCGTGAATTATAGTATGAAATAAGCTAAGATGACCTTGATATCGGATTGTGCTATTTGAACATGCAAATCCTCCATATTATATCGACGCAACTGGAGCTGCATTCGTCGTAGTTGTCCATCGCCACTGAACAAGACTCTCTAGCTTTTTGTATATAATAGGCTCATAGTTTTCTTTTTTATTTCCTTTTTTTATTTTTGTCTAAGTTTAACTGTTTTGGAAATTCGCTCCCATTGTACAATTACTTTTCACAGTAGTAGTTGTAATCCTTGAAAAAGAACTACAATCGCGATTGATTTGATATTTTTTTAATGTCAGATGTAGTGATAAATTTCTTAGTTTCTAAAAATTGCACACGAATTTTAGGACATTAAGACACAATTAATATATATTTAAGTTAGAACATTGATATTCGATATACTATATATGTATTTAGATTGATTGGAAGGACTTTGCATTTGATATGTAGGCAGTGTCTTGTTTTCCCTTAACTCAAGATAGTTTAAAATCGAGTTGGTGGAGTGTCCTGCGACATTCAGTACACCTAAGCGATGCGTGTTTGTGAGCCTGAGACGATCGTGAATTCTGAGCGATGCGTGACCGTGAGCCTGAGACGAGCGTACACCCTGAGCGATGCATGAACTTGATTCTGAGTCGATCGTAAACCCTGAGCGATGCGTGAACGTGAGCCTGAGGCGAGCGTGCACTCTGAACAATACGTGAGCATGCACCCTGACACGAGCGTACAGCCTGAGCGATGCTTGAGCGTGAGCCTGATACGTGCTTACACCCTGAGCGATGCGGGAAAGTGATCCTGAGTCGATCGTGAATCCTGAGCGATGCGTGCGTGCGAGCCTGAGACGAGCGTGCACCCTGAACAATGCGTGAGCGTGCACCCTGAGATGAGCGTGAGTCTTGATCTAAGAGATTGACTAAGAAATTTGATAATTAATATGTCGATGACGTATTTGTATTCCACGGAAGACTAACAGCGATAAGGTGAACTGTACCGACATAGCAACCCGCAGGGCAATCAAACAGCGAAGCTACGCTGTACCACGATTTTGGTAGCAAAATCTAAGGAAAAAATGTCAAATGACTTACCACGACGTGATCCAGACAGCAAGAGAAAAAGCCCTTTTATACCATTTAGCATGGCAAAATTCTAAGTGGCGTGCTGCGCTATGATTGGCTAGTCTAGTGGCGTGATGTTGTTCTGGCTGTCATTTAACTTTTGTATCAATTTGTTGGCTGCAGTGCGTTGGTACAGGGTGCATCCGAATTGGAAAAAAAAGTATATTACTCGTTTTTTGTGAACAAAATTCGGCCACAAGTATTTTGTTCCTCACAATGACAACAGAATGCTGTAGTTATTCTCGGTTTTGCTCATAAATGATGAACGTTTTGCTTTCATATTGGATTCAAGAAAAATTTTATCAATGATCAGTGGTGAGGTGCTTACAAATATTACCTTTATTTTCAAAAACTGCTTAACACAATGTCATATGATAAGTTTTTTGATTCTTTGCAAAGCAAAGAGTTTCTGCTTTTCTCCTTCGCTATGCACTGACAACTAGATTTCTCTTTAGCATAAACATGTGACGATAGGGCTGTTAAAATGCATAATAATTGTCGAATTATTTATCACGTCCTTGTAGTATCCTTCAGTGGCTTATGAAGGAGGTGGACTAAGCTGTGTTGTTGGAATTGAATAGATAGATATACATATTTGATTTCCTATTGAAAAATACATTGAAATTGCTTTTCAAATATATATCATAGCCTGTGTGTAAGCCGTGACGTGTTGTGATTTCTTCTTACCTAACACCAAACGTACCCACCAACTTATACATAACCCCGACAAAGACTAATTACCCATGTCTTTGGCACTTTAATTTCGTCCTTTTAAGGTGGATAGCGATGGGTTTGTCGCATTTAATAATACAAAACGAAAGCTATTATTTTCCCGTCACACTCTCTTCATTTGGAGTTTGCTTGAGTCGTCACGAAGGAAAATAATTATTGTCAAAATAGGAATTGTGGGTACAAGGTCGGGAAACGAAAATGTAATTACTGGGTGATGGCTTAATGGGTGAGAATAGTTGCTGATTTGTATGCTCCTTTTCACTCTATCTTGATATTGGTTTTTAATACAATTGAGATCTTGTGCAAAAACACTTTACATTTACAATTGTAACTTTTAAAAATAAAATCTCTAATTTTACTTTCTTCCTTTTCCTTATGGTGGTTTTATGGTCTTGGTTTCCTCCTTGATTTAAATGACAAATCCTATTTTCAATTAAAATATGGGAGCCAATTACATATCCTATACGCTGCTACAGAATGAGTGGGAACTTTACTAGAAAATTAGATTCGTATGGGAAAAATGCTTAACCTATTGGCTGCTACAGAATGAGTGAGAACTTTACTAGAAAATTAGATTCGTATGGGAAAATAGAAACTGATAGTTGACAATAAGGTTTTAAGGTTTTTTTTCAATAACCAAAAATGCTAACATAAAATAGGTCTAAAACAAAACACATCTCACTAAGTTATGAATATTTATGAATATTCGTAAAATATTCCTTGTATTAGCCGTTTGCCCTCGAGCAGAAAGCCATACCAAACTCTATGAATATTCCCTTATCGTTGACAGGCACGGTCAATTGGGAATAATCCATAGCCACACCACAATGTACAACATACCAAATAAGTTTATACGTTTTCATGCAGGAGTTCAGCGCATCTTCTGTCAAAACCATCAGCTGAGATTATGACCTCCTTATGAATAATGAAATAAATTTCAACGCTGAACCAACGCAATATAGAAATGTCAAAAACTTACCTTTACTAAAATTCATAAATGTGGGCAATAATAGCTTCGCCTGTGAGCGAAATATGCAAACGAATGCAACTTTAATTATATTTTGGCTTAGCGTACTGCATAGAGTGGAGTGTAGAATAAAATGCTATATGTTCTTTGGAAGGACTTCAGAAAACCTGAGTTACATTTGTGTTCTATATATACATATACGAGTATAGCATAACGGAATTAATACTATCAGGGGGAATTGATTGCTGTTCCTATGGCTATATACATATATTCCATCTATTTAATATAATTTAACTCTGAATGGATGCGAGTTAAGGACAGATTAAGAGTATAATTAAGTTACTCGATATTTACCTAGCATGGACTTTATTTCATTTTCTTTTCTATAATAAAATGCAAATTTATATATATATAAATATTATTGAAGAACTGACTTTCAATTCAGGGTTGCCACATTAGGCAATACACAAAAGCAACGTTATTATGTTTGATAAGTAGCCCTTAAACAATAATTGCATTTTTATTCATAACTCCACATAGTTCTTGAAGTTCCATTCATTTACGCCTTAAATTTATTGGGCGCGTAAAAGTTTACCTCTTCCGCTGAATTCCTAGCATAGACGTTCGACCAACCAATCAGTGTCGGTATGATGTATGTTACCTGCAGTATCTATTTACGCGAACATACACGAGCAATTGCAAGCTACTCTAGTGCATGCATGATTCATATAAGGTACAAACCTACATAATATATATATATATATATCGTGCAAAAATCAATTCCAATAGAAATGCAAACTAGGACGATTCCTGCTACCACATAGGTGAAAGCGTAACAAGGTATTCCGACCGAAAAATCTGTACGAGCGTTCTCGAGAAAATGGGATTTTTGGATCAAGGTAGGAAATAATTAATGGAAAACGGGCCACAGGATTCGCATATATAAATTGCCTAGAAATAGTGGCAAGTGTGCAGGTTCGGATTCAGATCGTTTTGCTGGTTTGTTGAAGACATGAATTATTAGAGTTGTGCGTTCGGCCTTGATTGAGGTTGATGATGAGTGAGAAATCTGTCGCTCGCGTGGTTTATGAGTAATGTGACTTCAACTGAATAGAAAACCGACTGAATTGAGGCTGTACTTGGAAAGCATCATCATTACGGAAATAAATTGTGAGCTCGATTTAATGAAATTAATAAAAGATCAAAAAACATCTAATCAGATAAAGATCATAGCAAAGAATTTAATTGTTTCAATGATTTGCACGAAGAAATGAATTTAATTCTGGTTTCAAAAGTAAATGAAATAAATATTTTAATTAACTTTTATCAATGTGTTGCAATCTTTAATAAGAAATACTAAATATTTGTTTACCAAAAATTACTAAGGTATCACACAACCGAAATTATATTTCTCCTATGCCAGCAATCGATCCAGAAAAACAACCATGCACAAAAGTTCTTAAATAAAATGTTTGTTTCCATTTTAAATACATACGTATTTATTAAATCCTATTGGTATCAATATTAAAAAGTACTATTTGGGGCTTATATTCGCAGTCTGGGCAATTTTATTATCCTTATAATGGCCGATTTATTCCAATAATTCGCTAGCACATGTGTGTATAAAGTGCAGCGAGTTTACAGGGCGATAATCGAAAAAAAAAATTTTATCCACAAATTGGATCCCTTGTTTCATATTAATTGATAATAAATTTAACCATCTGACTGACGTTACGACACACAAAATCAACATTTTAAATGGAAAGAAATTTTGAAGCGCCATAAAAGTTGAATGGGATCAGACACACGCCTTACTCAAATGAAAAAATTAATGTTAAAAATAATGATTTAATAAAAAATTCCCTAACATACTCGAAACTTACTTTTTCTTGAAATCTCTCATCTTCCGTTTTTATTCCCATACAATTTCACGCCACGCGTTATAACAAAATATATGTTTATGTTATTTTGTTATCGAGTGGAATTGCCTTATAAACTCGCCCCTGTTATTCATCTTGAAAGCTACTCGTTGTAATGTGAAAATTAAGAATAAATCACAAAAGTACTAATCTGCACTACTTATAGAAGAACTTTAGGTCACAAATTTTATAAATGCTTACAAAGTCGGTTGGGTTTATTACGTTTCACATTTTGTCTTTTTCTCCACTAACAGTTTCAAATGCACCTTTATTTCCTATACATCTACTGGCAGTACAGACTGATAGTATGGTATCTCCGGACCAAGAATTAATGGAGACAGATTAAAGTCTTGGAATTCGCTTTGATGTAAACCTTTTTTATTATCAACCATTAGCACCTTATTTTTCAGTGATAATTATTTTATATGCGTTAGCTTTGGTAGCTGTTTATAGCATCAGCATGCAAGCATAGGGTGTTCTACTCAGGTTTTCAAATACCATTTTCAAACTCAAACGCACAGTTTTCTCTCACCGCTCCAAATTGTCTTTGAGGTCAGCCATCAGATTATCTTCTAAGTCCTTGCAGTATACGAAATGCGGTGTATATTGCGTCATACCATTAACTCATTGGTATATCTTCAACACCTGGTGCGATTCTCGCTATCTGCACTGTTCTATAGTTCATAGCCGAGATTCTTCCCCAGGTTGCTTTCTTTACATGGAGTAAAATTTGTCGACCTCCTTTGACTCACCAGTTAATATTTCGGCCAATATGCTACTTATTTTATTTCGAATACATTGCTTAAGGTGCTGTACGAGTATAGTGTTGGCCTTACAGCTAACGGAAAGTAATTACGGTGTATCTTTGATTGTGATCGATATTCTGTACCGTTGAGCTGTGACTCAGTGAAAGTAACTACACAATCCACAATTGCTTTCAAAAAATATTTTTCCAATGAACATGGATAAGATATGGATTTTAATTTGTCCCAAACATCTATTCTATTAGCATAAACACTTAAAACTTCATAAAAAAAGTCCCAAGTAAAGTGTTTGACTGACAACGATCCCATTAAGTTGGACGACAGAGCTTTAAGTGCTACCTGGCTATGTGAAAAAATAAATATTATAGCGCCCTTAATTCATTTACTAAATTTAACTCTAGCGCAGATCCCAATGGTATGGAGCTCCATCTGGAAAACTTTCTGACTTTTCCCCATTGATTTAGAGAATTTGGTAGTGAGTTCAAAGATACCAGCTTTTATCTTTCATCCATCAGTAAACCAGACCAGACCTCTAGCGTCCAGTGCAGGAACACCATTGCACCAGTTTGCCTGGTCAAATATTTCTACCTCAAATAACCTGCCGAAAGAGTGCTCCCTGGCCATCATTTTAACGATTGTGCAGAACATGTCTCTTTCAGGAATTGAGTCAAGGTGTTCAAAATACTCACCTGGTTTGTACCCAATTCTAGTTGCAGCATAATAACTGATGAAGGTTTGCAAGTGTGAAAGCACTACAACAGCTCCTAATGTAGTTGTATGGCAGATGCGCACGACCTAGACAGACTATTCTTTGTAGCTTCGGAAGCTTGGTTGCCATTGTCCATTCAAGAAATTTCTTCTTCTACCAAACGATGGCCGCATACGTGACAAAAGATATCACCATCATTTAAGGTGACATTATTTTGGAAGGATTGATAGACAGTCCTTCTCAGCTGCACGATTCTAAAACGAGTACAAAAATTACTCTAGTTATAGTCGTCCAGTGCTTACCACTAATAAAAATCTCCAAATCGTCCGCAGAACCAATGGCGATGTTACCTAATATGTGTACATCGATTAGAACATTTTCAATGACTACTGACCATAGAAGGGGAGACATTCCTTAACTGCAGTCACAGACACTCCTTCCGAGGAAGAAATAGTATCTCGACTTTCAAGAACTCTGGGTAGGGTTGGACTGCTGAACAGTTGACCGATCAGCTTAGGCCAACATGGGGTTGGCCATCGAGAGCTCAACGGATTCTCTAGATACAGCGGATTGCTCAACAGCAGGACCCGAGGTTGATCATAAAGAAATAATTGGGACTTATTTCATTTCTTGATTTGGGTGTTATTTTATTTCTTTGGGAGTAAATTCATTTTCGGATTTTGGGAGTTATTTCATTTTTCTTGGTATATATTTCGAATAAAAATATTGAGAAAGATTTTTGCCAACAGCAATTTTCCTTGGTATTGCAACGGTACTCGTTCTTATTGGCACATTATTTCATAAGTACGTAAAACACCCTGTAGCTCACAAACTAAACCATCTGGGAGATACAGAACGTCATTTAATTCGTCTACAAAATAATACTTTCGTGGTAATGAAATATAAGTTGGTTTGCTTTTTGGTCCTAGCGGCACTCGAGCTACATACGCGACCAAGTAGCGTTCTAGCTGTGGTCGATACTGAGATTATGATAATGATGGTGATGATGATGATAGTATATCATTTCACGATAAATTATTTCCTGCATTATAATTTCTGTTATAAAAATATATTTTTTATATTTCGTTGCAAAAGATATTATAGGCAAGGGCTTGTTAGCTTCGCACACATTTTTCCCAGATTATAATTTTATTACTGCAGTCAGTAAAGTATAAACATATATATGGTATGAGTGTATAGTTATGATATATATATATATATATAAATATTTATGCAGTACATATTCGCACATAACTTTCACTCAGTTTCCGTGATTAAAAAGTAGAAGTTTCTTGCTCTGACAGTGATACACTTAATGTTGAACATGTTGATGTTGAATTTCATATTTATTTAACAATTCAGTAGTATGGTATTGAAGCAAAGAATAAACACAAACTGGTCACAAAATGTTTTTTGTTGGCGTGTGTACGTGGACGTGTACTTCTGACATTATAAAACCAACAATTAAACGTATGAAGATCAAAAACTCCACGAAATTATGATTTGATCAATAATATGGGGTTCACAGTTTGATTAAAAAAAGTATTTTGTATATATTTGTTTTATGTATTTACCTTTTAAAATTTAATTATGTATTTTGTTCAAATAGATATATTCATATAAGCGAACGCACTTTTATATTTTGAAAAAAGGCTCCTCATTCCCCCTTTAAACTGAAGTACGGTCAATTCTTGGCTAGTAAATATCTTCAGAAGCTGTTTAAAACTTAGCTATTTTCCCTGTAGTTGAAGAATAGTACGAGTACTATTCATCCCCAAAACAGGCAGAAGGGGTCATTAATCTGTCAAAGATGTTAGACCTCTTAGCCTATTGTCATTGATGAAAATGTTGGAACGAATTTTAGACTACCACATTAGACTAAGTTTTGAAGATACAATGGTATCCAAACTCCAACATGCCTACCATAAAGGCAGGTCTACGGAGACTGCCCTACTTGAGGTCGTGCGCACGATTGAGGACACCCTTAAATACAAACAATATACTCTTGCCACCTTCCTTGATATAGAAGGAGATTTCAACAATGTTAATATTAATGCCATTCAGGAGGCTCTCACTGAGTTAGGGTTAGAGCAACTACAAAAACAGTGGATCATCATCTCTGCTAGGTAGCAGAGAAATCCATGTTACTTTGGGCAGTACTAACATGATCAAATCAGTCAACAGAGGCACTCCCCAAAGGGGGTAACATCGCCCTTATTGTGACTGATGGTTATAAACAAGGTGCTTAAGTTATTTGAGCTGGACGGGATGAAAGCTGTAGCGCATGCAGACGACGTGGTGATTCTTGGGTCAGGACAGTACCCTTCTATGATTAGTGAAGTCCTGGAACGGGCTCTAGGGAAGGTTACCTCCTGGGCTACCAGTTGTGGATTGGGAGTTAACTCTAAGAAAACTGAAATGGTACTTTTCACCGCTAAGCCCAAAATATGGCGTGATCCTCGATAGGAAACTCAGCTGGAAGACAAACATAGATTTCAGGGTTAAGAAAGCATGTATGGCCTGTAACAAAACCATCGGTAAGAAATGGGGCCTGCAGCCGAGGATGGCTTAGCCTGGCCGGCGATTAACAAAAAGTACAATGTCACCAAGCTAGGTAGATTACAAAGATCAGAAACTGTTGGAATAACTGGTGCACTAGGAGAGGGAAACTCTCATCCATTATCTCTGCAACTGTCCAGACCTGGCGGGCTTCCGACTCTAAAAATTTAAAAAACCCTTCTTTGCCGACCTGAGGGAGCTGTCGGAGTACCGGTCTGATTTCGTACCTGAACGCAACAGGCTGGCTATAATCATCTCATTGTACCTCTAACGTGCCATAAGGTCTCCCGAAGGCTGTGATTACAAAACGGCGCTCTACCTATAGCACTTCTTGAGGTCCTTGCTAAGGCAGCACGGACCACCACCGTACCTACCTACCTACGGTCAGTTAGCAAAGTGGTGTTAGAGTTACTGACAATTTCATGGTCGACAAAACTATTTATTGAGAATCTATGATATCAAAGTTAAACTCACCACGTCTTTTTATAAGAAGAGACATGTTATGTTATAGAAAACTTGTTTCTCTTTACAGAAGATAATAAATGCCGTAGAGGTTTCACAAGAAAGTCTCTCAAAGTTCACACATTTTCACTCAATATTTACAAAATTTTACTTAATACAAGTATAAGTTAACAATATATACTTTAACCTTCTACTCGTACTTGCTACAATATAGAATTTCAATAACAAGCCGCAGTGTTTTTATGTAAATAGGCACATGGTGCAACGAACAAATTGAAATATTCAGATTGTTTTGCAAACTTTATAAACAACCAATAGAGTGCAAAAACTACTGAAGGACACTGCAGA
Source organism: Nephrocerus scutellatus (assembly GCA_947095585.1). Classification (NCBI taxonomy): domain Eukaryota; kingdom Metazoa; phylum Arthropoda; class Insecta; order Diptera; family Pipunculidae; genus Nephrocerus; species Nephrocerus scutellatus. Next base: position 10,722,826 of record OX352763.1, read on the forward strand.
AAATGCAAATTCAACCAAACAGAAAGGGGAAAAAAATCATCAAATTGACCACATGTAGAATAATGAGAAATGCGGAAGTAAAATGTATGTACTATAAATGGTTTGGCATAAAATATAGAGTGATATAAAACCTGTGTTCTACAACCAATCCATTCTCCTAAGATACAACTTCTATAAAAAAAAGTTTTTGTTTTTCTCATGAGGTTCTCTCTTGAGTTTGATATACGAGACAAAGTTGTCCTTTAACTACGCCAAGTGAATAGGATTCAGAGTTTACATTCCACCACTTTGAGCAAGCAATACACATAAAAGTACTATGTACATATTTATTTTTATGTAAATAGGTAGGTTTAACAGAAATTGAAACGTATCAAAGGAGGCCTAAACTCTGAGAGCCACAATCGAATTTCAAAAAAGAGTCAAGACCAACGGAAACAGAGGGAAAGCACCATATTCAACCTATTCTAGCAATTCCGGTATCCATCTATCTTTACCAATTTAATCAAAAGTCCTTGCATATTGCTTCACCTGAACAACGCACGCGCGAACGATACAGAAATTATCTGCAGAAAACAACACACTACAGCAATCTATTCAAAAGTAGGACTATCTATCGGTGGATAACGCGGGCTGCCACATAGAAGTAGCGGTTGGTTAGTTGGTGATGGGTATCATAAGTTACCACCGCTTCATGTTTGCCTCTTGGTTTCTGATGGTAGTAGCAGCACCAAACAGCAAAAACATGGATGTTTACTTGAAGTGGCACGACTAGGATCAGTTTCACAATTACCAGTACAAATATAAAGGAAGAGTGTGGTTTTGAGGATCTACCTTTACCTGCTATATACATATGCTATATGCATTTATCAGTAGAGTCGTGACGGGTGACTGATATCCATAACGCTTGGTAGGGAATATAACCCTTTAATTTGTTAGTGTTTTCGTTTAGCCCGAGTTGTAAATGGTAATGTTGCAGGCTAGCGCATCGCTGCTATACTACTGGGTGGTGATGGTGCGGCATAATGACCTACAAAAGAGACTTTTGCTTGTTAAAATAGAAAACGAACGCGAACAAAGTTGATAATTTGCATGTGCATGAAGCACGAAGAACACACACATAATAGATGTATGCGACTCTTATATGTTAGGATGTGCCTGCATTCACAGTTGATGGTGATACCATATAGAGTATTCGCGTAACCTTATAACAGTTTTTGGCATTTATCCTTTTATACCGTATACCATATTTTAGTGGTAGTTCAAAAATGCCGTTGCAGCGCCGCACCACTACGTACAAACAAACAATATCACTATTAACCTAATAACATTACGACATTGCACTTTCTATGCTTACTTTACAAGAGTTCTTAGAGCTAAAATACATGCATGGCGTCGGAGGCATCAAAAAGGATCTCTAACTACATTCCGGCGAATAATGGCGTCAATAACAACAAGAAAAATAACGAGTCAATAGTTGGGTAAACCTTGTAAAAGTTAATTTGATTTGAATTTTTTTTATTAAGAGTGCTTTGATGCCTCAACCTACACTACCTACACAAACTCGTACCTACTTGTGCGATTTGCATATTATGAGCATGCGAACAATTTCTATGATAAAACTTAATATCACAAATTAATGTCGTTACATATTTTGAAATAATTTATCTAAAACTGGAGAAACCGAAAAATATATCCCTTACGGAATATTAATAGCTGTCATTATTTTATTAAATCATTTTACAAAGCAAGATTTCTATCTGATATTTAAGCGAAGTTTAGTTTTTGTCTTTGCATATGAGCTGAGACGTAACTTTTAACTTAATTTCAAGTTAGCATTTTATTTAGCTATTTGGCACCTGTTCTCTTGTTTCGTTTTCCCAGTAGATTGAAAGGCTTTATAGCCCATATCGGTAGAACGATATGATTAAAGTCTTATATAGGATCTACTTGTGGGCGCCGTGGCTCAGTGAAAACGCGCATGGCTACTGTGCAGGAGGTTCGTGGTTCGAATTCCAGAAGTATTTTTCACGGTGTCCCACCTCTTGCGAACGGGTGACAAACGTTCTGAGTGTAATAACTTGTCACGGAAAGCTTCTCAATTCGCCGTTCGGATCCGGCCTTAAATTGAAGGTCCACAAATATGCATGCACAAAATAAATGGTTGCGAAAAGCTAGGCCTTGGAACGGTCTGTCGTGACGATTATTATTATTATTATAGGATCTGCTTAGCAGTCAGAGACAGGGATATAGTAGTCGGGTTCCTTCTTAGGTAGGGAGATAGGTAGATTGTTTGTATCAATTGTGCGCAAACTCTGGCAATATCTTTCCGTGATATGGAAACCGTTAGTTAACATTTTAATATATGTAGGCCATAAAGCTCCGGGCATGGCACAGTTGGTCAAATTGTTCCACCTTAGTTCTGACTTTGTAGTACTAAAAAAAAACCTTTCCTTGTCAGAACGCAGCCGACAGCTACCTCTATGTATTATTCGCTAATTCGACCTCTTTCTCATTATCATTTATGTTAGCTGACACCCAAAAAAGGTTATGTCCAAAAAATTACTCATTAATGGTACTGTCCATTAATTAACGCTATTAAGGACCGTATAAATGAATTTGATTGCTGCTCGGATATCTGTACATAAAGTATTTACTATTACGATTTCTACGAAACTTTGCTCTAAGAACCCAGCTCAGGGAGTCTGTAGGACTTTGACAAATTGAATTGTCTGTGAAGACAACAATGGCAATTGATTCTTCATCATTGATCCGTCAGTGTATAGTACATATAAGAATAACATAAAACAGTGTATAGTACTTATAAGAATAACATAAAAAGGAATTAGTATGAATTATTGAATTTCTGGTAGTGATAATATAGACGAGTCGAGGTATACCTAAATTTACTGCAAATTAAAAGCTCTCTATTTTAATTTTTTTTATGATTTGCGCACGCGTAAAGGGGTTCGTACCCTTATAATGCTCGGCACAGCCTTGGCTTTAAGGAAAAGGAGGAAAAAGATGAGATGGAGGAGAAGCTTGCGTTTTGAATGCCTGTAGATTATAGTGATGTGGAAAGACAGAGCTTGGCAGAGTATTCCACATACATGTTGTACGGCTGAAGAACGAATCTCTGAACTTAACTGTACGTCGGAATATGGGCTTAAGGGTAAACTGATGAGCATTTGAAGCGCCACGAATATTTTTTTATAATTTACACACGCTCAAGGGGTTTAAATGCTTAGCATATACCGAGAATTGCGACTTTTTCATTTTTTCGATGCAAAATCCATTCATGGATAATGGCATGGGATTCATTCATGGATAATGGCATGGGATTTAGGATCCACTTAGACGACAGCAGATAACATTTGGTTTTGGAAGCGTTAAAATCTTTTCGATTATTTTCTTCGCATTTTATTATGCTATCCAGGTCAGAATTTAACGTACTTAACATATTTAGTTGTTAGAGTTCCACATGAGAAGTGGAGGGACGTTTCTCAAATTTATGTGAGAAGCGGAGTGTACTGTCGTCAGCGAAAGAGTGAATTGGATTAGAAGTAATGGACAAGAGATCATTAATAAAAATAAGAAAAAGTGTCGGGAACAAAACAGAGCCCTGGGGAACACCAGCATTTTTGTGATGCACTTTAGACTTGAAACCGTTCAAAACAACTTAAATTGAGCGGTCCAAAATATAGCTTCTAATCAAATGAAGCCGTATTTCATCGACTTGATAAGCACGCATTTTTGACAAAAGAGCTTGGTGCCAAACTCTGTCAAATGCCTTGGAAATGTTGAGTGCAACAGCGTGGCTTTCACCAAACTGATGGAAAGACCGGTTCCACTGTTCGGTGAGATATACCATCAAATCACCAGTAGAACATTTTTTGTTCTTTGTTGCGGTTGTTTGTTTTTTTTCTTTGAAAATTCGCAAGTGCTGATGCGCAGCACACTCGTGCACGGCGGCGTGTTAGAGCTAATTCGTACGAATAACCCTCCCACCAAAAACGCAGCATTATCGATGGAGTATGTTTCCTATAACCGATTTTGGTTTCTAAATGCTACAAGCACCCATTTAGTGATCACATTTTTAATATAGCAAATGCTAACGTCGACATCCAAATTCAAACATCATCCGCAAACATGACCGAAAAAATATTGTCTATCATTAATTGTTTTTAACTTTATCATCAGTCGAAACAACAAATATTATATTAAACTATATAATATTTGTTATTTAAATAAATTACTTAATTCAAATATGTACACAAAAATTTACATTTACTTAAATAAGATAATAATAAGATTAGAAAAAGGTCATATATTCAGTTCATACGAAAAAACATTTAAAGGACACATTTTGAAAGGAACCAGCATAAATATGTACAACGAAATTTACATAATATTACATACGTATTCTCTTGTATTTTTAAAGGTTAAAAAAATTACTGCTATATACTGTCACGAGTATACTATTATGTTGTGCGAGTCAATATGAGATGTGCACCAAACGTAACACAAAAGCAAAGGTCAATTTTTTAATAATTGCAAGGAACCGAAGGAAAAACGGAACTAAGTCAACCCCATCTTCTGGTTGCATGGTCTCCACATATTTTGAAAAAAGGACCTTAGCACAATTTATATTCTAAACAAAACAATAACTTTGCATGTATTGTACATACTCGTCCACTTATAGTACGAATAGTATACTCATTGTAGCACTAATATCCTTCTTTGTTGTAGCCGCGCCTATGGTTTTCGTTGATCGTCCTACCGTAGCGGGTTGACATCGACCGATGTAAGAAAACATTTTTTGTTGTTGTTATTAACCATTAGGATGCCTACAAAAAAGAACATCAGCTCAACCTACCACTACCAACTACCAACTACCACCTACCACCCTGCATAATACTGTCAGCAAGAAGACGGAGAAGAAAAATACGAAGCTGCAAAAATTATTATTTTTCATTCATACATATATTTCATTATGTCAACTAAAAAATGGTGTCCTATTTGTCATTTGGAGCGAATTTGCATAAGAATAGAAAATCACAGAAAAACAAAAGGAATGCAGCAACAATAAAAACACAACACATAAAACCTACAACTCTGCACCACTGGTTTACCACCACTATCCCATCTACTATACTATGCTAGGGTCACCAGAAGAAGGAGCCGCTATTCTTTATTTTGTGCTTCCTCTTTTTAGCTTTGTTTGATGGGGAAAGAGGGAGAGAAAAACAACAGCAAACCGTCCAGCAACCCGACCGATACAAAGTACATATATTTATGTTTGTTACTATGCTTTGAACATACGGTTCACGTAAGGAAAAATTAGGAACGGAACCACCGATCAAACTAGAGAGCCAACTTAGCGTTCATGTGAGTAGTCACGTAAATAACAATCACAACCAACTTGGTCGCCATGCTCGATTATTTCCTGTTTGCTTGGTTAAGCGGAATTTAAGCTTTTGAGTTAGCGACAATTGAATTTGTTATTTTGTGACAAGTTATAATAATTAAAGCCACAGTGGACAAAATGTTCAGATACATATAACATTTAATACAAAGCTGCATTGGGTGAAGTTCTCAGTTAAAAAAATTGCCTATGATTCCTTAGAATTCTCATAACCGGGCCTAAAATCAATAACAATAACAATTTGAATTATTTTACTCAACAACTTTATTTTACTGAACGATTAAATATTTGTTCTAAGAAAATATAACGTAATGATGATGATGATTTTACTGAAATAATGGACGAGTCAATTATTGCAATGCTTACCTCCGACAAGTAACATTTAAAAAATACATTTTTAAAATCTCAATGTGCTAAAGAAAGTAAAAATGTATCGTCATTTGTAAAACGAAGAAAAAACAAAAACTCTTCATCAATTCTAACGATCATTTATAATGGCATTCCAATCGTCAGATATATAAAGAAGGCAAATCTGATTGCTTTAAATCACGCACACCAACCATATTGTGCTATCCCTCATTCTGAATCTCTAAAAATCGAATTACTTATGGAAAGAATCTACTTTCGGAACTCAATCCGTATCTAGTGACTTTAAGTCATCTCAGCATGCATTACTCTACTAGGCCATGCGTTGCGTTCCCTTTTCCATTTCTCCTATTCTTCTCTAAAGAGTTGGAAAACATCTATGTCCAGCCTGTGCAAAAAAAAATGTTAACTGTCATCTCTTCACTATTATTTCTAACTTCTGTTCTTTGCACGTAATGAAAACGCTTATTAATCTTCAGAATATGCAATACCTTAAATCACAGGAAATCATTAATGAACTACAATATGGTTTCCAATGGCATGTCGGCTGCACAAAGCTTTCTCCCTTGATCACAAAAATCCACTTGGATCAGTCAGAACACCAAACAGTGAACTGACAACCAGGAGACAAGAAACTCTTGAGTGCTTAGTAAAAGTCATTTCCCCAATGAGCTGACATCTGAAATCGAAGATACACTTCGAAGTAAAGAAATGCTTAGACAACATTAACTTCGAAGCAATTCAAATATAAGGTAGAACTACTGGAATAGACTCATCTATATCTATCATCATAGGATGGGTCATGATCATGTTAAAAGAAATTCGAGGCTCGTTCGGTGACGAACTCATCACAGTAGCGGAAACTAGAGGCTGTCCACAAGACGGAGTCCTATCACCACTTTTGTGGCTTCTGGTGATGAACCAGCTACTTGAGAGGCTTAAGAATAATCATATCATAAACATTAGCTATGCAGATGATGTAGTCCTAATGGTGCGTGGTAAATTCGAGAGTACGTTAGCAGAACGCATGAAATTCGCTCTTAAACTAGTAAAATAATGGTGAAGAAAGGTTGACGTAAGTGTTAACCCATACATAATAGTATGCACCGTCTTCACAAAAAGGTAGAAAATAACGCGGCCAAAACTAAATAACATTTAGGAACTATTTTTTCTTACTGCAACAGGTGAAACAACGACTTGTCCAACGGCAGCTCTTGAAAAGAAAGAGAGTCACAACACTTAATATAACAAACCAAATTAAAGCTTATAAACCAGGACATAGAAACATCACTTACAAAATCAACATATATAGTGGTATTGTCCTTCGTTCGCTCCTACCCCTACTTTCTGCATTCTTTGTTCCATATGTATACCACTTTATTGCTCCCGGATGTAACTGGCATTCAGTTTTTTGAACTGAGTTCTTTTTTGGCTTAAAGGTTTTCTTAAATTCAAGCTTTTGCAACATGTCAACACAAGGCTTGCTCACCAAACGAACCGCGTGGCAAAAGAATCCACTTTCTACTCTATCTACTTCATTTACTACTGGCAACAATTGCTTTAAAAAATATTACTAAAAAAGTGTCTTACCATGCTACCTTATTCATCCAACTCGAATTCATCAGCAATAAAGTCAGCCAAAGTACGAGTCACAGTGGGATACCGACATTTGAACTAGTCGTAAATATCTAAATTTGGTTTTCCTTTCTTTCCTACTAGCAAAATAATTTTTGTGAATATGCAAAGCAACAATCGTGAATGAGGCGGTATTTAAAGATTAAGTTTCCTTAGAGTAGTAACCTAAATATAACAAATTTCTACAGTGATACCATTCTCCCAACTACATACCTATTTTCTTACTATTTTATATACGTACATAGCTACTTTGTGCAACTTTTTACTAGCTCTGTTTAAGACACATTGGATTTTTATTTACGAATTATTCTGTAGCGGGATGGATAGGAACACCGTCTATGTCGCACATTATGGCAAGAAGCTAAACACAATTGTTACAATTATGTACTTCAATGTTTCCCCTGCTACTGCACAAACTATAAGCATCACTGTGATCTCCGTCACTATATGTTTCCTTGGTTTATTACTTAATACGTCTTCTATGTCTGTTCAAATTTCTTATGTAAGTTTCTTGTATTTGGAACAAGAGAAACGGCGAAAGAAAGCGTGTCGGGGCAATGGAAGATCATCATCATCCCCATTATCATCATTATCATCAACAAAAAATTTTCTACACAGTCCGTTTCCTGTGTCATCGTCAACGTGATTTTGATAGTGATACATGATAGTATGATAGGTATGATTTAGTACAGCGGTGATGTAAACTATACATGACTGACAGAAACACATTAACCAAATGAGAACAACAGTAACTTAAGGGATAATAGAACGAAGAACTAGCACATAGAGGAAGAAATAGCGTATGAGAGAAAGGGAAAATTAGGGAGAGAGTGAAAGAGAGAGTAAAACAAAACATTTCTGCATTTACGAGAGTTTTCGAATCGTACAACCTGCTGCTGTCACATCCTGCTGCAAAACAAAGGCCCCAAAACGGCAGCAACCAAGCCAGGATGTATTTCCGAATGAGAAAAGCAAACCCATTATAGTTTGGTTAAAGAATGCATCGCTTTTCATCCTGTATGGCTCGGGTGCAATACCCACTCACATGTACACGTCATAATACTTATGTGGAATATTATAATACACTTGTATAAGGATATAAACCTAAAGGGAACAACTTCTCCACTTTTATGTTCTATTTTATTCATCGTACCCGTCATACTCTGTGTATGAAGATATAGACCAAATGGAGGATACACTATATATAAAAGTACATGTATGTGCACATATATAACGAGAACTTAAATTAAAAGAAAAAACACAAGTTATTTTCTAGAGAGTGAAATTATTTGTAACTTTCCATTGTAGGAATGAACTATAATATGTACAAAAACCACGGTGCATATCTATGGTTAAGTTAAGTGCAGGGAAACCTATTGGAACACATGAGATATAATGCATTGAGTGGGCTTAAAAGAATAATTGAGATCATGTATGGTAGCCGGTTTATAATGAACAAAAACATGTGAATTTTGCATTGCATAATATATGTATAGCTATATTTTTTAAGATGTATGCATTACATTGTTATATGCATCAGAACAGCTAGCAAGTCAACCCTTAATCCTATAGAGCAGAGAAGATAACAAAAATTAATTGTGTTGAACTTGGATTAAATTCAACTTAAGACAAGTAAATGTAAAAAAGCTTCGTTTTTCGGGTACAAAATTTTATGTATACATAGACACATGCCACATAGTCCTTTATTATTTGGTAATAATCGCCAAAATATCTGTTTTTGAGGTCGGGCCTATTTCAAAGTATTTTCTTTTGCCACACATCACACACGCCACACGTGGGAAATCAAAGTTCGTCAATATGACATTGAGTCGTTCACAAAATTTCAGCCTTCTAGCTCGTGCAAAAGGTAGGTAGAAGGTCCTCAAAATACGAGAAAATGGCAGCATTTTCAAACTCAGACACACTCGCCACACGCGAAACGCGACACATGTCGAATATAAAAAATACTATTTTGGATTTTTTTTTTGTAGACAGCACTAGCCCAAGTGGTTGATACTGCGACCTAATAAGATCTATTGTATCATAGGGTAAAGCTAATTTAAGAGACTTCCTACCTCCCTAATAAAGGATAGTATGTCCTTCGTGGCAGAGTTGGAAAATACGTCTCCTTAGCCAGATCAATGCAGAGCAATTACAGAGAATGTGTACGGCTGATTCATCTTCCTCCGAGCAGAACCTACATTCCGTGTCGGAGCATAGACTAATTTTGCTAAGGTGATATCGCAAGCCACAGTGACATGTGAGAAAGCTCACCAGCTTTTTAATGCTATCCTTGTCTAGATCAAGGATTTCCTAAGACTTTGGACTTAGACACTGACAAAACTTCAGTTCTCTAGATCGTGTGGAAGGAGGATTAAAAAGACCCCTTAGTAGTTTAAATTACAGACAAAGAAGGGCTAAGTCAAGTTAAATAAGAGTTGCGCCAAGTGCTTATATTGTTTGAAAATTATAAAAATTTTGAAAATAAAACTGACTTTATATAAAGAAATACCCGAAAAGCGAACTGAAAGACTTTCCAAGACACATACTACTCTCGGTCGTTTGACAGATATTCCCGAAAGTGAAACGGGAAAGGGATTTATTTGTGCTTTTCTGGGATTCAAACATCGAACCACCCACTTTGTAGACCAACGCACTTACCGCTAAACCACTAACCCCGGCGTCACAAAAATTACAACATAACTACAGATGAATAAGAAAATGTTAATGGAAAACAGCAAATAAAAGTTTGAAAGCTGCAGATCAAAGTTTAAGTTTTGCTCATTTCTGTGTAACTAAAAAGAACAATAAAGAATAAACAAATTAACTAGGATGTCGATAAGTGATGTACCTACCTGATTAGTCAGTGATAACAATTCCAGCGGCAGTGAATGTGAACTGACCATTTTCTTTTAATCGCTTTTCAATTCCTTACTGCCTTTTCAACTTTCTTTCAAAGCCATGGCAATCGGCCATAATTCCATATATCAAGAAAAAGGAAATATCATTTTTTTTCGAATTTCCACCACTATTCATACTATTTTTTCCAATACAATAAATTCTTTTGAACATGGAAGTCGTACTACCACTTTCATTCGAATTTACTTTTAAAGTCGATTCGAAAAAGTGATAGGATGTTGTAAAATTTTCGACTGCAAGGAAACACGTCGATGGCAACACTTTTTCGAAAATGAATTAACAACAACAATTTTAGTGTAAAGCTTACTTTTCAAAAAAGAAAAATCATTAGATGAGTGTGTCATTAGTAATAGCTCTATCCTTTCGGGAAAAAATTAATGAATTAATATCAAATTGTTGCTTCAAATAAATTCAAATTTTTGATGGGATCATAGAATTGTAGATTCCAAATTTTAAAGATAACTCCTACTTAACAAATGAAAACAATGAGAAACAATGAGATAGCTACTTGTACATTGTACTAGTTGGATATATGGCAAAAATATATCAATTCCGTTATATGTTTTACTGGCACGTCAAATTAACGTTAATGCTAAAAATCTAATAAAACGCCACATAATATTATCGCCACTAATGGTCCAGTCATAGTGACTGGTCGGTGTAGATTCCCATGTAATTAACAATATTTCCACATGACAAGATGTTGTAAAAGAATGCTAGACTGCGTAAAAATACCCTTATGCACTGTATCGCTTTCTTTGCTGTTGGCCATCTGATTTGTGCAATGGTTGAGCTAATGTCTATTCTTCAAAGTTATTGTGTATTTTAGACAATACCGCGATCGATTAGTTGTGATCCGACTTTAAGCATATATACATTGTATATTTTATGTACATTGAACTGCACAATTTTCCGTGGATGTGCGAAATTGGTCTTGTTCTCGCAGTAAATGCAAAACCAAGACCAAAACCAATCATTCAGTTGCAAAACCAAGATCAAGACCAGAACCAAGATCAAAAATATGTATGCAAGACTAAAAGACTGCAAGGCTTTAGCATTTAAAGTTTAAAGTTTTAAAAGCTAAATATGCGGTATGTTTCCTTGTAAGCGAGTAGGTAGGTAGGTAAGCGGTTGGTCTTCTTTGGTCATATCACAAATTCTTTCAATGTATTCCTCGGTGGTTGAGGTTCTTGGACATGAAAAACTTTGCAGTTTAAAGTGAGGTACGACAAGAATGCCTACAGTCACCACTGTTTATGTTTAATGGTATTCAGTGATGTCTTACGTGTACCCCAAACAACAGCAATATATTTCCTTTTTTAAAAAAAAGAAAATCCTGAAGGATCAGTTCGATCAGTTAGATAGGGGTGTTGTTGTTGAAGTGTTGCTCACTTTAAAGTATGAATAATAACCAACGGTAGAGATAATAGTATATGTAGATGCAAGTATTCTTAACTTCTTTGGATAATTCAGTTTTGTGAACCGAACTTAGTTGTCAATATACCTCTTGTAAGAGATTACTGTTCATTACTTGTGTATTCAAATTATTCAAAAATATTTAAATATGAGATCCCTTTAAAGTGTAATTACTTACAAAGCACCATGCAGAAAAGAATTCTCTCAGTCTTAACACGAAATTTTTTCTAAACTTTAACCGTGAGCAATTTAAATAAATATCCAGCACACTGCACATCCTTTTCAAGGGCGACAAATAGTCAAACGTTAGCGGGTACTTTATTCTCAATATATTATACATAGCATAGCAAGTCATAGAGATTAGCATTTAGCACCTCCAAATATTTTCATTGTAGTATTTTGCATTTTTTCGTTCGTTTCGTGGGCACGACATGGAAAGTTGCTCCCCAATGCCACTAAAAAGATGCATTATATCGTTCGTTTAACCGTTGAATAGTGGTTGTGTGGTGTCACTGCTCTGCTTTTGACTTTTAATGTTTGGCATCAAAACAGCAAAAAAAATTACAGAGCTCCATAAATTGAACATGAAAAAATCACAACTACGACTATAGGGCATGGTAATGCTAAATTATAGCGTCCTTAAACGTTCTTCGTGTTGTTGCAGTGTCCAACAACAAAAACTGAATATTAAAAATACAAGCAAAAGAACAAGAACGAAGCAGAATACAGTGCCGATTTCTTCCTCCTTATTCTCACCCTCTTCCTTGTTTTAACCCCAATAACATTGACAGCGAAAAGCAGCAGTGGTAAAGAGGTCGCACGAACTGACGATAACAACTGCCTCGCGATAGAAACCAAAATGGGTCTTAACCACGTAGATCCATTCGTCACCAATAGCGCAAACACACGAATGCGAGCGGGTGGCTAGTTGATGAGGTTGTTTAACAGCGGTGGAAAGAAGCGTGATACAATCAATGGTTTGTATGGTATGGGTATCTTGTCGAAAACAAATAAGACCGACCACCCACCGATAAAGTTTTTTATTCAACAATCCAAGGGTAGGGAATCAGAAAATTGTAATAAAAAAAGAAACATTTAGAAAGCACGGCAATATAGGAAAATAAATGTTCCTTAAGTAACTAAAAGAAGTAACTAAACAAAGACGCTTAAACCATGTCAATGGCAAATCGCTAGCCCCTAAAACAATTTGACGGACATTTTGAATTAATAATAATAATACGTCAGTATTGTTACGGCCCAATTCCCTATTCTAAACATATATTAGTTTTTGTCCTCGTAATGATGATTATTTGCAAAATTAAAATTTTTCCCGGTCATTAGTTGCTTTTCATTTTCCTCATACCGTACTCTTGATTGCCCCCTAATAATTTTATGAAAATTTGGAACTATTTATTTGACAAATATATGTAGTATTAAACTGCTGACTATAGGGAGGACGGAAGTTGGATATTTATATAGACTTTTCTTCTGCTTATTTATTTAGTAGGATAACTTTAATGTAGATGTTTAATTATCAAGTTGGCATTGCCATTGTTCCTCTTGTCACAAAACAAGCAACGAGCAACTAGGTCTTGGTCAGTTAAATAAATGCTTCAGACTTGAAAAAGATGACAATGTTAGCGATTATTTTTTACGGGCTATTTACAAAGGAAATGTACGGGTAGTTATTGTTTCAAAAGGAATTGAAAAGTGGAATATACTACGGAGGTAAATATTTCACAGACCTGAATTTACAAGGCTATCAAATTAATTATTTATTTTATTGTTTAAAGAAAATTATAGTTCTTCAATGGACAATGTTTAAATTATATATATGCATACTGTATTTGGATTCTTCTATGAATATATTACCTGGATCAGATACTATCTTTCAACTAATCCAGATTATGAGTCGAATTTATCCCTAAACGCTTGGTGTCCAGTCTGTCAGAACTATAATCATACTAGTTAAGGCATGTCATATCATAGAGGATTTTTTTAGTAAGCTTTTTGTTTTTTTATTTTTTTATTATTCTTTATTATTCTTTATATATATTTTAATAAGAATATATTAAAATGAAACTTTGTCTGTATATCTGTTCACAATTAACTCGAAGACCGTTCATCCGATATAGCTGATGTATTGGGAACGGTTAGGATGAATGTTTGTAGGGGGTTATTGTGATTGGCTCGAAGGCCGTGCATTTGATTAATAGTGCTGATATAAGTGGTGGGGTGCGGGTGGGTATCTTGGTGGGCCTTGAAGAGTCTTAGTGGTCAGTTGGATGGCGGGGATAGTGTTGTGAGGGCAGTCTTGTAACGGTGGGTATTTCAGCTCAGCTTTCTTATAAATTTACAATCAGTCAATCCCCTTGTCGGAACCCGTTATATATGTTAAATGGGCTTAAGAGTGATCAGGATATTTTGACTTGGCTTATAAAATTTGTCATGGTCAACCTATTTAGTCGTACCAGTCTATTTGGGATGCCAAATTCTCTCATGGCTCTATAAAGTTCTACTCTAGCTATGCTATCATATGCGGCTTAAAAGCCTATAAAGAGATGGTGTAGTGAGCTTTGAAACTCTAGACATTTTTCCATCACCTGCCTATGGGTGTATATCTGATCAGTTGTTAATTTGCCTAGTATGAAGCCACACTGGTATGAACCATTGATGACTTTAGCGAAGATGGCTATCCTATCTTGAAGGATAGAGGAGTAAATCTTATATGTGGTACTCAACAACGTTATACCACGATATCTGCTGCATGTTGTGTTTTATCTCTTTTCCTATGTATGGGGCACAGGATGCCTCTTCGCCAGTCTTTTGGCATCGCTTCATCCTCCCATTCTTGCACTATTATTTCATGAATTGCTTGATGTATTGGGGGTCCTCCTGAGTTAATCAGCTCCGCTGGGAAACCATCAGATCCCGAGGCCTTATTATTTTTGAGTCGATTTATCGCTCTGCTAACTTCGTCTATGCTTAGTGGCGGCAGCATAGTATGGTCTTATGTCATTGGTGGAGCTCCCAATTGCTTAGTTTGCTGGCCATTTAGCAATTCATGAAAGTTCTCTTCCCAACGCTCTAAGATACCTTTTAGATCGGCGATCATATTACCCTCCTTATCTTTTCACTATGTTCAATGAGGTGTATATTGCGTCATACCGAGGATTGAGGGCAGAGCACGAGCGGCCCTCCTGGAAGTAGACTTCTTCGTGGCAGATTGTTTTGGCAATTGATAAGAGCAGCTCCAAAATAAGGATTGTGGACAATTTTTGTACAGTGTAAAGGAGCCAATTATTTATGCCTTTTCATATTGGGATCAGTATTTTAGCAGCCTTTTAGACATAACAATAAAGATGACAAGGGGAAATTTTGTCGGAACCGGCTGCTCTGTTAATTTTGAACCTTGTAATTGCTGAGATGGTTTCTTTAAGTAATGGCACTGCATCCGATATTTTGCTATTCACTTCTTAATTAGTACTTATGTCGATTGTAGCTTCGATGTTGTGTTCACGACCTTTGATCCCAACATGCTCTTTATCAATGTCAGTTATAATCTTGTTTTGAGGGTCAAGAAGGTTGGATCGATAGCTCTGTATAGCTCTCAGCGTTTGTTTTGCCGCTCTGATTCGCTTGCAAATATCCTTAATATATTTAATATGCTACAAAATGCGGCTAAAACTTCCTCAAATTACTTGAAGGATAGCATGGGCTAAAACGCTGAAATATGTATCATTTTGCTTTAACATGAAAATTCATAACCGCTACCTATTTATAGAAATATTTGTTATATTGTTTCAACTGTAAGCAAAAAATATGTAAAGTACGTACCTTATCCTTACTAGTGTATGGGTCGACTTTTAATTTTCGTTGCAGACTGCAGAATATATTTACTTCAGAATTTTAGTTTCCACAAAAATACTGTCTATTTTTATATTGCCCACATATTACAATATGCAATTATGTAGTTATAAAATTTCTCTGTACTTATTTGGCAAATTTTACCATCTGTATAAAAAGTTCAGAAAAGTTCTGAAAGAGCGCACACAGATGAGCTCATCATGTGCGGGGGTGTTGTGGTAAACTATCAATCTCAAGTCATCAAAAATGTAAATTGTTTTGTTGTTTGGACAAATGGTATCGTATTTACTCATACACAGTCAAACAACAGCAATCTAATCCGAACTGGAGCAATACATACTCGTATACTATTGCTTTGCTTTGTACAAAATCACCTGTAAAACAAAGCAAATACAAATGCACAAGCAAAACAAAAACCAATGCAATTTAGAACCTTTCGTATGTTTTATGATTTCGTTTCTCATAGAGCGGCTGCACCATAACGCCACGGGAACTCTTCAAAAGAATAGAGTAGCGCAACAATCTCATGAACAGAAAAAGCACTAACACAACTGAGGAGGAGCAGGTACACAATAACGAAGCAAATCACAAAAAAAAACCAAAAAAATATTCAACAAAAAAAAGGAAAGAAGGACTACATCATAAATAATATTATCGATGCAGTATGCAAGAATCATAGAGAGATTCAAATGAACCACTGTTGGTTCATAATAATGCCGGTCGGACGCCAGTCGGTCGATTTTACAACTAATATTTGGTTGTTGTTTTGTTTCTGTTGTAACATTTACTGGATCAATTGGACGAGAGTGAAGTAGTTGGCTTATTTGTTTAAAAATCGGTGCAATTTTAAAATCAATACAAGAACTTGTCGGTCAGGTAGACACGGGTAAAATTGTTTCCTAATTTTAGGGATTATTTTCTTTGGTAAGTTCGCAGTTCGTTAAAAGCCATTAAGGAAGAATAGCGCAAAACAAAGAGTGAAACTTGAGTTGAAATCTGTTATTTTTATAGAATTTTCCAGGACATTTTAAGACAGACATGAGTCAAACTTCTCTTTTGACTACGCTATACCGTTCGTCCTTTCATTGGTGAAGGTGGCTATCATAATAATACCCACAATACCCACGCTGCAGGAAATGATGTGCTGAAAATTCCTACAGACTAAAGGGCAGAAAAGTCGTCATCATCGGGTAGCTGGATGCTTTGTATTTTTATATTTTTAATCCTTTTGTTTTTTAAGTCGAAGGAATATACGACCGCTATTCAAGTTGATGTGCATTTATTCCCAGCTAACTCATATCTGAATTAATTTTTTCATAAACTCAATCCGGTTGAAAAAATATCACGACTTCAAAGAATCGAAACAAGGGACAAAAAGTGAGACTACCCCGGTTTTGGCGTATCGTGTGTGTCGGTCGTTTAATTTAATGATGATGATGGGTAAACACGTGGATTGACAAGTAACGTGTGAAGGAATTTCTTTGGTTTTGTGATTTGTGCAAAAATTGGTGGTAAAATCAATAAGTTGTTTTTATATCTTTTGTTTGTTTTTGTTGTTGTGGATGTTTCCGTGAAAGTGCATTATAACATTTTGGTGCAAATTTTATTGGATTATTGACTAAATGAAGTTATTTAAGGACCCGTTAATTTTGGTGAGATGTTTACCATTTTTGGGTTTTTTATATATTTGTTGATATTTCTTATTTGAAAATGCCTATTATATGCACAAAAATCAGTCCATAAATGCTATATCTTCTATGATACACTGTAAAAGATAGCATTCAGTTTAATGTTTAATTGAAAAATAATTTCATTGTCATATACTAATAACCATACTATTTTTTACGTCTTCAATTATGTTCATTACTAGTAAAAATTTTGTTTTCAATTTTCTAATTGTTACTTGTTTTATTTTTGGAAATTAAGTTACCAGTTACAGTTACATTACTGCAATGACTAAACTAATTTATAAAAACCACGATTACAAGCATCATTCTTATTCGTATGACAGACTTTATCTCATCATGAACAACGTCTATCAAACCAAGTGAAAGTGATCTAGGGTATGAGAAGTTTGCTATTGGATATAAGTGAAATCATACTAATTTACACCGAACAAAATTGTGACGAGTCAGAAAATATTGCAATACACACCACTGACAAGTCAACGTCGCCTTATAAACAAAAATGTAGGTACAAAATAATACAATAACGCAAAGGTAGTAAAAATGTGTGGTCATTTAAGGAATGAATTAAAAATACTACCGCGTGGTATATTCGAACTCTCAGCTCTAAGAAGAAGGCAAATTTTCTTGCTTCACATTTTGCAGCTAGCTCCACGCTCCTATATTGCACGTTGCTTCCATATGTACCTTCGAATATATCGGTAAAAGATCCACTTTCTTACTCATACTGTTGTTAAAGTTTAAAGTGCTCACAGCATAAACAAATCTGCTGAACCAGATGATTCAACGCTTGCATTACAATTGCGTAAGATTTTCCATCTCTCTTACTACTAGAAACTGGAAACCAGAATTTGAAAAACAACATGTGTCTAGCCTGTTCCTAAAAAAGGCAAGCCTTCGACTTCTTCTTCCAGCTAAGTACTAATATTCACTCTTTCCAACGTAAAAGGAGCGTTGATCAATCGTCAGCTCATAAAGTATACTGAAACATAAGAAATTTTTTGTGACTGTCAGTACCAGCCAGTTCATCAATTTGACGATAGCTAAGTTGTTGCACTCGAAATTTTGCATTTTACAGAATTTGGCAAAATATGTGCTTATGGAGGCAATGAAAACTTATATCATTAAAATATGTAAGCGCCACATTAAGGTTCATTTGGAGATTTTCCTTTAGGATTTCACCCGTAATTAAATCATATCCTGGAGCCTTGTTATTTTTTAACTTTCTTATTGTCTCTCGAAGTTCGTACAGCGATAGGGCTTTAATGTTAAAGTTGTCGGTTTCCGTGCTGGCATTTGGATCTTCGGTCAAATAAGTCCGCTTTCTCTTTGTCTCCTTTTGCCAATTCGCCGTAAGTTTTTCTTATCGGTTAGGAGTGTATAAGTGGTTTCTTTATGGACTTCATGAACTTCGACAGCGAGTTGTTTGAAGTCGGCAGTCAAGCCTTCAAGGTAAGCAGAAGCTTCGCGATTTTTTAAATCTTGCAGCAAGTTATTTAGCTTGTTGCATACGTGGTTCAACATTTTCCTTGCAGCTTCTTCTGAAACCGTCCCAGTTGATTTTGTTGCTAGCTAATCCTTCCTTTTTCTCTAGACTTTCGCCAATCTTCTGAGCAGAGATTATAACATTCTTCGATGTTCGTGAGGTATTTCGGGACCCCTTTTGCGAGAAAGAAGTCGACGAGGTCAGGCATATTATTTCCGTCGGTTGGCCAATACGTTGGCTTTCCCGTCGAGTAGAAGTCTACACCACGTTTCATACTGGCCTTGTTGAGAAATCTGCCTTTCGTGGAATTGCATCTTGAACCCAAAAATGTGTGTTTCGCGTTAAAATAACCGCCAATGATAAAATTTGGCCCAAGTGAGTCAATGAGGCGAAATATGTTGCCGTATAGCAGACTATATCTCGGAGGGAAATAACTAGACGCGATGTTGTTGTCTAAATGGTTTATTTTTAGGGAAACTGAACTCAAGTTCTATATATTCGCGGAATGCTTAATGCAGTATTTGATCTAAAGGGAGGATCCGCCTCTCGCATTTTCCGATGGTTGATGCGCGTGATAATCACTGTATCCTTTGATTTTCGGTCCAGATCTCATTTTGAAGTGGAATTCCGAAATCATGCGTATACCAATATTGTTTTTCTTTAGGAATACCTCTAGTTCGTTGATTTTTTGAGTAAGGCCGTTTACATTCCGTGTTAAAATTTTAAGCTTCTGTTCCATATTCATACATTGTTGTGCGTCTTACGAGGTTTGAACTCTAGTTTGCTTAATTTGTCTAATATAAATTGATTGCGCTTGTTTTGTTCCTTAAGTTTTTCCAAAACTACTGATAATACTTGTGCGACCGGATCAGTTGTGGCCGATCTTATTTTATTCTTGATTGATGCGACTTGTGCATAAGAATTAATTGACAATCGGCAGACGGCAATGCCATACTTTTTTGATTTTTTAGCAAAAAAAATACTGTAACATTCTAAACGAACAATAATGCAAAATAAAATCTATCTATCTAAAAATCTATCTATACGTTAAAGAGCATTTCTGGCCTTCGCAAGTGCAAGTCTAATAACAACGTATCATAGGCACGTTAAATAGTGAACTTAACGGAAAAATGAAGGAGTAAAGAGTAAGAGAAAGAGAAAGAGAAAGAGAAAGAGAAAGAGAAAGAAAGTTAGTATCGAAAAATCTTCAAGCGGAACATCAAGCTCCGAACTTCTTTATAAATATTTCCAATACCAAAACATTAATTCAATAAAGCTTATCCTTAAAAAATTCTCCAACACATAACATCATTTTGGTGCTGTTAAAATATATACATGTATTGTATAAAACGTCTTTTACATTCGTTTACCAATTCCTCAACGCCTGATTCGATCAAAGTCGTACAAAGTCCCAGTTAAATAAAGCATTTTAAGGTTGTCCATCAGACCAATGTTAGAGTGTACTTCTATTTAACCTATTCCACATTCTTGCCTTTTTAACTGGATCATAAAAACTTTCGGCCATGCATTCATGGACATATCCTGAGTGTATGAGCTAGTGCAATGTGAGTTCGTTTATAGAAAATTTCATATTTTTAGTTGTACTTTTTCTTTATGCCTATATATGAGTACAATATTTATTTTATACAAGTGGAAACACGCTTGTAGACAAAGCACCAATGAAAAGACAATTTGACCTTCATAAGGAATTCATTTAAAGCACTTAAAACTCGTATATCCACTGCTTATGTCAGTGGTTGTGAATTATGCATTATTAAACTCAAGTGCACGTACAAAAGAAACATTGTCCTTCTGGTTTGTGGGCAATTAATTTCAAGGGGAAAATTTTATTAGCTAGCATTTGCAGGGACGCCTTACATTATTATAATTATATGAAACTGTTAATACAAAAAATCCTTAATCAATTTATTTATAAAGTTGTGAGAATTGCACCAAATGTTAAGTAAGATTGTGCACTGGAAAACATTTATTGAAATCTGAGCTATAATTTATATTGAGCAATTTAATTTTTCTTAATAATAATTGCCCGCCTTGCTTAAAAAAAATACGCTAAAGATACAAATCTTAGTTCGTTATTGTTACACATACATATATAGACCAAAAATGTTATCTAATCCATAACGAAAAAAGCCCCAAAACTTTTACTTAGATAAACCTAGTCCTTAGTACACAATGGGAATGTTCTACTCCGTGGAAAATATAAAGGTGCCAAAAGCTCTTCGAAACCGCTAAACATACGGTTTAAAAGTTTGTTAACTCTTAAGTTGGTTATAATTTGCAGCAAATATGGATTTTTCATTCGTTCGCTTGCACGGTGTGTAGCAAACTTTGAATATAAAAAAGTTATTTTGTTTTTCATTTTATGCTTCTTATGCCGCTTATGAAAAAGAAAAAAGTGTTTTGGAAAAATTGAACAAAAGATTAATAATATATACAAAATAACAAAAAAAATAAAAATACTTTTGTTAAGGTCCAGAGGCAGAGAAACTATCAACTGAAAGGTTCTTCGGAAATTCCTATTATGATGACTTTCTGATTAAGAGCGCATTATTTTCTTTGAAATATCAAAAAATAACTTCATCATATAATATATTACATTATTTTTTCATCTCATTCAAAGTTTGTACAAATCCGATCTTTCCCATAGCCGATTCATTTTTTTTTTTTCATTTAATTTGCATATATTCTTTCAGGACTAACATAACATTACCGGTAGACATTGTTGTTAGTTACAAGGTATAACAATTTGAAATAATAATCAAGCTTTGGATTGACTTCTTCATAATTGCAGTTTAAAATGCAATCAACCAACAAATGATTGCAGACACAAATGCATTGTATCATCTGCCAAATGCGCCCGTAGCTCACCCCAAATGTCATGGTTTTTTAACTTTTACAAAGAGTATAATTATCTATATGCAAATGTCTATTTTCGTTCATTCACGTTTGCCTTGAAACTTTGCCAATGACGAAAATGGACAAGCTTTCATCTGAAATAAATCACAAACTCAAAAAATTATTCCCATTTTTGATTTCGCTGACTGTACGTGTACATAGGTTCTATCAGAAAAGCTATTTTCTTAGGCAATGAGCACAGGGTTTTACCTGCTTTTGTTGGCTGATGGACTACTCTCTTGTCTTCTGTCAAACCCATGTCAAGTGCAGCACAATACAAATCAAATGGACACTATATTTCCATTAACATCGTTGTCTTCATCACTATCAGATAGCATTAACGTCTGCTTGCAATTGACTAAAATGAAACCCAACTCACACTCAAAACATGAAACTTTTTTTAAGAACGTAGTACATGGATCAATTCATACCCACCATAAAATTCTTTAAAATATCAAAATAAATAAAAAATATATTCAAGGCAATTGACGATATTCCTATTATGTATTGATCCTGTGACACGCTGATTATCAGTCACAATGTTTACTACTGGAAGAGGTTCTCTTATTCGTATATAATTATAAATATATTGTGATATTAAAAAACTATTGAATACACAAACCTCTAAAGACTTTAATTATATGGCAAATAGCTTTCAATGAATTTGTTTGTGATCGTCTGTGAATTTATAAAGAGCTTTTCGAAAATTGGGTCCTCTAGGTGGTATTTTGGGGGTCTTTTGTAGGTCTTTTGAAGGCCTTTTGGGGGTCTTTTGAGGGTCGTTTGAAGGTCTTTTGGGAAGTTTTTTGAGGATCTTTTGTAGGTTTTTTAGGTCCTTTGATGATCTTTTGGGGGTTTTTTAAGATTCTTTTATGATTCTTTTGTTTTGTGGTCTTTTGATGGTATTTTGTTATTATTTTAAGGGTCTTCCGGGCGTCTTTTTATGATTTTTTTTTGTGTCTTTTTGGGGGTCATTTTGGGAGTATTTACGGGCTCTTTTGGGTAGTCTTTTGAGGGTCTTTTGGAAGTCTTTTGGGGGTTCGGGAAGTCGTTTGAGTGTCCTTTGTGGGTCTTGGATTTGAGGGTCTTTTTGAGGTCTTTTGGGGTATTTTGGAAAGTCTTTTGAGGATCTTTTGAAGGTTTTTGTGGTTCCTTTGAGGGTCCTTTGAGGGTTTTTAATGATTTTTTGGGGGGGTCTTTTATTATTCATTTGATGGCCTTCTGGTGGCTTTTTGGGGGTCTTTTAATGGTCTTTTTGGAGTCTTTTCGGAGTTTTTTGGGGGTCTTCTGAGGGTCTTCTGGGGGTCTTTTGATGGTATTTTTGTGGAGTCTTTTGTGATTCTTTTGATTGTGTTTCGGAGGTCTTTTTATGATTCTTTTGGGGGTTTTGAGGGTCTTTGGTGGGTCTTTTTGTGGTCTTTTAGGGTTATTTTGGCACCATTTTTGCCCACAACATCAATGAAGTTTCACTTCAAACGCACGTAAAGGTACCCGCAATGTTTTTTGTTTGTTTTGTTGTCGCGTAAACAAACAAAGCTGATGGTTTTCCGACACTGGATCAGGCGACATAACATGCCGAAACTCCAAGTGCTTAAAGTCTAATGGCATGTCGGTCGGAATCATTTGGATGCGTTAACAGATCTAAAAATAAGACGGTGCACCGTGGATCAACTGTCAAATAACATTTGCGCACATACCGCTAACTATTGGAATGTATTGGAATAGCAATGAAAACCGACTTTTATTGTCTACATCAAGAATGAACACAAAAGTAAAAATAAATTTAATTTTATTTTAAATTAGGCTGGAATGCGTTTTTCCAGATATTTCATTCAATCGAAAACATTTAATTGACTTATTTACTCAAAAACTATCCAATTTATCGTTTTTCTACACTCTTTTGTAATTTTTCCGAGGGTTCTTTTGCTAAAAATATCTCCGGAAGCGTAACGAACAAAAAAAAGAATCAACCAAATATGTCGTTCCTATCGTCAGTTATGTGCACAAAAAAATTATGATTTTTGCTGTTTATCCGAATTTTTTTACTGTTCTTTGTTTTATTCTTTTTTCATTCCTTTGTCATTCCTTCCCAGGACTATAACGAACAAACCAAAAAAAGAATTACGCAAATCGATCGTTCAAAGCGCGAGTTATGGTCACGAGTTCATACAAAAATCCAAATTTTCCGGGCTAAAATTTCCCGCATAAACCTTATTCTGAATATGGCGAACATTACAAAATAAAAATGAGCCAAATCGGTTCAGCCGTTCTCAAGTGATGCGGTTATCAACGAACGGCACTTCATTTTTATATATATAAATAACGTTAACAACAAGATTTAACAACAGATAGAAATAAAATGTTAATGCAAATATAAGAAAACAATCTCCCATGCGTTTCTGTATAGTTTCCGTATGAAGAGTTCCTGATAAGCTTTATGCTGTTAATATTATTTCAAGCAAAGTAAATAAAAGGCACTTCTTATATTAGGAAAAAGATTCTTAATAATTCATAGCATTAGGTATTCAAAAAATGTTTAAAGAATTCACAAAACTAGTTCTTCCAACAAAATGGTTGATTAGGTATAGATTTAGTTTTTTTTACTATTAACCTGAACTCAATGGTGCTTTCAATTGATATTCATAAATACATACATACATACATAATAAAACCAGAAAGAAGATTTTTTGATAAAAATTAAATTAAAAGCCCTAAGCCGGCGCAATCACAACATAAGAAGCCCTGAAAAAACTAATCAAAGGGACAGCACTCACTCCAACTCCCCAGCAGCCAACATTACAAATCATTCCCTTTAAATACTCCATATTGTTTGCTCGCCGCGAGCATTATTTCTCAAGTCAGCGTAGGTAAGATGCACCTAGTATTTCCTGCTTGTATTGCACTACTTTGGTTATTTCTTTGACGCTGTGACAACACCTTTGATTCTTACATTGTAGCCGGTTTCTGTGCCCACAACACAAACAAAGAATATCATAAATATCCTGCGGTGTGATTTTATAAGAAAGAAACTCAAATTGTTTTTATTATAATTTCCTATCAAAGTTTCCTATCTCCTTCCATCGTATCTCATCAGTTTTATGTATATTATACTCCTTTTACTTCACTACCATGACAAAAACATATCGTCATTATCGTTGCTTATTTACACAATAAAAAGTTCCCCAGGATTTTTATTCACTCTTTTACCTCTTTATGTTTGTGTTTAAAGGACTGCACTATTGACAGAGACAACGACAGGTGCCCAGAATATCCCAAGTACTTTTACGAAATGTTAGCGAGTAGGCAACATCCACTCAAGTAAGCTTAAAATCTTCTTGTACCGCCTAGATCGCAAGTATGAAGCAATACCGCGTCGACCACCTTTACTATATGCGAATATTTCCCAGAGGGGTAGGTGTACTTTGGAGGACACACATTTATTCCGGTATTTTTCGCTTTAAGTCTTGGAAACTAAAAAACATTGTAAGTGGGATAAACGTTCAAGTGTCCCATCGTCGGTTGGATACAACTCATCAACGCCTCTGCCACATACAGGTGGCATAGTGGGGCAATAAATTAACAATTAACGTTTAGGAAAATTACTGCTAAAGGGTAGTTTTATTTTTAATTTTACTTCTAATTGAAAGAAATAGCTAATCAGATCGACGTATTATTGGTTAAATGTAAAATTATAGTCCATTTGACTTTGAAAATACAAAATTTAAAAAAAGATTACGGTAGGCTGAGTCAGAGACACGGACGTGGGTTTTGAGCGTGACAACGCGTGCCCGCGACGAAAGAAAAGAAAACAAAGATCTTATTGTCTGTGGAACGGAAACACGAGCAGACATCTCAAAATCTCAAAATGGTATAGTTCCCAAAATTCCATATACCATATTCCAGAATTTCCATAGGAACAAGTCTTAAAGTCTCATCTTAGTCCTGCATACCGAATTTCATGCAAATCGCTTGAGAAATAGCTTTGTTACCAAAACTCCAGACCATAATGAACATGTTCCAGCATTTCCATAAGAACAAGTCACATCTTAGTCCTACATACCGAGTTTCATGCGAATCGCTTGAGAACTTCCAGACCATAAGGATCATATTCCAGAATATCCATAGGAACATTTCTTATAGACGCATCCTTGACTGCATTCATATTCACGAAAAGCATTTCATAAATTTTGTGACCGAGCTCATATTTCCTGATATATATTTTATTTGGCTAATATGTCGTCGTTTCTACCTTTTACATGTATTAGATGTTGCTTTCAATAAATTTTTTATACTCATGATATTTCACAGCTTTTGCGTAATTAAAATGTACCCCTTGATTAACCGTTTATTGTATAACGCTTCAATTTTAAAACTTTAGAACTTTAAAAAAAGATACGCTTACAGTTACAGTGGGTAAATAGGTCTAAATCGTAGTGGAAAAATAATCTGTCTCGTACTTCTTTTTTCAGTCAATTTCCCAACTGTATTTTCTCAAACGACTTTAATGGGTTCAATGATATATTGTTTGTTGCCCGAAGGATATGCATTATTCCTTCTTACAACGTCATATAAACAAATGAAGAATGCAAAATTAATGAAGGCTAGACAGGTCAATACCACCAAGCAAGATGCAAGGTGATGAAATAATCAGAACATAAGTACACACGCAATTTATTTACATCCTGAATTCATGTTAGTTGGAGCTATAATTGAAAAGGATCTCTACCTAACCCAGCCCGCCTTATCTTAAAATTCATCCACGACATCAAACATACTGACTGTACTTTTACGAGTACATCACCCCGCCAAAACGCTATACCTTAAGCAAGGCCTATTCAGCGCTCGCTCAGTCTTTGTAGCGTAATCCCTTGCAATATTATTATATTTTGTTTGTTTTCCTCGTGTTGCTAGTTGGCTCGACTTTCATCCATTTATTAAAAAAAATCGCTAAAGAGGAACAGCGACTTGATACGACGACGGCGTAGCAACGGATGATGTTGATGGAATTAAAAATGAATTCGAGAAGAAAAAAAACTAAATATAAGGGCCTATGTTATGGCCACGCAGTCATCAAGAGACTGTGTCTGAATGAATGCATAAATCCTTGTGTAAATTGAATGAAAGGAAGCACAGCCGAGCAGAGGTGTTTCTCAGTTTTTTAGTTTTATTTTACAGGAAAGTTATACTCGTAATAGACAATTTATGCATATCAGCAGTGAGTAAAGAGTGACACGAGCGTAATGAAGTGTCTGCTTTTTGTCCGAGTTACTAAATAGCTACTCGCAAGAGAAAGTAATTTGTTTAAGTTTTTTAGTTTTTTTTTGCTTTAGAGGTTTTGCGAATTAATGTGTCAATGTGGTTCAGCCAGTGACAGAAAGCATTATGCATTTAGTGCTTTCTTATATTTATTTGTGTGATTCTGTATGAATGATAATGCAGAGATTAATTTACATAATTAATTTCTCTGCAGAAGTCCATTTTATGGGTGTCCTCGCAGCTGTTTATTATTAGATTGAAAACAAGGAGGTTCTTACTGTATTTGTTTTGTTTTTGTTTTGTTTTGGAAATTCAATATTTATTTGTAGAAGAATTCTTAAACGAAAGAAATCAAAATGTTCCCTTTTCCGACAGTCAACGGAACTATATTCAAGAGCACCGTTTTTTATTTTAGAATTATGTCAACATTATTTGATATGTTTTCTTAATAAATTTTCATCAGGTTGATCGACAATTGGCACTGTAAAATTGTCTCTGAAGTCAAGGAAGACCGTCGATTTTCGATAGATATTTTTTGATAATTGAAGTATTATATCGATTAAATGAAAAATTACTTTCTTATATCATTGAACTTTCGTGGAGAAGAATAGTATGCCACTAATCGATCACAACTTTCAACGCCTGTCATGAATCAGTTATAACGAACAACATCAATTATTGATTTTAGATTTTTCTTACCAAATATGTTTTTTGAACTTACTAGCTCCGTATGGTAGCCGGTTGTTTTAGTAAGAACATCTCTTATATCCTTCCACTTTAATATTAAGTCAGTCAATTCTTTGTCAGATAAATTCTCCTTTTTATTTTTTTATTTATGTCTGATTTCCTTCGGGATACCTTTTCGGTTACAACGCAATCTTCCTGTTGTGTGTGTGCTGTATTCTAAAAGTTAATATTATAAAATTTGTCCATACACAAGCGATGTCTTTTAATCAAACATGAGTTCATAAGGCGATTTATTTTTAAAATTTAAAGACCAAAACGTTCGTTCCTACATATAAGCATTAAACGGAAAAATAAATATAAACAGACTAATATCGTTTATAACGAGAACGGTTAGTCGGTTATAACGTCCCGGTAGAGTTGGTTTCTGGATGTTTTGGCCTAAGCATCGGTAGCATTATTCGGATTAAAACAGCCTCGTTTTTATATATCCAAAAAGTGCTTTGAGGGTAAAATATCTAAGGATTTAATCATGACACTGGTTGAAGTTAATATAACAACTATAACCAAGGTAAAGTTACTTACCATTGTTAATTAGATGCTTTAGGAATTTCAAAAAGGTTATGAACGCATTAAGAATGTATAGATGTTTTTTAAAAATTCCTTCGGAACAGGGACAAAATCATAGAAAATTATCAAGGCTTACCAGTTATTATTGGAACACCATTTCAGTGCTTCAGCCGATCGATAGGGATATATATATATATATGCTTGTTTAAGAATGTCAACAGACATTTGAATATAATGAGCAATAAGGCTGCCTATCTATTGAATATCAAAAAATCCTTTGACATGGTTTGGAACGACGCGCTTCTTTATAAAATTACTAGATATGAGTTCCTTCATCAGATATCAATGATATATGGAAAGAATTGGGTGCCGTGGCTCAATGGATAAGTGAATGTGTTCTGAGCAGGAGGTTCATGGTTCAAATCACAGTAATACCAAAAGTATTTTTCACTGTATCCCAACTCTCGCGAATGTCTGACAAACGTCCGCCAAACAAAGCTTCTGAATCGCCGTTCCTATACGGCATTAAATTGTAGGTTATTTTCGAATGTGTGCAAAAATATACATGCACAACACAGATGGTCGCGAGAAGCTAGGCATTGGACCGCAACGGTCTGTCGCGCCGAATATTATTATTGTTATGATTATTATTATATGGGAAAAAATGTGTGGTAATGACAAATTAAATATTCAATATCGCTAAAGGTCTACCACAGGGTACAGTAACATCACCAATCCTGTGCAACATTTATATTTCTAAAGTACTTAAGCTTATGCTGACGATATCATATTGTATGCACACGGCTCAAAAATTTAAAAGATTCAGAGAAACTGCAAAGCAAGTTCGAAATTTCGCATATACCGTGAAACATGGAAGCTTAAGTTTAGCTATTTAAAATGAAAAGTTTTACTGTTTCGCCCTCCTCTTGGGCGAGAAAATCACGATCAGCAACATAATTGGAAGAATCTTCGGATAATCGGTGTAAAGGGTGCTCAGGTCCCAACGAAGAATGTTGTGCGCTACTTGGGTGTTCATTTGGACAAATTTATTTACTACAGTAAACATGTAAATATAGCCTTGGAAAAATCAAAACGGCATTTGTGTCACTCAAAAAGCTCTTTCTTTCACGATTTCTGAGAAGTGATCTTATTATGAACCATTTCGCTCGGTCAGCCTCTATTGAAAAGGACTTAATTTCAGGAGAATTTTACCCTAATCCTGGGTAATGTATAGCATATAACATAATGAGCGAGGAAAGTAGAGTTTATCATGCGAGTTAGAAGCTTGAAGCATGAGGCGGTAGCCAAGTGCGGCAATCTAACGGGCACGATGAGCTCGTCCGTCTGGGCTGTAGAGTAGACACAGACAGACAGGCAAACAGACAACGGTTTTTTTTTTTGCTTTTTCTGATTCAGGAGATACGGAAATGAGTAATTCTGCAAAACTGATTACTATACTCCCATTTACTACGTAAAATAAAGTAAAAGTGTTATAAATCGGAGAAACTTTAAAGAAAATCGACTACATTTTTTACAAAATTTATAGGCTGAAAATTCCAAAAATTTTACAAAAAGTGTTGTTCATTGGAGATACACATGTGTTTTAAATTTGAAGAAAATCTGGTTAATTTTTATAGAATTTATATGGGTCCTCAGGGCCCATCACTCCAAAAATTTTACAAACAGTTTTGTACGTCGGAGATACACAGGTGTTTAAAATTTGAAAAAAGTCGGGTTAATTTTTAAAAAATTTGTATCGACACCCCTCGGTTCTCAGGGTCCGATCACTCCAAAAATTTGACATAAAGTTTTGTACAGCGGAGATACACAGGTGTTTAAAATTTGAAGAAAATCGGGTTAATTTTTAAAAAATTTGTATCGACACCCCTCAGTTCTTAGGGTCCGATCACTCCAAGAATTTTAGACAAAGTTTTGTACAACGGTGATACACAGGTGTTTACAATTTGAAGAAAATCGGATTAATTTCACTCCAAAAATTTTACAAAAAGTTTTGTACATCGGAGATACACATGCTTGTGAAATTTGAAGAAAATCGGGTAGATTTTGTAAATTATTTGTATGGGAATTATATTATTCGTAGTTACATTTAAAACTAAAACGACGTATGTATATAAATATACGAGTATGTCCATAATAATATATATATATATATATATATGTAGGTTAAAACAAATCATTGCTTATAATGACCATATTCATATCGCGGTCACTTACATGTTGTTTAAACCGATTTGCCAGTTCTAATAGTTAAATTACAACTTTTCTAAATTATTATTACGGAAAAAATCGCGCGTAAAGTGACCTCTTAAAATATTATATTTAAGAATTGTTTAACCTGTCAGACGGACGAACAAAAAACTTGATAACATTTATTTGTGCGCTTAACGGATAAAGAGTTGTATGCGTTTCCACCCACTACACTACCGACATTTCCTGCCCCACTTAACAATTTAAATAAAGTGTCTGGCATACCAATTACACACATGCCGCCTACGTGTCCTTTTTTATTATTACATACATAGCTACTTCTTTTTTTCGTTTGTTAATTAAATGAAAACATTTAAATAGGCAGAGAGGGCGGAAGTATATTGTGCAGTGCTTATGTTTAATTTTGAAGAGCCGACCGACCACTTAATGCATAACTACGTGCAATATATGTATGTACTTTTATATTGCCACCGTCGGGAGTGCACAAGTACTTATGCGCATATTGTATACGAGCATGCCATCCTAAATGCCATCGCAAGGATCCACATGTGCAAATGTGGAAACACACAAAATGCACAGAATGCATACATGCTAATTTTATTCAATGGCACATATACACACTTATATAATATTTAAAAGAAAAAAAACTTTAACAATATCAACAATACATACGTTTTTAATTGTACACATGCGTTCTTAGTTAAGTTTACCGTGGCGGGTAATACAAACTCCAGCTACTTGCCACCGCAACGCCACCTAGAATGGGACACTTATGTATGCACAACA